>CM042842.1:1200000-1773072 GCA_023653725.1 Bungarus multicinctus
TTCAACTTCAGCTGCCGTGCAAGGCACGGCTGCAGTTTAAAAAGCCGGAAAAGAGGGCGGTTTCAAAGGCTGCTTCTCTGCACGCAGCATGATGACCATTTACAGGCGCGCCCGCCATCATAAATCACCGCACCTCGTAAATGACTGAACCGGTAGTTAACCCTGTCGTATCCCACCCCTAATTCTATCCCTCTGTTAATGCAGCCTAGGACAGGTCTGAGTTCAAATGATCTTGGGCCACGTTGGGAGACTTTTCGTGGAAAGCTCCAGCAGCTCACCTTGGAAATGCAAACCAGGGTGGGCAGCGACCTCCTGCAGGAACTGTAGAAGATAGGGCTTAAAGACTTCGGAGCATCTGTAGTAGGCACTCAGCATGTACAGAAGCCTCCATCCTTTGGGGCAGCTGTCCCTATCAAAAGGAGACACCAGTGTGAAAGTTCAGCCGGATCTTGGGGAGACTCTACTCATAGCCAGAGGCAGGAGCAGGACTGACGCAGGCAGTGGTTCTCCTGGCCTCTCTTGGGACCGCGGAGCCAACACAAGGGCTCCCTGGCATTAGAATTCAGCTATTGGCTCAGAGGATTAGAAAGCAGCCTTTCTGCCTTCCTCCAGAGAGAGAGAGAGAGAAGGGGTCCTTTCTTCCTCCTGAGAAGCCCCAACAAGGGGAAGCTTTCCCTGAAACAGCCCTATCTCCAAACTCCTTTGAGCGTTTTTTCCTCTGTCCCTTGACTGCCCAAGGACAAAAGGTGAGCTATAGGAGGAGGCTATGTCCACAGTTTACTATTACCTACTGCAGCTTGCTCCAACATGGTGTCCTTGGGATATGTGCTACTTTGACTCCCATTCTCCTGAGCCAGCAGGCCTGGCAGCTAGGAGAGTTGAAATACAACTAACCTGGAGAACTCTAGGGAGGGGAACACTGGACTCCGGAAAACCATGAAAGATTGGAAGGTTGGCTTACGTCTTGGCGCTGATGTTGTCCGTGATCTGTTTGAGGATCTGGCAAAAAACTTCATCCCGGATGACCTCGTGGTCTCCACAGAGCTGCAGAAGAAGCAGGAAAAAAACACAGGAGGAAGGTGTCTGCATTCATATTCTCTCTCTCTCTTTCTCTCATTGGTCAACCACTGGTTCTCCCAAAGACTTTCTCACCTGGAAAGGCTTGGCCAGTTAGGGCGCATAGAATCCAAAAAACAGACCATCCTTGTTGGCAATGAGCTCCCTAACTGCTATTTTTGCAGGATACTAAACTCTCCAAAACACAAAAACTACAGAAATTTGGCAGCAAAACACTATTTCAGAAGACTCTGAAGATGTACAACTAGTCTTCACTTAAGGTACCTTCACCTTTCAACTGCACGCCCTCAACTAAAAAAAGCACCACACCGTCAAAGCCTGGAAGACGTCCATCGCCTGTTCTACAAGGTTTGATACAAGCCAACACTGGAAAGAGGATTACCTTCAACAAAGCGTAGGCCACATCCAGCTCAGATTGTCCTTTGAGTGGAAGGTCACCCATGAACTTCATCACAACTGGGGGAACACAAAAGAAACACACACACCCCTTTCAATTGCGATTATCTCTTCAACCCCTCCTACCTTGGTTAGGTTCAGATGTCATCATAATTTAGCTTATTGTTTTGACTTGCCATGAGTGAGCCAACCCACGGTTGTCTGCCCATCCTACGGCACGCTTAGCATTACGGCTGAACACTTAGTTAGTTTGTGAAGCTTTACATTAATTACAGAATGAGCTCATTTTCCTAATTTACACCAGAAATCCACTCAGAGCTGTAGATCATTGGCTGACTTCTCCAAGCCTGGATGTGCTGGAGAAGAGACGGAAGACTTTATTATTATTACTATTATTATTACCTTTATTGTCAGAGTACAACATGCGTACAATGAGATTGGCTGAGCCTCCCCCAACACAACTTACAGTGAGGACAGAAGTCCCTAACCCAGTCCCAATCTTACTACTCTAGGTGACCTCGTTGCACCATTTTTCCAAGATTGCTGTCCTTTGGAACGGTGCTGGAACCAATTTTTTCTCTCTCTCCAAAGCCTTGAAGATGAAAACACTAAACCACAACCAAATCAATCACAGAGTTTAAACCACTCATTGCTGTTTTGACGGGCAGAGCATTGGGATGGAAGCAACTTGTTCCAAAGCTTGGATACCTCGTGCTGCTATCATAAGCCAAACCAGTCTTGGTTGCCAAGCTTGTAGAGCCGACGAGATGCAAGAACCACAAAACTCTGGCCTCAAAACTCTTCTCCTATCAGAGCGTCCGTCAGTCTGAACTCCCAGCGCAGGGTGCCAAGGTCTTCCTAGGAGAAACGGGCCCCTGGGTACGAGAGAAGGACTCACCCTGGAAGGATTCTGCTGCTATTTTGTTCAGGCTGCCGTTGGTGAATCCAATGAGCGACTCCTGGATGGGATACTGAAAAGCCAGTAAGGGGGGAAAGTGAGATGATCGGTTGGGTGTGGGAATCATGCTCATTGGGGGAAGCAACGTGTGAAAATAAGCGGGCAAGATATTTGGCATGCTCTGGTGGGTATAGACTTCAATTGAAGAGGAAGCTAACCAAGCCAGGGCTCTGCTGTGCACAGCATGCTTGTTCTGTTGCAAAAATGAGAATAGAAAGCCAGGGGACCAGGGGATCTGTGGCCCTGAGGGAAATCACCATGGTTACCTTGGTGTATTTCAGAATATCCGCCACCATCTTAGATTCGCCACCCTTCTTCGATTTCTGCTTGTCCCTGAAATCATAAAGTCAATAAAAAATGAAAATAGGAATGCCATGTATGTTGGGGAGAGGGAGGATTCCAACTGTAGGATGCCCATCTTCAAAATCTTGACCAGAAATAAATAAAATCCCTTTTCTCCGGTGAACATTTCAGATATTTGATTTCTCAGTATGTGGCTGGGGTCAAAACTCATTTCTGGTTATGAAAGATCCTCTCTATCTCTCACCTTGCCTGCTTCTCTCCCCGCCCGCCACTGTTGGCTTTCCTCTGGGACCTCCCAGGGCCCCCCCAACTATATCAGGGGTTACATAAATGTGGGGAATTCCCAGATAACGTAGGAGATTGCTTTGTTCTCTTCTGCTTCTTCTTTCATCTTTCATTTCTTCCATTCAGCTACTATTTTTGCCACACATCCCCCTCTCTCTCTGCCATCACTCACGTCTTTGCCTTCTGACCTTCTCGGAAATACTTCTTGGCAAACTCCAGCATGGTGAAAAGGCCTCCTTTGGGTTTGATCTCTGGGGGGCTCTGAAATTCTTCCCAGCTCTCCAAGTATTCCTCGCCCACTGCGGAAACCTGTCAGGGTGGAGAGAACAAAAGTGACCCATAAGGGTTTCCAATGGAGCTTCTCTGCCAATCTTCAAAGATGCAACTAATAACATTGGCACAGCACTGTTGTGCCCACTCAGGAAGTGGGTTCTTTGGATGTGAAATCCCCCACATTTATAGTGACTGCAGAGATAAGATGGCTAGTCAAGTAGGGATCCCTCTTTGACTCAACAAAAGAGGTCCATTTTTTTATTCCCAGCCACGAGGTCACCATTTCTCTCTCTCCAAAGCTTTGCAGATAGCAATAGCACTTAGACTTATATATCACTTCACAGTGATTTACAGCCCTCTCTAAGTGGTTTTACAGAGTCAGCCTGTTGCCCCCAACAATCTAGGTCCTCATTTTACCCATCTCGGAAGGATGGAAGGCTGAGTCAGGGTCAAACTGCTGGCAGTAGGCAGAATTAGCCTGCAATACTGCATTTTAGCCACTGTGCCACCATGGCTCCAGATGAAAACAATAACCATAACCAAATCAATCATACCACTTCCTGTTTTGACCTGCAAGGCATTTGGATGAAAACAACCTGTTCCAGGGACATGCCGCTATCATAAACCAAGCATGTTCAACCAAAGAACAGCAGGACCCATATGCCTGCTCCTGCCTCCTTCCTTTGAATCCTGTCTCCTGCCACACAAGGACACTCACACCTCCATGACCGACTTGCCTCAACCTTCCTGTCCAGCTCCTGAGCCACAGCTGCTGATGCCACAGCCACGGCCACCGAGGCTGGACCAGCTACCTTGGACTGCTTGTTGTTGGGGTCCTCCTTCTTCTCCGTGGGCAGCTGCGTGAAATCTGGGGCTGCTGCTGGTTGGACGCAGCTGGAGGGGAAGAGCCCCGATTTCCCATAGATGGCACCAAACTTCCAGCCTGTCCCAGGAATAAGAAATCCTCAGGACAGTTGTCAAGAGATTCTCCCTCTTGGTGGTCTTCCAACTATCTTCCCCCCCAAAAGAGGAGTGGGTTTCACAGAGGTCTACTCAATTGGTTTCTACCCCCTTTCCTCTCTCCAACCTTTACAACTTTAAAACCTGTGGACTTCAACTCCAGAGTTCCTGGCTTAGGAATTCTGGGAGATGAAGTTCTCAGGTCATAAAGGGGCCATATTTGTCCATTCATGGTCAGGTCATTATTGATTAGACCTAGGGAGTTCTAAACATCTTCAACCAAAGATTCAGTTTGCTCAAGGGGAAAAATAATAATAAAAAACAGCATGCAATGGAAAGGTGGAAGATGTTGCAGAAGAGGAATCTGGAAGAGAGTCAGAACGTTGCACTCCACACCACACCAAAGCCACCCACCAAAATCCTGGGTGCCTTTTTTGACCTCTTCCAGGAGAATCACTTTCTTCCTCACCACGCAGCCATAATAGTGGTCTGTAGGTGGGAGAAGCACAGGGGCATCAGAAGGACCCCAAGAACGCTTCCCTGCAGGGTGGCCAACAATCTCAATCTCAATCCCTCCCCGTTTACATTGGTGGTGATGATGATGCTCCACTTTGCATTCCTTCTTTTTGCAAAAGTCATTTTTGTTTCCATTCTCTCTTATCGTGAATATAGACAGCCGGCGTTATGAAAGTTTAATCTGCTGTAAAACATGTTTCCCTTCCTGGAGATCTCATGAAGTTTCCCTCTTTCATCTCTATTTCCATTAAAATCTTTTGCATCTTCTCTTCTCTCTTGTCTTTCCCATTTGCTATTTTGCTGCATAAATGCTCCTTTCCTATTGGTTTCCCCTGGCCTCTGTATCTATGGGCTGTTATTAAGATTATCCCCCCCCAAAAAATGTTTTCAATTTATTTTCACGGGCTTCTCTGATTGATTCCTTTTGCAGCCAAGTTTCATTTCACCTCCCCCTCTGGGGTTCAAGTCTCCTTTTATGCATCAGAGGGAAATTGCATTAATTCTTTATGCTTTGCCTTCATGGGCTCCCTTGGAACTCATTTATTTATCACCCCTTCCAAGTTGCTGGAGGGTGTCTGGGTCAATAGCATATTGGATAATCTGGAATGTCCTTTCATGGTCTGTTAAGTGTCAAGACGGCTCAGTGCGCACCCTCCCTTTTCACCCTGAAAAGTGCTGGGAAAGAACCACATTTGCAGATAGCAAGGCCAGGATGACGGCCCGAACATGAAGTCAGAAGGAGCAAGGAATGCTTGTTGGCTACTTAAAGGTAAAGGCAAAGGTTCCCCTCGCCCATCCGTGCTAGTCATTCTCAGCTCTAGGGGGCGCCGGTGCTCATCTCCGTTACAAAGCCGAAGACGCCTCCATGGTCATGTGGCCGGCAGGACTAAACGCCTTTGAAGGCGTACAGAATGCAGTTCCCTTCCCACCAAAGGGGTCCCTGTTTTCCTACTTGCATTTTTTTTACATGCTTCTGAACTGCTAGGTTGGCAGAAGCTGGGAGGAGTAACAGGAGCTCACTCCATGACGTGGCGCTAGGGATTCGAACCGCCAAATTGCCAACCTTTCTGATCGACAAGTTCAGCGTCTTAGTCCCTGAGCCACCACGTCCCTTTCCTTGACTACTTGGGGGGGACTCCAATTGTTACCCCAGATTCAAGACTGGTGTTCAGAGATGCGCTAACCGTCTTTCAGAAAGCCGCCCCCCTCTTGTTCGTGCATCCAACGTGTGATTTGTTCATCAGGAGAGAACAGACCAAATCAGACGTTCCAGAACGCCAGAAGAATTGGAGCCTCTGGGCCGTGAATCTCAATGCAAGGACATCTGAGGACACCTGTCTCAACATCGTGAAGGATGATTAATTCAACCAGCATTCGCTTGCATCTGTCGGACACCTGAGCCTCTTTTGAGGATGAAAAGGGTGGGTGGGCTCAACTCCAAAGGGCGGAGATGGATTTTCTGTCACTCAGCACAAGGGAATATTTGAGACATGAAGGAAACTGATCACCTTGGGAAACTTGCTAATCCCTACATCTGCAAAGATGAAACCAAAGCGATGCTTTCTCTACCCCGTGTATATTTATTGCAGCTGCTGTTATTATTTTCATGGTTTGTCTCACAGTCAGCCAGATGTTTAGACTGGATTTGGCATTTTGGCATGTCAAGTCCTTCTCAAAAACCTGAGACAGACAGATGTACATGTTTAAGGGTGCTAAAAGTATTGTTGCAGGATGTAAGTGGTTGCAAGTCAAGCTGTCTTTTGCAATTGACTGTCTCACACTCAGCCAGATATATAGATTGGATTTGGCATTTCAGTCCACCTCTGGAGTCCTTCTCAAGGATCTGGGGTAGGCGGATAAAAAAGCCAACTCCAGTCTAAATTTTATTATTATCTTCCTGTTGCTGCTACATTACATTTCTGCTTAAAATTTTCCCCTGTTCTCACCTGGTTCCAGGCCTTCCATTGGTCGCAGGCAAATGATGTCTCCCTTGTGAAAACTCAGAAGGTTTCCAGCATTTGTGATATGGTTTTTAATGGCAACCATATACTGTGAGTCCTAAATTGTGAGAAAAAAGACCCACAAGTGTCTGGTTCAAAATGCTGGACTGAGCAAAGCTGCCCAGCTGTCCATTCATCCCTGCAAGGAAGACCCGTGGATGCATCTGGGGCTCTGAGATATTGGCCTCCACCTCTGCTCTGCCTTGCAGCTCCCTTCCCCAAGCAAATTCCCCACCCCATCCCGAGGTCTTACCTTCTTGAGCTCCATGATGAAGTGATCGATCAAGGCCTTTACCTGGGTGGCTTTGGGGGAGAAAAGGATCATCTTCTCATGGACCAGGTTGAACTCCAGCATGTTCTTTGAGGGGATGGTGACAAACAGGAGCTCGCTGTAGCTGGTGGTGGTGAAGGGGTGTGGAGAAGACAAAGGGGTCCCTTGGTTAATCGCTAATTGCAGGGGGTTGATCTAGGACAAGGGTCTTCCAACTTGGCCAAGTTTAAGACTTGTGGGTTTCAACTCCCAGAATTCCCGAGCTAACATGACTGGAGGAGGAATTCTGAGAGTTGAAGTCAACAAGTCTTAAAGCTGCCAAGTTTGAAGAGCCCTGTTATAGAAGACCTCTGTTATTCTATTACTTTTCCTCTGGACAGGTGTGCCCTGGCCTTACTTACCTGTAGCCTCGCAGCACCCGGACCTGCTCCCCAGGGAGATTGGCCCCTTTGATCAGTCGCAGGAGTTTAATCCCCATGTCAGAGACGGCCAGGATTTGCACTCCGGTGCCAACGCTGCCCTGAAGGGGGAGAGAGGGAAGTGGGCAAGGCCGGAACCAGCACCCAAGGAAAGGAAAGCTGCTGCTTCAAGCAAGCCAAAAGGAGAGCTCTCCGAAAGGAGTCCAGGTTCACACCACTGAAATGAGAGCCGCTGCCAAAATATAACAGTGCAAAATATCAACACAATGACTTCGGACCATTCGTTCAGTGATGGTTCAAAATTAATGTGCTGAAAGAGGTGGCCTCTCGACCGACTGGACTACAGCCTGGCTGAAGTTCCTCTCAGGGCTGTGTGGGAATTCTCGGGGAATTATCTTACCGTAGCTGGAAAAAGGCGGGAGAAGTACACCTCCCAATTCTCTCGGGCCACGCGGATAATTTCCTTCTTGACGCTTTCGTCGGCTACTGGACTGAAGGAGTCCAGCTTGTTTTCCGCTGTGAGGAGAAACCACACTGGTGTTCTCGGAAGGTTTCTGATAGGGAAAAACTCTTACCCCATTCCTCTCTCATTCTGTTTTTTTTTTTAAAGTTTGTGAGTTGAAAAACTAAGATTTAAAGCTAAATGTTCAACCAGCAGGCATTTTCAGTCTCCAAAAGACCCAGAAAAACATGCAGAGTGATTACTAAGCAGTTTCCTTTATTGGGTCTCACCTAGAGACAGAACCATGCCAGACTAAAGCAGACCCAGGGAACCATTAGGGAAGAGCTGTCTTCACCCTCTTTCTCCCACATGAACTCTCTAAACTTGGCTGTCTCCTCTGGAATGCAGCCCCTCCCTGCTGGGAATCCAGATTACAATCCACCACAACAGCACATCCAGCTTTTTGTAGAGAGAAGAATATTTTTCCCCACAATGGCCAGCCTAATTCTCTTGGAAATAAGGACTCCCAGCAAGAAGGACAAGGAGAGCCACATTTTCCTCTCTTTCGACAACCGGTGTCCGGAAGGAGAATGTTCCTGAGCATGACACCTTAGAACGTCTCTGTTCAATGCTTCTGGCTGATAGAGATGATTAGAGGCATCAGTTGGTGCAGAAAAGATGCTTCCAGCCACTAGTAGCTTTTGGACACTTTTCTAAAACATCTGAAGTTCTTCCACCCTCCCTTCCTCTCAAAGGTAGTTACCAAAGAGAGCTTTCATGTGTAGTTTCTCCTCCTCAGTGAGACGAATGCAGGCGTCTGACAGGGTATCATTGAAGATCTGCAAAATGACTCAGACAAGATGATAAGAAGTCTTGGTTGACCTCAGAAAGGCCTTCACAATGTAGGCTTGATTTAAAGTGTAGAGAACATGAGTAGCTCCATTCTTAATGTTCTCTGAGCTTGATGGTTTTCTGCAGTTTTTATGATCAATGCATGAAAAGTAACATGTGCTGGCTGTCTTTATTGGAGTGTGGTTTAACCGTACTCCCTCATGCCCTGAGAAGGTCACCTAGACAGGTAATGAAACATTTGAGGGAAAACCACCCAACTTGGATAACGCCAAGAAGCCAACACAATTTTGCTTATGGAAAACATTTAATTGGAAGTTTCTATCTGATTATAAGCTGCCGGCAGACCTCAGCAGTCTCGTTGGCATAGAAAGTTTAATAAACTAACTCAAAAATAATAGAGTTCAATAGCATTGCATCGCACGGAAGGGGAAAATTCACCCTTAAATAACCCACCCAGGGAGGAATCTGAGGTCCAAGGAAACTTGGGACGCACCTTCCCAGGTGACCAATGATCTAGACTAGAGGAGCATCAGTGGCAAAATTACATGCCAGAGGTCACTCACCTGCCGAAAAAGGAGATCGAGCAGAAGAGGGCTGCTGATAGTCTCCTTTGGGTAAAAAACCTGCAAGGAAAGAGGAAAACTCTGGGCTATTGTGGTTGGGGAGGGTGGTGCTACTCCCAAGGGCTCCCTCCAGCCCATTACAACGCATGGCAGCCATAGCATGTTCTCTAGAATATTTCGCTAAAATATTTGTCTGCAGCTCAAAAATAAAGTGCTATTGAACGTGGAGGCCTAATCTAGCTTTCAGAGCCTGTTAGCCATCTACAGACCTTTCTTACTCTTCTCCTCTACCATGATCTACCATATCTGTAGGGGCCATTCATAAGCGCACCAACGTGCCTACCGTCCCTGTCTTATTGTTTCCTGTTTTTATTTTTCTTATATGTATCCATGTATTCATAACTATGTTTTTACTTATACCTATTATCTGGTAAGCAATTGACAAAATAAAATAAATATAAATAAATAAATAAATAAATAAATAAAGTTCCAGGGTTGGGTTCTTTTTTTGACTGCCCTGAATTCTAGTCTGAGAAGATCGTTCTTCTGCCCTGTTTTATAAAGCGTGGGCATGTTTTCCTGGTCACCCCACAGTCCGGAGAGGAAAACCGAGAGGGAGTCCCTAAAACCCTACCTCTTTCCTGAGGTAGATCTTCCAGGAGACGTTGTGGTAGCCATAGAACTCCTGGCTGCTTCGACCGTAAAGTTTTGTCTGGACCGCCTCATCCTCTGATGCCAACTCTCGCGAGGTGGGAGCTGGATGGGAGAAAGTCAACGGTTCCTCCAATCTTTCTAAAGGGAAAAAGCTCCCACCAGGCAGGAAGGTACAGCCTATGTGGGGAAAGCAATCACAACAATCACAATCTCTGAAATTCATGGCTCTAGTTAGTGCGGGAGGAACAAACCAGAGGCTGGTGTGGGAGACGGAGAATCATCACCAAGCAAAAAAAGTTGGTTCTCGCAGGCCAGGAGTCCAACCAACCAGCAGGTGATTGCTCACCTGAAGAGGCATCAGGCAAAGATGAGGCCATAGTAGGGGGCTCAACCACCTTCGAACTAGCCACTGGCCTCACCATGGCGATGATCTCTCGCGGTGCTGGCTCCTGGACAGCCTGCAAAGAAGGCATTTCGCACATTACCCAAAGGGGATTCAGCATTGTCCTTGGCAGCCTGGTTGCCTGGTTCTCGCTTTTACCTTGCCTCCTTAGCAAACCACCTGAGACTCTAATTTTCAAGGGTCTTTGGCCAAGATGCTTTTCGAGCGCCCATCCTTATTCTAGGGGATCCAATTTCCACGCGAACATTTCTCCTTTGTTTGCTCTCTCTGGCATCACTTGGCAGAGCTGCCGCGAGGAAATGCCCCAATTTCTCCTTTTTTCAGGGGTTCAAAGGGCCAGTGAGCAAGCAGAGGCAGCCCAAAATGGAAGGACTAGCAGGAGGCCTAGAGACTGGCTATCAGCTCCACATTTTGGGGTTAACGGACTTTTGGCCGCTCTCTTCTTAAAGTTCTCCCTGTATTTCTTTCTGGTTTGTGCTATGGCTTTTGCTGATGTGACGGTCTCCTCTCTTGCCTGCCTCAACTTCCCTACCAGCAGCAGGCGCATGGAGCCACGTAGGAGAAAGCCAGCGCCGCTGGGGGCTTTCCACGAAGTGGGTCTGCTAGGCCAGCCCTCTGGCCCTACCTGAAGGGGCTTCACAGGTACGCCTGGGGGTGCCATCTGTCTCTTCAGGATCATCAAGGCTTCTTCGTGGGGATCCATTTTCTTCACAAAGACCTTCCCCGCTTCCTTTCTGAAAAGACAGGCAGGGCAAACGGAAGTCTCCAAGTCCAATCGATCAAAAACTCTCGTGTCCTTTCCCAATAAAGCCCCCCGCCCCAAGAACTGACGATCTGGAAGCATTCCCCAGCCCCTGACGTTTACAGATACACTGCCTCTAGACGTGGAAGCTTTGCATTATCAGGATGGAACACAACATCCCCCACCCTTTTTTCCCCCCAATAAATCTTCTTTTGGGGGGGAAGAGAGAAAAGGCTGAGGGGGGACCCGATCTGACCTGACCGGCTCTGAAACGCGCAGAGGTTGCTGGTATTGCTTGATGATGTTGCGGATGTTCTGTGTGGGCTCGGGGTTGTGTTCCGAATTCAGCTTGGAGTGGCGGACAAGCCCACCGGCCTGAGGCCTGGAGCCAGACTCTGCGCAGGGAGGCAGGAGGGAAACCAGAGGGAGATGATTCTTGGAACAAGGAAAGTTTTAATCCTCCAACCCAGATTAACAAACCACAATGGTTAGATGCCATAAAGGATCCCTGGTGGCACAGTGGTTAGAATGCAGGATTGCAGGCTGACTCTGCCCCCTGCCAGGAGTTCGATCCTGACCGGCTCAAGATTGACTCAGCCTTCCATCCTTCTGAGGTGGGTAAAACGAGGATCCAGATTGTTGGGGGCAACATGCTGGCTCTGTATACTGCCCAGAGAGTGCTGTAAATCTAAGTGCTATTGCTATAAATCTAGTCAATCAATCTATTGCTATTGCAAAAGGTCGATTATTTGATGGCTGATGCAAAAGGTCTTGTTCTTACATCTCACAGGAGTTGGATCACAACTTCTCAACCCCTTTGAACTGTCTGTACAACCTCTGTGTGCACGTGCCGTTGAGCAGGTTTCTCTGCCTTGCAAATGGCCTGCCTGCCACTGATGAGTGTTAACTTTCAACTTAAGCATTCAATATTTATTTATGTGTCCATCTAATACAGGAGTCCCCAAACTTGGCAACTTTAAGACTTGTGGACTTCAACTCCCAGAATTTTCCAACCAGCTGGCTGGAGAATTCTGGGAGTTGAAGTCCTCAAGTTGCCAAGTTTGGAGACCTCTGATCTAATGTGACAGAACACCACCCATCTCACAAAAAGCAACACTGGGTAGTGTATGCAACAACTGAATAAAACAACACGTTTAAAAACCGCAGATATCAAAAGATAAAAATGCACATAAATGTTATAAACCCCTAAGCAAAGAGGGGATAAGAATTCAAACCATTATTTTCTCCTCTGCCGTTTATTCTGCCGCTGGCAGGTCCTCTGGGGCTTCCTTACCTGGATTCTGAAGGTTGGTTCTCCTCCATGCAATGCCTGAAGGTGACACAGATCCATCCAGCAGCCTTTTCCCAGCTTCCCTCTGTCGAAAGGAGGGGCGGGTCAGTGGAGAAATGCATTAGCAAACTGGAAATCATGTTTCTCCTGGGTTTTGCGGTCCTGCTGCAGGAATCTTGGCCTGTCTTCTCGAACCCAGGACCCCTCCCCAAAATCCTACCTATCCCTCTGCCTACGGCTCCCTACTTGCCTTTGAGGGGTCTAAGGGAGCCAAAGAAGACCCTTCTGCCAGGCTATTTCCTTCTCCACCCACCGTCCCCCAAACCTGGGCCATCGTTCCAGGGCAGACCGGTGGATTGAAAGCCCATCTTTGCCCGGAGGACACGCAGCGGGAAAATGCCCGGGGCTATGGCCCTTGCCAGCCTGCGGGTGAAATGGATACAGAGGCTGCCTGGGAGGTGAGTATCCAGTGTCGGCCAGCCTCAGGTCAGCTGAGAAGGGTATAAAGGCATCAGAAAAGAGGAAGGGATTGCCTTGTGGATGCAGCCTCGGGAGGCATCCAGATGCCACCCAAAGCAGCTCCTGGCCTCCTCACCGATGGCCGGATGGGCAATGGGTTGTTTGAGGGTTGGCAAGCCTGCTTGGGCTTCCTTCCCTCCTTAATACACCTGTGAAACTGAGGGGTCTCACGCGGAAAGCAGGAGAGAGTAAAATCTGCAAGCTTCTTTTCCGAAGTCCCCAAAGTGCTTTTTCCAAAAGACAGCTGGATGTTCTTGTTTCATTTCTTCCTTGTGCTTCTCATCCAAGAAGCCATGAAGTAGAGAAGTTTCTTGGGTGAGAAGCGAAATGTTTTCAAGGAAGAAAACCATAGAGGTCCGGTTGCTTTTTGGAAAAGACCTTTGGAACAACCATGACCTGGATGACTGAGAAGCTCCAGAGATTTTTTTTTCAGAAATTCCCATCTCCCTCTACCCTTCTCTAAAGTGCCTTCACTTCAACTGGACAGTTCCTGCCTTTACTAACCAGAACTGTCTCTTGGTGTTTGTCGTATGCCAGCTGTGTCAACACAGCTTCCTCCTCCTTTCCTGTGGAGAGAGAAGATGCAAACAGCCCTTTGAGTTTGCCAAGAATGCTAGAATGCTTGCAAAAACAGAGAACATCTTCCTGGCATTCAGAAATCCGTGGATTTACTCCCGAGCAGCACCACAACCGGCCATAATAAGATTCAGCTTGGGTGGCCCCTGGTCTCTGAATTTTCTCCTCCGTCATTGTCTGCCTTTGCACAAACCATTTCTAGTCTAATAATATAATTTGGACCTGCTGTGTCTTATTCCGGCAGTGATAATGATAACTGTAGAATTTGATCATGGATATTATTGTTACGGCTGTGTTTCTGCACTTCTAAATGTTCGTAAAATGCCCTTGGAAGACTAGCACACTCTAAAAGATTGCAGAGAAAGCTTGTTTTTTTCAACAAGTGTATAGACCAAGGCGACCTGGCTTGTACTCACTGCAGGTCTGAGGGACGGCAGCTGTCACATTGTCACCGTTGCCATGCCCAATGCGGCCACCGCCTTTCATCCTTCGTGAGATGGCCGCTGGCTTCTCCAGTTCCTGAGGGGGTAGAAACCAAAGGGGCTCTACAGATCCATTTTCTCCTTCAAGACAGTGGTGGAATTCAATTTTTTTTACCATCGGTTCTGTGGGTGTGGCTTGGTGGGTGTGGCTTGGGCATGGTAGGGGAAGGATACTGCAAAATCTTCATTCCCTCCCCACCCCACTAACCTGCTTTCCAGCTCTGTTCTCCTGTGCAGGGCAACCAAAGGAGACCCAGCCGATCAGCTGGGACTCGATGAGAGGCAGAGAAGAGGTGGGGTTAGCGGGGCCAGTCAGAGGTGGGATTGGCTGGTTCTCCGAACTACTCAAAATTTCCGCTACTGGTTCTTCAGAACCTGCTGAATACCCACCTCTGCTTCAAGACCCCCGGGCCTTAACCCACATGGAGTGAAAAAATGCTTTGAGCTCGGCTCCTTCATGCATTCTTAACCTATCTGATCTCCCTTCAACATGTTAGCAATTCACATCTGGGTTTTCCCAGCTCTTGGAAAAACAGATTTCTATGAGCTGCAAAGTACTTTAAGTTGGCCTTTTTGGAATCCAGGGGGTGTGGGAGAGAGGGATGCTTGTCTTACCCCTTTCCCATAGGACAGCACAGGATCAAAGAGGCTATCCAGATAGCGATCCAGCCCTTTTTGGCTCCGGGGTTCACTGCAGGTATCTGAATCTGTTTCCAGTTTAAAAGAAAAAAGGAATAGAAATATGATCAATTGCAAAGAGAAAGATGACATTTTTTGCCATCTGGATTGCTGGTAGGGAAGCATTTTTCAAAACACGCATTTCCCATGTCAGCAGCCTAATGAATGATACATGGCATAAAACAGCCCTTAATTGTTTTGTGTGAATGCAATCAATGGGGCAATGAAAAATGTGGGGTCCTGGTGTTCTCTGGACTTGGTCTTTTTCTTGCAGACTTTTTTCTTTCAACCCTGAGCTACACATATTCTCCTTTAGTGAGAAAAATGCGTCCTCTAATCCAATGTTTTCCAACCTCTTTACCCCTTTAAGATGGGTGGACTTCCAGAATTCCCCAACCAGCAGTGCTGACTGGAGAATTCTGGGAGTTGAAGTCCACCATCTTAAAGGGCTAAGGTTGAAAAACACTGCTCAATAGACACAGTTTAATAGACACACCAGTCTTCACACCTATATGGCTGCAGGACTACCCCAGATATTGCAAAGATTGATCCCATGCTTCAAAGATTGCATCAAAGATTGACACAAACCATAAGCCTCATCCCAGTCTCTCACCGTGGCTGCAATATCCCTCAGAGTCTGGGAAGTGGGCAGAGGCCACAGTGGGGGCCTTTATCAGTGGTGGTGGAGGAACTCTTCCTTCTGAATCCAAACCATGTTGGAAAACTCTAAGAAGCAGAAGGAGGAAAGCAGCAGGAGGAAAGATCAAAGTCAACCGTGACATAGGGATAATGCAGAACGGGTCTCGATCCATGATATCTAAGGGGAACCTCTTTCACAGTCCAGGAAAAAACC
The DNA here is from genome assembly GCA_023653725.1 of Bungarus multicinctus. NCBI lineage: Eukaryota > Metazoa > Chordata > Lepidosauria > Squamata > Elapidae > Bungarus > Bungarus multicinctus. The sequence continues at coordinate 1,215,514 of CM042842.1, forward strand.
ATTCTGTCCCATCCAGGGTCAAAACCACAGAAGACGTAGAAGATTCCACAACCATCTCAATTCCAAGACCTGGACCTCCCATTGTTGGGGTAACACTACCCCATATTGGTTGCTTTCTTCTTCCTTGGTAAGCCCCCTGAACCAATGAAAGCTCTTGAACACCACCCTTTCCAAGCAAGAAAGTGCTCTCTAAGGAAGAGCCATGATGCCACCTACAATTTGCCACCAGTGTATTTCTCTGGGTCTTCAGAGGCAAGGATGAAATAGGACTTCTGCTTGGGGAAACCACGGATCAGCTCCAGATCAGAAATCAGATCCAAGACATAGTCGTGGCCAGACAGCTCAGCCCATTGGGTACCATCCTTCATGGTGACAGACCAGCCTCGCCATCCATCGGTAAGACCCCTGTGAAGGAACATCGGGGCTTAGGAGGGGAGGCCCACATTGGGCAGCTGGACTCTCTGTTTGAGAACTGGAGGTAGACAAGAGCTTCCAAGGAGCTTCTCCACAGATCCTTGCCTCTGACTTCCAGTACCCGGAGAGCTGGAATGGATCCAGCCATTGCAATCCCTCTTCCTCTGTCCCACCACCCATATATCCCCCCCCCCACCCCATCTCTTCTACCTGTATTTCAACACACTTTCAGCAAGGCCTTCCCCTGTGATCCAGGAATGGACAGGGCAAGAATAATGATCTCCTGTTGAAAGAAAACCCCAAGTCATTCACTCTGATGGGTGTCCCTCCTGCTGCCTTATTTTGTCAGCCTTTCCACGCAGAACAAACAGGAAACCCAGACGAGCTAATTCTACTTTCTTGGAAGGCGTCATTAATAGAATCTTGCAAGTCCGAAAGTACAAATCTCCCCCCGTCTCTTTTATAATCTGAGAAGCTAGAGAGATCCTTTCTGAGTGTCTTTCTCTGCCCGTTATGCAGCTGTGGACTATGTCCTCTGTTACCTGATAATTGCCTAGGTGATATCTTTCTCCCAAGATCACTTCCACACACACTTACAGATCTGAATGCAGTTTCCTGTGAATATAAACCTATTTCCATAGCTATTCAGTTTTGGGCCTTCCCTGCGGTGGGTGTTTCTTCAGCAAGCTCCCAGGTTCTAGAGAAGGAGGCTTCTCATCTGCCATTTGATTTCCAATCCATCCCACTGTCTCCCTTAACTCACCATTGAAGCAGTACACATCAAGGGCCATGTTCACCCGGTCCCGGCTGGCTGCCCACTCCAGCAGGGTGGGTGGATATGCTCGGGTGGCCTCCCCACCATCCTGGCCCCTCGCCATTGCTTGCATGAGCTTGTGTTGGCACACAGGTTTATAGCCATCAAAGGCATAGTCCGAAACAAACCTGGGTAGGTGGGGAGAAGTGCAGAGGGAGACAGTGAGCAAAAGAAGATGGTGCACACATGGCATTCACGCTCAAAATAGGTGAGCGAGGGGTCAACTGAGCTCTGTTCCTATCTGTCCTGGCCATGACCTTCAGGTCAATCAACTGAGCCTCTTTCTAAATTCCTCTTGTGGCCTTGGGAAGAAGATGAAGAGGAGGGTCATCATCACCCAATGCTTCTGACATCTTCTATGGTCACCACTGTCACCAATTAAGGTGGCCACCCTCTTTGGATCTCCTTTGGAGGTAGAACTGCCCCCACTCACTTCAGCAAGTACTTGTCCAGCTGGTGGGAAGGCATGAAAGCACTGACACAGGAGGCCAACAGCAGCCACCCCCGCTCTTCATTGTGGACATTGGTGTTCTGCCACACTTGGTTGGCAATCTGGGCCAGGATCTCGTCTTGCAGGCTCGGCGTAGAGAGCCCCTTCTGTACAATGTAGTTCCCAAATAGGTTCTCCTGGAGGCCGTTGAGCTGGGCATCACCCATAAAGCGGAGGATCTGCCACAGAGAAAATCCAGGGAGTGATCCCCAAAACCCCACCCTACCACTAACGCTGTGTTGATGGCCATCGTTTGACCAGGCAGGAGGGACACAATTCACCCTCACCTACCAGCTTGAAGAGGTTAAGAGCTTCAGGGGCCAAACTCTCGTCTAAGTGGGTCAGGGGGGATGATAGAGTCCTTGTGAGCATCCCCAAGAGTGGCTCCTGTGGAATGACAGAGAAGTGACCAAAAGACTCATTTGCACAGCCTTCTGGACAGAGACGGTGCTGGAGGTCCTACCCAGAACAAGAAAGACAAAGCTTTCCAAAGTCAACACAATCCCACAAGTGGGGTTTAGCTTCAGTTGAGCTTAGAGTTTCTTTATGGATCATCCTACAAATCAGTCCAGTGGTTTCTCTTGAGGCATAAACAGCCAAGCTGAAATTATCATATTTTGGATGCATTATGTCACACCCAACTCTCTCTGGGAAAGGTGAAGGAAAGAGAAGACCCGGTGCCAGATGGGGTCAGTTACAATGGTGATGGGGGCATTGTTGGAAGACCTGAAGACCAGGTTGGGGCAGATTATCTTGGAGAAGGCCGGTATGTGGTCAGTAAGAATTGCGACCAACTTAGCATGCATAAATAATCGATCGATCAATCAAGAGTTCTTCTAGAGAGTGAGGCATCATCCCAATTGTTAAATAAAGTGAGTTACGTAAGGAAGCATGAATCTACGCATGGAAGCTTGTAATCCAATGCAGGTGGCGTAACGTGTTGTGTGAGTAAAATCAACTCTTGATTTCCTAAGGGATACATGCAAAGCCAGCCACAGTGGCTCCCTGAACAAACCATGTTTTAAACCCAATCCATGGCTAAATGCAGCATGTAAACTCAGCCACAAATACTAGGTTTTGGTCTACCTCCCAACAGTGGTGTGTGTGAAGCATCCCTTACACCATTAAGCTCAGCACCGTCAGCCTTACCTTGAAGTGGAGCTGCACGTACTTGGCCATGGGATAATCGTTGATGTCAAGAGGCAGGGTGAGCTGGAAGTCGGCTTGCATCTTGGGTGGAGGGACAGGTGTGATACATTCCTCACTCACTTGCTTGTGAACTACGAGGAACAGGAAGTAGCAGCCAGTGCAAAGGAGGGGTTCCCCCCCCTCCATCCTAACCCCTTAAGTTCACTCACGAGAATGCCAGAAAACATTGGCTGGACCATGTCAACTGGGCAATGGGTTCTCTCTAATGCCAGCTGTAGCCCCCTTTTCTGGGACCCAGAAAGCAAGTGGTAGGTCCATCCAAGCACTTCGTTTATTTTGTTGTTGTTGAAACAGTGCTTATAATGTACCTGTCCAGGGCTTCACTGGCAAGGATAGACCAACAAGGCTAAAGGGTGGCAGCTATAGGCAAACCATTCGGTGTCTGGTGCCTTCTGACAGCCAAGATGTTGTGGTCCACTCAGCTTTCCACTGGTGATACAGAGGAGGAATTAACCTCCTTCCTGGAAATGTTCTACTAGTGGGACCTCAAAGATCCTCCATCTAAAATCCTTGCAGATGTTCACCTGGCCTTCCCTTGGTTCCTAGTGGATCATGACCTACCAGCCACTGTGTTTAAGAGTCCAACCAGATCAGCAGGGATTTCCAGATCTGCGACTTTCATCACTTCTCGCTGACTCAGTTCCTAGTGGAACCCAAAAAATTGGGTCACCTCCAGGTATCTCAGTGACAAAATTGCTCCAGTTGCATATGCAAGTTATGCGTATTTGCCTTGGGAGTGAGTGCAATGCTCAGCAACATTTTCAGACTGACCCCCACGGCCCCAGTAAACCCCAAAACACCAGAGAATTACCTGCTCGGCTTTTCTCTTCTCCTGTTCTCCAATTCGGCGCTCCTCATCCTTCCTCTGAAATCAGAGTGAGATTTCCAAGGTCACACAAGCATTGCACCCCATTAGTAGAATTCTATTAGAAAGCAATCCAATTACTCCAGAGCACCTAAGTGCAGGGAGAGAGCGTGAGTAATTTCCTTGGAAAGGGCCCCAAGAACGTGGCTTTTCCCCGAGCATACGGATCTTCTCCTTGATCACAGAATGTGGGAATTGTCATCCACCATGCAGAGTAGACACCAAGAGACCCAGGCAATTTATGATAAGGTCCCTCTCTCCCCAATCCTCTTCCTGTACCCCCAGTTTGCATCCAGCCCCCCAGCCTGGAGACTGACCTTGAGGTACCTCCTGCGGTTCATATAGATGCGTACCAGGCATCTGAATTTGATGAGCGTCTGACGCAGCCTCTCATATTTCTGCCTGCAGGACGGGAAACCCCCGGCATGGAGGTGGGAAAGATCACCCCAAGTCTCAACAACATTTTCTCCTACCCAGGGTAAAAAATCAAATCAAAATACAATAATGGACAGACGGACCAGACCAAGGATGGCAAAGACATCTACAGGGAGGGACGTTTGCCAACAAGACCTCTTGCAGAGCTGTTGGAGATTCATCATCTCAACCCATCCAGCAAAGCTGTTGGGATCTTGGTTGACAATTGTGGAAGAGGCTCTCCAGCATGCCTGGAGAACACCAAGTTGGGGAAGTCCTCAAAATTCTTACTAAGTTAAGAAAGTCCGCCTGAGTGGCCCTTAAACCTGTCCCTCACCCACCTCACAAGGTTGTTAAGATGTTAAAATGAGGGAATAGAAAGGGCGTTCTCGTTTAGGTGATCCGTGGGAGTGGTTGAATCTTTTCAGAATTCAGTTGAAAATGCATTTGGACAGCTTCTTTGAGTTTCCTGAGATCCCTAAGCTATTATCTGGGGGTGGGGGCTGAATGGAAAGATGGGTGGGACTTAGAAGGATCTTATAATTGTTTTTCAGGGGCAGAGAATTAGACTTTTTACCGGATTAGAAAGTTAAGTCTAAAAAAGGGGTTAGCCTTTGAGTGATGAGAGGCTGGTCCACGCATGACAGAGGTTCTGTTCAAGCCCCTCCACCAGCCCCCAAGGCTCTCAAAGACAGTCCAACTCAGCACCTGACAAGGTAACCCCGGGCCCGGGCTTGAAAGAGGATGATCTTGCAGCGTAAGGCATAAAAGCGTTTCTTGATCAAGAAGCCACGGACGTAACGTTGGAGAGTCACCACTGCCATGTGGACAATCTGTTCCCGCTTGGCCTCCAATTGCTGGTAGATGCTTTCCTTCATGAAGAGCTAGAAGAGAGAGAGGAAGATGGGTGAGGAGAAGCAGGAGCCCAAGAGGTCACAGATCCATCATCTTCATTGGTGGATGGAGCTGATGTTATGACTTCTTTTTGCCTAGGCCCTTGGAATTGCTGGCATTTGGCAACGAGAGCTAAGGGATGGGATACACAAGGAGGAAAAGGTAGCAAGGTGAAGGACAAGCAAAATAAGAGGATTCGGGTAACGTTGGGTTGTTCCTATGGGTACATAACCAGATGGAGTAGCTGGTGATGGAGAAGACCTGACACAGGAGAACCTAAAGGGCATCTCTTGATGTCCAAGTCTATCTAGACACCGAGAGTGGAATCAGTTGAGAAGAAACCACCTAGCCCTTCTTTAAAGACCAGAGACCCCCCCTTTGCAATGTCCATCTACTATCTGTTGTATAACTTCTTGTAATTAAACTATCATCAACAGTGATGGCTTTACCTTGGTTGTGCCAATGCGATACATCTCTGGGGTGACCGGGCACAGCTTCTTCAGCACCCCCACAGAATTCCACCCATCTGGGATGATGTCACTACGGATATCCACAAGACAGCGATACCTGAGGAGACACAGATTGGACTGGGATGTAGGGCTAAGCCATCGTATGGTGGACGGCGTGTTTTTCCATGCTGCAGTGGTGGCCTGACCGCTGAGCCACTGGTCCCTAAGGATTTGAAGGCAGATTTCTCAGCTATGGCCTTTGGGTCTGGGGCTCCTGGAGTTCTGATCTTAGGCTGGAACAGCTTTGGACTAAGGATCTCGTTGGATTCATCTGTACCTGTCAATGAAGATTTGGAATGGGATCCGGACAGGAAAGCCCTCCTTGCGGATTCGGATGGTCTCCAGGATTCCTGAGGATCGTAGCTGGTTGCTGACTGTATCAGCCTCAAACAGTCCTGGTTCCTGGGGCAGGAGGAGGAGGAGAAGGAGAGGAGGAGGAGAAGGGGAAGGAGAAGGAGAAGAAGGAGAAGGAGAAGGAGAAGGAGAAGGAGAAGGAGAAGGAGAAGGAGAAGGAGAAGAAGAAGGAGAAGAAGAAGAAATAACAAGGGTGTTTGATAGGACAAAAAAACAACAACCCAATGTCAAGGTACGTTTGTCCAACCTATTAATCTCCTGGGCTTTCACAATATACTTGAGACTTACACTAAGTGAATAGGGCAGCTCATGAAAAACTAACTATGGTTAGTTTTAACCTTAAGTCTTTTGCAGCATCCAAATGCAGATGCTCAACCTTCAGTAACCCTACATCTGTGTTGCTGGGATTTGGTGGGAATTGTCATTCAAGATGTCTGAAAGAGCCCAGGTTAGGAAAAGTATCTTCCAACCATCTACTACTTGATTAAGTTAACTTCACAATGCTTGCTGGTATAGGTAGGCCTCTGGTACAAGCCATGATGGTGTCAGATACGTTATGATGCCATGGCGAAAATCATGCTAATGATTGAAGTTGCACCATTCGTGTGATGTCATCATGGACGTCATTTCCCTGGCTTCTCAATATTCACTCAAGCCTACAAGTAGTTCTCAACTTACAATTTGGACAGGAACTTTGGGCACTAAGCAATGTGGTCATTAAACGAGTCAGCATATGGACCCAATTTGATGACTGGTTTGACTCTGATCATTAAGTAAATGATGGTGGTTGTTCAACAAGTAACAATCTACTTATTGCTGGGTGTCCGAAAGAGACAGTTAAGTTAAAATGCCATTGATGGGCAGGATGGAGCTTGGCACATATTCTGTCATCATACAAATGGGATCTGAACTCCCTGATTTGGGAAAATTAGGACCAAAAGAGAGAGAGAGAGAGAGAACATGGTGTCAGCCCTACCTTCTTACTGTTGGGCTTGATGCAGCGAACGAAGAAAGGGTTACATCTGGAGAGAGAGAGAGAGAGAGATGGCTGAACAAAATTGCTTTGAGGATAAAGTGGTACCTCTAAAATAAAAAAAATGTTCCCTCCAAAGCTGCCCATTCCAGATGTCCACATCTAGATCCTCCTTCTACAACCACAGAGAAAAATTTAGCTCTGTTTCTGCATTCTAAATGTTTAAATAGAGCAACGGTCTCTCTCCTCTTAGTTTTATCTTCACTGGGCTTTAATTTCTGCCAATAAATTGGCCCGTTTTTGGCAGTAGGATTTCAGTATGGGTTCCACCTGGATGAATTCCTTGGTTCTGGTCCTCAGAAGATCCTTAGCTAGAATCTACAATGACATGAGCCATGACATGTCTGGTTCATCACAGAATAACAAAGTTGGAAGGGACCTTGGAGGTCTTCTAGTCCAACCCACTATACAATTCTGGACAAATGGCTCTCCAACCTCTTGTTAGGAACCTCCAGTGTTGGAGCAGCCAGGACTTCTGAAGACAAGGTCCCATGTCCACGTTGCATCTACTAATTGACATCAAGACCGGAGTCCTGTTTGACATACCTCTCCATCTTCTCCACCAGGTCCAGAAGCGACTGCTGGAACTTTGCAGCCACCGTCTGGGGCTTATACTTCCGTTTGCTGGTGCTGCTTTTCCCCATCATGGTCCTCTGCTGAGCCACCAACTGAGCGTGGCTGAAGAAGAGGCTGGCCACCATCTGAACCAAGAGCAGAGCAGGTGAGAAATGGCTTCACCCCTCTTTATTCCTTCATGCCCACCGGGATCCCAGCCTCTTCCAAGGAGCTTGGGACACTGTACAGTGCAGATGGATGCCCATCCTCCCCTATCTGTTTTATTCTCCAGGGATTTGGGGAGGTGGGCTAAGATGGAAAACAAGGATTAAACCAAGATCCTTTAATAATCTAGAAGGAATTTGCTGGAGAACTTAGCTGCTGGGCCATCATCTCCATCACATTTAGGCAAACCATGACTAATAATAATGGATTTATTGCTCTGTAAATGTTGATAGTTTATCTTGGACTATAAGCTGTCTAGTAGTGTGTCTTATAAACCTCTCCCCACCCCATCTTTATTTCTATCTTTCTAATGATATCTCACTCTTTATTCCTTTTCTAATCATTGCAATTAAAATTCTCACGTAAGCATTTAAATTTGTGCAAACTGGAAGAATTGGGGCCCATTGAGACATCAGTTTAAGCACCTACTTTGATTTTACTGTTGACAAAAAGATCGAGGACATCCTGGCGAACTTGGTCGTAGTTTTTATCCAAGAATTTATGCACCTAGGAGAAAATGGAGTGAGAAAATGCAAGCAGCAGAGCCAGGATCACGAAGTCCAATTTCCTAGGTGGCACCCTGCTTGAGAAGACTGAACAAACCATAGCTCATTTCTCAGCTTTTGATGCTATTCATGAATGTTGGTTTCCAGCTCCATTTTCTTTAGGTTGCTATGATGGAACACATTGAGCAGGATGAGAATTCAGCCCCGAAGGCACATAGAAAGTTGAGTGCTCATCTTCTGAGCTTGTAACAGAAACAGCTGATGGCATCAAAACTGAGATCCCACAAACCAGGATCTCCCCAACCTTCCTGGACTCTTGATGGTGCAGATATGTTACTATACCCTCCTCCTCCACCACCTCCTCCTCCACCTCCTCCTCCTCCTCCCTCACCTGGTAGGTTACTTTTCCTGCATAGTGCTTGATAGAGAATTCCGGCAGTGGCATTTTTGGCTTGGAATAGAGGAGATTGGAGCCATGATGATAGTGGCATTTCTGAAGGAATGTGTGATCCGTGGCCTACAAAGATGGAAGCATAATCACAAGTCACCCCAAGACTTTTCAGAACTGACTTGCCTCCAAGCTCAGCAGGAGCGCCCTCCATGCAAGGAGAAGACCTCTCCTCTGCTCAGGATTTATGGGTAGGTTTTGGGATGCAAATACTATTTAGGGGATTCCCTTGGAACCTGAGCAGAAGGCTTTCCATAGGTAGGAAGCTTTTCTTTCAAGTACTTGCCGAGTTCCACCTTCTCCCAAGCCAAGGGAGGCCACATTCACCTGAGGGAAACTGCTTTGGTCATTCAGGATCTTCAAAATGCCATGAGGCCTTTGGGAAATCAGCTCAATGCAAGGCTGGTTGTCCGTGAAAGCAATCTCTCTCCATTCAATCTGCTCACGGATGTATTCTTCCTGAGGACAATACAGGAGCCATGGTTTCCTGCTGTCCTTAAGCACAGCAGCAGATGCACCACTGGGGGAAAAACAGCTGTTGCCCTTTTGCTAAGCAACCTTCACGAAAAAGAAGACCAAGGAACAGCCTCTATCGGTATCCAAGTCCAGCTGATCTAGTCTGGTTCACCCTCCAAAGCAGAATCTTCCCCACAAAGGGATTTTCCTGAAGTTCTAAGAACTTTGGGGATGGACGTGCCTTCAAAGTCTTCAGTTACCTCTTGACCATAAACAGTGGGGAACTATTTAAAAAACTCTACTGCTATTTTCCTTCTACTATGGAGAACATTTTCAAGGGAGGCCACCTGGTTTCTAACATAACGCAAAGAGCCACCAAATAAGATGCTAGATGCATTTTAGTTTCCTTTGCACAAAGCTGGGTGGTGGATCTGATTCAACGATCAGCCTTTAAGATCTCAAGGGCTTTGGCTCCTCCTGGTCTTACCTGTTCTTCCTTGAAGACGATCTTATTAAAGAAATATTGGAGATATTCGTTGGCATAATTAATACACAGCTGCTCAAAACTGTTGAAACCAAGATCCTATGGGAAAATCAGGGAGGAAAAAGAAATTTAGAAGTTCCATCAACCATCGTGGATTTTTTTTTACTGTTTTTAGAATTTAGCTGCATGCTTTTTAATCAGTTTTACAAACCCTGAGGAATTAATACTTCGGCAGCCGTAATAAACAAATTAACCTACCAACCAACATGCTTAATTTGATGTTAGCTGCAAGGAACCACCAACAAAAAGAAATTGCAAGTAAAGATGATGATCCATGAACTTTCTAAGTGGAATTGTCCACTTTGAGGGCTTGGTGGCAGAAGACACCTAAAGCTGAACTATGGCCTTTGTAAATCAGAAGAGGAAGGTACCAAAAGAGCTCATGGTTGCCTTCTCCTCCTCTCTCTTTCCTCGATGTGCATGACAGAATAGCCTACGGTGCCTCTTTAGCTTAGTTCCGTCCTCCTCACCTCAAAGCCGTAGATATCCAAGATGGCAATCGATAGGGTGTTTTGCTTGGGGCACATCTGCTTGTTGACCCTATCCATGAGCCAGTTGAAAAGCAGTGAGTAAAGGATCTTGGCAATGGCATCTCTGAAAAGAGAAAGTTGAGGGAAGACCACGCCCAAGGTACAACATCAGCACTGGAAGGACACATAAAGATGTTGCTTTAACCACGGTGGTCTCCAACTTAGGACACCAAGATGGGTACCATACTTCCCTTTTCCCTTCCTCCCTTCTCTCTTTACCTGGCATCCACGGCACTTTCTACAGTGAGTGGTGTGAAAATCTTCTCCCTCATCGTTTCCTACCAAAAAGCAAAGGAAGTACCAAGATGGCTGCCTTCTCTTCCCTGCGCCCACCAGCCCCTCTAAAGTATTTTCACAGTGGTACCATTGGATGGGGCTTCTGGAGCTTCCTTGCTTTGTAATAGTTACAAAAGGATATTTTCATGTCCAAAAAGGGGGCATTTAGTTCTGAAGATCTAAGTGTATCATTAGAGGCCCATGATTGTGAGTTACAAAGCTTTGGAAATGGGGATTGGGGCTTTAGGGTGGACAGAAAAGCCCCCCTGGCTAATTATGGGACCTTCCAAACTTCCCCATTTGTTCAAAATGTGTGACTCAAACTCAGGGGTTGTGGTGAGCAGTTTCTCCCTCCATTGATGGTAAGATGTTCTTAATAGACTCCAGTCCTCAATGCTGAGGCAGCAATGCTGTGGACTATCTCGAGGTTTGTTCCAGCCTCCTGTTCTGACCCCTCTTGCTCCCTTTGGCCCTGAATGCCTTGTCCCTTGCAAACAACACTTGGGGAAAAACAGAACTACCCAAGTGGTTGTGAGTTATGGGCTCAGTGTGGATCGCGTTGCAGACTGAGGACAGCATCTGTTTTTTGTGCGTGCGTTGCCTAGAGTTTAGCTCCCTCACCGTCACTTTGTAGGTGATCGACTTTTGCAAGCCTTCTGGAGAGATCTGCAACAGCTCAGCCACGACCCGGATCTCCTTGGCGCTCAGCACAGAGGCCACTTCCTGGCAGTCGGTCTGCAAGGACCCAAATCAAGCTCAAACATCTTCCCCTGGAATCAGGAATCATCTCTCCGACTTCCAGTGCCGCCTCCTACCTCATACTTTTCAAAGTAGACATTCCCCAAGTGAAGGATGGAAGACAGGATTCGGAAGATGCTGTCCTGGTCTTGGAGGCTGAAATTCAAGACTTCCATGGTGTCGAGCAGCCGATGAAAGTCTTCTAGGTCCATTTTGCCAGGGATCTCGCAGTTGCCTCCCTGGGGAAGACAGCAGGAAAACATTTGATTCCCAACGGCATGTCCTAGTGCCTTTAATGGCAGGAGAATCCAGAAGAAGCATCTTCTCTTCCAATGAAGACCTCATCTTCTTCTGCTTAAGTGTCCTGAGATCAAAGAGCTGCAAAGAAGCACAGCTAGGCATCTCCTAGCATAACACTGACTTTTCCCAATAAATGAGGATTAATTGGCCCAACCCAGATCAATTCACTCCTTCCTCCTGGATTTTAAGAATTCACCCTTCTCTTTTTTGAGAACCTGGTCTGAGCCACTCTGGGGACCTTTAAGCATCTGAGAAATTGAAGAAACAGAAATGTGAAGGACAAAGAATCATCATGAAGAAATAACTACATGGAGTTCTCACTCAGCTCCATACCTGGTTGAGATAATAGTAGGTTTCTGCACCTTGAAGACAAAACATCTGCTTTTGCTGTGTAGGGAGACCAGCTAGCATCTCATAAAAGATATGGTAGTTTCGTTCATTTTTGGCCTAGGGGACGATTCAGACAAGACAGATGGATGTGAAGGATAATTATGAATGAGAAACCAAGCTATTTTGATCCCCATGTGCAAAAATCCAGAATGGCTACCAATGAAAATAAGGAAAAATAAAATAAAATAAAAAATACATAGGCTTACACTTGGCTTGATATTTCTAAGCACTCTTGGAGAACTCTTTTCAAAAGAGTCATTTGTTGAGAGGGCTCAGCTCATAATGCTAGAATGATCTTTTCAATTTTCCTTATTGCCAGAAAGAAAGCCCACTTCTGCTTTTTAATAAATGCTCAACTGCTGTCCAAATCTAATCCATCTCTCACTCCTTTCATAGACAATCATCATAGTTTGGACAGATCTGTCCAACCAACAGCACCATTTAGTTAATTTTAAAGGTTCAAAGTAACCAGCTTAATCCAAAGCATTATTTATAATACATGCAAGCTGGAAAGAGGCCCTTTCCAAACCAGCTCCCTGCAAATGCTATTTATTTTCTTCCAAAGGCTTTCTTTGCAGTTCTCACCTGCTTTGCTAGAGTCGCTCTTGCTTGCCATGACTACGCCAACCAACCCAAGAACAGAAGAAAAACTCACCTGAAAGATGACTCTTGATTTCTCCAGAAGATACTGGGAGGTGATGGCACCACAGATCAATCCATTGCTGGAGAAACACAACCGGTTGTCAGTCACTTTTTTCAGTGCCTTTGTTAATAATGTTTGTTCACTAAACAAATGCTTGTAAGTTGAACATTATCTGTATCATGCAGAGTCCCTGAAGGCAGGATTGTATGGGAAGAAGCAGAGAGGCTGTAAGTAGAGGAGGGCATGGTAGGAAGATCCAGGGTTTGGTTTACTTACTCCTGCAGGAAGAGTTCCACAAATTTTCCAAATCTGCTGGAGTTGTCATTCCGCACAGTCTTGGCATTTCCAAATGATTCCAGAAGAGGGGTCGCTTCGAGAATCTGACTCAAGCGAATAAAACACAAGAGCAATATATATACTGGGAGTTGAAGTCCGCCAGGCTTAAAGTTGCTAAGGTTGGAGACCCCTGCATTAGAGGCAAGGGAGGCCTCTAAACCTCAATGTGCCCTGGCTGTTACATTAACCTGATTTTTATTTAATCGCCAAAATCCAGCCTGTCAAAGAGAAAAACAGTGTGGAGAACAGACAAAATGTTCCATGAGTGCCCCATTAAAACAAAACAGGGGGAGCTAAGAGAGGGAGAGAGACGGTAGAGCAACTGCTGATGTGAAAGTGAATAAGTCAGAATAACCATTTGCAGCAGCTCAACCTCTGAGCAACGACTGGATTTTGGGAGCAAGCCTTTACTGCAGTCAGCCCTAAGAAAGGTAGGCAGGTGTATTGGTCACCTGGGTCCAAATCATGTAGGAAAGGTTGAAGCTGAGTCTTCATCACTTCAACTTGGAGGAATCTGCCATCCTCATTCAATAAGTCAACCGATAAGGGATGGAGATGGACTGATTGCTCAGAGAGAAGCCCTCATTCTCCAAGACAGGTGGGAAAAGGAGACAGCAGTCAACTAATCCCTACACAACTGAGTTCATGCACGCACCAAGGCAGTAACCAGTGCTGGAAAAAAATTAAACCGGATGCACAACATGCCCCATACCTTTATCTAGGGAAGCATCAAGAAGAGCATGGCAGCAGAAGGTAGGAAGCAAAGGAAGGTCTTCAAAGATTCAGGGCAGTTCCCCCTTCAAGCAGCCTCCCACCCCCCCATTGACCTCAGCTGGGCCTTAGGTGAGCACCAAGGCTTTGTTGCCTCTGCTCGCCCTCTACGTCCTACCTGCTGAGTCGCAAGGTGTTTCTGGTTGATAGCTGCCAGATAACGAAGGATCAGTTTGGTGGCCTCAGTTTTGCCCGATCCGCTTTCTCCACTAGAAGGAAACCAGATGGAAGGCATGTAACTCAATGCAATTTAACTCCCCCCTCAAAACGACGCTATAGGGCACTGGACACCAGAAAAACTAGACACAAGGATGGCTCAACACTGTCCAACTATTTACAAAGTCTGCAATGCTATTACTATTAATTTTCTCATCACTCCTTATCCCCCATCCCCTCCCATTTATGACTGTATGACTGTGTCGCTTGTATCCTTATGATTTATATTGACTGTTTCCTAGTATGATTTGATGGCTTATTGTACCCTATGACTATCATTAAGTGTTGTACCTGATGATTCTTGACTCTTGACAAATGTCTCTTTTCTTTTATGTATGCTGAGAGCATTTGCACCAAGACAAATTCCTTGTGTGTCCAATTCCAAGTGTCCAACACTTGGCCAATAAAGAATTCTATTCTATTCTATTCTATTCTATTCTATTCTATTCTATTCTATTCTAGTCTATTCTATTCCATTCCATTCCATTCCTCCTATTCTATTCTATTCTATTCTATTCTATTCTATTCTATTCTATTCTATTCTATTCCATTCCATTCCATTCCATTCCTCTATTCTATTCTATTCCATTTCATTCCATGTTAAGGACTCTTGAGCCCAAGGAAACATCTCAACTGGGACCTAAGCTGGAAGGAGATGGGGGAGGGGTCCTCTTTCTTCTTAGCTACTTTGAGGACTAGTGTCAGAGGGGGCATCTTGAGCTCACCTAATAATGATACATTGGTTGAGTTTGGCATCTCTCAACTTGCTGTAGGCAACATTAGTGATTGCAAAAAGGTGTCTGCAAAAGAAAAAGAAGGAAGGAAGGAAGTTTCAATCTGTCTTTTAAAAACGGGGGACAGGTTGCTCTCAAGTCAAGAATGGTGTCTTTCTATCTAGCATTCCCACAAGGCTTAGTGACGATAGTTTAGAAACATAAGGAAGGAACCACTTATAGAAACACCAATACAGGTGGTTCTATCTAGTTGCAACCTTAGAGAATCACTGCCAGTTAAATTAAAAATATATAGGAGGGAAGACAAGCTGTTCATTCATGCTTTCTAGATGTTTTGGATTCCCAGCCCTAACCAATAAAGGCAAAGAATCAGAATGATAGGAATTGTAGTTGCAAATCCTCTGGAAGTCTCTAGTTTGCTGGGTGAGAAGATTCAGTGGCAACCGAACCTCTGAGATTTCAGGAAGCGCCTGGTTAGCCTTTCCCGACCCACAGAAGAACCCAAGAACATCCTCATGGCCACCTGGACTAAGAATATTGCCTGTCAAAAGAGCCCAGGGTAATGAAACTGTCCCCATTTTGCAAAGATGGAGTGAAACCCCCTCCAGATCAAACCTGCAGCCAGTAAGAGACTCACGGTGGGTTCTCTCCCAAAGCTTTGCCATCATACTTCAGGATGTGGTCTGTTCCGTAGATGTTGAACATTTTGTAAGGATTCACTGACACCAGGATGCTACCTATATAGGTCTGGCACAGAGAAAGAGGAATGTGAGGTGCATATGTGTGTGTGAGAGAGAGAGACAGAGAGAGACAGACAGACAGACAGACACAGAGACAGAGACAGAGAGACAAAGAGAGAGACAAAGAGAGAGACACAGAGAAACAGACAGACAGACAGACAGACAGAGACAGAGACAGAAAGACAAAGAGAGAGACAGACAGAGACTCAGAGAGAGAGAGAGACAGACAGACAGACAGACAGACAGACAGATAGACAGAGACAGAGAGAAAACACATGTTAAGGAAAGCAAAAAACACAAAATCCTGGAGGACTTGATGCTCTGTGTGAATCCACACATAATGACTTCATGCTCTACACATAAGAATAAACTCCTGGTTTACTCTGGCCTAGACAAGTCCTACGCTGTATGGATGAACATTGCAAAATATAGCGTGAGAACTTAGAAAAAGCAAGCAATATTTCAAAACCTTCCAGAAAGTTTCATTTTAACACCTATATCTCATTTAAGCTTGCATTTACTAGTAAGAGAGAGTAAGGAAGACGGATCTTGTCAAAAGACAAACAGATTTTGCATATATCTGCCTACAGTTGCCTCTGGCAAGATGAACAGTATATCAGTTTAATAAATAAAAATTTGAATACATAAATCTCTGTTAATGTCCTCTCTCTTACTTTCCACATAACAAGAGAATACATTTTGAGTCTTTTCTTCTTGAAGGAAAAAGGCCACCAGTCATGTGCCGAATTCTCTACCTCCATCCCTACAATAGGCTGTGAGGAAGACCAAGTCTGGTCCTCCTAGGAGAGCTTGTGGCTTAGTTGGGGTTTGAAGCCAGAACCTCCCTCTCAATGGGGAGCAAAAGTGAAAACAACCAACTTACATAGATCAGCCCCTGTTCAAACCTCCTTTGGACGTTGTGCAGGACCACATTTTCTTGGAGGTCTCTGTGGCATAAAGAACAAACATGGCTGAACACAACACAACCTTAAGAAGGGGAAATAAATATGGCCCTCAGGGGTTCCGTGGAGCAAACCTCATAAAGGGACGGGATGAAAAGACACAGGAGCAAGGAAGCTTTGCTCCCTGTTAACTTGTAGGTAGCAGAGCTTTTAAACCCCACTGCCCCCCCCCCCCCCCCGGCTCAGGTGAGTGATGAAAAAAGGGCTGCATTCTGCACACGAGCAGAGGTTAGTTAGGAGGGTTAAATAGGCCCCGTGTGGAAGACGCTCTCATAAGTGGTCTTCGTCTTCCTTTCTTTTCTTAGATCTTTTATTTAATTTTGCCCCACCCCAAAATACTACAAGAGGAGCTGAAGAGAAAAAGAACTTTCATTAGGATACGCATTTCGTGTGTGTGCCTGTGTGCGTGTGTGTGCTGGCTAGGGGATTGTGGGAATTGAAGTCCATCCATCTTCAAGTTGGCAAGTTTGAGCAAGACGGCGCTCCATCTCTCAGGGGTGGACAGCACCCCTCGGTCTCCAAGAAGAGCCCAGCCTTCAATACTTACTCTAGTTGGGTCAAGTCATCCACGCCATCATAGCTCGCCTCTCCTGGGTTGGTTGCCGATTGCCGATTGTGAATGCAGTGCATCTAGAAGTTGGTGGAAAGACCAGGAGAAGGTCAAGACACGCCTCCAAAATATCCCTGTCCCTCTCTGAATCTCCCCAACCACCCCAAGAGGCAGATTCAGTGGAGAGCTGGCTGCTGAAGGCATTTCATGGCATGGGGGAGGGCCTGATTTAGGCTGAAACCCACCCCTCCTTCCAGCCTGTCCTTCCTGCCTGCCTTGCCATCCCTTCCACCTAGGAAACGTTTGAGGGTTTGCAAGTGGTGCCCAGCTATCCTGCTGCATCTGCAAAGGCCCCGTCTTGACAGTAAGCAAACACACCAGTTGGATGTCATGGTGGACTGGCTATTAAGCAGTGACTCACACCATTATTCAGGAGAGAGGAGTCAGGTAGCTGCTTCTCTCTAATTAATTCTCCCCTCCAGTTCCAACTCTGCTCAATGTCCTCCAGTATCACATTGTTCTTTGGTTGCAAGGGATATTATGCACACAAGCCAGCCATGTTGGGTGTCTTTGATCTAAAGCGTTGTGTAGATTCCCGCAGAGCAGAGAGGCTGCCTTACACGTTTCCACTGCCAGCTCCTCTTTAATTGGACCAAAGCAACTTTGCTTTTGAGATTCTTTCAAAGGAGAAGGTTGGAGAGGGGAGCGCACAACTATGGCTGTGTGAGAGAGAGAGACACCAAGGAAGCGCATGCTTGCCTTCCTACAATAGTGGCCTCTCCTGCTTCCCTTGGCTGCCTCCGATCAAGTGGGGACCTTGGGATCTCTCCAGGGGTGGGATTCTACCAGTTCGCCTCTATTCACTAGAACCGGTTGTTAACCTTCTAAGCAGTTCGGAGAACCGGTTGTTAGAAGAAATTACTGGGCTAATCCTGTAAGGAAGGCAGGAAGGAAACATTCTGGTGTTGCTTACAGAAACTGCCTCTCCGTTGACCCTTATTACGTTCTTGGCAGGACTAGACTTCCTGTCTCAGGAACTTCTCTGGAGTTTTTTTTCCCCTCCTTTGCTGCTACTTTGCTTGTGTGGAGTCACCATTCAAAGTTACAATGGCACTGAAAAAAGTGACTTGTGACCATTTTTCACACTTATGACTATTGCAGCATCCCCACAGTCATGAGAGGCCAGGTGAGGAGATGCGTGCCTCAATATGAGTGATGTTGAGTTGGCCACGCCCAGCCAGTCACATGACCACCAAGCCATGCCCACCAACTAAGCCACGCCTACAGAACGAGTTGTTTAAAAATTTGAATCCCACCCCGGGATCTCTCCCACTCCCTTGTGTGGCTTCGATCAACACAGATGGATAATCTTGTCCTGGAGAAACTATTGGACATCTGAGGATCTTGCCAAGGGTTTGATTCCCCTAAATGGAGCACAGAGAAGGCTAAAATCTGATTTGGTTGGTGTTCAGCGAAAGACCATGAAAAAGCCATGATTTGCTAGGAATGTCCTTGTTTCCCTCTTTTCTATCTCATGGGTGTAAAATGCTGGACTGGCTCTGGGGGGGCCCACTCATGAGAGGTGGGGGGGGGGTCTGGTTAAAGTCTGGTTGGGACTTGCTATGCCACAGTAGCCTCTCAGCCACGCTAGACCACACACAGATCAAAGACTTCACTTACAAATCAAAGAACCTGAAGTGTACAAGAGAGAGGTTTTCCTACTCACTTATTAGATTAATCTAGGGATGTTGTGAGATTTCTTCTTATCTGCCTTCTTATTAATAAACTGATTCTGACTTTCAACGCAGCTGACCAAATCATTTTGCATTAAAACCTCCCAGCCAGGAAATTTGAATCCACAAAAGGAAATAACTTTGCCTTTTTCCTTAAAGGGCAAGACTTCTTTTTTCCTTTGAGTTCACAAGGTTACAAATCCCTTGGGGGGTTGATCTCCCTTGGAGCATGTACAGTCCAGTGGATGCCTTAGAAGGTCAAGAGAAATTGAACTCAGAGGGGCCTCCTCCAATTCTCTCACCCCCGCCCCCCAGTTCTGCCTTCCAGTCTCTAACTCCTTCTGCCCCTCTTCAAGATCCAGCAGACGGGAACACTTTCCATTACCTGGCATTCCAAGTTCTTGTTGGCCTCTCTATATCCGCTCTTGGATCCAGATGCTCCCCGCGTCAGGTACCAGAAGACCCCATTCCCTCTCCCTCTTCCTCCTCCACGATGAACTTCCTGAGCCCTAAAACTCTCTGCTGGAGGGCGCTGGAAGAGCTTCTCTGAGGTCCATTTGTTTGGCATCTCACGTACATTCACTGTGTGATACTCAGACCACGGCTGGTTTTGCCTCCGGGACCTTCTCCAAGGAGAAGAACCCATCGGTTGGACTTGAGGTATCACCACGGCGTATCTCCCGATGCCTCCTTCCATTTCATGTTCTGGAAGCTCAGGAGGTCCATGGGAAAAATCTGGTCTTCTCGGCTTGTTATACTGGCTGCGAAGGGAGGGCGGTCTGGCCAAAGAGGAGCCCTCTTCTTCCAAAGTGTAAGGTCTTTGGAAGGAAACTGTTCTTGGAGACATGGGGCTGAGATTGGGCCTCCTCAAACTGCCAGGGTTATCACCAGGGATGGTGCAGGAGAAATGCCCACCCAAGAGCTTACGTGCCTCTTTAGGAGTTGAAGACCTGACAGACATGGCCTCTATCTTCTGCTTCATGGATGCAACAGCAGCTGGAGAATGCTGGGGGAATGGCTGCCTTGAAAAAGCTTGAGTCTCTTCTGGATCAAACTCCGCAAGATATGGATTCTCATCTTCTAAATGTCTCCTTCTTTCTCCAGGAAGGAACTGGACGGAAGAAGCAGGCTGAACCATTCCAGCCAGAGGCTGACCAATGCGCTGAAGGAAGTCCTTCCGGGGGCTTGGAGCTTGAGTGGGTGATTGGGGCAAGTTGAAACCACTTCTCAAGCTTCTCGTAGCTCCCATCTTGGGTGAGGAACTCCAAGGAGTTGCTGTTTCTTCTTCTGAGGCGCAAAGCCACCTCGGTTGGGGCTGGGACTGAGCTTCCTCTGGTCTGCCAGTTTCAAAGGGAAGTTGGGCATAAAGAGAGGATCCTTGGGGTGACTCTCGGATTCTGTTTCTGTGGCTTCCTTGAGGAGGCAACATGCGAGGAGACCCCCTAGTAGATAAAACTGGGGACCGATGGCCAAACTGCCTCAGATGCTGGTTTCTCAATAATGGCTTCACTGCTTTCGTTGGGGGCTCAGTCTGCCTGTTCCAAGCCTGGGGGAGGCTTCCGGAAGCATCCATAGATACCTGATGAACTGCCCTTGTTGGTTGTAAGTGACCTGGTATGGGAGGAGATCCAAAATGCCTAAGGGATGGTTGAGGAGATGGAGGAGCCTTCAGACTCTTCCTGATGGGATTATGGAATTCTCGTGGGACAGACCTTCCAGAGGTCCTATTTCTGGCAGAATTTAGTGCTGGAGTGCTGGGGGTATGAAATAATGAACGACTGAAAGGGGTGTCCATCAGGCTTTTAACAGATGTTAAACTGGAAGACGAGAGGTTGCGCTGACTTTCCAAATGCTTGCGTGCTGATGGGTGAGGGGAAGGAGGTGTCTGGAAGAGGGAATCTTTGGATGGGTTTGCCTTCGTAGCTGTCCTGCGTCCCCCTGATGAAACCAGGTTTTCTTTGGCTGCCCTCTGAGAAGGGGAAGACACGTGATTATGTGGACTCTTCCCCTTGAGGGAAGGATTTTGATGCCCGGTTGCGGACCATGAGGTGTTCCTCTGTGAAAACCTGAGGTCTTGCTGTGACTTTCTATGGGAAGTTGACTGGAACGTGCTTTGCAACTCTTTGTGAAGAGCGCCTTGCATTGCTACTGCCGTGTGAGAAGGTGCGAAAACAGCGTGGTGTTTCCCTGAACCCCTAAGCTGCCTGATCGAGCTGGGAGGGAAGGTGGAACTTGGTTTTTCTAAAGGCATCCTTGGGGGTGGAGGAGAAGGTGACTCCAGAGGACTCTTCTCCCCAAACCGTGGAGACACCGTTCTTCTGTTGGGCTCATGCATGCCTGGTGGCTTCCTTCCCCAGTTCCCATGGCGCTTCAGAATAGGTCTTGGCTGAGAGACGGATTGTTGCAGGAACTGCCCCAGAGGGCTCCCACACTCTCTTGCAGAAAGAGGAGTCTTCAACTGATGGGGATTCCTTCCACCCAAGTCGGTCCGTTGGGCCCCCTGAAGCTTGCTCACAGGGAGCGGCCCTGAAAAGGTCTCCTGAGACCCAGAAGGCTCCAGATACTGACCATCAAACTGGGCAGATGGAGAAATTAGAGGCTCCTCTTCTTCTTCCTCGGGGATGCCTTCCTCCTCGGGATCCAAATAAGCCATCGAGATCTGCGGGGAAGGGGGCAGAGGGACATCAAGCTTCTCCTTCCCAAACAGCTTCACTTGGGGCCTCGGGAAAAGCCGGAACTTCCTGTTCAACGGTGCCATTGCAGTCGTTTTTCCTTCCATCCCTCGTTCAAAAACAGGAGAACGGGAGAAAGCAACGGGCTCATCTTCTGGCTCAGCCTCGGCTCTGTCTGCTTCTTCCAGCTCAGCAATGTCATCCAACAGGCAGGCGTATGGGTTGTATGAAGACTGGGAGACCCATTCTTGGTCACTGTCATTAATGTCCTGCTGACAGTAAACATCCTCCTCTTCCTCCTCTTCCTCCTCCTCCTCCTCCTCATCATCCGGGTGTTCCAGTTCTCCAGCCCAATATGGGCCATCTTCCCCTTCACTGAAGTCCTCATAAGGCTCATAAGGTGGATAATTGAAAGATGGCCCATAGTCTTGGTGGTCACTGTGGTACCCGTAAATGTCCTGCTCATCATAGTCTTCCTCATAAGGCCCGTATCCTTCTTCCCTTGGATGCCTCCCATAACAATTCTGGTTATAACCAGAAAAGCCATACTTGAAAAGGGACTGGACATCATAACAACCCCGTTCCTCTTCATAATCTTCAAAGTGATCTTGTAAGGTGGCAGAATCCAGGTGGTCCCAGTGGCCAAATTGGTCTGGGTATTGGTCAAAACAGGTACATTTTTTGGCTCCAGGAACTCTTTTTATATTCGCTCGGTGTCTCAAAACTTCATCTTCTGAAGGGAAAGGCAGTTTCTTGGCTCCAATCTTGGGCAGCCAAGAGTCGTCAGTCGCTCGTTTGTCATATCTGGGTCTGCTACGTTTACTCAAGAATTTCCGGGTCAGCCAGTTGGTGACCGCAGCCACCTTGCTGACCACCTGGGCCTGGGGTTTAAAGTTCTGATTTGCCTTCCTCCGCCGGAAGAGGTTGCCAAAAAGCCCCCCTCTTTTACTCTGCTGTTCTTCTGACTTCCCACCTCCCAACCGAATCAGCAGGAAGGAGGACTTCTTGGTCTCCTTCTCAGGGGCTCCCTCGTTCTTCTCCGTCTTCTTTCCAAGAGATTTGAAGCGCATCATCAGGTTGGAGGTGGACTTCAGCACCCCCTTGTTCTTGTTCTTCTTCTTCTTTGTGCTGTACTTCTTCAGGCCCCAGAAGAAGCGCGAGGTGCTCTTGAAATGGCTCTTTTTGGTGCTCTTTTGGGGCCCCATCCCTTTTACGCCCATGAAGAGTTTGGAGGTGCTTTTCAAGCTCCGCCTCTTCTTGGGCGGGGCCACTGCCCCTTTCTTGGCCATGACCATGGCCTTGGTGGCTCCCTTTAGCTGGGCTTTGGCGTGTTCCTTCTTGGCCACTTTCTTCTTGGGGTCCTCTTTTGCCAGGCCCATGAGCAGCTGGGAGGTTCCTTTGAGCTGCCTCTTGGTCTTGGCAGGAAGGTCTTTGACCTCCTTGTCGTCCAGCTGCCCCTTCTTCCCTTTGCCTGCCTTCTTGACCAGGCCTTTTTTGTCCTTCCCCTTCTTCTTCTTAGGGTCATCTTCATTCCCCTCCTCCTCTCCCTCCACCAGCTCGCTGTCCATCTCGCTTTCTTCAGCATTCCGCTGTGCCAAGTCAGAATCTGACCCCTCGTCCAACTGAGCGACAGGTTCCTTCTTCCCCTTTCGGACATTTTTCCCTTTGTCCTCTTTTCCTTTCTTAGCCATTTCCGAGGAGGTCAAGGGTGTTCATGTCCTCAGCTGCATCCGCTCCAGGGAAAGCTCCGTGAAACGTTGTTCATGCAGGAACAGGGAGGAGGAGGAGGAGGAGAAAGCAAACATGATGAAGAAACCAGAAGATCTCAGAAAGCAACGCTTCCTGGGATCTCTCTGAAAACTGCAAACCAGCCTGTGGCGCTCTGAAGACCTCTTGTTCCCCTTCACCTGTCCTGTTTTTGGCAATTACTCATTTCAGGGTTACGCAGAGAGAAGACTCTGTTTTATTTACCTGGGGATAAAGCTGGATAAAGTCCTTGTGGGCCTCCCCACATCTCTCCTTGGCTTCAGCTCCTGAAAGTGGTAGACCCCAACGGTCTTGCTCGAGACCCAAGCAGGGTCTGTCCAGGCCCAGCAGAAATTGCACTGAAGGTTGACCTTCCACGCAGCGGTCTTCTCTCCAGAGCTGGCTGGGAGCTTTTCCCTCCTTCTCCCTCCAGTGTGTTTCCTGCAAGGAGCTGGGAGGAAAGCAAAGGTTGATGCGAGCTGGCGATGTAACCGTATCTCTTGGGCTTTCGTCGTCCGTATGAATAATGTAAATGGACCAGTCCATCTCCAGACCGAGAGTCCTCCGGAGGAGAGAAGAAAGGAAGTGGGGTGAGCCCCCTTTCAGCAATCTGGCTCTTTTTAAATCACCTTGGCTTAAATGCTTTTTTAAAGTAATAGAACTAAAAATCAGAATCTGGAATAAACACGTGGACCGCTCAGCTGGATCCAAAGTAAAACTAAAATCACTTCTCTTGCTCTCTTCCTTCTCTCTTTTTAATTGTGGTGATGAAAGGATATTTACCTCTTTCTGGGGAAAAATGCAGCTGTGCTTAAAAAACGTCAAGAAGGGCCCTTGTGGGTCCTTTTGTGGGCTGGGGATGGCTGGGTGGGAGATCATTTCTGCAGCCCTCCCTGCAATGCAGCCTGCTTCAGAAAGAAATGGATTCTGCCAGGAGACACTTTATCTCCTTGCTGACCTTCAGGAGATATTCGAATACCCAGATGTCTGGGAAAGAGAATGGCCACACGCTGCAAGATAAGCCGAAGGAACGTGGGTGCAATTACATACCTGGGACAGGTGAGCAGAAGGAAGCTGCGCATGCACACAACGAGGCACTTTCTTATTGAAACTTGCGATAGGTATCAGTATTGCTTATTAGGACTATCAAATTGGATAACCAATGGAACGTGATATTTACACACTGTTGTTTTTATATTTTTAAAACTTGTATGTTTTTAATTTTTGTAAATAAAGTTTGTTTGAAAATCTAAAAAAAAAGAAAAAGAAACTTGCCTTTGTGGCAGGTCTGTACAAAGTTGTACAATGCAACACTAGGTTGGGGTTTGGAGTGATGAAAAGCAAGCGATCGAGGGGTGGGAGGGACCGGTAGGTAGGGTCAAGATGGCAGCTACGATGGCATGATGAAAGACACACGCAAAAGACAAAAACTGGTGGGGTTTAGATCCCACCGACATGGACCGTCCTCTTTGACTAGCAAGTGAATAGTAACACCTGCAAATTTAAGGGTGAGAAACTGACAAGGGCAGGGAAACTGGGAGACTGAAAAGAGAGATAGCAGAATTGGAAGGGACTTCAGAGATCCTCTAGCCTGACCCTCTGCTGAAGAAGAAAACCCTACCGCATTTCAGGCAAACGGTGGCCTAATCCCTCAGTGGCATCCTGCTGAAATCCAGATGTGCAGCTTTGCACTTCTGGCTCTTTGAAATCTCCTGGGCTTCCCAGATCAGACCCAAATGGGAGGAGAAGTTGAAGGCAACGTGCGAGAGATGCAAGGAAGGAACCCGGATCAGCTTGCCAGGGGGCTTACCTTTTGGATCGGACACCATCGGCGGCTGCCCCCTGGATGGCACCCCCAGTGGGGGGTCACTCCCGAGCCCTCGGGCACCCCGGCTTTGGCATGACGTGGCAAACGTTGGGCCCTCGCTCCCAGGTCGGCTGGTGCAAGGGCTCCTCAAAGATCTAAGGACCTGCACAAAGCAACTGGAAGATGTCCGGTGCCATCAGCATCCCAGCGCCACACCGCACCGAAGGGACATTGCCACCTCTAACCAAGAGCCTTGGCAACTGTTGCTTCCCCTCTCCCCATGGGAGGCTCACTCCCCCCCTCCAGGCCTCGGACGTCATGGCCGAGAGGCGTAAATCAAAGGGACAAAGGAAGGGCACCAGCCACTCTGCCGGGCGGCTGGCACAGAGGCTCACCTTTCCCTCTTCTCCATCTGCCTGCAGCCGACAGGAAGGCAGGCACAGAGGCTTCAGATAGCGCCTCTTTTTAAATAAATTCCTGCTGGGTTTAGGGATGGGGGCTACTTGGGCCCCTTTTTGGGGGCTCAGTGCCCTCCGAAGTCTGCTACAAATTGTGGGGCAGGGCAGCTGCTGGCACCTTTTCAAATTGGACAGGGCGGTGGGCACGATTTGGATGGCATGACCAAACCCTTGCAGAAGGAAAACAAAAAGCAGAGAAGGCAGTCTACCTTCTCTTCCTGGGTCCACTTTTAAAGCAGACGCCAAGCTAGAGAGATTGATTACCGAGGACTAGAAACTTCGGTTTTAACAGAGCCCTAAAATGCCACCTGCAAGCCTGAAGTTTTGTATCCTCGTTTCATCCTCCTCTCCGACTGTTTTTACCTTTGGAGGTCTCCCCAAATTGTGCTAAATTTCAAAGCAGCTTCCTCCAGAGGGAGAATCAAAGGTTTCTGCCTTACCCTTATAAATGGGGTGGGGTATGTGCCTTTAAGGCTCTCACACCCATCCTGTGAGGTGGGCTAACTGAAGCACAGCACAACTCATTAAATGCGCAGGCCAAATGTCGTTGCAGCTCACGCTCCAGCTTTGACAAAGCCTCCAATAAGAAAACCTGAGCCTTCGTCTCCCCTGCAGACCCCCCCTTCGATCTAATCTACCCCCGAGGGCTGTTGTGAGGGTTGCAGAATAAACAGCAAGATCAAATGCAATGAAGATCTGACATCATTGCAACAAGAGTGGCATGACCCACTTACCTGGGCAGGTGCTGCCCTCTTCCCACCCACCCCCTTCCTGGCGGTGGGCTAAGCCCTCGGGAGGACAGGCGACTCCATCCCCTCACTCCAATCCGAGGGGGAGGCCTGGAAGGGCAGCAACTCACCCGTGACCGCCTGCCCTGCGTGGTCCCTGCCTTGCCAGAGTGGCTGCCAGGCACCTGCTGGCTCCATGCATATTTGATGGCCGCTATTCTTCCCTGTGGTGGCTGGATGGAAAGAGCTGGGAGGACGGAACGTCCTTCAGAGGAAGCATTTGCAAAGGGGCAGGACTGGGGGGTCACCTCAGTACCCAGGAGCCGCTTTGCTTTCTGCACCCCAAACCCCAACCCTCTCGGGGCAAAATTGGATCTGACCTCACAAGGCCACCGAGAGTTAAACGGAGGTAATGCCCTCGTGGGGGATTTGAACTGCCTCCACACTTCCCATCTCCTTGGGTGGGTTTTAACGGTCTGTTTAAAAATCCTTTTTGACTCATTCAGACAAACTTCAGCAGAAGTGAAAACCGAAAATCAAACAAATGGGTGCCACTTCAAAAACACCCGGAAGGCAACCTACAGCACAGAAAGCGAAGTTTGGCGCTTAGTTTCTCACCACCCAAAAGCTGGAAGCTGAAGATTTGAGGACCTCCAACCTTTGTGGGGCCACATTGGGGACTGACTGGGGTAAGAACCACCCCCTGCCTGGACAAGGCAGAGCAAGCTGTGGGGAAAGCAGCTGCCCTGCAAATAGGTTCTAGCCCCCCTATGCAACGACTCAGAAGCGTGGGAAAGCCACGGCAGCAGCCAGCAATTTGGACTGGCTCCTCTTCCTTGGAAATCCACGTTTTTCCAGGCAGAGAGAAGAGCCGAAGCTCACGTGCCCCATCTATTTTAAAAAGAGACCTTTGGATATTCTCACCAAGGGGAGAATCCAGACTGATGGGGGGAGGAGGGCACCCCACTCACCTTCCTCCACCCCCTTGCTCCCCCAATTTTCCCCCTCCATCGTGAACAACTGAGGTGTTGCTGGCATGTGACCAACAGGGAAAGGAGTAACCCACAGCTAAAGAAAGTCAGGTCAGGGATACTGGTTCATCAGCATCTGGAGAGCCAGCAGCTTCCCATTCCTGACCCAAACTACCAACATTTCGGATGAAGGATTTAAAAAACCAGACACCAAAGCTGTCCAGATAAGCGGCCGAGCTCAGCAGAACCGGCTCTGGTGCGATGATCAGAGCGAAGGGCCGCTTAAGGAACCAGAGCCCCAAAGAATCATAAGGAACTCTCAGCCTGACGTTTGTGAAGACTATTGGCGTGCCCATCATCCCCGGCCGGAGTAACCGGCGGCCAACAGCCCTGTGGCTCACCACTTCAGGAGGGCCCCTGAAGGTACGGGCGGTGTTCAGAGCTCCACGAAGAGTTTAGAAGTTCCAGAGAGACGTGGGGGAACCATCCTTTATTTCAGCAGCAGGAGGAGGAGGAGGGAGAGGGGCCAAGCCTGGGGTTGGGCTTTGGGGTCAGGAGACGAGGGCCTGGCGAAATGGGGAGGGGGACTCGTGCATCCAGGCTCCCACCCGTGGGGACCCTCCTGTCCGCAGAGAAGAGGGGCCAAGGCGGTGTTCTGAAGGGAGGAAGGCAGGCTCCTGACTCCGGATCCGGCATCCCACTCCCAAGGTCACCAATCCGAGGCCGCTCACCGGAGGCAGCCAGGCTGCTACGATCGTCCAGTCTCCAATCACCTCCCTTCGAGGGACCCTCAACGACAGGCTCCCCTCCAAGGTCGCCCTCTAAGCAAGGCTCCTGCGTGGGAGGACAAACCCCACCCGCCCCCCGGTCCTTCTGTGTCCCAGAAAAAGTTCTCCCTCTTGGGCGGCTGCTTCTCCCCTCCTGCCTGGGATTGGGGGAAAGGATCCTCTCCGTCCCGACTCCTTTGGCCAGGTGGGGTAGCGGAGGTCCGACACACTTCGCAGTTAAGCTGCACGGAGGGGAGCCAGGTAGGGGCGGCTACTTCTTAACCACCTGGATGACGTCTTCGTGCTCTACCATGTGGCCGAGCCCTACGCGCTGAGGGCTGTACTTGGTGCTGGTTCCCTTGAAAGGCAGAGAGACAAGAGAGTGAAGGATGGCAGCTTAAAACAAGTGGACATCCAATAAGGCAGCGCTCCTCAATCATGGCCGCTTTAAGAGGAGTGGGCCTCAACTCCCAGAATCCCCCAGTCCATCCCAAGACCCAGAAACACTGCCATAAGGTTTAGCTTTAGAGGGGTGGATTAGAGTGGATCCCCCTCCCCCAAAGGGCACAAAGTGGTGGCAGATGTTCAGGGGTGGGATTCCAATTTTTTAACAACCGGTTCTGTGGGCGTGGCTTAGTTGGTGGCTTGGTGGTCATGTGACTGGCTAGGCATGGCCAACTCAACATCACTCACATTGAGGCATGCATCTCCTCACCTGGCCTCTCATGACTGTGGGGATGCTGCAACAGTTGTAAGTGTGAAAAATGGTCATAAGTGCCATTGTAACTTTGAACGGTCCCTCCACACAAACAAAGAACCAACAAAGGAAGGGAAAAAAAACTCCCGAGAAGTTCCTGAGACAGGAAATCTAGGCCTGCCAAGAATGTCATAAGGGTTAACGGAGAGGCAGTTTCTGTAAGCAACGCCAGAATGTTTCCTTCCTGCCTTCCTTACAGGATTAGGCCAGGAATTTCTTCTAACAACCGGTTCTCCGAACTGCTTAGCATATTAATAACCGGTTCTAGCAAATAGGTAGAATCCCATCCCTGCAGATGTTGGTGCTCATATTCTCCTCCAAGATGCTACTGTGACTGAGCCAGAGCTGCTTTTTCTAAAAGGCAACTGGTCTTCCTTTGTTTTGCCTTGAAGACGCTTCGCTTCTTATCCAAGAAGCTTCTTCAGTTCTGACTGACTGGTAAGGAATGGAAGCTACCCCCTTATGCTTGGCAAGCAGGCTGTAACAGCCTCTGCTTGCCCTCTTGAGGATGGGCCTCTCTTTGCATATATGTCAAGACCCTCTCAGGAGGTATGGGGCTAAGGGTCTGCTCTTGCTGCCTTTGTTCCTTTGATCCGGGCCTTTATGCAAGGAAGACCTTGCTGCTGGATCCGAACCCAGCGTCCATTCTGTGTCTGCAACCAGGCAGGAGGATTGTCCCAGAGGGTCAGCAGGACCACAGCCGGTCCAGCAGCCTCTCCTAGCTGAACAATGGTGGGGAAACACAGCCTCGTTTCTGCCGTCCTTCTCGCAAACATTATGCAGGCTGCTCTACAGCAGAACAGGGAGGGGAGGAAATGGCGGTCTCCGAATGTTTCTCCTGGGGAAAAGAGTTCCCTGCCAATAGAAAAGGGGACCCTCGGGAGTGAGATCGGAGGGGAAGTTTGCTCTTGCTGTGTTGGGTTTCCACTTGCAGGGAGCATTAGGGCAGGGTGTCAGCTTCGAGATTCAGCTGCCAAAAAAAGGAAAAAGGGGGTGGTGGAGTTGGAAAGTTCAAGGTTATTCCGTATGTCGCATTAAGAAATTCCAGCTGCAGTTAATGGGTTCTCGTGATTAATGAAGTGTAAGAAGTGGGAGGAGAGAAGGTGGATTTTGTATAACAAGGGAAAATGACTTTCACTTTTGAAAATGCCTTAGAAGTACCAGAGCTGTTCCTAATAAATCAGTTGGAGATTATATTGTCTTGGAGGGACTGATTACCATGGATAGTTTCTGGATGCCTAACACAAGGGTCTCCAGCTGGCTGAGGAACTCTGGGAATTGTAGTCCACGAGCCTTAAAGTTGCCATGGCTGGAGACCTCTGCACTAGAATACCACTACACCCTAGATTGTTCCTTTACATGCTTGAGCTTGTAATTCTGGACATGGCTCTGCTGCTACGAGTAGAAGACCAGACTGCCCCTCCTCCTTCGGCAAACACTTACCCACACAAGGGCATACTTGAACTGGTCAGCTAACGTCCGGTGAATTCGATGGCACTGAAAAGGGGGAAAGGTCAGGTAGGCCAGAAGGGGGCCTCGTGTATCCTCGATCGAAGCATTCCCCCTCCCCCATACACACAGACCAAAGATCCAGGCATCACAACAGCCGAGTTCCCACAACCCAGTGGTAGGATTCAAAAATTTTACTATTGGTTCTGTGGGCGTGGCTTGATGGGCATGGCATGAGGATACTGTAAAATCTCCATTCCCTCCCCATTCCTGGGGGAAGGTTACCACCAGTTCTCCAAACTACTCAAAATTTTCACTACCGGTTTTCCAGAACCGGTCAGAACCTGCTGAATGCCATCTCTACCACAAGCCCATCTGATGGGGCTGTCTCCCCTTATGGGACCCCCTTCAGACGAGCAGATTTCAATTCTCAGCACATCCGGCCAAAAGGCCCTTGCTCTGTGTTGCTGGCTGTCGAGATCCCTCTCTCCGGAGAGAGTTTGGATTGGGAGAAACTTCACAGGACGAGAGGAAGTCAGCTTAAGGTTGAATTAGGTTCCTAACCATCTAAGCACAGGATCCTGGGAGCTTTAAGGGCTTACTTACCACATGCTGGACGGAGGCCCCTTTTCGCAGGATGATCGCATCTGAAAAATCAGGTCTCTCTGCAAGGAACGAGCATTTTTCGGTGAGCAAAGGAAAGGAAAAGGAGATGCTTGGCTTCTCACTCCCTACCAATACTGGCCTTCCCAACCTCCCCTTCATCCTCAGGCACGACCGAGCTTCCTCGGCCGTTTCCCGGTTGTTACTCACGGCCTCTTTTCTTTGTGTAGATGCAGGTGAGGGCCAGGTATTCCCACAGCGTTTCCAGGAGGTAGTCCAAGTTCAGCTTCATGCCACAGCTGGGAAGACACAAACGTCAACGGACACAGCGGTAACTCGCGTTTTGTGCAGGGCTTGGGGGGGAGGGTGTGGGAGTTTCCCTTACCTAATCACCACGCTATGGGGCCTCCGGGCCAGGCGGTCCACCTCTTCCATGGAGATCTGGTCAATTTTGTTATAAACCTAAATTAAGACACCGAGAAGGGAGGGGGAAAAAGATAACGCATCACACCCTGATGTTGATTCCGCTCCCGTCTCTCGCACGCAGTTTCTAAAATGCTGTTTATTTATTAGATTTATTGGCTGTCCATCTTGCCAGTGGGTAACTTCATTTTAAGCCCTGGCACCCCAGGCAGAGAAAAGTTCTGGGACAAGTGAGTTTATTTGGGAGGAAAAATAATCAGCCGACGGATTTTTCATCGAAGGGAGTGCTGGGAGCTTGATTGCTTCAGATCAGAACAATATATTTTAAGTCCCCAAATGTAGCTATATGGACGCCTACTAAACTGGAATGGGAAGGACAAAGAAGGTGTCCACTTAATTAGAACCGTGCACCAATTACTCCACCCCGGTTTGTTGCGGAAGGAAGTTTCTCCAAGCTACTCACGTAGAGGCAGGGCATGTACACTCGGTTGCCAACGATCACATCGATGAATTCATCTGCGCTACAGTCTTCCCTGAACAGCACCTCAGCGTTGAAGATTTCTTAGGGTGGGAGAGGTAAGGGCACATCGTATTTCGCGGGACTCGGGCTGCTCATGGCCACAGGAACAGAGCCCAGCTGGGATTCGAATTCCAGGCGAGTTTTTCCATACCTCTGTGTCAACCCATCTACCCCTCCCTTAAAATCCTGGGTCCTTGGGGAGAAGACCGGGTCATGCCCCCAGGAGGATCCGGATAAAGGATACTGTATTCGTGCAGGATGAGCTGCACCAGCTTCTCTGAGCACTGGGTCAAGGTCACGGTGGAGTTGAAGGAGATGCCGCCTCCCTTCTTGGGCTGGAAGGAGGACAGAGGTGCAGTTAGGAATGTCCCTCAATGTCAAACCTACCACAGGTGAACGGATACATGGCCTCATGATTTCCCTGGCCTGAATTCAGGACAAAAGAGGGGCCTAACCCAGGTTCCCCCACCGAAGGATCTAAGCTTGTGGGAAGGCAAATAAAAGCTTGGAATGACATCCGGTTCCAGGTTTCTCTGCGGTTGTCTGGAACTACGATAAGGAATATTTGTGATGGAGGTTGAGGTCCGGCCCTCTGGACAGCCCAAGCTTCCCCTTTCCCTCTTGAACTGGAGACGCCAGCAGGCAAAGCCAGCTCCCTCCTACAGCGCAAACCAGGATTTTCAGGCTTTCTGCGTCTCACCTTGAAGTAGATGTTGGGTTTATTTTTGTTCAGCCTGATGCCCACCGTTTCTAATTCCTTTTCCAAGAGAGCCCTGCAGGAGGAATCATAACACACACTCAAACCTTTGCCCAAATGTATGTTTGCAGAGAATGCCCTGCAGCCTGATTACTAGCAGTACATTTTGCACAGGTACAGAGAAGACACGAAGGCTGCCTTCTCAGGGGGCTGGCAAAGGAGAAACCCCCAAGGATCGAGCTCTTTTCCCCCACCATTCTGCCCCTCAGAAGCCCCTTCCTCCTCCTGCTGACCTCTGGACTTCGCCTTTGGTGGCGTCCAGCATCATGATGACGACATCCGAGGTCCGGGCCACCGCAATCACTTGGCGTCCTCGGCCCTTCCCTAACAACACAATATTTTTTACTCTTACAGAGAAGCTGACAAAGAACCAGGACATAAAAGAGAGATCGTGTCCATTTTTTGACCTGATGAATCCCGCCGGAACCCTCTCTCTGAAAGTTGACATAAACATTGCTTTCTCCTACAACAGCTCAAGGGCATCTGACACTTCTCAACAATGGGACTTCCTTATTTTTTATTTCATTTATTCGAATCCCACCTTTATTATTTTGGCAAATATCACAAGGCGGTGAACATATCCAATACGCCTTTCTCCTCTTATTTTCCCCACAACAAACCCACGAGGCATTTAGCAGTTAAAAAACAGAATGAATTTCCAACCTTGAGCAGCTCCTTCAATGATCCCAGGAAGATCTAGAAGCTGGATATTGGCTCCTTTGTACTGCACATAAATGAAGAAAAATCAGAAGAGGGAGGGAGGGCTGGGAAAGCAACCCACCACATGGATGATTGAGCAATCATCCTGTATGAATTTGAGTGCCAATTTAACAAGCAGTTGAACTAGTCTGTGAGCTTCCCATTCATAGAAGCAGCAGTATGAACTCTGAGCGAATTGCTACCCCAGCGAGAGAGAACCTATTAAAAGTGCATTTACCTCTATGACTCCAGGAATACAGGTCAGTGTGGTGAATTCATAAGAAGCTGCTTCACTAGCTGTGGAAGTCATTAAACTCAGAAACGTGGACTGAAAGAGAAGGCAGAGATTTAGAAATCAGCAGAACTTATTTTCAAAGCCATGCCCAAGGAGTCCTTGTTCTCTGATCGGCACTGACCTTACCCACAGAAGGGAAACCGATCAGCGCCACCCGGGCATCTCCCGACTTCATCACATCGAAGCCTTCCCCTTTGCCTGCAGCCGATTTGGAAGGCTCTAGAAGCTGAGCTCTGTACTTGGCGAGCTTGGCCTTCAGCAGACCAAGGTGGTACTCGGTAGCTGTGGGGAGAAATCGGAGAAAGAACAAGCAGGTGACGAAGGAGCCAAATTGACAAGGGGAAGTGGGGGGAAAACTCAGGACGATCTGTTTCATCTGAGTCACCGGGAGTTCCTTGGGCAGCAGCTACAATAAATCTAAAGCAATATTAATCATAATGCAGTAGTAACAACACATTTTTGTTTGTTTTTCTTGCTACGCTCTATAAATATAATCCCAGGTGGCCCTTTTCTGCCCCTCTTCCTGTTTTCTGCACACGCCACCCGCTTCTCCTTGCATGTTTCTGCACATGCAACATGAGAGCTGTGCCAGCCATTTGCTTTCACACTTGTGGACCGTCAGGGCAGGGATGGTGGCTGTCCATTGCCTCTGGAGGCTGGCAGGAAGAGGAAGAGGAGGAAGAGGAAGAGGACGGGGCAACTGGCCCGAAGGGAATCCTGGTGGCTTCAATGGCTTTATTATGATCTGAGGCTGCAGGATGCATCAGACCATACTGGAGGAACCAGTTGTTGTTGTTATTCAATCAATTTGCCGCCTATCAGCATCATATTCTTGGTGGCTCACAACCATACAAGAAACGAAGAAATAAAATGGAAGTTTAAACAACGCAAAAATAAAATAACAAAACAATAAAACAAACGAAAAAGAAAACGGTTCATTTATGCAGCCGTTTATTTTATTTAGGAAATGTATAAAAGCGTAAACAGGCACATACGATACACATATATATGTATCTTTGTCACAGACACACACACATGTATGCTTGTATGCATGTATACATGCGTGCAAGCGTGTATACACACATATACATGCAAACATATACATACACATAGGTAGACACACACACGTATATGCATAAACACACACACACACACACATGAACGAGTCAGATTTTGAAAAAGAGTTATTTTGTATTAAATGACACACACACACACCCTCCAATTGAAGTAACACAGACAGGCAAATAAATAACCGGCGGCCTTTTTCCCCTTCAAGGGGCATCTTTAAAGAGCCTGGAGGTTCGGACAACCCGCCCCCCCAGTTCCAGCCCGCAGAAGCCCCGCTCAGGCAGCCCTCCAACAGGTGAAGCGCCCCTTCCCGGCCCGCCCGAGGCTCCGGAGCGCTTCCCCGGCGGGGCTCCTGCCCGACAGGCTTCCCCCCCACGCGCCTCACCTTTGTTCTTCTGGGTCCGGGCGATCTCCTTCTCGATCTCCGCGATCTTCTCCAGGATCCCCATCGTGGCGAATCTGGCGGACCGGGATTAGGGCCGGGCTGCCCCGGAAGTAGTTTCCGAGCAGGTCCGGGTGCGTCAAGCCTTCCGCCCGGCAACCGGGACCGGCGATGTTTCATTCCGTCCCTGCCGGGGATAGCTGGAATAGCAGGGGAGGCCGCCCCAAGCCAAAGCAAAGACAATTGTACAAAGTTTACACAATTGTTTTTTGCTTTGGTTTGGTTGTGTCCCACCTTGGCAACTTTAACACTGATGGACTTCAATTCCCAGAATTCCCCATCCCGAGCATTGATCTTAAAAGTTGCCAAGGTCGGACATCCCTAATATAGTAAACTGTCAGGGGGCACAAATTTAATATATTATTTAATACATATATTTAAAATATTATTTAGCCCATCTATTAAAACATTATTTATTACATCCACACACAGCTCAGAATCACCTGTTGAGCTATGTATACAATTCAATAATAGAAAGGAATTTTTTTTCATCCTATCTCCAGATAACAGATAATCAGAGCTGGAAGGGATCTTATAGGTCATCTAGTCCAATCCCCCACCCAAACGGGAGGTCTCAAATGATGGCATTCCCAAGGCTTAAGGGTCACTTCTGTCGTCTTCATTTTTGACATACTGGCTTCTGAATATCTGCTTTTTCCTGGGCATCTACAATCCCAAGGAAAAATGAAGAAGCTTCTTTAGCTGATGGGGTCTTTAGCTAAAGAGTTGCTTCAAGCTATTGGCTAAAGGTTGGCCAGTGCTACAAAGCCCATATTGCAAATAGTACAAAACCCATTGTACATGACCCTCCCAACCCAAAGGAGAGTTAGGTGGGTTCCTTGGCAAAAGACAGGGGGTAAAACAGAGCTCTATAGCATCACAGTGACCGGGCCAATCACAAAAGATGTTTTTAAACTGCTGACCTTATTTCAATCATCCAGATATCCAGTATGCAAAGTAGCCATTATACCATCTTGCAAGAAAGTGATGAAGTGGGAGTGTGGGGGTGTTTTAATTTTCAGAAATTAGCCTTTGATTAATATTTCTAGTTCTTTGAAGTAATGAAGCAGGAATGTGAACTTTTGACAAGCACAAAAGATACATCAAGGATGCTGGCCCAGACATCCAGGACTTGCTTTTCTCTCCCAAAAAAGTTTGCCAAACATGTGAATACTGATATTCTGTAACTTTCTAGCCCAGGGAAAACAATTAGAATTGTCCACATGGTTCTATGCCTTTTGGAAAATATCAACTTGCTTAAGAATTATGAGACTAATTATGAGCTGGGCAACCTGATAGAGGAATAAAATAAGGAAAAGAGCACACATGAATGCTTTTTAAATACACATTCTTTTATTTGGACACTGATAACTCTGGAAGAAAAAAAACCCCAGTCTCTTTTCTGCAATTCATCTATAAATACTCTTTAATACTGTGATTAAGCTTATAACATCCTTTCCATACATTTTGGAAGACCCCACCCTTTGACAAGCTTCATCCTGATTTTTTCAATAACCCAGAGGCAACGGCTCTTGTTTAATAGAGACAGAGCGAATGAAAGACAAGCCTTGAAGGGGGAAAAAAAAGCTATTTTCAAAAGAAAAGTTGTAATACTAACTTTACCAACTCATACCAACTTAATTCCCATCTATTTCATCTCAAGCGCAAGCATCTGTTAGTGCATCAAACCAGGGTTCTATGCCAAAAATGAATGTCACATCGATGGCTTAAACAGAATGGAAATCCTGCTCCCTCCAACCTGATATTGCCTTGTTTATTCAAAGCTTCCGAATGGAGGGTAGAAATCTGATATAAATTCCTGCTACAAAATGTCCCATCTGTTTAATAACAAGCCTCGGGAAACAGCTTGGGCATTAGCGCAAAGGCCCCTGTGGAATTTTCAGTGGCTAGAGTGAGAAGTACATTTTCCAACATTTGAGAGAAACCACCACCTGAGGTTGGAGGTGATTATACAATCTTTTGAGTTAAATTAACTTTAAACCCGGCTGAAGGCCTGCCATATTCCCTTCTACCAATGCTTGGCACAACTTGGATTTCACTCCCTCTTAGCTGAGAAACCATTTTCACATAAATCATGGAAGTTTATGCCTGAAGGATATTATCTCAAAGCTCTTCGTGGCATGTGATCAGTTTCATTTCAACAACCAGGACAGTATCATCCCAATGATTTATGGTCGTTTCCCCCCTCCCCCCCCAAGGGGAAAAAAAGATGCCCAAGAAGGAAATGCAACCAAGAGTTTGCTTTGCAATGTTTCTCAATTTGGGACAGTGTGAACAGGACAAGCCTCTCTTCTTGTATGCTACAGGGAAGGTGCTGAAATGGAGAGACAACTTATCACTCTTTCTGTAGATTCTAAATTTTTCCCTGGCCAGCGCTTCCAAGGTCACTTCTACCATACAAGTTTAATTCTTTTAAGTTTTGCTGTTAAGCATCACTGGCTGGAGAGGCTCTGGAAAATCCTTTAACCTGAAGGAAGCATCATCTTCTGGCAAGCTGTGATTCTTCAACCATTTTCCTCCAGTGCCAAAGGTTATAAGCAGGTTGATCCCAATCCAATTGCAAGCACAACTATTTCTCCACAAGAGGCCTATTTACCTAGAAACAGGGTGGGAGAAGTAGGAGGGAGTTGTGGTTTGTAACGGAGGAGAGAGCTGTGGGGATTCTGTAAGATGCTCCTGACCTTCTATGGCAGGGCATGAATATACTGCATGCAGGCTAAATGGGTTTCCTGCAGGGCTGATGGAAATGCTTGGTTTGAAGCAGGCATGCTCTTACTGAGATCCATACACTCCTGTGCAGTTACAATTAGGCCCAGCAAATGCAAACCCAGCACGTATTAAATAGCAATTTGGTTTATACCAGGGGTGTCCAACCTTGGCAACTTTTAAGTCCTGTGGACTTCAATTCCCCAAATTTCCCAGCATAGCTGGCTGAGGGATTCTGAGTGTTCATAGGTCTGAACTTTGCCAACCTTGGACATCTCTGATTTATACTGTGACAAAGGAAAGGAAAGAGCCCACTTTAAAATGCATTGCTACCATGTGCTAAAAGATATAGGGTAGTGTAGACCAGTGGTCATTTTTTAAAATAGTCTATGTCTTAATAAGCCAAATTCTGAAATTAAAACGAACAGCAGGATTCTACAATCCATGTGTCAAATGAGCCAGCCTGCACAAAGATTTATCTTCTTTTGCATCGTTTATTCCAGCTTTGCTTGCTGTCGGGAAGAACAAAGAGCTAGAAAGAAGAATGCTGCTCCAACCTACTTCCAAGTCCTTTTTTTCAACAACCTCTTGCAAGCGACAACGCTTTTTGGTTCTCCCCCCACCGCATCATTCATTTGGTACTTTAAGACCGCATCATTCATTTGGTACTTTAAGAGCACAGCCTGTAGTATTTATTCCCTGCTCCTCTCCAATACCGTGGGACACACTGTGCTGGAGACAGAGAGAAATTCTTCCTCCGCCCCAGTTACCTGCCCGTGTTTGAAAATCAAGCCACAATGCACGCTTCGGATCCTGCCACACAGGAAGGCCGAGCCCCACAGAGAACCACCACAACCTGTAATCTTTGGCCACTGGGGACATTCCGTCCGTCTCCATTGCCAAACACTGCACAAAGTCCAAGGCACCTGCGGAAGCAGACAGGAGGAGGCAGCGGAGCGCATTCTAAGCATTTTGAAGCAAGTAAGCAAGCAAGCAAGGAAAACAGCTGCCTCATGTTCCTGCTCTGAAAACTCAAGTGGCAGAGCGGTTCCCATCCACCCCCAACAACGATGTGGAGATGCAGGGCCGAATGGAACAGGACAGCCACTCTTACACGACCACACATGCATAAAGTTTGGCACGGAAGCCTTAAGTACTGAACATTTCAAAGTCTTCGGAGACCAGTTTATTTGGGGAGGGGGACGAGGATGCTTTTATTTATTTTTTGGTCTGATAAAAGTCCTAGCAAACATCCGTCGTTTCCTGCAGCGTAAACCTGGCGCGCACGTCAGAAGCATAATTTGCATACCGCCAAGTGCTTCCTTCGTGATGAGCAGGTGGCAACACTGCGAGATAATTACAGAGAGAGAGAGAGAGAGAGAGAGAGAGAGCTCACCACCATCCACCAGGATGCGAGCTGATGAGCTTGCACTCATTTTCACCGGGAGGAGAGAAAAAAATAAAAATAAAAAAGCAGCCATTGTAAAACATCATGAAGAATAATTTGTGCACGTTACCACACAAGTCTTTGAGCCAGCGGTGAGGAAGTGGGCCATAAAGACAACCCTCTTTCAAAAAGTCCTTAAACATTTTTCCATTTAA
Organism: Bungarus multicinctus; assembly: GCA_023653725.1. Classification (NCBI taxonomy): domain Eukaryota; kingdom Metazoa; phylum Chordata; class Lepidosauria; order Squamata; family Elapidae; genus Bungarus; species Bungarus multicinctus. Next base: position 1,254,654 of record CM042842.1, read on the forward strand.
TGTTGCAAATTCTGCATCGGCATAATTAGCTTTCCCGCCACTGCAGGTTGCTTTAAGCTCGCGCTGCTGGGACTGACTAACATTCCTGAGAAAGTTGAGCCTTGTAAACCAACAGGAGCAGATTATTCATCCCACCCCCAGCCAGGCCCTCCTTTCTTCGGCCAACTGCTTCCTTAGCAAACACTGCAGTTGTGGGCCAGACACACCAACCTCAAGTAGCGCTTAGACCAGGCAGGACCCACCCCCCCCGCACCTGTTCTGGAGGAATCCCTACACGGAGCCAAGGAGGAAGCAACATAAGCAGGAAGCAACTTATGTTCTCTTCTATTCCAAGGAGATCTGGGGAGACGCAGGCGATTCCTCCCCCCAAAAGGAGCGGAGGGAAAGGATTGTCAGCGATCCCGAGAGGCGAACTCTGCAAGAAAAGGGCATTGAACGGTAGCTCCGAGACCAGACTACGGGATCATGTTGGCCACGCAGCTGGAAGGAGGATCAGGCGGTCCCATGGATTTTCCTTTGTGCTTTCAGATCGGTCCAGATGCCCATAAGAGGGGAGCCTGGTGTCTTCTGTCCTGACCGAGACATCCCCGTTGTCTGAATAGAAGCTGTGCCCTGGCGCTCGCCTCCTTCTCTCCCCACCCCCCGGCCTCACTGGCCATCTCTTAGTGAAGCTCTTGGCATCCCTGTCACCGGAATTCGTAAATGGGCGCGCTGTACTCAGGGACGTGAGTCAGGTTCAGAGATTGATACCTGGGGGAGCAAGGAAAACAGGTTGAGCAGAACAAACGTGGGCCGATTCTGCAGCAGGTTTCCAAGGCTGCAGCCTCACAGCATCAGAGAGCCACAAGGGTTAGAATGCAGGATTGCAGGCTGATTCTGCCGACTGCCAGCAGTTCAATCCTGGTTGACTCAGCCTTGCATCTGTCCGAGGTGGGTAAAATGAGGACCCAGACAGTTGGGGGCAAGAGGCTGACCTTTTAAACCACTTAGAGAGGGCTTCAAAGCACTGTGAAGTGGTATGTAAGTCTAAGTGCTATGGCTATCAAGTAAATGGGCCCAGATGGCCCTCGGCAGTACACTATTGGCCTCGGCCCTGATGTGATCTGGACCTACCAGGTAGACAAAATAAATTCCTTTGTGTCTCAATACATTAGTCACCCAACCACAGCTAAACATGCGGGATGGTGTCTCTAAAATTTGGGCTTGGGCGAGGAAGAGTTCAATTTCCCATCATCCCCTATCTTACCATTCTGAACTCCTGTGATAGTAATAGCCCTCTATACATGCTGCAGACTTCTGAAAGCATATGTAATAAAATCCAGCGAAGGACGCCCCGCTGATGTCTTTAATGGTGTGATCTGGGACTAGGAACTGCTCCTGCAGAGAAATTAAACACGTAAAGACAGGGAAAGCGAAAGTATGGGTTTTTTTAAAAAAATCTAAAAGATGATCTTTTAAGGGAATTAAAATTCTTTCATATATTGTTATGTATGAAATGAAGATGCTGAACCAAATCGCAGTTTGGAGCAGTGTTTCTCAACCTTGGCAATTTTAAGATTCGTGGACTTCAAGTCCCATAATTCCCCAGCTGACATAAAGAACCCTCAGTTTTGGGAGTTGAAGTCTTAAAGCTGCTAAGGTTGAGAAACACTGCTCTACAGATGGCTACGAGGAGCAAATAAACGTAATTTTACTTGTCTTAGGATTAACGGGAAGGGAAAGTGCAGGATCTTTAAATCCAAGTTTAGCCCCTTACCACTCCTAAGGCGCCTTTTGGAAATGTGCTCAAACAACTTACTTTCCACCTCATGAAGACAAAGTCATCATTCTTCAGATCCTCATAATCAAAATCATCAGAGTTAAATATTTTTGCGAACTGGTAAAAGGCTGGGAACTTCCCCTAGGAGAAAAGGGGGAGACACACATCACTGCTGCCCTTGACATTCCTGGCCCCATTTAAGAGCACGCCCACACTCCAAAACAAACATTATCCCAGGTTCCCACTGAATCGGGACACCCAAGAAATGCTCCTTCTTCCCCCAAACGTGACCTTGCATGGAAAGCTAGCAACTCAGGGAGAATCCTCCACAAATCCTTTCCCCATACCACCTCCAGTGTAAAATGGCTCTTGCCTCACTCAGTCCTCACCCACTGGGGCAGGGGACCCCAGGCTGGGCGAAATCAAGGGCAAGGGACTCACCCAATGTTTACGATCCACGTCTTCATCTGCATCCCATTTCCGGGTTAAAAATGGATGCTTTTTACTAATTATTTCTCCTTCAAAGAAAGTAGTAAGTGTTGGATACTCCTAAGAGTGAAACACGGACATGATGAACATACAGAAAAAATCCAGGATTATTTTCCCCCCTACTTTCCTAAAGCAGTTGCCATTGGGCATTGAAGAATGCCTCCAGAAAGTCAGGGTCTGATCCAGACACATACCTCGGTAAGGCCTTTAATCTTTAAGTATCCACAGAGATAGGAGTTATCCATGTCAACATGCTGGAAGACAAAAGGAAAACATATCCCCAAAGATCAGGGCTTAAGGCTGGAACAAACAGATCAAACAACACAGAGAATCTTCCTCTGCAATTGTGAATGCAAGCACGGCGCCCTGAACTTCAATTAAAATGGGACTAACCCCAGGTTAACACACCCTCTCCCCCCTTCCGCTACATTCGTGGAAAGTCCTTCTGAAAAGTCAGTGTTAATTATGCTAATTATGCTGACTGCCAGGAGTTCGATTCTCACTTGCTCAAAGTTGACTCAGCCTTCCATCCTTCCGGGTAAAATGAGGACCCAGATTGTTGGGGGGGGGGGGCAAGAGGCTGACTCTGACTTAGAGGGGACTGGAAAGCACCGGGAAGCGGTATAGAAGTCTAAGTGCTGTGGCTATTTCAAGAAGCTACAGCAGCATTGAAAACAGCCTTGTTGTCCCAACTTCTGCACCACTCATCGAGACAGGAAGCAAGGCCCATGTACGCATTCCTTGTTCTTCCATCTAGCCTGCAACTCTCCTTCCTCATTCTCCTGAGTTCCATCCCCTTCTGTCAAAGACAAAAGCCCCATCAGGTTCCTCTTTGCCATTTCTAACCTCCTTGGCTCAAGCAGTTATGCAACTCCCAGGCCTCAACCTTTCCGCGTATCAAGTTGGCCTTGAAAACAAAACCCCCAGATTCACTCGTCTGCTTCATCTGCTTAGAAAGAACCTGCGAGAAGAGTTTGGGAAAGAAAAAGCAGCCCAACCTTCTCTTTCGTTTCAAAGGTCTACTTTCCTAGGGTCACCTGGAAAGAATTGTCGTCAAAATGTAGCCCAGGAAGCAAAAGCAGAACAATGACCAGCGGATGCTATTTGGGGCTCCTGACCTTTACGGCGAAGGCACCGCTTTGTCTGTGCTTTGTGGGGGCAAGTCAGATTACAGCAGAAACAATGCAGGTCTGGGTCTAAAAATTGCCTGGAAGTTGGATGGAAATTGTCCAAGAACATCTGAGCCTTTGGAGTCACAGCCTCTGGGTGGCCTGGGCATAAAAGAACGGACTCTGCTGGGCTGACCAGAGTTCTCTGCAGGCTAGCATTTTATTTCCAAGATTGGCCAGCCAGAAGACCATGGTTTGCTCCTTTGGGATCTGACAGCCGGGACATAACCTTGTGGAAATAGCTTCCCAGGGCATCATCAGCTGAAGATATCACATCCAAAGAAACCTCTGAAATTACCAGCAAACCAATTTTACTGACATAAAGGTGTGTTGAAGGCTACAACAACTTCCCAAACACCAACCCTGACAGCAGCAGAAAGATCTCAAGCTCTGAAACATCTACAGCTCCAGGAGCAGCCAAATAAATGCCCCGAAAGGTGTGCTCAGCTACTAAGCCCCAAGAGCTCAATTCACCACTAAGCCAGGGTGGGAAAACCCCCTGGTCTCCTGGAAGCACAAGCCGTCCACGGCTCCGGTCTTTCTTTCTCAGAAGGATGCCTTGCAGTGCTTATTTGTTTACTTTACTCCACTGGTGGGGCTTACACAGCCACGTCTCTTCATGCAACCGTCCCAGGGAGCTCACAATCATCCACTAGGATTTCTTTCTTTTTTTTAAAGCACCATTTTATCTCCCTTCCTGGTCAGACCGATCATCCTCCCAGCTCAGCCTCCATCCTAGCCTATTGCTGGAGGAAAGATCTCATGGCTCCTCTCCAGAAGGCTAAAAGGGCGGGGTGGGGGGGTGGCACTGAGAAGAGGTGCTTCCAAGGCCCCACCAGGCAGCAGGTTTCCAGGGGGGAGGTCTGGAGCCTCCCCATCTGAGCTACCAGGAACCCCACACACACACATACCCCTCCCTCCTCTTCTCCCCCCCCCCTTCTACCCCTGCCAGCTTGACAGGAGGACTTGCTGGGCACATTTGGGTGCTGGGAGGGGGGTGAATGTCCCTGGGAGCCAAGTCCCAGGGGCTTCCTGGCAGCCAGGCATGCTTGGCTCCCACCATGCAGCCCCTCTCCCAAATCCGGGGATCTTTGCAGCCCAGGTGTTCTTGCAAATCCGGGCAAAAATTGGGGAGGGCTGGGAGGAAGAGATGCCAGGCGCAAGGTGCGTATCTGCGGGGGTGGGGGAGGACAGGGCAAGGCAGCATCTCTTTGGGGATTGGGGGGGAACCTTCTACTTTCTACTGCCCCCCTACCAAATTCGGGGTCCACGAAGCCCCCCTCCCCGTAAGGACACCTCCTCAGCCTTCGTGCTTTCCCCCGGGGGAAACCACCCCCCTTTTCGCCCCCTTCCCCTCCCAGGACTACTACGGAGCGCCTCCTCCTCCTCCTCGGCAGGGGCGCGGGGGGACGGGGCCGCCGGGGAAGATGAGTCTCGGGCTCCCCGACGGGCCGGGCGGCGGCGGCTTACCTGCACCACCACCTCCACCTCGTAGGCGTTGCCCTTGGAGCGCTGCTGCCCGCGGAACTTGGCGCCGCTGTAGAGGCGGCTGGTGCTGACGCCGGGCTGCGCCGTGTTGATGGGCGGCGGCGGCTCCAGGCGGGCGGCGGCGGCGGCTCCCGGGGCCGGCTCCGCGGGGCAGCGGCAGGAGCTCCGCACCGGCATCTCGGCCGGATCTCCCGGCGCCAGCGCGGGGCGGGCGGGCGGGCCTGGCTCGTCCTCCGTCACCGGGCCGGCCTCCCTGCCCGCCTGCAGCCCGCTCCGCCTCGGCTCCGGCCCGCTCCCCTCGCCACCGCCGATTGGCCGCCCGCCGGGCCACGCCGCGCCCCGATTGGCCACGTCTCGGTCACGTGCGCGGCGACAGGGAGGGACGCCGCTTCCGCTGGGGACACGGCGCGGCGGAGGGGACAAACTGCGTTTGTGACGCCGATTGGCCGGCCGCCCCGCCACCTCTGACCCCCCGCCCCCCCACCGGCAACATGGCGGCGCCCTGAGGGGCGGAACGGTTACCTGACGGCAGGAGGAGAGCCGTCTGAGAGGAGTCGGCTTCTTCCCGGGAGGGTCTCTGGGCGGTGGCGAGGCGCCTCCGAAGAGCTGGTCCCCGGCATGTGGCGAGGGAGCCTCGGGCGGCTGCTTGGCAAGGGGACCCTCGCGCGGTTTCGCCCCTCGACCCGTCCGGAGGCTTCCCCCGCGGCCCTCAGGCGGCCTTACGCGGCCCAGGCAGGTGAGGCGGGGATTATACGCCCTGTGGCCGCTGTGACCCTATTTCCCTTTATTCCAGTTTTTAGATTTACTCATATTTCAGATTTACTCATTTTTTAAAAAAAAAGTCTCACTTTTTTTTTTTTAATTACATTTATATGCCGCCCTTCTCCGGAGACTCAGGGCGGCTTACAGTCTATGGAGCACCATGCTAAGTGCTCAGCAATAGCCTTCATTCCATTGTATATGCCTGCTTATTAGTAGGGCTTTTTGGCCCCCCCAAGCAGCATTTTTACAAAGTCAGCTTATTGCCCCCAACAATCTTGGGTCCTCAATTTACCTACCCCGAGAGGATGGAAGGCTGAGTCAACCTTGAGCCTGGTGGGATTCGAACCTGCACTAATTGCAGGCAGCTTGCACTAAGTGCTAGATGATTAACAGCCTGCACCACCAAGGCCCTTCTTTATTTGGGTCATCTAACTTTTTATGGTGCAAATGGTACCATTTAATGCACTGTCTTTCACATCTGTGTAAAATCATGGACATTTGTCTTAAAAAAATAAACTTAGGCAGTTTGACATAGATATGATTATTAGAATTGTGCCTAATTATGCTTCAGTTTATTTGGATGGTGTCTACTAGATATGTAGATTATCTATTTGTCTATTTTTGTCTTGCAGAAAGGAAAAGATTTTACCAAAATGTTAGCATCTCCCAAGGAGAAAGTAAGCACAGTTTTACATTCTATTTGTTTATTTGGACCCATTTATTCTATTGCAAGATGCACTGGAGGAAAAAAAAAGGAGTTTTATGGACAAATGAGAACTGAATCTCTATCTTGCTCTATATCTTCTAACATCTCTAGCATCTGTGTGGTGAGCTGGAAATCCAAGTTCAGTGCAGGATATTGCACTGTTGCAAACAAAGAAAATCACGAAACTTTTGGCAGTTCTCCAGAGACTTTCATAGTTATGAAAACTTTTGTTAATATCTCACTGTCATTGTCAAAGCCTATGTAGTACTGTGGGCTTTATATCTAATGTGGGCTTTATATCTAATGTGGAATATGGTTGGCCCTCAGGATGTTCTTTTCACCCAATCTAGGAAGGTTTTCTTATGTTTTTAAAGGCAGTGTTACATGTATTAATGTAAGAAGGGGCCAGAATAGGACAAATGAACATTCAAACATTCGCCTCTCAAAGCTGAAGTACAGTAAAATAAAAAGGTACAGATCAGCAATATTTAGTGCCGTGGTCTCTTCTTTCTCTTCAGATGGTTTTGAAATCAACTTGGACAGTCGGAAGCTGAGAACCCCGCAAGCTAAGCTCTTCACGGTGCCCAGTGAGCCTCTGGCTTTGGCTGTGGCAACTGAATGGGATTCCCAGCAGGACACTGTCAAGTTCTATACTATGCACCTGGTGGGTGAAAGGAATGAGCAAGTGGAATTTTGGAACCATAGTTGGGTCTCTGAATAAATAGAGCCAAGATTGCTGAAATTATAATTATATTAAGAGAATGTGAGCCATATTTACAAAAGTTGATATGGTAAACGAGTTAGATAATAAGGAACTGCTTTCTACACTTACCATGTTAAAAAACAGTAAAAACAAAGAATTTGGCATATTAGACCCCCCTCCTCCCTCCCCCCCCAAAAAAAAAACAAACCAAGCCCAATCCTTGTGTAAACAGAAAGCTGTGTATAGTTTTGGTAAAGCCAAATATGTAAATTACGAAAAGTCAATAGGCCAAATTTAATGAAAATTCTGGATTGTATTAAAATCATGTGTAGGATGCAAATTTGTATGGGCTGTGACAGAGGGAACATTTGCACAAGAAATTTGATGCTTTGCTGTTAAGACATATATATTCAAATAGCTTAGAGTCTGAAGTCCAAATCACTTTATGTTCTTTAGACCAACTTATGCAACACAGCTTTGGACAATCCATCACAGCGAAGCAAAGATCAGCTCATCCAGGCAGCTCTGAAGTTCTTGGAGACAGATACTATCTGGTAGGCATTCATTTTGGCTTCTATGATTTATTTAGGGTTGGAAATTTAAAGACTTCCTTGTGGTGTAAGATTTAGATCACCCAAGAAGAACAATGGATAATTGGGCCAGTCATCTCACAGGGATGTTGTTTATGGGAGGCAACAGAGGAAGGCTTCCATGTAAACTATCTTGGATGTCTGGAGGAAAAGTGACCCAATACAAAAATTAAAAATTCAAACTAGGTAATAAAGGGGGAGGAAACATTTTTACAATTTGGGCAATGTAGTCATTTCCACGTGGCACGATTATATTTTTCTTTGGAATAAGGGAAGATTAAAAGATGGAGATATTAAGATGCAAAAGTGACTCTAAGGCCTGACTGCATTGTTGTTTTTTAAACTTTCCTGGATTCTTAGCTACCGGGTAGAGGAGCCACCAGCCTTAGTAGAACTGCAGAAGAATGAATGGGATCCAGTAATTGAATGGGCTGAGAAAAGGTAAGTATAAGCAGTATGTCAGTGCCGAAGATCTTGGATTCTGAGTTTGTTTCATCCTTGCCCAGAGCCTGATGTATCAAAACTCCATTCCATCTCTAGATACAATGTTGTGATTGGTTCTTCGACAAGCATCATGGGTCCTACCCTCCCACAAAGCACAAAGGACACCTTCATTAGCCACTTGGCTTCATACAACAGCTGGGCCCTTCAAGGTATGTCACATAACATCCTGAGATCTGGTGGATTTCAAACTGCATTGGATTAAACATTCTTCGTGTATTTCTGTGTGGTGGTAGTGCTGATTGGGAAGGTGATGGGGAGATTCAGGGACCTTTCCTTTTTTAAATTGAATTTTTTTAGCCAACTATCCTCATCTTCAAGCATAGGAGAACGTACTTTATAAGAGAAAGTGACAATTGTTCCCCTTTTATTAACACGTTAAACTAGTTTGTTATTAAGTCTTACAATATTTTCCTCACCAGGCATAGAATACATGATAACACAGCTGAAGTCTCTGATTCTTTCAATGAGCCTGGTTGACAAACATTTAACTGTTGAACAAGCTGTCCTTCTATCTCGGCTGGAGGAAGAATATCAGGTAAACTTTACAACATGACAGGTTTTATACATTCCTATATGTGGATTCAGACACATTGCAGCCTGTTTGGTTTTGGCTCGCCTGTAGTGGAAACCTGTTGTTTTCTAAGCTGTGGTTTATGGCTTTGTCTCCTGTGTGAATCTGGGGTTATTTTTGGCATCATGGCTGAGGATATTGTAAACAGCCATCATTGGACCAAAATGGAGATCAGGGACATCCAAACTGAACTGGGCTTTAGTTAAGGAATGTCCCTTAGGATATAAGCAAACAGTTCCTCTTCCTGGGAAAATCTGCCAGGTGTCTTGAATTTGCCCCTGGGAAGGTTTAAGACGGTTGGTTGATTTTTCCAGGAAGAGGAACGGTTGACGTATGGTTAGCCCCGAGTCCTGCAGTGGAAAGCAAGGCCTGCAATTTTGTTACTTCTCTCTTTTGCTGCTCTAGATTCAGCATTGGGGGAATGTGGAATGGGCCCACGACTACGAAAGATATGACTTGCGAGCCCGCACAGCTGCTGCCACCCTGTTCGTCCACCTTTGCTTAGAAAATTCCACCATCAAGCACAAGCTGCTTCAGCACTAAGGAACTGGGATGCAGAAGAAGGGAGAGTGTCCGTCTGGATGAACCTGAAGAAAGATTCAGATGGAATGGATGATGGAGAGGTGCTGTGGGCATGCCTGGGCCACAGCGGAGGAGACGGGACTCCTCTCTCCCATGACCTTGGAGGCTGATTCTCCCTGGAAGTTTTGAGAGTGGCTTCCTATCCGTTTCATCTGGACTGGCCACTTCTGACGAGATTTCCTTGTTTCCCAGGTTCTGCATTTTGCCTGGCAGGTAAACAGATTTCAGGAGCAGAGTGTTGGAATGGGTGGAAGGCGACATGTTCTGTCCTGGAGGACCTGTAGCTAGAGGCGATTAGAGGTGGGACTATATCACAGCAGTTGAGCATCTCTATTAAGATTGAAGGCACTCTAGCTAATCCCAACATGAGACACGGGCTCCAACAGGCCACAAATATGCCCTTTGGAGACCATAAATATCCTGCTCCCTCCTATGAAATTTAAAAGGGATCATATTGCAAACCAAAATGGCAGGATCCACTGCCACCTTTATTTTAAAGAACCATCTCTCGATTTCAAATTAGCTCCATAAACTTTTATTAGAAAATAAAAAAAACGGTGAATACAACTGAGTACTTTGTTTGGAAGTATGCTTTGAAGACAGACAAAAACTGATGCATTTTGTTCTTTTTAAAAGAAAATATGCCTGTTTATTCATTTTGATCATTAAACATTTTGGGGGATTAAGGAATCTGCAGTGGGATAGGTTCTTTGTGCTCAATGGATTAGATTCAACCAGAGGGGGACTACCAGGCAGGTTCATTGCTAGTTGCAGAATCTAAATCCAAAAATGGAGCTTGTATACTTTAGTACTGAAAGCAGCTACTGCTCCAGGATGTCCATGTTATCCAGCTCGCTACGGATGTGATCAATATAGTGATGGAGTTCTAGCACACGATTTCGGTTTCGGTGGATTTCATCCTTGTGAACCTTTCAGGGATTGAAAAACGAAGTTGGGAAACCTGAAGAAGCTTCAACTCTTACTCAAGAGGTCTCTTGGTTTCTTAAGGTTAGTTAGGAGAACATTTCTGCTCACGTTTCCCTTATGTAGCCACCTCCATTGAAAGGGCCATTGAGTACACTAGAAGTTCTCCCTTTCTCAGGAATGACTCTTCTTTTGAGGAAAACCTAACGATTTACGCTTACCTTTTCAATCAGGTTGTAAACCCGATTGTTAGCTTTGGTGATGATTTCATCTTCTCGGTTGTCAATCTTCAGCAGGTGAATGTCATGGGAGGCATTGACCGCATTGACGATGGTGTCTTTGTCCACAAAAAGCTGGAAACATTGAGAAAAGGTTCTGAGGAGTCCCTGATGGGTGTGTGTATGTGTGGTGTCTTAATGCCTGATCCAGAAGGAGAACCTTCCCCCTCTTGTGGTCCTGGGGATAGTTACGGGAGGGGTAGGAGAAGCTTACCATGCGGACTTCATCCGGCATCTCTTCATCGTACTCGCTCTTCACTATCTTCTCCAGCGTGTTGATGGCTGTTTCTAAGAGCTTCTCGTGATGGTGGTTTTCAAGATCCCGGCATTGTGCCATTGTGCAGCAGAAGGTTAAGGAAGAGCCTTGCTCACTTCAGAGAACTGAGGAAAGCTTTGTTTTATCAAATCAATGCAGGAACCAGCTTGCTCACAGCTTTTCTCTACATAAATTATGACACCTCAGCGGCACTCAAAAGGATATAGTCCTTGTTCATTCTCTATAAAAATTGAGACGAGATCAAGAATGTTCCTTTCAAAATCTTTTATAACTTCCTGGAAGGGAGGGGAAGCAAGACGGAGTGATTTTGAACTAAACTCATTCCAAGACTTTTCACATTCCAATAGGCTTACAAACTTCATTTCTTCTGGTTTGCTGACATGACTGGATGTGAAAAGATTGGGGAATGACTGGTACAGCATAAGGCTGTGTCTAGGGATGAGCTTATTTGCTGTTGTGTTTTAAGAATATAAGAAATGCTTGGCAATGTGGAATGGTCTGGTAGAAACTGACCGGTTTTCAGAACCGTAGATCTCAATATCCCAGCCCATGCTTAGTAGATCCCAACAAGAGTCTTCAAGGGAGCTGCACCCCCCCCCCCCATTGCCTTACCTCCAACTGGTCAACCAGCTGCATTTCCAGAGACATCAATGTTTCGTACAGCTTGGTGATTTCATCGTTGTACTCCACCAGCTTTAACTCAGCCATCTGGGAGTCCGCGAGATTCTGAATTTCTTCGATCGTCTACTGGTAGAATACAAGACAGAAAATATTTTTCTTGTGTCCCAATTCCTCTGTTAAAGGGAAGAAAAGAGGTGCTGGCACAAACGCTTGAACAGTGGAACTATTTCCATGGGAGGTTTCAAATGGCATTAGTGAACCTCTGGAATATGCAGGTTCCTCAATATGGCTACAGTCCTAAATGTAAGTACCTATGAGTAAAAAAGATCCTTGCTTGTCAGGCAATGCAAATACTCAACTTAAACTGTTCATTTAGCGACCAAAGTCCCAACAGTACCGGGAAAAGGGACTCATGATTAGTCCTAACACCTATGATTGTTGCAATCTCCCCACAATCATATGATCAAAATTTAGGTGCTTGGTAACATCCCAGCATGGTGTGATCACCATCTGTGATCTCTCTATAACCAGCTTCTGACAAGCAAAGTCAATGGGGAAAGCTGGGTTCGCTTAAGGACAATGTGATTCACTTAACTGCAGCTATTCACGTAACAACTGTGGCAAAAGTAAAATCGGGCACAATTTAATGGCCACTTAGTGATGGAAATTCTGGCCTCAGCAGTGGTTGTCACCTGTACCGTTTGTGTGTCTTTCAGGCCTGGTTTTAAAGGAGGCTTCCTGGATAAACCTTAGTTTGCTCAAATAGTTCATCCCGCTCTTCTGGTTCACAAAGCAAGCAAGGTTTATGATAGTCACGATGGTCATCAAAACCAAAATCGACGGGAGCGGAAAGGCGCTGGGGTGACAAGGCGCCAGATTTCCCCAGCATTCACATGGCAAGGAAGGTACCCACCCCTTGGTTCTTCTTCTCAAACTCGTGAATGATTCTGGTGCCCTCGTCTTGGTTGTCTTTCAGGGCTTCGTTGAGGCACTCGTAGAAAACGGCAATCTCGTCCTCTCGCCTTTGGTGCTGCTGCAAGCCGTATTCGAACAGCGTTTGGCAAATCTCGACAAATTTACTCTTGTAGGTGTGGTTGGAGTCAAGGAAGCAACAAATACATAAATAAATAAAACTAAGGCTGCTTCATGGCACGTCTAAGGCCTGCCTGGGGAAATTCTGGTTGAAACAGGAGCAGGTGGTCCTGCCTCAAAGGGGTCAGTCTGAATCGGTTATTCACTTTCCTCAGGTCCCAGCTGAGGGAGACCTGTCTGGAGCATGGAATGGGCGGGCAGTGAAACAGTTGCCTTAGATGATGGTACTTGAACACAGATTTTGGAATTCCTTCCCCTTATGGCTCATCACAACTTTTTGTTTGTTTAAAATGTGACGCTAGTCCTCAGCACCAGCAAACTACTTCAAATGGCATTTTCAAGATCCATCAATCAGGAAAGATATGTCTCTAATAGCGCTGGTACGCCAGGAAGGTAGATCAACTTAGGTGCTTCAGGGTCTTCTGCAAACATGCTGTCAAAGAGATAAGACCCATCCAGATACTCCACGTAGGCAGACTTGGAATAGAAATCACAAAAGTTAGATGAAGGCTGCAAGGTTACCTCGGCTTTAAGAATCCCCAGGGGCAAATGACCACATGCAAATGGCATGGAAAGTTTATACCTGGAGGTAAACTCACCCTTTGCACTAAAGTATGGTGCGGGAGAATTTGACTTTAGCATAGCAGGATTAGGGTTTGTAAATTAGGATTTGAGGCTTAACCAGGATCCAGCTCAGTGTGAATCTACCTGTGGCATTCCTCCGGAGACTTTTCAAGTTTTATATTTCAGCACAGGGAATTTCACTCCAGAGCTAAGCAAATGGCACGTGGACAGATTTTCCTTTCAACTAGCAAAACGGACGCCTGTTTCTGACTCCATTTTAACTGGGTGGTTTTTAAGGTGCCATTAAAACCTGGGGAGGCGGAAGGCACCCAGCAGCTGCCCGTCAGGGTCCGGTGACCCAGAGCCAGTGAGAGTGCCACCTACCTTGTGGTATTCCACCTCCTTTTCCCTGGCTTCCCACTCCTTCTGCTTGGCCAGGGCCAGCGTTTCCCCGTGCCTCATCTCCTCTATGGCATACTGGTACTTCATCAAGGCCATCTCTCGCTGGCAGGAAGGCGAGACGGGAATGACAACTGAGATTAGAACTGGGTTCCGAGGTCCTGCAAAAACAGAATCTCCCCAAGGCGGGGGCGGAGTGGCGGTGGGGGTCTCGCTATCGGTTTATAAGGAGGAGCACCTCTTGAGAGCCTTACCATGTTTTCCTCCACCAGTCTGAAATCCAGGTACACGAGATTGGGCAGGTAAGCCGCAATGAACATGGCATACACTTCATTGTCACACACCGGGTTCCCAGTGAGGTTGAGGGTGCGCAGGTTTTTGAATGTCCTGAGATAAATCATCTGTGGCAGATGGACAAAAAGGCTCAGGTAATCAAGAAGCCTATAAATGATTAATACAAATATTGCAATAGTCATGACCAAAAAAAGGCAGGAAGGATTTTTTGTTCAGGGACTTATTTAGAAAATTTAGCGCTTGGGCCTGGAGGAATTTTATTCTCATTTTAATATTTCCAATACAAGTTCAACATTTTTTTAAAAAATTGAGATCTACAATATATTACAATGCATTATTAAAACTTTTTGAATGGTTCAACCCACAGACACGCTGTAAAGATCGTAATGCTTTCCACCCTTCATATTTCTTTAGCATTAAATAAATCTTAATTATTAAGTCATCAATAGTTGTTTCCTTAGCCGATGATTCATTGTATAGCCATGGATGTGTCATTGTCCCCATATATCGTCTTACAATAGAAGGGAAATCAGAAGAGGAGCAGCATGAACTAAAATATATATTCTGAGTTTAAAAATGACTTAATGTCCAAGAAAACAGGTGCCAAAGATTTATAAATCCTTTGTAATCAAAACCTTACATTTTCCAGATCGTTGATATTATTATTTCCTATAGAAAAGACTTGGAGTTCTAGTAGTGTATCCAGATTCTCAATCCTGGAGATCCTATTGTTGTACAGACTAAGGTCCTGCAACTTAACCAACATGTCTAGGCCTTCGATGAATTCAATATTGTTGAAGGACAAATCTGTGGGAACAAATTTGAAAAGTATGAGTCCCAAAAGGAAGCCATCAACACACACACCCCGCCCCCAGACAAGACCTGCAAACCCAGACAGCCATTAGAATAGTAGAACATTGCTGTTAAAAGGTTTTATAAGGTCTATTGAATGGGGCAAGATATAAATCCAATAAATAAGCAAATGAAATCCCTGTCATTAGCTCTTTCTCATATTAGATGTTCTTCCAATGTGGATACCATCTGATCAGAAAGATAAAACTTTTCTCTTATGGGAAGTACAGCACTAATCTCAATTCTACATCACAGGAAAAGCAAAAAATCTTAGCCATAGACAAATAAAGCATTTTGCCTATTCAGGTCAAGATGCACCCAGTAGGGCAGGGCAGGGCAGGGCAGGGCAGGGCAAACAGCCAAGAGGTAGCAAAGCTTCTGTTTGCTGTGGCATTTGACACAATTTCAGATGGCCCGCAATTGCTAGATGGAATCCTTATTGAAATGTAGAAACATCAGCGATGTGAGATATGTATATATATGGCACTTCCAGAAATTTATCTGATGTGGCTCTCATTACCTTACCTAACCAAACCAGATTAACCAGAGAGTCCAGTGCTTCTATCTTTTCAATAATATTGTTGTCGAGCTGCAATTTTGTGAGGTTCACGAACTCCCAAAGATTGTCAATCTTCAGGATATCTGAGACCAATGAGAAAGAAAAGAACCACTTACTTCAAGTTGGCCACACATGTAGTCCATACCCTAGCAATACCAGGGTAGATATTAACCAAAACAAATCACAGCATTGAATGTCAAACTCTCACACTTTCGTAGTATCTAATTGTCTAAATTAAAGACCCAATTTTAATCACATTATTTACAGTGGGTCAGCACTGCACAACGTTCACAAAGAACTGGGCAGATTTTAGCCCATGGAATAACTTATCATCTGACACCTGCAAAACAATGAAGCATGGAGAGTATCCCAACACATCCAGTGGTGGGATTCAAATATTTTTACTACTGGTTCTGTGGGCGTGGCTTGGTGAGCGTGGCAGGGGAAGGATCCTGCAAAATCCCCATTCCCTCCCCACCCCACTAACCTGCTTTCCAGCTCCGTTCTGTGCAGGGCAACCAAAGAAGACCCAGCTGATCAGCTAGGACTCAATGGGAGGCAGAGAATAGATAGGGGCATGGACAGTCAGAGGTGGGATTTGCCGGTTCTCTGAACTTCTCAATATTTCCGCTACCGATTCTCCAGAACTGATCAGAACTGGCTGAATACCACCTCAGAACACATCTGCCAAACAGATCACCTTATGATCTGACACTTGCAAAACAAACAACCTTGGAGAACATCCCAACAGATCTGGAGGCCAACAGATTACAGAAGGATACGGTAGAAAGGCAAGAAGTAGAAAGAGAAGGGGGAATTATCAACAAGACTAATTATGGACCATCCAGTCAGGGTCAACTCTTAGCAATCACGTGGATAGGCTTTCTCCGAGCCCAGCCAGGTCCTCCAGGCCTTCCAATACCAACCGAACTGTAGCTTAGTTAGCAAAATAACTCAAAGTTATGCCCGACCAGTCAAACACTTTCCTGCAACAGCTTCTTCCAATCCTTTCCACAAACCTTCTTAAATACCCAAGTGGAACTACTAGGTGTTCCCGTGGCAAGTTGCAGACTAGCAAGTCTTTGCAGTGAAAAGCGGGCAGGCCTTTTTTTGAGAAACGAAATGCTCTCTTTTGCGCTCCCGTCCTTACTTCTGAAATCAAGTTGTAGGGCTTTGACCTCTTTGAAGTTGATGCCTTCCTTCTTGGCCAGCTGGCCCGCGTCGTCCTGAGGGCCCTGCTCCTCCACTGCCTTCTGCAGCATGTCCTCATTGATCACGTTGGGTTCGATGCTGTCATAGAAGCGACTCATGTTCGGGAGAAAGCCGGGCTGAGGTTAACCGGATTCCGTGGTTGGCCCTGAAATGCAAGGAAAAATGACCCCCATTGCTGGGATCTCTCTATAGAGGCACTGAACAGAAGTCTGAAATCTGAGTTCTGAACAGAACAATTAACAGAGTTGGAAGGGACCTTGGAGGTCATCTAGTCCAACTCCCTGCCCAAGAAGACCCTACACCATTTCTGACAGACTCTTCTTGAAAGTTTCCAGTGATGAAGTTCCTGGCAACCAGTGGCCACCAGGTCTTGCCAAGTATCAGGGACCCCCCGGTGTGCCCATATAACATACAGGCAGTCCTCGACTTACAGCAGTCCCCGTTTAGTGACTGCTCAAAATTACAAGGGCACTTTAAAAAAATGATGACCATTGCAGCATCCCCATGGTCACGTGATCAGAGTTTAGATGCTTGGTGACTGACTCACATTTATGACGGTTGTGGCATCCCGGGGGTCACCTGATCCCCTCTGGCGACCTTCTGACCAGCAGCTGGATTTGCTTAACGACCACGTGACTAACTTACCAGCTGCAGGGATTTCCTTGACAATTGTGGCGAGGAAAGTCGTAAAATGGGGACAAAGCTCGCTTCACAACTCCCTCGCTTAGCAGCGGAAATTTGGGGCTCGTGGTGGTCGTAAGTCGAGGACTACCTGTATCTCTTCTGCACCTGTCTTGGTTGCCGGTCTTCTTTAGGTGGCTCAAGGCCTACCTGGCCCCGGAGCCCGGTTTTTTTGGGATAATCGCCTCGCCCTGCGTGGACGGAATCTTCATTAACCCGAGCTTGGATCCGCACTCGGCAGCTCGGGGCCCTCAGAAACCCTCGGCCCTGTCGAAGGAAGGCCTCGTTGTTGTGGAAGCCGCGTCCGTTGCTAGGGTAGATCACGTGACTTCTATCGGAGCCCGCCCGGCTTTCTTCTCGCGTCGGAGCCGCTAGCAGGTGAGTTTGATTCGCATTCGCTTTGCAGGACGTCTGTCAGAGCCGGCGCACCAAGGAAAAGCCACATAAACAGCCGTTCCCTCTCGGGATTGGTTGTCGGAGCCCCACGGCCTGCGAATCGCTTGCGAATGCTACCCAATAGTCTACGGGTTTCTCCCGGAGCGTTCTCCAATGGCGAAGCGGGGAAGGCGGGATCCTCTTCCTCCCCTCCTCTTCGTCGTCTCTCACAAGCTGCCCGCTTTCCAAGTCGAGTCTCCCTGGCCTGACAGTGATGGGCGTCTCGTTCTTCCAATGATAAAGCGCCCCTCGGGAACCCCGTCCAATAGAAAGGGAGCCGGGGCCGTCCTCGGGCGCGAGCGCCGCCGCGCTTGGCCGCCGCCGCCGCCGCTCAGGCAGAGGAGGCGGGACGAGGTGGCGGAGTGAGAGGCGACGCGAGGCGGATCGGGCCGGGAGGCCGGTCGCGTTTGTTGTCATCCTTTAAGATGGAGTTTTTGCTGGGGAACCCCTTCGCCACCCCGGTGGGGCAGAGCCTGGGTAAGCCGGCACCAGGCGCGGGGGAGGATTCGGGCCGGCTGAAGCTCGGCTGAGGCGCCCTCAGGCCAAGTTGGGGGCTGGGCCGCGGATGGGGAGGGGGCCACCCAGACCCCTAGGCCCATCTTGGGACCCCCGGGGTCGGTTGGGCTGAAGAGGCCTTTGTAGGCGGGGAGGGGGAGGCTCTGCAGGCGCCCCTTCCCCAGTGACCCCCCTCGAGCCCTTCTGGCGCCTGCAAACAGCCCACCTGCACAAGTGTGCCCCTCCCCCTCCGCTGGCTGAGAAAAAGCAGCCCCTCCCCCTTTGGTCCCTGCAGAGCATCTTTTCCAGGAGGGGTTTTGAGCCCATCTGGGGGGTCCCTCGAGGGGGAAGGGGGGGGCTTTGTGGTGGGTTTCAATGTGTGGCGATGCTGGGATGCGCACCCATCCCCCCAATCAGCCCTGGAAAGAGGGGGGTCGCCTCTCAGGTGAGGGTGGGTGCCCTGCTGGATGAGCATCGCTCGGCCTTTTCCAGCTGGCCATCTGCTGCTGCTGCTGCAAATTACCTTCTTCCTTTCTATAGAGGTCTGCACAAAGTCTCTCTGAAGGAACATGGGGAGGGGTGGGGGGGGTTTCCCTGGGGAAGGGGTCCTTACATGGACCCTCGGAACAAAGGCCAGATGTTCCCCTGGAGGGGGGCGCACTTGTGCCGGGCCAAGGAAGTGTGTGCCCAGCTGGCTGTGACACGCCCAGCAGCTTCCCAAAGCTGGATCCGTCTGCAGGATGACTTATGTTTTGGGAAAACTTCGATGCTTTAAAAAAAAGAGAAAAAACCATGCATTAATATATATACTGTGTATATACAGTATATATCTACATTTGCAGCAGAGGTGATGTTGCCTGGCACTGATATGCCAGGGTTGGGGTGTGTGTGTGAAGATTGAGGGTCTGTGGCAAAAGGGGAACAAAGTGGGGGGCAAGAGGGAGCCGCTACAGAGGGCAGAGATTTTAGGAAGAATTTGCACCCTGAGAGTGAAGGAAGAGATCCCGAAAAAGAGACGAGGAGGTTCAGAGGTGCTCAGAACTTGTGGATGAGCTTGGAGCTAGGAATGCTGGCAGGAAATGAAACAGAGGATGCCCAAGAGGGAAAACTGACTTGAAAACATAGCAAGGTGCAGATTTAGAGGCCCTGTGATCTTGAAAAAGATCTCCTGAGGGGCATCCAAGAAAAGATGATTGGATTGTTTGTGGATATTTACGGCAACTTCTCCACTTAAGGCTGAAGAAGCTATGGTTTTCTTGGCTTAAAAAACAGTGACTAAGCAGGGGGTGTGGGAAGGTTGATGGTTGTACAAAAACCACGTGTCAGATTGCAAGGACCTTGATGACACTGCCTTGCGATTGTGCACCAACCAATTGTTCTTTTCAAAAGAAACAACGCTTTGCATAAATGCCTGCGTGCTTTAAGGAAATGGCAATACGGCAGGTTGGGAGGCTCCTGGATGAAACATGCCTTTAAAGAACCGAAGGACCCAACAATTGTTTGGTGAGTGGACTTTACAATCAGTGGCCGTTCAAATCACTTTCTTCAACTCAGTTTGGATCAGGAGAAAGGGCGGACAGAGCTGAGGCTCAAGGTTGAGAAATGGAATGGAGAGGATATGCACATGTTGAGACATATAACACAGAAATTGGAAGGAAGACTTGAGAAATACAACATCTGTGTTGGTTTCGACCTAGCTTTTAGTCCAAATTAGGAAAGAGGCTGCAAGCTTTTCTTACTGGGAAGGATCTTGATCAGTTTATGAAGTTAACTACTTGCTTGTGCATCATTAGGGTAAACTTCAACACATATTTTATTGTTGAATAGTCTTGTGAATGCTGTAGGATTGCTTGGTCCGAAAGCAGGTAAATGCTATTTAATATGAGCCCGTTTTTCTTTGTGGCAGATGCTAAATCGTTGAGAATTAAATCAGAGACCCTGTTCGAAAGGGCAGCAGTCTAATTAGGGTGCCTTCATTATGCCCTTGGAGAATCAAAAATAGATTCTGGCCTTTTTTCTAACAAATTGTGACATTTTATTCAATGGAAAACGGATTCCCAACGCAGACACGGGAGGGTTGCATAATGAAAGTGTTGTGTATAGTCCAAGGAATGTCATTTACATCCTGACTGTTGACCTTTACCAAGACCCTGAATAAGCGACTCGGAACATCCCTTTATTTAAAAGGAGACATCACTGCAGTTGTAAGAATTTTCTTCACAGTACATGTATTGTTGCAATATATTGGTATACTGTGAAGCTGAAAGTCCTGAGGCTCTACACCAGTTGGGAGAGAAAAATGTAAAAATCTCTGAAAGAGAAATAGATAAAAACAGGCCATTGCTGCTCTTCTTTTTAAAATCTTTGTTTTGTTAGAAAACAGTTTCTATGTGGTCTTGATTCGGAAGGGACTTTGGAACTTCTGAATGAATTCCTTGAAGCGTTGCTGCCTTGAAGTTGTCAGGTCTTTGAATTAGAGTATATAGAGGCTAGTTCAGACACTGCATGAAGCCAGCAAGGGATTTAGTTCTTCTTGGTTTAGGATGTTTTCTGAATGCAATCATTGTTATTTTTTAAGGAGTTATTAGATATAACTATAGCTTAGCTCAGTGAGTGAACCCAGCCCAGAAGGCACAGGCAGAGGTAGCACTTCACAATGGAAGTAGCTGCGCTTGGAAAATTGAAGCTGTGCCTAAATTGGGTAACTCCGAAACGAGAAAAGACATTGCACTTACATGCTTGTTGTTTCTGCCCTCTTAGGCAAGAGATGGGAAATAGTAGCTTGAAAATCTTTATTCTGAAGAAAATGTTTAGTGGTGACAGATTGCATTCGCCTCTTTGGCTATTGATTTTTTTTAAAAAAAAGAACCAAAGGTTGGCTACACACACAGTGTTTATCAAAAGATCAAAAGATCCCACTTGGCTTGCAGAGCAGGATCTAATCTCAGTCAACAAATGGTTGCTTTCAGAGTCTGATGTCAGAAATTGTCCAAAGTTTAATCACACACATCTCCTCCTCCCTGATTTGAAGTTTTAGTGTTGAGGACTTAGTAATCTTGCAGGCTTTGGTATGGATGGCACTGACATTATGTGACCCCATTGCTGACTATCCAGGAAAAAAAAGGCATCCAACCTATTATTACCATCTCAGTCTGGAATTCTGATGATCTGCAAATCGTGTACAGTATAACAAGTTTTCCTCTGGTGGCAGAGGGCAAGCGGCCTTAAAAAGCAGAGAAACCTGTGAAGGATTTCACTTTAATTTGAACGGGGATAGAAAAACAAACATATCCTGGATGAAATACCTGCTGTATAACCTTGGCTGAAGTAGGTCATAGTTCACTGAAGTTCTCTTGTTGGATGTTTCTGTGGTTCTTCCTGGCTCGTGTGAGATGCAATCATCTGACTGTTTGTTTTTTGGTGGCCCTTTTGACATTAGGGAAGATGGAGACGGGTCCCATTAAAGCCTGTTGGATGGATGACAGCTTTGGCATCTGCAAATATCTAGGGCTAGAAATGCATCAGCTTTATTTATTTATTTATTTATTTGCAAGATTTATATACCGCCCCCCTTTTCCCGCGGGACTCGGGGCGGTGTACAGCCATTAAAAAATACAATAATAACACAATAATTAAAAACAATTAAAAAGGTTAAATTAGGTGGTTGAATAATAAAAACGAGACAAGGGTTTAAAAAAATAAGGACTAAAATCAATTAAAACCAAATTTAAAACCCCATTAAACCCTAAGCCAGATCGGCTTGATGAAATAAATAAGTTTTCAATTATACTTCCTCTGCCAGTAAATGGCATTGATTCCCATGAAAATTTAATTGCCAGCGCACTAGGACATGGGGTAAACATGAGTAAACACTGCTCAGGAAAGGTTTGAGATGATCAGAGGCTTATCTTTCTCTGTTGTAAAATGTAAATAACTCACCTGTGAAACAGGTTGAAGCAGTAAAGGGATAAACACTTTCTGAAGGTTAATGAGCAATATGTTTATTCATTCATCCCTGATGCAAGTCTCTCTATGTGTTTGCCGTTCTTGCAATGGCAGGAGGTTCTTCTGGCAGAATTTTTTGACCATGAAAGATTGGGCAAGATTTCTGTGAAAGCACAGAGTTGTTGGCCAAGTTAGCCCGCAGAGATGTGTTGAACTCTGAAAAGACCATAATGATTGTTCCCTGAGGCTGAGAGATAGCTAATGAAGGTACCCGCAGAATCTCAAACTACAGTCTATAAGATAATTCAGGCTGGAGGAAAAACTTCTCTGTGTTTTCTCAAATGTGTTTCTGTGGGTTCTCTCAAGCTTTAAATTCAGTTCGCTACTCACTGGTGGCTAGTCATCAGGCATCTCCAAACTTGGCCACTTTAAGACTTGTGTACTTCAAGTCCCAGAATTCCTCAACCAGCCAAGTCCACAACTTTAAAGTTGCCAAGTTGGGAAAATATTCAAACAGTGAAAGCTGTTGGACACCAACAACCCTGGCTTGTGTTAATAATGGATTCCCAGTTTAAAACCAGTGAAGGATGGTGCATTATTTCAATATTGTCCATTTTCTTCAACGATTTCAGGGAGAATCTCTTCCTCTCTTCCCTTTTTCCTTTTAGATCCTCCCTGCAAATTGAAAGGTTATTAAATAACTACTGTCAACAGGTCATGACTATTGCTGATTATATGCTTTTTAGTTCCTTTTCTCTAAGCATGGAATCTTCCTTGGGATCTTCTCTAACTCCTCCCTACTCCTTTTTTTCAAACACGCAAAATTGTATGCTAGCTTCTGGCAAATCTGCTGGTTAACAGCCAAATGCTAATGCAAAAATATTCCTGAAGGCAAAAATACAAAGGGTGGAAGAATCACAATTATTTTTTTAAAAAAGGGGGATGAGAATGTTTTAAGTTCTATGCAGGATTCCAAATATTTATTTTTTAAAAAAATCAAGTGGGTCTAGTTTGATGTGACATATTGGGAATGGAAGCAAAATATGGCTCAGCTCACAGGTTGCTCGGTAGCACAACAGGAATAAAAAACGATAAATCTGTAAAGCAAGCACAGGCCTGCACATTTTTTAAAAAATAGACCATTTCTCTTCCAAATCTCATTCTGAACAGCTGTTTCCAATTAGATTGCCTGCTGACCAAGAGAATGGCCTGGTTCGCACATCAAGCTAAGCCCAAATGGAATTTGAGTTTCAACTAAAGATATCATGTGAGCTTAGCTATTGTGATTCATAAACCATGGCTTCTGACTTGACGCCATCCAGCAATCCTTTCACTCAGGGGTTATTCAATAAGCCATTGTTTACTCAGTCCATTTGTCTTGCAAGAATTGGACCTTAACTTACTAGTCTGCAGCTGATTCTTCACAGCATCCAGACAGTGACTTAAGAGAATGGCATAGATGAGGTTGGCAAAAGTACCTAGAAGTGGGCAGGTTTTAACAGCCAGAGATTGTATTCCACTGCAGTCCCTCTAAATAGCAAATGACCATTTTCTTGAAACAGAAGATGGGGTGATTATTTTTCAACTTAGAACCACAAAACCCAAAAGCTCCCCTCTGATAAAATTAGAGCCCTTTGCAGTACTTGTTATAAATCAGCTGCTATGAATAACTGGACAAGATGCTGGAGTGGCCTCAGACCAGGATGTGATTGGTACTCGAGATTTGGTGGTCAAATATTTCTGCAGATAAATAACACACCAGAATGCATCCATATTGTAAAGTGCTTGGAGGGTGCCATAAGCCTATTTCAGATGGCTTTATTACAATAGGAAATCCTCAGGAACTGAACATTAAATCTTCCAAAGGAACATGTAACAAGAAATAGGTTGGTTGACTTAGTATTGTGTGCATCATCTCTTGCTAATATGAAGTATTTAACAGTATGTGTGTGTATGTGCACACGTACACACACACACACTATACCCAGTTATAATTTGTCAGCTTTCACCTAGATCAGAAATATTCAGCCTGCTCTTTACAAAAGACATATACTTTGAAAATTGTTGCCAAACCATAATTTTTCATCTAACAAGAGAGTAGATAACCAGTGTATTACCATAATAATTACATTCCAATGCAAGTATTAAGCAAACTGACTTTTTGTCCAAGGCATCATCTACTTTTTGCTATATCATTCAAAATTCAGTTCTTGGCCTCAAAAAATATTGTGCACTGAGTTTGATAACATGACCTAGACTTTGCTAATAACTTTGCCACCCCACCGCCCCAGCAAGGGGTTATGGATTTTTCCTGTCTGCTTCATTTTGCATGTGGCACCAGTCAAAAGGCTTATGAACTGTTGGGCTTCCCCTCCTTAAGGGGCTTTCTGGCATAAAAAAGGTAAAAGGACAGCACAGGTGATTTAATGCTGTTGGCCGGAAGAGGTTGCTGTATCGGATGGCAGACTCAAAATCTGATTTCAAAGTATTTCCTTTCCTACCTACTTCTGAAATCTTTTCCTTCTCCTGGTACTTTTTATGGTCATAAAAGATATGACCATAAAAAGTATTATATTTTATGTAATTCTGAACAAGGTGTGGTGTGCACTATTTGCTCAGAAGGAAGACAATCTGGATGGAATTATCTTGTATTGTACTGCCTATAGGTGAGGCTAACCAGTTTGGCTGTCAATTTCGCAGAAAATGAGCAGCGTATTTGGTTGCCTTACAGAAAAAGCCACTGATGGCTCCCTACAGAGTGAAGACTGGACGCTGAACATGGAGATATGCGACATCATCAACGAGACAGAAGAAGGGTATGTGTATGCACGCTCTGTTAACGGACAGCAAAATTGCCTTTGGTGATTTTGGAGGCCTCCTTTTTCTGGGAAGAGTAGCTGCTTGTTGGTCAGGTGGTCTCTGCCAGCCGTTTTGATGTTCAGCTCCCGATAACTGCAGACAGTGTTCGCTTGCTTTAATCCTAATCAAGCAGAGAAGGTGGCGCTAAATGGACCAATGGCTTGAAGTTGTACGAGCCAAACAGCCCCCAGCATTTGACTTTAAGCCTGAAGAGCTTGTTTGTAGTACGTTGTTCAAGAAATTGTTCAATAATATTTTCAGTAGCTGGAATACTTTAGTCCAACGTGGCTCTGTGGGTTTAAATGCCATAGCAGTATTGCTGGCCCGTCTTCTACAGTCTCCTTTTAGGCAAAAGCATCACAAAACTAACATCTTTTCGCTGGCTTCTTTTCCAGCATCTGACCTGGCTTGTTGTTTTCGTTTTTTGTTTTAATTTGCTGAAATTATCTGTGTGTTCCCACGGGGGACTGTATTCTCCTTTGAGATGCTCCATTGTGATTGAGCAAACACTGGTGCCTCCAAGCACCCAGGTTCCAAACAGGTGCGCACAAACAGCTTAAAACTGGAGCTGTTGTGTTTCTGTGCTTCAGAGGCACCTGGGGCGCTCACCATCCTCTCCTCCTTCCCTCCTCAGCCCGAAGGATGCCGTTAGAGCGCTCAAAAAGAGGCTGAATGGAAACAAAAACTACCGAGAAGTGATGCTCGCTCTAACAGTAAGTCCAAGGACTCAAGACCTGGAGACTTGGGGGAAAGAAGTCCGTCACCCTGGAACCCATCCTAGCAGCTCTCGTTTCTTTAGGATGCTGAGTGTTGACTGTCTCTTCTGCACCTGAAATGTGTTTTTCACACCAAGGTCCTGGAAACGTGTGTAAAGAACTGCGGCCACCGCTTCCATATCCTCGTAGCAAACCGAGATTTCATAGATGGTGTCCTGGTTAAAATAATTTCACCTAAGAACAATCCTCCCACCATCGTTCAAGATAAAGTCCTTGCCCTGATTCAGGTATATTGTTCTCATTTCAGTCTCTCTTTCTTTCTGAGCGTACAGCATCACAAATCCTAACAGTTGTAAGGCCACCTAGTTTTGAACCTTCTTCTGGCCAGACTTTAGCAGGTTGATAGTCCTTTTAATCTCGGTATGGATAGTATTTCCAGTTGTGCATTCAGCAGCTGCCTGCTTCTTACCTTGAAATGGTGAATGAAGCCCAAGGTGGCCTGATGGCTCTTCTCAAGATTTTGGGTCAACAACCTGCAATGTTTGAGGGTCTGAATCCCACCTTTGACTCTTGAATGACACATGAAGGTTTCCGTGCCAAAAAGGAACAGGGTCAAGGATGAGTGGCTGCTTCTAGCTTTTCTCTCCATCACATTAAAGAGGAGAGGTAATTTCGGGAGGGTCTCTAGTGAGACCTTCTCCTAGGGCTATTGTGGGGGTGGCTCTCATGATCTCTCTGTTGTAATGAATCCAAGAAAAAACAATCAGTTCAGACAACCTAGTGCAGGGATCCCCAACCCCCAGGCCCTGGGCTGTAGCATATCAGAAAGTGGGCAGCACCAAAACCCCTCCCTCTCCAGTCAGCAGAAAAATCTCTCTCCGTGGAACTGGTCCATTTGGGGGCTGCTGCCCCAGTGAAGAAAAATGGATCGTGTAAAAACAGCCTGACAATCCTCCCTGGTTTTTGTGCCCCCCCCTCCCCCCCCCCAGGCTTGGGCTGACGCCTTTCGAAGCAGCCCTGACCTCACCGGAGTCGTGCACATTTACGAAGAGCTCAAGAGGAAAGGCATAGAGTTTCCTGTGGCGGATCTGGACGCCCTGTCTCCAATACACACCCCACAGAGAGTAAGTATCTAAGTGGGGGAAACAAGAGCTCCTACCCAAGGACCCAGACCCCGAATAGCAAGTTAAAGAGGGGGATAAATTGTGTGGTAATGAAGCCTAGAATACCGCCGGACATTCATTGAGGTGGAAAAGATGGCTGCCTTTTAGAACAACCTTACAGGATCTGACCCCGGGCACTTTTAGCATCCCGTCTCCCAGGGTGATGGGCTACTTGGATGGGAATCTCTCTCACACACACACGCAGGCATGCATGCACATCTCCTCCCCTCGGCAGCGCAGTGGTTAGAGTGCAGTACTGCAAGCTACTCCTACTGCAATTTGACAGATCGAATCCCACCAGGCTCCAGGTTGACTCAGCCTTCCCTCCTTCCGAGGTGGGTCAAATGAGGACCCAGATTGTTGGGGGCAAGGGGCTGACTCTGTAGACCGCTTTGAGAGGGCTGTAAGCACTATAAAGTGGTATATAAGTCTAAGTGCTATTGCTGTATTTAAACATGGGGTGGGTCTCTCATCAAGTGCCGTTCCCTTTGCTAGAGCGTTCCTGAAATCGACCCGGCTGCCAACATGCACCAGTCACAATCTCAGCAAAAAGTGAACTCCAGCACCTCCCCTACCTCCTTCCCGGCTCCTCAGACCCCCCCTCTGAACGTGACCGGCCCCATCATAGCAAACACGGAACAGGTAGGGCTCTGGAGGAAGGGGTGGGCTGGGGGAACTGCGCCCCTCTCCCTTGCACTCCTCCAGGAGGCCCCTCTCGGCTTTTACACACGAAAGCCCTTTCCCTCTCCCTCTCCCCCCTCCCCAGATTGCACGATTACGCAGCGAGTTGGACGTGGTTCGTGGCAACACCAAGGTGATGTCAGAGATGCTCACGGAGATGATCCCCGGGCAAGAGGATTCCTCAGACCTTGAGTTGCTGCAGGTAAGGCTCTTCTGCACAGGTAGTCCTCAGCATGCGACCGTCCATTCAGTGACCGTTCGGAGTTACAACGGCACCGGGAAAAGGGGCTGAGATGACCGCATTTCACACGACCAGGGCAGCCTCCCCGGGTCACGTGATCGAAATTCGGGCGTTTGGCACCTGACTCATATTTACAACGGTTTTAGCACTCCGGGCTCACGTGGTTCCCTGTTTGGGACCGTCTGGCCAGCAAAGTCAGCGGGGGAGCCAGATTCACTTAACAACCGTGTGACTAACTTAGCCACTGCGGTGATAACAGCTTTGGCAAAAAGGTCGTAAAACGCGGCAAAATCTCAGGTCTCAGTTAGCAACAGAAAGTTTGGGCCCAGTTGCAGTCATAAGTCAGGGGCTCTCTCTTTTTATCTTTCCTGGTTTTGTTGGGCTCGGACCATTGAATCCAGAGCTCTGTCCAGCGTTGGCAGGGGTCCTTTGGCTCTTGAGGACCGATCCGTTGCCTGGGGGAAGATCCTGATTTCAGCATTGGTGACAAATGGTTTTCCCCACCTCTGTTTATATTCCTCTATGGAACGGCACCCAGAGCCCTTCGCTTCCATCCCCAACCTCCCTTATTCCCCAGCAGTCACACGCAGTCTGGTATCCCCTGCTCCAAATGACCAGCGGCAGGAGGTTTTGTGCAGTGGGGCTCACTAGGTGCGAATTTGACCTGTCTTCCTGGGATTTAAGTCCATTATTCTCTGCCTTCTGGGATGACAGAGAACAAGCCATGGTTTGTAGGTGTCCCTTTCGTGACTTGGATCGAAGAAACCGAGGTTGTTGCCTGTTAGAAATAGGGCCAAACAACAGAAGCCACCGAGCACGGGTGCACAAGACCATTTCCCGATGCCGCACCAGCCGGTGGTGTCAGCCTGCCTCCACTATCTGTGTCCAGGCGCCTGAAATGCCACCGTCTGGCGCTAAACTGACGAGATTAAAGGCTGAACATTGGCAACTCTGCTCTTCAAGCTGTTGCAGCAGCTGGAGAACCTGAGTGGAGATGGATTCCACGCTCCGAATGTCAGTCTCGGCAGAGGAAGCCCAGGCAGCAGCAGCAGCAGCTTTTCTTCTTCCTCTTCCTCTTCTTCTCCTCCTTCCTCCTTCTCCTCCTTCTTCCTTCTTCACTCCACTGGCAGGGGAACCTCCAGATTCAGGCCAGCTTTTGTTCAAAGTTGCCACTCACCAAAAATCCGGTGGGAGAAGCTGGCTTCTCTTGTGTGGATGTGAGGTCCAGTGGGCAGAGGTGGATCTACTGGACAGGCTGGGCCCCTTTTGCAGAGGGAACCAAAACAGAAAGAGGCCAGGTGTTAGAGACCTCTGCCTGAAAGGGCAGCAGACCCTCTCCTGGAGGGGAAAATTCTGGTTGCTGCTTGTGGTGCCTCCCCTGGAGGCCGTTCCTTGCTCTCAGCCGCCTCCCTGTCTCCTCTCCTAGGAGCTGAACCGCACCTGCCGAGCGATGCAGCAGCGGATTGTGGAGCTGATCTCCAGGGTGTCCAACGAAGAGGTCACCGAGGAGCTGCTTCACGCCAACGATGACTTGAATAACGTCTTCCTCCGATACGAGAGGTGATGCCGCTTTTTTCTTCTTCTTCGAGAAGTCAGACCCTCCGGCCCAAGGCAGGGCAAGCCAAGGCCTTCCCTCCCTGAGTGACAGCATTGGGGAGGGGTCTTTCCTTCTACCGAATTGCAGCCTTTTCTCTATTTCCTGGGCTTCTCCGTTCATCCTCTCCCCTTCCCACCCAGGGAAGGCAGGGAAGAGAGCCGCTGTAAGTGTCAGGGCTGCGTTAAACCATTTTGGTTCTTATTTCGGTTCTTTCTGTTCAGCTGTCGGTAATTGACTCCTGGGTGCCTACGCGGATGCCTGGCTGGCTGAGGTGTCATGTGTACAGTTGGACGCTAGAGGTCCAGAAAGAACCTCCTGGAAAAGGCATCCGACTCAAAGAATGTGCATAATCATGCAAGGGAGCCAGGCATCCAAAAACAGGAACCGGTTATTGCATTCCAGATGTGGGCCTTGCCCTGCAAAACAGATGAGAAGTATTTGATCTGTTTTGTAGGAGTGTGTTTGTTTGCCTAGAAGCAGATATCAAGTCCAGATAAGTGCTCCAGCATGGCCTGGGGGGTGGGGAGGGAGGAAGTGAGAAAAAGGGAAAGGAAGGAAAGAAAGAAAGAGAGAGAGAGAAGGAAGGAAGGAAGAAAGAAAGAAAGAAAGAAAGAAAGAAAGAAAGAAAGAAAGAAAGAAAGAAAGAAAGAAAGAAAGAAAGAAAGAAAGAAAGAAAACAAACCAGTACTCCATGGAAGATTAATCTAACCCTAACCCAAAACACTCTCCTATGTGCCTTTTGGGTTACCTTCCGTGGGCAGCCAGGAAGACGGGGAAAGAATGGCATATGGGTCTTGTAGTGCTCTCCTGGATGGCTTACCCAGAATCAATTTTATGGCTCCACAATAATTTATTCTCCCCATTCCTGCTTTTGGGTGAAGACCCACACTTGTTCAAAAGTGCCTCCCACCTTCCTTTTTAATCTCTTCTTGTCTTCCTCTAGGTTTGAACGATATAGGCTGGGCCGATCAGCACAGAATTCAAGCAATGGAGTAAGTCCTCCCGCCAGCCTTTCCAAGCAGCGTAAAGCTACTCTCTGTCCTTGTGACCAGAGTGTACTCTTCCCCATAGGAACTGCTAATATTTACCCTGAATATTAAGCATAACTGGTTGTGTCTTTGTTGGCAAAGCAACAGTTGGTCTGCTGGCAGATTTCAAGCTGAATGTGAAAATACCTAAGTTGGAAGTTCAACTTTTGGCTGTTCTTGGGACACCATCGTCTTAATCAGAAATTCAGGATGGTGGCCCAAATGGCTCGATCAAAGTTCTGCCTGTTTTTTCTGTGTGTGGTTGGTCGTAATTCTCCTCCTTGGGAGAAAGAAGGCTCAGCTCTGGCAGGATTCTGTCCCTTTTAGCCGAGATGACAGGGCCAGGGAAAGAAAGAGCACCCGAAGAGAGGTTTAAGGGGGTGGGTGCTTGCATGCACTCACCCCCTTTGGCCATAACATCCTGGGCTTCATCAGAGCCACCAGGTGCTGCCTCTGACTCCTGTGATCCAGCAGGGATGCCATTCTTCTCGTGTGACCCCTGCCGCTACCCTGCCTGTCCCTGCAGGTTCTCAACGAAGTGACCGAGGACAACTTAATAGACCTGGGCCCTGGGTCCCCAGCAGTGGTCAGCCCCGTGGTGGGAAGCACAGCCCCCACCGCCAACCTTTCCTCTCAGCTTGCTGGGCTTGGTGAGTATCTTAGTTTCCCTTCTGTTTCTCAAAAGAGTTGGAGGAAGTCTCAAGAAGCTAGTCCACAGTGGGGGTCTTTAAAAATTGGAGAAGTTGCCAGGTATGCTTAGGTGGTTGCCAGTGTTGGATGCTGGCAGTCCTGTAGGAGGAAACACCTAGGAGCCAACGCTCTGCATTGAGAGGCAGAGAGGCCCTTTTTCAGTTGTAACAGGTTTGTGCACCATAAGTCTCTGCTATAAGGCACAACCTTTCATTACCTTGCGCTCAATCGCCAACCATGCTGTGCGCAAATCTGCGTTCGTCCCAGTAGGGCTCTTAGAGTCAAAATTTATGTCCCATATTACACTCAAGCTGTGTCTCGTTTAATTGATTCCTGTGGTCCCTTCTCTGGCTCGCAGTCTTTGGCACCGCAAGGAGGCGAGGAGGCCTGGAGGTGGCTCCATTTCCTTCCCAACCTGTCCTTCTCTTGAATCAGATCTTCCTCTTTCCTCTCCTCCCTGACTCCCCAACGATGATCTAAGCTCATCTTCCAAATACTTGTAAAGGGAGAGGAGACCAGGCAGGTGCAGCCTTGGCCCTTCTGTCCATGGGAACAGGAGGAGAGGGGAAACGTGGCCAGCTTCAGGGAATGTGTCTGTGCACCAGGGCTTACCATTACCAAATGACAGGGGGCCCCTTCTTTCTTCAAAAACAAAATAAAATAGGGGGTGGGGGGGCATCTCCCTTTGTTTCAGACTTCTTGCTTTTTGTCCTCTGGGCCTCTCTGTAGATTTGGGCACAAACAACGTGAGTGGGGCCCTCGGCTCTCTCCCCCACAGCAATCCCCGGGATGACTTTGACGTGTTTGCACAGACGAGAGGCGGCTCCGTGGCAGATCAGCGTAAAACGTAAGTGGCCGTGGCGTGGATTCCGCTGCCTCCCTGAAAATTCATTACCGATGTGTATTCTGCCTTTATCCTTTCTACAAATTAAACTCAAGGTGGTGAACAGATCCGACGCCTCCTGTTCTCCTCACAACCACCACCACCACCACCACCCTGTGAGGGTTAGGCTTTTGTGGCTAAGGTGGGACTAGAACTCTCCATCTCCTGCTTTCCAGCCAGGAAACTGGCTCCTAGGGCCAAAGAGCTGCTCAGGCCAATAGTCGTCCCCTGGGTCCCAGGTTCAAATCCTGAGCCAGCAAGTGATCCGGTCCCTTCGTTTCGTGGCCACCGTGCTGCTGCGAATACATTTTTCCTTTTTTTAGCTACACCATTGGAGCAGATCTTATCCCGAGGGCTTTGTGAGAGGAGATGTGGATGGCTCAATTAGGTCGTATTTCAGACTATTGCTAGGCTACTCGGAGCCAATCCAAATGCACTGAAAAATCAAAGGCGATCAGAAATGCAGCATGAGGCCTTTTCAGGAGACCTCAGGGACGCCTCGCCCTGGCCAAGCCATTCTTTTGGTGATGACATTGTCCCCGCTTTCAGGGCTGTTAAAAATGGAGTCGTCCTGGCTTTCTGGAGGTTTGCTGGATGAATTACGGCCTCCAGAGACTCCCCGGTATTTAAGCATGAATGATGCTCCCTCCTCTTTGTTCCATGGGCTCCACCCTGTGGCGGATTTGGAGGAGGGGGAGGATTTTTATCTAATCAGCTCCCTCGGCCTTAATTGGATTGGCCTGGGGGGCTTCTGGGAGACTCGAAATCCCCAGATTGAGGAGGTAGCGGAGTGCGACTTTTTAAGTGTGTATATTCAGCTCCCCATAATCCAGTCTGCCCCCACAGGCGGAAGAGTTACGTGTGCTGGCATCCGGCTGCGCTGGTTGTTCTGCTTTCTTTTTTGCCAATAAAATCAGCGGGCTTTGGGTCTCTCTTTCATATGTTTTCTTTTGCTGTCGTTGGTTTCTGGTTATTCCAGCAATTCTTTTCTTTCTTTTTGTCCAGGACAAGGGAGGATCCACCAGTGGCTAAAGGGATGGCATCTGCCCCAGATACCCGGAAAGCAAAATCAGGAGGGGTAAGTTTGTTCTGCTATATTACCAAAGGTAGGGGTGTGTGTGTGTATCCCATTCTTAAGCTGAGGACACCAAAAGGCAGTGTGTTTGTTCTCTTGTGTGCAATTGCCTGTTTTTGGGGTACTTGACTGGAAGTGTGGCAGAGCGAGCTGGGGTCATCTCCTTGTTTGGTCATTGGGGCCAGGGAGGCCTCAGCAGTCTAGAAATATTTGAGGACCAGATATTCAATGGGTCGGTGGGAGGGCGACCTTCTCTCTTAGCTTCATCTGGATGTTGTCGTGCTTAAAAGGACCACTGATTTAGTGTGGAGAATTATGGGGTGCTGCTTTGCGACTGGGGGAACTTCCCTTTTTTAAATACTTTTTCCAGCTGGTCACCCCGTTTCATATTCTGGCCTTTGTAGGATCCATCTATCTCTAGTTAATTTTATTTCATCAGAATAAATGGGCCACCTTTGTGCTTCCCCCAAACGCAGTTCAAGGCAGTGTCCGTGGTTCTTCCTCTGTCCCCATTTTTATCCTCGCTGTTAAAATGAGAAATTTGCATTTGCCCAACCAACTTTATGGCCAGGATTTGAACCCAGATCACCCCAGTGACCTTTGCTCCCATTGAAGGCCTGGTTCAGACCTCTAAGTTTGGCTGGGGAGAATGGATTGCACGGGTCTGGAGGGCGCCAGGTTGGGGACAAACTGCTTAGTGTGTTGTCAGCTCAAAGGGCCTCCTGGAGCAGGGTCAAAGTGCTTGAAGGTGCGTCTCTTCCCCCTCCCCCCAAAAAAAACTTTGCCCGCAGGCGAAGACGTCCTCCTTCTGTTCTCCAGCTGACTTAAAGGCGTTGGCAACCCTTGTACACCATATCAATCACTGTCCTTCCACCTCTCGGCCATGATGCGCTTCTCCACGGCTAAAACATTGTTAAAATCAGGCACCATCTCCATAACTGCCTCGCTTAGCGGCAGAAATCCTGGTCGCAGTTGTAGTCCTAAGCTCTACTTGCCACCTTGGCTGGCCAGTCCCCAAAGCAGGGCTTGTTGAGACCCTTGCAAACAAAGACGTGGAACTTTCCTGCCCGCTTAAATGCCCTCTTGTCTCAGGAAGTGGGCATGGAGGGGTCTTTCTGCAGACTGCCGATTCTCGGCAGGGCCAGCCACAGGTGGAACCAGGTGGGAGGCCCAAAGCTGCTTTCCAGGCCCCTGCAGCGGGACGAGGGAGGGGACGGGGTTCTTGTTTTACCTGCGGTAATGAGACTTTCTGTTCTCAACACACAGCGGAGAGGTAAAGGTGGGAGTGGCCCCCTGGAGCCCATAGACAGGTGGCTCATCTCCCAAGGAATGGTGAGCACCATTTTGCCATCCAGTGACATTCCCTTCCCCCCTCCATGTTGCCCTCACTCCTCCCGATGCCCCTTTCCGCCGGCCTCACCCACACCCACCCCTCTGTTTACCTGTCACTCAGTCTGTCCAAACAGTACCAGCATGGTGGCAATAAAAGGAGGTGGGGGGTAGAGCCTTATCTGGGGAGATGGAAGGAGGGACTGAATACAGGTAGTCCTTGACTTACAACACTTGTTTAGTGACCGTTAAAATTCACAACGGCCCTGGGAAAAGGGACTTAGGACCATTGTTCACACTTAAGGACCTTGCAGCATCTCCATGGTCAGGTGATCGAAATTCAGGCGCTTGGCAATTGGTTCATGCTTACGACCATTGCAGAGTCCCGGGGTTACATCTGTTTCCCCCTTTTGCGACCTTCAACATCAGCGGGAAAGCCAGATTCACTTAACAACCGGGTTACTAACTTAACCGCTGCAGCGATTCGCTTAACCATCGAAGCAAGGAAGGTTGTAAAATGGAGCAAAACTCATTTAACAAATCTCTCACTTGACGACAAAAATATTGGGCTCAATTGTGTTTGTGAGTCGAGGAATACCTGTACTTTTCCCAAAGGAGGGGAGGAAACAGAGAGGCATAATGTTCGCGCCCTGGACTTGTTTTCCAGTACTTGGATGGGTCTCTCCACCAGTTCCTTGTTCTGTCGTCAATGTCTTTTTTTCTTCTTCTTAATACCTGCAGTATTGCCTTTTTCCCCTCCCTGGTAAACACAAGTCTTTCCACGTTTGAGGTTTGCAAAAGGTTGAACAAGGCAGCACAGAAGAGCCACCTAAGCTGATGCGTCTCTTCCTCTTCCACTCTGTTGCCTTCAGGTGTTTTGGACTTCAGTTCCCATCCTCCTCTGGGCAACCCAGGGAACTGAAGCTCAGCACACCTGTGCCGCTCTAGGTTCATGGGTCTTTCTGCTAAGCTTGGGAGGAGAAAAATAATGACATGTCCTGCAAGAGCAGAAAACTGAAAATAGCAGACAGGTCTCTTCTCACATGAGTATTTTTCAAGCTGGGCCACTTGTAGATGTGTGGACCAACTCCCAGAATTCCACGCATCTTCAAGTGGCCCAGCTTGAGGAAAGTGGTTGCAAACTGTTTAGGGGACATTCAGGAGGGTTGGACTGCTTGTCAAGAGTCTCTACCTCCTCTCCTCTCTCCCCCCCCCCCCCCCCCCGGAGAGAATGGAAGCAGCTCCTGACATCTTTTACTTTTTAAATCCCCTGAGCGATTGAACCCTCCCCCAGAGCAGATCATCTTGCTACTTCAATTTCTTGGGGAGGCCCTTAAGAGCCCCCCTTTATGTTTCTCCCCCTAAATTGAAAAATTCTGCTCCCCCTCCTCCAGTGTTCCAAGCATCCACACTACTAGCTTGTGTTTGTTCAGCTTGGAAAAAAGGTTACTGCCCCTCTTGTGGACCCTTTAATAACATCTGTACAGAATCGGAGAGGCTGGTGTTCCCCAGTCTGTCCTTCACAAGCTCCTAATCCCTGTTTGTTCTTAACATGGACATATTTGGCCTCCCCTGTCCAACTAATCCCTAACCGTGGTTTCCAGCAGCAGAAGCTGTGAACCGTGTCTCTTTATGAGACACGTAATAATAAAATGGACCTGCCCAAGTGTGCAAGCAGACAGGTGAGAAGGAAGGGCAAGGATTCATACCAAGAGTCCCTCGCCAAAGGCTGCGAATTTAAAGGAGCACGTTGGGTCAGAGTTACCCTGAAGCTCCCCCTCTTTTCCAGACAATACCTTTCTACAAGTCTCAGTCTTGATTGCCAGCCCCACTCAGTTGGGGCACCTTGTAGCCTAGACTCAGCAGCCAAATGGCCCTGAAGGAGCTTCCTTTCATTTTGACCGTTGACCAGCGCATGAAAACCAGCCCAAGTCGTGGCTGCACCAGCTGTGACTTGGCACCATAGCTGAATCGACAAGCCATGGTTATAGCGGTCGCTCCCGTTCCAGACAGTCCAGGACTCAGGGAAGGTTTGGCAAATGGAAAATAAAAAGCCGGCAATTACGATATCTGGAATGGCAGGTCTGGCTCTAAAGATGGAGTATTGTTTGAGTTTGGATGAGTGTTTGGTTTCTGTGCAGGTCTGAGCTTGGGGGAAATCTCATGAGGTGTGATTGTGGCAGAAGCCAGCTCTGCCTAGCACAGTTTTGGTAAAGATCCAGTCTCTCTCTCTCCCCCCCCTCCCCAATCTTTGCCTAGAGCATGTCTTTGAGCCAAACCATCTTTATTTACAAGTGGGGAGGGGTTTTTAGTCCTATAGGCCCCGTGCAGTCTGCTGGAAGTGTGAGGCAAATGACAGGATCACATTTGAACTTTGAATTGCTCTTTGGGCTGTACATCAATTTGGGCAAGAGGCTCCCGGCTTGACAAACAGAATTCAGATTAAAATCGGCTGAGATATTGATTTAGAGCATCATTTGGCGGCCTGACGTTAGCCGCCCCTCCACTGTCCAGAGAGAGAGGGAGGGAGGGAGAGAGAAGCAGAAGGCATGTGTTGTGTTGTCTGTGTGTGTGTCTGTGTGTGCCCAGAAGCGCCTTAAAACTTGTGTGGACCAGCAACCACTTCTTTGTGCCCATGAAAGAGGAACAGGGAAGAAAGGAATCTGGGAATCCAGAACCGTCCCACTAAATCCCAAAGGATTTTCGGATGATGTCTGTGCAGCCGGTCCAAGATTGACCCTTATGGACCGGGCTTCCCCCAGCCTGTTTCTCTCACCCAGCCGCACACTTCGGCACCGTCCCCAAAGCCTTGGCCGGCACTCCTGCCCACCCGTTCCGCTCGCAGGGCATCCTTCCTGCTTTCCTCTCTGCCGTTATCGGGTAGGGAGCCGGCGGCAGCCCCATCGCTCCTGGTTTAGAGGAGGCCCCCCCTTCTCAACCGCCCCCCCCTCCCCACCATCTCACTCATCATAACCTTCCCTGTGTTGAGTTTTTCTAGCCACCTTGCCTCATTTCCCCACGGCTTTCTTTGTGCGTGCGCTTTTTTCCGTTCGGTTACGGCCCCGTGCGATGACGACAATGCACTTTTTTTTAATTTTACGACAGCAATGCATCTTACACAGCCTATGTTTGTTTTTTTTGTTTTTGTTTTTCTGTTTCTCCCTCTCCCTCCTCTCTTTTGTTCCACCCTCCCTCCCTCCCTCTCCCTCTCTCTGTCTCTCTCTCTCTTTTTCCCCCCTGTCTCATTCTGGGCCCGTATTTCTGGGTGTGTTTTGGTCTTGTTTTCCGTCTTTGCTGCCCCTGCCTAGATTCCTGTCCCACAGTCCTCTGTCATGGAGGACATTGAGGAGTGGCTGAGTACCGACGTGGTAAGAGACTCTTTGGTTCTTCTGCTTTGGTCTCCGAGGAGCGCAGGGCACTGCCAGGCTAGGAGCTCTCCTTTGGCACATGCTTCTAAAACGCAGGCGGTCCCCGACTTACAACAGTTCGTTGAGTGACCGTTCAAAGGTACAGCGGCACTGAAGAAAGTCACTGGTGGCCATTATTCACACTGCAGCCTCCCCTGGCCACGTGATCCAAATTCAGATGCTTGGCAGCCGGTTCGTGTTTATGACGGTCACAGCCTCCCATGGTTAAGTGATCCCTTTTGTGACCTTCTGACAAGCCAATGGGGAAAGCCAGATTTGCTTATTTGGGTAGCATCTGGAACAGACGTGTGCTGAAGGAGAGGGAAGTATTGGCCAACTCCGAGGAATTTAGGTGGTGTATATAAGCAGCGTTTCTCACCCTTGGCAACTCTTAAGAGAAGTGGACTTCAACTCCCAGAATTCCCCAGCCAGCAGGAAAGAAAGTCTTGGCAAAGCTGGCTGGGGAATTCTGGGAGTTGAAGTCCACTTCTCTTAAGAGTTGCCAAGATTAGAAAACACGGGTCTATAGAACTAGATTACAAACCACAGAGCAGAAAAATATCCAAAGGAAGGGAAAATCCCCCAGGAGGACTTTTGGCTGAGTGTTGGAATGGGGAGATATCATGCCCTCTCCGAAGGACACGGCTGGCTGGATTGGGCCACCGCCTCCTGCATGGTGTCTGTCCAGGCACGCTGATCCTTATAAGAAAACAGCCCTCCTCCCAGGCCTGCCCTTTTGCCCTGAAAGTGAGGGATGCCAAGAAGGGTCCATGGGGAGAGGGAGGCCCACAGTGTCCCCTTACTCCAAGTAAGACAGGCACTTTCTAACAGAAGCAGGGTACGAAATTTGCTGCTTCTGAGGTTTTTCAGGATTCAGCAATTTTGGGGTGTGATTTAATAGTAGCCCATCTGGTTAAAGTTTCTAGGCTGCCTCCTCTCCTTCCAGGCATTTTATCACCCGAGCTTTTGGGAAGGTGTCCAAACTAGGCAGCTTGGGGGAAGCTGACCCCTGGATTGGGAAGGTCCCTTTTGTCCGTTGGAGGATGGATCCTCCTTCGTTGGCAAAGCCAAGCAGGGTCAATCCCTGTTGTTAACTCCCAGAAATCTGTGGACCCCTGTCCAGCAACCACATTTTTCTTGCTGTTTTTTTTTTTAAATCCCAGAGTTGGGGGCAAATCGGGGCCCAGTTTTTGGCACCAGCCTCAATTGGCTCCCCCTGCTGGCAAAGTCCTTACACTCTCTGCAGTTCTTCTTAAAGGAGGAAGGGTATAAAAATGGTAAGCTCTCTCTCTCTCTCTTTTCTTCCCCACTCCCCCCTTCCTTCTTCCTCCAATTCCAGAAAGGGGATGAGCTGGAAGAAGGCGTGACCAGCGAAGGTACGTAAGCAGCCCAGGGATCGAGGTGTTGCCTTAGTCACTGAAAAGGAGGAGTTGCCGGACGATGGGGAAGACAGGGGGCTGTAAGGCACCCCCCCCAACATCCGAGAGAGGGGAGCTAATGAGGCCTAGCAGGGTGGAAGATGCATGGCCCTGCACGGCCTGCCCCTCCCTCCCTAGTTCTGCAGAGGGGGTACACGGGGAATGTAGGCCAGGAAGAAAGATTTGTTGGAAGTGATGCAGGGTTTCCTGCTTGAACAGATGATAGCAATAGCACTCAGGCTTATATCCCACTTCGCAGTGCTTTTACAGCCCTCTAAGCGGTTTACAGAGCCAGCCTCTTGCACCCAACAATAGGGGTCCTCATTTTACCCACCTCGGAAGGATGAAAGTCTGATTTAACCTGGAGCCTGGTGAGAATCGAACTGCTGGCAGCCGACAGTCAGCAGAAATGGTACTGCAGTACTGCACTCTGACCACTGTGCCGCCACAGCTCATGGATAGAAGACCTTAAGGTCCCTTCCAACTCCTGTTATTCTGTTGAAGGTTGCAGCCAGCCCGCCATTTCTCCTCTGGACAATCCTGCTTTAGACTCCAAGGCCTGGCTTTTCCAGCAGATAGGCTCAAAGCTGACCCCTAGGGCGGTCACCCCCAACCAGGCCTGCTCTTCAGGCCCTCCTCGGCTGCATTTTGACAGGGAAGAATCGATGGGATGGATCACAAAATAACCTTGGGACTCCCAAAGGTGCTTTTTTTCAAGGAGCAACTGGACTTTCGGGTTTTTCCTTGAAGACGTTTCGCTTCTCATCAGAGAAGCTGCTGCTTCAGAGCTGAAGAAGCTCCTAGGATGAGGAGTGACACGTTTTTAAGGTGGAGGGGATGGGAAACCACGAGAAAGTCCAGTTGCTTCTTGGGAAAAGCACCTTTGGGACAACCATGGCCTGGAGGACTGAGAATCTCCTGGGACATTTCGCGTTGGGGCCGTTTCTCTCTGAGCCTTGTTTTGTTTTCAAACCTTGCAGAATTCGACCGGTTCCTGGAGGAGCGTGCCAAAGCGGCGGAAAGGATCCCCAACCTGCCCTCCCCTCCTCAGGAGGAGCCCACACCGCCCCCCGCGAACCTGCCTAGCAAAAGGAAGCCAGACCGGTCCGAGGACGCCCTCTTTGCTCTGTAACGGTCCTTCCCGCCCCCCCTCCCTGCACAGGAGGAGGCAGTGGCAGCCCATGCCAAGAGCAGTCCGGCTAGCGATGGGCCCCTCCTTGTCCCCCGTGGCCCCAGAACAGGTTGCTCTTTTCTCTCCTCCTCCGGGGCTCGTCCCCATGTCCTTAACCTTGGGAGGGTCTTGACAGCCGTTCTACTACTCAGATAGGGCTGGTTTCTCACTTCACTCCCTCTCACGCCTCTGCTCCCCCCCTCCCCCCGTGGAGGATGCTGAGATCTCCCCCCCCCCCCCCCCCCCATTTTTTCTTTTAAAGTAAGAGATCTGCATGACTACTTGCACAGACTCCATCCCCACTCACTTTCCGGTCTACCCCTCCCCTTACTTATGCACAATAGCCATGCCTTCAATCCTGGCTTGGCTCTAGTTAGGACGACTCCAGAGCCCAGCCTGCGGTCCCTTCCGCTCGACCTCCTGCAGAAATCACACCTGACCTTCCAAAAGCAGCATCGCCACTGCTGCCACCGCCTCTCTCAGCGCTGCCTGGGGGCGGGGGGGGCGGGGGGTTGCTATAGTTAAGCTCTAATAGGAAGGAGGTTTGTTTGTGCAAAGGCAGCATTGTTTAGCCAGGATACTCGTGTGGGTTCTGCAGGTTACGAAGGAGCCTCTCTCTCTCTGCAGGTCCCAGAGTGAAGCAGCTGCATGTCTTCTCCCCCCCTTGGCCCCCTCCCCTCCCTGAGTAGGTCAGAAATTCAGTCCCCCCCCCCCCCTTTACAAGAACGGTATTGATAAGGGAAAGTCAGCCACAGAAAGGGACGAGATTGCACTTTGCACTGGAAATGTTAACCCTGCGTGGCTGTTATGTCTCGAGGTATGAAACACTCTGTGTGTGTGTGTGTATGTGTGTGTGTGTGTGTGTTAAAACTTTATTTGCATTTTAAAGCACTAAATGGACTATATTATCGCGGGACTCAACACTAATGAAAAAAGGATGGAAAGGGGCAGCCCTGATGGAATGAGTTGGGGGCTTCTGCCCTGACTCCAGCATTTCAGCACTGCCTGCCGGGGGGTGGGTGGGGGGGCTTCACTGTTACCTCTGCCCCCACCCTACCTTGCTTTCTTCTCCTGTCTCTCTCAGTAAGTTCTTCTGCAGTCTTTCCTTCAATGCTGCCATATATTCACCACCAAAGAGACCTGGTTCTTTTCAGAAAAAGTCATCCCGCTTCAGGGAGAGATTGCAGCCTTTTCTCTCCCCCCACTCCCTCCGCGCCCCGCCTTTATTTTAAGAACAGGGGAAATGGGCCCATTCCCACACGTCAGCGGCAATCGAGAAATCTTTCAAGAGGGTGCAAAAATAACTGGGTTGCCTGTGGAATTAAGCTGAATTAGAATGTGCTGGCTCGAAGCAAGGCGCATCCTGGCCTCCTTTCCCCCGTCCCAGTTGGGCACCGTAGGCTGCGGCTCTGCCTTCACCCCAGGAGAGGAAGTGGCCTTTCCATGCTCCTGGGCGGAGAACCTGCTGGACTGCCCCTTGGCAGGGCCACTGCCAGCCTGGGAAAGAGGCTGGATTTTCTTGCCCGTGATGCGACCTTTGTCCCGAGATTTCCCCACTGCCAGCCATCGCTTGGCACAGAACCTCGAGTCCTTGGTGATCCTGATCACCCACCAGGCTCTGCAGGAAAAGCAGCTGTGGGGCTCAAGCTGGATCCTCCCTTCCCCTCCGTGGCCAGTCAATCTGCAGCCCTTAGAGAGGCTCCAGCCCCTTGGCCTGCAACCACATCCTGGCTCCCTCTGTAACCTCCCTTTAACCAAGAACCGACCCCAGGAAAGCAGCTTCCCCAATCTTGGCTCTCCTCCAGAGCATCTTCCCCGGGTTTCCCGCTGGTTTGCCCTTAGTTAGTCTCTGTTTCTGCCCCACTGACTACCTAACTGCTAACTGTCCAGGATCTTGTTTCCTTTCCCCGAAACCCGTTTCATAGCCTCGCCACCTGTATCTGTAAAGCTACAACTTCTTCTCTAGTTGTCCCGACTTTTAAAAAAACGGATAATATTTATTGACAAACAATGCTCAACGTTTTGTTTTATTCGAGGGAGACCGTCGACGGGCGGAATTTATTGTTTGAAGGGAAATGTAAAAGGTTTAACCAAGTAAGAACTAAGATACTAGCGATAGTTTTAACAACACTGAAACCCACTTAAAACTATCCTGGCTTCTCTCTTTCTTCTACTAGTGACAATATACCCGAGAGAGAGAGAGAGAGAGAGAGAACATCTGGTTGGTTGTTTTTTGGGTTGGTTATTTGTTTTTGCATCAGGCTGTATTAACCGATGTCACTTAACTCTCCTTTTGGATGTCTCTGTGTCTCTGTACATATTTATATATATATTGTTTCTGCATGTCAAAACCGTCCCAATAAACAAAAACTAGTGCAATCTTAGAGAGCAAATGCCACTGACTCTCTCTCTCCCACCCATGGTTCCTTGGGCCCAGGCACCAGCAGGAAGGTGGCCCTGAAAGGATTCAATACTGGCAATCCTCGACTTACAACAGTTCATTTACCAACTGTTCAAAGTTACGACGACGCTGAAGAAAAGTGACATATGGCTGTTTCCACAGTTATGACCTTTGCAGCCTCCCCAGGGTCACGTGATCTAAATTCAGAGGCTTGGCGACGGGTTCATACTTACAACGGGCGTGGCGTCCCGGGGTCATATCATCCAGCTTTCTGAAAAGGAAAAATCGGCAGGGGAATCCAGGTTCGCTTAACAACCGTGTCGCTAGCTTAACAATTGTGGGGATTCCTTTCACAGTGGTGGCAAGAAAGGTCGTAAAATGGGGCAAAACTCACTTTAACAAATGCCTCCCTTCACAACAGGAGTTTTGGGCTCAATTGTGGTCGTAAGTTGAGGACTGCCTGTACTTTTCTCACTTCGCATTTCCAGAGTTTTTGCCCCAATTTTTGCAGGCGAAGGAATCTTGTCATCGTACTTTCCGGCTCCGTTTTCAACTCAGCGCAGCTCTGGGCCAGGTGCCACACCTGGGGTCCACTTGCAGCCTTTTTTGGGGGGGGTGAAACAAAGGGAAGCTGGGCCTGGTCTCCTCATTGCCTGAAGAAGGAAAGTGGGGCCCACCAGCCCTTCCTTCTGGCTCAGCTTCCCAGGAGACGCCTCGGGGTCTCTGCAAAGGAGAGGAGCTCTTGCCCATCCCGGGTGCCACCAAACGGCAGAAGGCCACGCCCCTCGTTCGGTTTTCTCTTAACGGGGGGGGGGGTTCCCCAAACTTGGCCGCTTTGAGACGGGTGGACTTCTCAGCCTGGGGAATGCTGGGAGTTGAAGTCCACCCATCTTAAAGGTTGAGAGACTCTGAGATAAGAGAGGTGCTGTTGATGTTGCCTGTTGTTTGAAAGAGCGCAACGGCAAGGGACCCGAAGGGAGCAGCTGAAACCTGCCCCCAAAGCACTCCTGGGAACAAAGCTGGAAAGAGTCAGCTGCTCCCAGCGTCTCTGCCATCCAGCACACAGCGTGCCTGGAATCCTTGGTGGGTCACACCTTTCTAGTAGAACACAGTGCCAGCTTCTGTTGAGCAGAGGAGCAGGCTGGATTCCCCGGTGGGTGCAGGAAAACGCTGGAAAAGAGCGGGACTGATTTTCGAAACCCAGCAGATCCTTCTCGCCCTGCCAGAGGCAATAAAGGGACGCAGGCAGGGATAAACAGGGATGGCGTGTTATTACAATCACCCCTCCTAGGTGGGGTTGCACTTCCCCCCCCCCCCTCCTGGCACGTTTTAAGCCCAGCATGCAAAGCAGAGGTGCCCTGGAGAGCTTTCCTTCCCAATCTCACAGCTCTGGGTTTCTCTGCTGCAGAAAGCTGCACCGGTTGAACTTCTGGGAAACGAGCAGGAGAATCGAGAGACAGGACTGGCTCAAAGGCAAAGATCAGAAAGACCCCTTAAAAAGCAAAAGGAACCCCCCCCCCCCTCAAACGTCTCCAGTGTTGGTAGTGTTGAACTTTGCAAAGACGTCAGTAGCTTTTTAGTAGTGCATTTACAATTATTTCCAAGTGAAACAATTCCCATGCCATGGAAATGCGAAGGCTCCTCCGTTGGACATCGGGCACCTCCCTTCCTGAGCACATCACGAATGAGACCCTTCGACAACATTGTGGTGTGGCACCAATTGCAGAGAAGATGAGAGAAGGCCGGCTTCGCTGGTATGGACACCGTCCAGTGAGCAGCACCTTCCACCGTGGCCAAGACGGCTTACCAACTAGAGGTCAATGGCCGGCGACCTCACCAGCATCCAAAACGGATACCATCAACAAAGATATGTAAGCTGCAGGCCTGAGCCCTGGAGACGCAGCTGACCGTGTAAAGTGGCGTTCCATGACCTGAAAAGTGGGCCCTGCACTTGCAGGAATACACTAGGAAGAAGAAGATTTACAATGATTTCCAATCGTGCCCAGTCAATTCCGGTTCTTTTGCAGTTCAGCCTCTCGTTGGAGCCGTGCAGGTCTCAGTGGGCGCAGGGCGGCTAGCTCTGGGATCTTGCAACCCATGGATGACCCTTGCAAATCCTGCATTTGGGCAGATGCTTCGGTTGCAAATGTGGGTTCTTCA
Source organism: Bungarus multicinctus (assembly GCA_023653725.1). Classification (NCBI taxonomy): domain Eukaryota; kingdom Metazoa; phylum Chordata; class Lepidosauria; order Squamata; family Elapidae; genus Bungarus; species Bungarus multicinctus. Next base: position 1,299,424 of record CM042842.1, read on the forward strand.
CCCTCTTGAGTCCAGCCAGTTCTCTCTCCTGGCTGCCGCAGGGTGTGGGGAAAATGGGAGTTGTAATCCAACTTATCCAACAGATACAAACTCAGTGTAAATTGCTCCAAACTCGACTTCAGCAACAGAGTGGCCCATGCCTGGAATGCATTACCTGACTCTGTTGTCACATCCTCTAATAACCTCCACTCCTTTAACCTCAAACTAACCACTGTTGACCTCACCCCATTCCTAAGAGGACTGTAAGGGGCCTGCATAAGGGCACCATCGTGCCTACCGTCCCTGTCCTATGGTCCCCATTTATTCGTACCTATTTCCTGTATTCTTACTCATGTTTATACTTATTCCTATTGTCAGTGATTGACAAATCAAATCAAAATAAAATCTGGAGGTCACCCAGCTGAGAAAAGCTTACAATGGAGCAGGTAGGACAAGGGGAACCTTTCGCCCATGCTCAGAAGCTATGTTGCAAACTTTGCACAGGTGCTCCCGTCCTCTCACTACCTCGAGAAATGGGGGGGGGGTCCCGAAACTTGAATCCGATTCTGTTCCTGCTAAGCGGACAACCCGCTTCCCAGTTTCCTCCTTGTGGGCCAAAATAATAAGAATAAAATACGCGCGGTCCATTTAAATATTGTCCCCGCCCTCCAGGGACACGTCACCATCGGTGGGCAGGTCTCAGAGTTCTCCACGTGGAGGGGGAATCCCCGCCCCCATGATGTAATCCTCGAGCCTGAGCCGTGACGCGAAATCACTCCACTGCGGAGCCGCGTGCTGATTGGCTGAGCCGGCTGGTACTACGAGGGTGTTTTCCCGCAGTTCAACCAAGCTTCCCCGCGGGGGCAGCTCTGTTTTGGTTCCCGCCGATTGGCTGCTTGGATCAGGGCCCCGCCCAGGCGCGGGTAGACGAGAATTAACTCTTTCCTCTCTTGACAGGAGCTGTAGGTTTCCGGTCTGAGCTCAGCCAGGAAGGGAACAACCGCCCTGCGAGGTGGTCCAATAAAGTCACCTGGGGGTTTTCCTTCCCAAATTGAGGACAAATTCATGGAGGCGATTATGAAAGCCTAGCAATGGGTCGTAAAATGGAACTTTTATGTAGTTGTTTATTTATTTATTAAATTTATTTGCCACCCATCTCATCACAGGGTTAGAAGTGCATAGCATTTAATTCCTGACTCAACACTGTATTCGTTTATATCCCAAAACCTGGGCACTTCTAGCACTGAATATCTGGGCAACCTGCAAACCTAAGCCCCCAAATTGGAAAACCCACATCTTTGCTGAAATATGGCCATCAAGCACGATCAGCTCTTAGGAGCAGCGTAGAAAGACCTTCTCCAGGGTGATCTGTCCTGAACTAGATTCCAAACTCATCAAGAAGCAATTACCGGCTGCTCCATTTGATTGATTGACTGATTACGTGCCAATAAGTTGTTTTCGATTCTGAGAGAGAGAGAGAGAGAGATGTTCTCCAGGAGCCTCTGCCCCTAAACTGGTCCTTCAGGTCTCCCAACAAGGCCTCCATTGCAACTGAGATCTTTCACTTGGCTGCTGGTTCACCTCTTCCTTCCACCTTTGCCACCACCCACTTCTCCCGAGAGAGGCAGGACTTCCGTTGATGGATCAACAATAGGACCTTGAGTTATTGTTGATTCTTAGCAACAACAAAGAGTTTTTCCCAGGAGGATCTTCCCCCAACGTAATCCTTCAGGTCTTCCAATAGTGGATCCATTATCACTGCAACTGTCCGCCTGACTGCGGATTGTCTTCTACTCTTTCCTTCCACCTTCCCCACTATCCGAGCCTTCTTCAGAGAGCTCTTCACACCATATGTCCAGAGTAGGATCATTTGTGGTTATTTTGTTCCTCCAAATGAGTTGATTAATTAGATGACCCATGGGTTTTTTCCTTGGCTGCCCATGACCTTCTCAAGAATCTTTTCCAGCACCAACATTCAGAGGCATTAATACGTTTCCTACGTTGCTCCCTCAAAAGTCAACTTTAGATTCCATAGAGACAAAAACTTATATCTTTATTGTCACTTTAAATGTACACTACATTAAAGTGATGTTTTATTGCACAAAGGGGCACCACCTCCAATATACACTACATAAACATGACTAAATAAAGACATAAAAACCACATATACCCACATATATGACACAAACAATAGTCCAGTTTAGATGTATACATGTACCGGTACATGGTAAGAAAAACTAATCTTAGAGCTATCAAGGCAGTCAACATATCTGGTGGCAGTGAGTTCCGTAGGTTTAATATTCAGTTTATTCTGTTTTTGCAAGAGAACCATTTCCCCAAACTTCCTTTGCTAGCAGTGTGTGATGTACTTTTGTAACTTTATTGAGTTGCCTCTTTGATTTTAGGGTGCCTTTCTTGGAACGATCTGAGGCAGAGCTGGTCTTGTTTACAAATTCCGTGCCTGCCTTCCCTTGAATCCTTGCATTGGGGTTCTGTGTCATCTGTCCTCACTTTTCTCCTCCTGCTCCCCCATCAATTTTTACTGCAATATTGTGGCGTTCCCTCTCAGTCTGATAGCCAAAAATTCCCTTCATAGATGTTAACGAGTCTCTTCCTCACTTCCTAAACTGGTATAAAAGCTATAATCCGCTTTCTGGAAAATCTCCTCGGATCTATCGAGGGTATTTGCAGCAAAGAAATCACGTGAAGGAATCTATTACACAATTTCTTGTCGGCTCACCGCATTTTCCAAAGGATAAAAACTTATCAAAGAGAGACCCAACCCAGAATCAAGGAGGAACTTTCTGTCAGTGAGAACAATTAACCTGTGGAACAGCTTGGCTCCAGAAGTTGTGGCTTCGCCATCACTTGAGGTTTTTAAGAAGAAACTGGGCTGTCATTTGTCCAGAATGCTATAGGGTCTCCTCCTTGGGCAGGGGGGTTCGACTAGAAGACCTTCAAGGTCCTTTCCAACTGCGTTATTTTGCATTCTGGTGTTGCAATGTCTGTTGCATAGCTTCATGTTTGTGGTAGTTCTTAACCCTAAAAGGGTGGAGGTTTGTTCTCCGAGCTTGTGGGTTGGTTTTGTTTCCAGGCCAAGGAACATCTTCAACAAAATTTAGGGGATGTCATTGTGGGTGTCCTTCTGCTTATAAGGGCTCTGAGTGGTCAGTAGGTTTTGTGATGGTAACAAAATGTTCGGGAACCAACCCACAACTGGGAAAACGGACCTCCACACCCGCATCCTACACCCGAGCTACAGATATTCTCCACTATTGCAAATCTTAACCCTATTTTGAATTGGTTCTCTGAATTAACTGGGACAAGAGGGGGTTTTGGTTTTGGTTTTTAAAAAAGGGTGGGGCGCACTTTGCCTAAGTGTGCAAAATTGCACCAACTGGCTTCCCACACTCAGTTCCCAGGTAAAGAAAACAATTGCCACTGTTTGCAAAAGTCATGTGTCCTCTTTCTCAATCTTGGCCACTTGGAGAGGAGGGATTTCAGCTCCCAGAATTCCCCAGCCAGCATGTGCTGCCTGGGAGTTGAAGTCCCCCCTCCCTTAAATGTGCCCAAGGTTGAGCAACACTGTGCTGGAGGCTGCCGTGGCCCCCTCCTCCTGCCCCCCCCTTTTTTTTCTTGAGTCAGCCTATTCTCCATATTCCTCCCAGCCGTTCCCAGCTGTGCCTCTTCCCAGGTGAGTGGCAGCAATCCAACAGGTGCAGTTCTTCCTGCAGGGAAAGCGCGTCTTCTATTGCCAAATCTAACCGGGGCACAATTCCCCACCCCGCCATCACCCAGCCAGCCAGCCGGACCAGATTCGAAGCGCAAAAGATGCGCCGCCTTGCCCGGTTCGCAAAGATGCCTGAAGTCTCGGAAAGCCGCCGCGGCTCACGTCCTCCCCACCCCACCCCGTCCCCCCCAAAATACCCCGCTGCCAATTGAAAGAAGCGGAGGGGCGGAGCCCCAGTCCAGGCTCCTCCCCGCCCCTGGTCACAGGTCTGAGCTACGGTTCACAACTGACCGCGTCTCCTTCCAGCCGCGGCAAGAGACTCACGCAGCCGGGAGACCCCAGCGCGAGACCCCCGCGGGGAAGTGGATGGATTTGCCTGGCCGTCTTTTCCCCTGAGACCGAGGACGGGAGACACTCCCGAAGGGCGAACCGGGTTCCTCCGACCGCCCTGCCTTCCCTCCCCCTCTCCTCCAAGTCCCCCCGTCTTCTCCTTCAGCCAGGGGGCGAGGGGCGCTGGGGACAGCTCCAGCCGCGATGAATCTCTTCGAAGAGCCTTCGCTGGACGGCTTGGATCTCTCGCTGAGTCTCCATGAAACCGCCGAGATAGACACAGCGCTCCTGAGCGACATTGACGGTAGGGAGATGGGAAGGGGCGCGTCGCCCTTTTCTGGGGACCCCAGGTCGGGGAAGACACCCCGTCCTCCGTCCCCGGGAGCGTCGGGTCAGGAGGTTCCTCCGACGGGTCTCCCGCTCCGGCCCCGAAGCGACTTCCCCTTCTTGGCTGTTTGCAAAAGAGCGCCGGACGCAGCCGAGTGTCTGTCTGTCTGTGTGTGTGCGTGCGTGTGTGTGTCTGCGTGCGCGCGCGCCCATAGTGCCTACTCAGCCTTTACCCGGGCTGCTTGCCCACTCCTGTCCTCCCGCCGATCCGCGATGCCTTTCAGTGGGATGGCATTCCCAGGTGGAGGAGGGAAAGCGGGGCTCTCCATCCGTCGCGCGTGGGAAAGGATGGGCGTGTTTGGCGAGGCAAAATTGGGGAACAGGAAACCCCGTCCCCTTTGGGTGGGAGAGCCGATGGCATCCCTGGCAGAGACCCTCCCGGGCCCGGTGGGATGGACTCCAGCTCCCCTGCTTGGCCAGGGCAGGCTGGGCACCATGGGCAGCCTGAGCTTCGCGTGGAGCTGCAGAGGGAGTGCCAAGCCCCCATGCGCTTCTCCAAAGGAGCATAAAATCCCTTTGGGTCGTTGTGGCAAGGCGGTCGGGAGCAGAAGGTCCCATGGAATGCAAGACCAGCCTGTGGGATAGAACAGCATGGAAAAAGCCCCACCAGTCGTCCCCCTCCCCGTCCCCCTCCCCATCCCCCGAAGCTTGGGCTGGGAGCCAGGGCTGGCTTCTCTCCCTCTAGGCCCTGCCCACCTCTTCCTCCTGGGTGTCTGTGGAGGGGCCTGACGTCACGGGTTGGGTTACTGTCGGTCATTGGCGCTGGGAGAAAAAGATTCAGGGTCTTTGGTAAAGGGAGGAGCTGGGCAGGGGGCTTCCCAAGCCAGCACTGGTTTGGAAATGCTGCCCGGGCAAGCTGGCAAGCACAATTGTTGCATGGTGTTATAATGGGGCATTTGCTCATTCACGCACAGTTTTCTCAACCTTTGGCAACATGCATAACCTTTGGTGTGCATAAGCGCACTGACCTGCCTACCGTCCCTGTCCTAATGTTTATTTTTATTCGTATCCATTTCATGTATTCATAACCATGTTTATACTTATACCTGTTATCTAATACTTGCTTGACAAATAAAATAAATAAAATAAAAAATAAAATAAAAGGTGGGTGGACTTCAATTCCCAGATTTCCCCAGGAAGCATCTTCAGGCTGCTTGGTTGAGAAACACTATTAACAGCTCTGCTTATGAAACCACCAAGATGTTCTGCTTTACAAGAGCTTGCAGATAAATCTTTGCCCCAATGAGTTGACAGCCTAAAACCAGACAGGAGGGAAAAAAAGGAATTCAGCTAAACATTGAGGATAAGGAACTGTCCAACCTCAGCTGGAGAAACTGTCTGAATGGCTTTGGGTCAGGTGCATTCGCCCACCACAGACTACCTGGCAGGATTGTTGTTCTGGGGAAGAAGAAAAACAAGGAGCATGTGCGATATAAACCTCCCTGGACACGAGGGAGAGAAGGAGGGAAATGCACCTACTTTATAAAGGAGTTGACGCACATGTGTTTGGGCTTCCTGGTTTCTCCATTGCCTTGGATCAGAATGTCCATGCTCTCCAGCCATCATCACTGTCCATCCATGTGAGTTGGGGAGGATGGGTATGGAGAAGGGCTGTGATGGGATTTGGGGAGTCATTATAGAAGAAATTTCAGCGAGTTTTTCTCAGCTTCTCTTCTTTGGCCCCTCCCAAATTTCTTTTTCTATACACCTCTAAAAGGTTGTGGAGCTCTTGCCTCACAATTGGGAGGCTGGGAAATTTGATCCTAGGGAGAGGCAGATATTTATCTCTCTGGGCACGCTGAGAATATAACTGCTGAACAAAATCCACACTGGCAACAGGAAGGGCATCCAGCCAGTAAACACTCAGCTCCATTCAGTTGTCCAAGACTCCATCCCGCAAGGGATTATGGGGTCATTAAAAGAGGATGATGATACACCTCTAAAAAGGCTCAACACCCCTAAAGCCCCCCTTTGTATACTTTAGTGGCCTTTAACTTTTACCCCCCAAGAATTCCTCTATTGTTCCATTTTAATTTCAAACCTGAGCTAACTACATTTTTAAAGCTCAAATGACTAGTCCTAAAAAGGATCTAGTAAAGCGACAGATTTAAGGTGCCTTTTTAAAAAAAAGCACCCAATTGGATTTTTGAAAATTCAGCAGGCTGAATTAACAGGCTGTCGGATCAGATTATGGGGATCTGGCTTGTTGTTGAAATCTAGGCTGTGCCGCACAGCAGGGCCCATTGCTGAAGACCAGCCAGTGAAATATCAACCTTGTCCGAGTCTTGCCACTTTCCTTTTGGTGGCAAAACTTTCTATTTTGGTGTGATTGTGTTGGCAGTATCTGAAGTCAGATTTGCTCCTTTTGAGATTATTATTACACATCTTCCTCTACTTCCGGCCTCCCAAGACTTCAGGCAGTTTTCAAAACTTCTTTAAATTATCCCAAGAAAAATCCCAATGTCAGCAAACATACAAACCATAGGATTCCCAACTTTATATATATATACCCAAGCCACTTATTGTGAGACAGTTAATTATTTGTTTGCTTATTTCTCAGGTATAGGTCTCTTCGCAGTCATAAATAAATTCTCTGTAGCTCGAAAGAACAAAGCATAAAAATACCAAAAAAATACAGAAATACATTAGAAACCCAACATTGTAATCCATGGCAATGTATCTCCCCCGAAGTCCTTCTGGAAAAGTTTTCAACCTTCTTCTGGGAGGCAGGTGTATTTATCCACACCTTAAATCCTTCCTTTGCTCTTTCCAAGCAAAATCCATTTTGACTTTAGGGGACACTTTTGACCCTCTCAATGTCACTGGAGATGGTCCCAAATGTGGCACCTCTTTCCTGTCTTTTTCCAGGGATCCCTTTCACTCCTCCCCAAAGCTGTGACCCTCCAGGTGTGTTGAGACTCCCATCCTTCCCAAAATTGGATGGATCGCCTCTTCAATTGTGGGAGATGAGGTGGTCGGAGGAGACCCATCTTGGTCTCCGGAATCCAGGAGGAATCTCTCCACCCTTTTTCTGACTAACCAATGCTCTTCAGAGCCACAGATGCGTTTGTGAGCCCCAGCGTGTTTTATTAGCTGTGTGAACTGGCCTTAAATGTGGCTTAGGAATACTTGTGCCTTTGAAGATCATCGGTTAGTCAGAAAAAAGGGCAACCAGGTTGCTCTGAAGTTTTGGTAAGATGAGGCCAGAATCTGCCAGGAGGTTTTGAGGATGTAAGAGGATGGGTGCTGAGTTGACACGCAACAGTCTACTCCTGCTTTAGACTCTCTTGTGCTCCACGCCATGGAGTGATAGTTGGCAATTTGTTAGTTGCCAGCTTTTTCACTGTCCACATCCCTCACCTAATAGTAGCGTGATCTCCAGAGATCACAGTTTACCAACAACAACCCTGGAAAGCTTTGAATTCAGCGTCCCTCCAAAGCAAACTCAGACGCCAATGGCTTTTGCAAACTTTTAAAAAGGAGTTTTGCTGAAAGCATCCATGCCAAACCTTGGCTCGTCCTTTGGGCAAGACTTTCATCCCCATAACCCCCAGCCATTGATCAGGCTGGCTGCAGAGCATGGAAAGCAGAGTCGAATAGGGCTGGAGGGAAATCACAAGCAGGCCCAGGTCAGTTTCTGCCTGCTGGCGATGTTATTCAGAACACAAGGAAAGTGGTGGTTTTTTTCCAACCATCACCCATGCGGTGCCAGATTGACAAGAGGCTCTTTCAGAGCCTTAATTTCCTCATGCAACCTTTCATGAGTTCAAAATCAAGGTAGCCTCGGGACATTTCACCTGGGGTGTCAGGTCTCCCAGCTAAGCTGCAAGGCATGTTTCAAACCCAGAAAAAGGAACCGAAAAGAAGCGAGGCATCCTTCCTCCTTTGCAACCCTCCAGTCCCGAACGGGTTAATTGTGCAATGACCTGGAGTAACCCCCTGCTGCCACCAGAGGCAGGGAAAGAGTTAACGCCGGATGCACGGCAGTAACCCGGGTGCCACACGCTCCAGCATTGCAGCAGCTCCTCTGGCCCAGCCCTGATTGGCCCAGCCCGATCACCTCATGCTAAATCTGTGATTCACCATGCAACCCTCATTCCAACAGGCTAGTGGTGGTTGGAGGGGGGGTGAGAGGAGGAGGAAGGCCCAGCGAGGAAAGGGAAAAAAACAGCCAAACAAACCCAGATCCCGGAGTTTCCCACAAAGGTGCACAATCAGAGTTTGCAAGCCTTATTTTTCCCCAGGACTAACCATGGGCCTGGCACCTGTCCTAAGGGACGTCCCTCCAGAAGGGGCCTGGTTTGCCTTCTTGTAATGGGACCTATTCTTTTTTCCTTCTTGTTGCAAGTTCGGTTCCTTTTGGGGGCTTCTCCAGATGTGCACCTGCAACCCAGGTGGATTAGCAGGTGTTGGCAGGTGTGGAAAAAGACCCCCAACCAGTCCTTTCCGGTAATGGTCAGAATGGTCCTGCAGGGTGGAGGAATTGGGGTGCAATAGGCCCCTCGGAGTTGCAGCAGTGGTGACTTTGGTACCTGCAACCCGAGCCCAGAGCAACCCAGGTTTTTTTTCTGCCCGCAGAATTCCAAACTGCCATAATTTGAAATGGTAATTGGTCAATTTTTGTTTGTTTGTTTGCTGGAGAAGAAAGAAGACACAGTATTTTGTTTTAGCTAGCTTTTATGAATAACGGGGCAAAGGTTTCTCGGTCAGACCCAACAGATGTTTCAAGCGCCAAGAATTTAGAATACAATTGAATGCTCCTTTTAGAATGACTACAACACGCTGGGAAGCCTGCCCCCACCCCCCCTTTTCCCGGGCCAGAAAATGAGACAAGAACAGCTGGATTCATTTAATTTAAAGTCAGATTGTCGGAGGCAGCCAAAATAGGAAGTCTGTTTACCCAAAGCGGAGCAGGGCAGCAGCCTTTGCAGGCTGAGTTGTGATGCTCAGGAGATGGGAGTCACCGGAAGCTGTTCATACCAGGACTTTGGATCCTGGAATTGGAACCAAGATGCTAGTAGCACCAAGATTAGGGTTTCCGACTGGTTTCCATGAAGATGCATAGAGAGTAAGTGGTTCAACCTTCCCAATGGATCTTCATGGAGTCATCTGAATTGGTCCTTGCCTTTCCCCATCTCCCTGGCTGAAAATTAGGATGTAGGTGAAAATCCTGGCTTGGAGAAGCCACAGCCTAGAAGGACCATGTTCATTCTCCATGAGATCCCACCTTGGAAGCCTCCATCTTCTGACCCAGATCCTCCCCACTCCTGAATAGCAGAGTTGGGTGCTCTTTGTGGTCAGAGTTGAGCCCATTTCTGTTTTCCTTCTGGTTGATGAATGAATGAAGGCATTTTACACTCATTCTGGGTGCCAGTCTATTTATTTATATTTCATATTTCTTAACTGCCCACCTCCTGCAGAGAGTTGCGATCCCTGTGCAGTTTCTAGGACTTTGATCAGGATTAGAAGGTGGGAATTCCACAAACCCTGGCTTAAATACATTCATAATATCAGGCAGTGCTGTTTTTCCTTTTTACACACACACACACTCTCTCTCTCTCTCTTCTGGGAGTTGAAGTCCACAGCTCTTAAAGTGGCTAAGTTTGGAGACCTCTGCTCTAAGTCCCACACGTTCTTCAGCCCTACAAGCCTTCCCAAGTCCGTGGCTTCTTCATCCCTTTGAATTAGTCCTCGGCTGTAATCCTCCAGGTGCCAATCACGATTCTTGTTCTTCCCTGGGCTTTGTAGATATGCTCCAATTGATCAGCACCGAAGACAACGACTTCCCTGGTCTGATGGACACGTCTTTCGGTTCCCAGCTTCCTCCTGATCTGAACCCCCACGGACCCAGTATCTTCAGCAGCTATGGGGGGCCAAAGGTCCCCTCTCCCACCAGCTTGTTCCACCTTCCAACCACATCTCCACCCAGCTTCCAGACCCTGCCCACTGCTTGCCTGAACATGCCACCATCTCCGGTGGATGTCAAAGAAGAACCCTTGGGCCCAACGCTCAGCCCACCTCAAAGCCAGCTGCCCGCCGGCATGATACCTTCTCCAAATATTGTTCCAGCTGCCCAGATGCCTTTCTCTACCCAGCCCTTGATGGATTTCCAGAACCAAAATAGTATTTCTGGTAAGAAGGGGAAGAGAGCTTAATTTTGTAGTATGAGCCTTGTTTGAGCTTCCCAATGGATCTTCGTGGAGTCATCTGAACTGATCCTTGCCCTTCATCCCTGAACAAGCAGAGTGAAACTTTCCACTGCCTATTAATGTGACAGCACAGTGGTTCCTAAAGACACGACCACAAGGTCTGGCTGAAAGAAATTGGATGCCCCAGGAGGGATGAGTTGCTGGGGGTGGGTCTGAAAAATCACACCATCACGCTCAAGGTTTTCAGACCATGTCAGGTTGTCCATCTTTCAGGAAAGACTTAGGCTCATGGGCGCTTGTGGACGATGCTTCCAAGGTCTCAGGGTTGGACAGATTGGTCCTGAGCGCTTTGCCTTGATATCTGGAGAGCCTCCAGAGCTGTTGGATCATATCGCCCATCATTCCATTCGCTTGTTGTGTTTCAGCAGGGTTCTTGAGGGCACCTCCAAGACCAGCTCTACCTGTGCGTGCCAGGCTTCTGTGGGTGGGTGGGTGGGTTTGGCCCAAAGGTCTGTCCAGTTGCTGTAGAAGGCATCTCCAATCTTTTGGGGTTTCTTTCCCAGCTCCCCAGCCAGGAGGGACACCACAGCAGCCCCCACCGGTCTCCACCAAACCCCAGCAGATGCAGCCTTCTCTGAAACCAACGCCATTCCAGAACATCGCCCCCCAACAGCTTCTGGCTGCCAGCAGCCCCCAGGTGGTCCAGCAAGTGCCAGTGAGTGGGACTCAGGAGATGGGACCACCCTTTTTCCTGGTCCAGGTCCGGGCTTAGTCTTGACTTCATGCCATCTTCCCACAGGTCCTTCTGCAACCTCACTTCATCAAGGCCGACTCCCTCCTTCTGACCACCGTCTCCGGAGCCAAAACGCCCAACACCAGCTCCGTGGTCACCTCCACAGCCTTGCAGATGCCAGTAAGGTCCTATTTCTCCCAGTCTTGGTTCCCCTGGCTCTTTTGACCCATTTCTACTTTTTTTAAAAAAATCCCAAACTTTGGGTTGGGAATTCTCTCTCCCCTCCGCACATCCCAGATGTCTGACAAAGACTTCACCTGATTCCTTTGTAGCTGCTTATTTTGGGGTCCCACAATAGAAGGTGGTGAGGTGGGATGGGGAAAAAAAGCAGAATTTTGCCCAGCTGCTCCCCTGTTGAATTAACTTCGCTTCCTCCACTGATAAGAATGAGCCATGATGCATGAAAGCTGATGAAAGAAATGTGTCAATGCATACATTACGCTAATAATATGTGCTAGCAGAATCCTCCTGAAATGTCCTTCGTCCTTAGCTTTCTCCTCAGCTGGCAGAGACCACATGCAGGGGTGGGATTCCACCAGTTCGCACCTATTCACTAGAACCGGTTGTTAACCCTCTAAGCATTTGTCCGATCTGGTTGTTAGAAGGAATTACTGGGCTAATCCTGTAAGGAAGGCAGGAAGGAAACATTCTGGTGTTGCTTAAAGAAACTGTCTCTCCGTTAACATTCTTGGCAGGATTAGACTTCCTGTCTCAGCAACGTCTCTGGAGTTTTTTTCCCCTCCTTTGCTGGTACTTTGCTTGTGTGGAGTGACCATTCAAAGTTACAATGGCACTGAAAAAAGTGACTTATGACCATTTTTCACACTTACGACTGTTGCAGCATCCCCACAGTCACAAGAGGCCAGGAGAGGAGATGCATGCCTTGATGTGAGTGATGTTGAGTTGGCCACGCCCAGCCAGTCACATGACCACCAAGCCACATCCACCCAGTCACATGACCACCAAGCTACACCCACCACCTAAGCCACGGCCACAGAACCAATTGTTAAAAAAATTGAATCCCACCCCTGGACCACATCATCCTCAGTTCAGTCTCTCCTCCCGAGGACATCTGATGTTCATGGTGAAGCCTTCAAAATCTCTGCAGCTCCTCTCTTCCCCTCTCTTGCAGACCCTGGTGAGTGGGGGCACCATCCTGGCGACAGTGCCACTGATGGTGGACACCGACAAGCTGCCCATCAACCGCCTGACCGCTGGGAAGCCAGTGGTCACCCAGAACAAGGGCGAGAAGCGCACCGCTCACAATGCTATTGAGAAACGCTATCGTTCCTCCATCAATGACAAGATATCTGAGCTGAAGATTCTGGTCGTGGGCACAGAAGCCAAGGTAGCTACACCTGTTTCCATTGGGTGGATGTCCTGCGGGAGCAAGAGTCCTTGCTTGGAGAACTCTCTCCTATCTTAGCTGTCAGGGAGTTTTCACCTGTAGAAAGGTAGATGTCTCTTTCTTTGATGTGGGAGGAAAGTCATGGTAGATGCTTGGATGTTTCTGGTTTAGGAAGCCCTCTTTGGCCTCGATCATGTTTTTGGCCCCTCTGTTGGTTTCTTATCTTGGTTTGTTCTTCATCGTTAATGTAGGAACCATAGAAAGTACATGATTCCTTCTCCTGGGAACCATGATGGTGACTTGAATTGAGGGAACCCAAGTAGTAGGCGTGGGGTTGGGCCAGGGATATCCCAAACAGCTTTGGGCAGATTCAGTTCATGTAGCAAGAAGATGCTTTTGGCTGGACTCCCATAATCCCAGCCTGTCCCTTTCTCTCTGTTGGCAGCTGAACAAGTCGGCTATCTTACGCAAAGCCATCGATTACATCCGCTACCTGAAGCAGACCAACCAGAAGCTGAAGGGGGAGAACATGGCTCTTAAAATGGCAGCACAGAAGAACAGTGAGTTTCATGCATGTACACCGCCCTCCCCCTTTCCTCCTTGTGGTTTGAGACCCAGATGATCAGGAGGGAGGGGTGTCAAGATTAGGCTGGCAGATTAATCTACAAGTTGCCTGGCTTCAAGGTCCCCTTCGGAGACCTGGGTGGAGAGCAGAGATCTTTTTTCTAACTTGGAGTGGATTGTCACCATCTTCCAAGAAGCCAATGTCAACATTGCCTAGTGATCAGCAGAAACAGCTGGATCCTCTTGGGGGAAAAACTGATGTTCCTGCCTAAATTCGTCTCCTGTCAGACACTTTTACCTGTCAACTCCCTCCTAGCGGCAGTAAGAACGGACGTTGGCCTGATTTCTGCTGAGAATGAATATAGTTTCTTTAATTTTTGGAATGACCGTTAGCTGAATCCACAGGTGGTTCTATTAGATGATTGCTGGCCTTGTAGATAATCCAACCTCTTGGGCCTTCCTCAAGAAAACCTAATTAGTCCCAGAATGTCTAGATATTCCACGATGTGAGAAGCCCATCTTGGTTCTACCATTGCTGTGCTCTGTCCTTTTACAGAGTCCCTGAAAGATTTGGTGGCCACGTGTGGTGGAAACATGGAGGATCCAGCAGAGGGAATAAAGGTGATGGAGGCTTTGACGCCTCCACCCTCAGATGCCGGTTCCCCTTCGCACAGCAGTCCGCTCTCCTTCGGAGGCATCAGTGGAACCGATTCAGAGCCAGACAGCCCTTCGTGCGAGGAGGCCAAGGTGAGCAAAGGCTCCAGGAGAACCTGGGGCATTGGGTTGGCTTGAAGACCATGAAGAACATCTGCTGATCTGAATGATCAACAGCCCCTAAAGAGATTCAAGGGGGCTGCTTCATCTTTTTCCTCCAAACCACCGAAGGCTGACTAGAGTTTGACCAGGATTTTCACCCAAGTGGTCGTTGGACCTGCCCTCTTTTCAACCCAGAAAGAGACTCAGGTTCTCCAACTTACCTGGTGACTGTTCTTTGTAGGTGAAACCCGAATATCAGAGCCCTCCATCGGGCAGCCTGGGGATGCTGGACAGGTCCCGCATGGCTCTCTGCACATTCGTCTTCCTCTGTCTCTCCTTCAACCCACTTTCTTCCCTGCTTGGCGGGGTCAACTTTGGAGGTTCTTCAGAGGCTCTCGGCCATGATGGTTCCAAGCGCAGCATCCTGGCCATGGACGAGTCAGAAAGTGAGTGAAAGTCACCACCTGGGCTGAGCCTCCATGATGGGGACCATTGAGAAGGCTTCATTTTTATGTCTGTCCGTCCATCCATCCATCGTCTATTATCTGTCTGCCTGTCCATCCATCCTATCTATCTATCTATCTATCTATCTATCTATCTATCTATCATCCATCCATCTATCATCTATCATCATCATCATCTATTTCAATGTTTCTCAATCTTGACAATTTTAAGGTGGGTGGACTTCAACTCCCAGAATCCCCCAGCCCACACAGGGAGTTGCAGTTGAAGCCCACCCATCTTAAAAGTTGCCAAGGTGGAGAAACACCGATCTAGCTGTCATCTATGTAATCATAACGAATAAATGCCACCTATATGACTCCCATCTCGCATAGAGTCGATTCTAGGCTGCTCACAACCAACGAAAGCAACAATAAATATTATTTTTAAACTGACATTGATTTAAAAATGGACAAAGGCTAAAAGGAAAGGCACGGAGGGAGGGGTGAGGGAGTGGGAGGGTCTTATCTACCTGTATACCAAAGGAAATTGCCTGCAATGTGTAAAGTATGAGGATACAAAAATGCCTATGGATTCCCATTGCTTTTCTTAACCCTCCTCGCATTGGTGGGGCCCTTGGCCTTCTAAGAGTGGGAGAGATGCCCACTCCCTCCCTCACTTGACTTGGCCTTTTGTGTCCAGACGCTGCTCTTCCCCAGTTCCGGTGGCTCCTCCCCACTTTGGTCTTCTGGATGATCAACCTGCTGATCATTGGTGCTGCCTTCGTCCGGCTTTTCATTTACGGTGAGCCCATCACACGGCCTCACTCGGAGTCTTCGGTCATCTTCTGGAGACACCGCAAGCAGGCGGACCTGGACTTGGCTCGGGTACGTGACTCCAGGGAAAGGAAATGCAGCACCGGGTTCAAAACCCAGCAGGGTCAAGGCTTTGAATCAAGATAAAGAAAAGAACTCAGGGAGTGGAAATAAAGGGACAGGGGAGGTTGACCTGCAGCGGTTGAGGAAGATCTTGAGATATCTGCCATTACTTCATCCCGTCCTTAACTAAATGGGGGGTATCTTTGCCCTACAGGGCAGCCCTCAACTTGCAACCAGAGTTGGGGCCAGAATTTCTATCACTAAGAAAGGAAGGTGTCACTCACACCCAATTGTACAATACCAAGCCCTGTCTTCTATCAGCTAGAATGGCTAAAAGGATGGGATCTGTAGTCCAAGAGACTGGAAGAGAAATGACTAGGAAGAACCACCAGAGCCTTCTCCCCAATCCTCACCCTTGAAGAGTCTGTGTGGAGTCTGGTTCCTACTCTGAGCTCTTTTACAAAGTCTCCTCTCTTCCTTTAGGGGGATTTTGCACAAGCATCCCAGAACTTGTGGACGGCCCTCAAAGCACTTAGACGGCCCCTCCCCACCTCCAACCTGGACCTCACCTGCAGCCTCTTGTGGAACTTGATCCGGCACATCCTTCAGCGTCTCTGGGTAGGGCGGTGGCTGGCTAGCCGGGCCGGTGGCTTCTTCCGAGATCAGGAGCTGAAGGCCGACGTGCGCAAGAGCGCCTGCGACGCGGCCCTGGTCTACCACCGGCTGCATCAGCTTCACATGACAGGTAAGGCTGAGGACAGGAGCCGCTGGCTTTCCCCATTGACCACACCTTGGCGCCCTCTGAATCTTCTTCTTCTTCTTCTTCTTCTTCTTCTTCTTCTTCTTCTTCTTCTTCTTCTTCTTCTTCTTCTTCTTCTTCTTCTTCTTCTTCTTCTTCTTCTTCTTCTTCTTCTTCTTCTTCTTCTTCTTCTTCTTCTTCTTCTTCTTCTTCTTCTTCTTCTTCTTCTTCTTCTTCTTCTTCTTCTTCTTCTTCTTCTTCTTCTTCTTCTTCTTCTTCTTCTCCTTCTCCTTCTCCTTCTCCTTCCCCCCAGGGAAGCACGTGGCAGGCCACCTGTCTGCCATCAACATGGCGCTGAGTGCAGTCAACCTGGCGGAGTGTGCTGGGGATGCCATTTCGGTGGCCACGCTGGCCGAAGTCTACGTGGCTGCTGCCCTGCGGGTGAAGACCAGCCTCCACCACTGTTGTCACTTCCTAGCGGTCAGTGAGTCTGGGTGCTCCATTACTGGAGGTTTTGAAGAAGAGATTGGGCAGCCGTTTTATAGGGCAGAGGTGTCCAACTTTGGAAGAGGGTGAACTTCAAAGCCCAAAACTCCCCAGCCAGCCAACATTCGTTAGTGTGAGAACCGGCTGTAAGCCACCTTTTCCACCACCACTGAAACTTCCCAAAATGAATGGTCGTAAGTTATAAGTTGAGGGTTGCCCGTTGGGTGTGAGCCCCTGAAATCCCACCCCCATCCCTCCCCTTCCATGCAGTAAGAGAGGCTTGCAAATAGCCACCCCCCCAGACTGACCAGAAGGCTGACCCTCCACGCCCCAGACTGACGCTGCCTTTCTTGCCCGCCACAGCGTTTCTTCCTCAGCAGTGCCCGCCAAGTGCTGCTCTCCCACCATGGGACGGTCCCTCCTGCGCTCCAGTGGCTCTGCCACCCCGTGGGACACCGGTTCTTTGTGGACGGCGACTGGGCGGTGAAAAGCTCTCCGCGGGAAAGCATCTACAGCTCCACCAGCCACCCAGGTAGAGCAGGGTGCAAGGAGAGGGCAGATGGGGGAGCTGATCTGGCCCTGCAGATTTTTGGCAGAAGCCAAAAGAGGCAGGCTAGGGACGCGGTGGCTCGGTGGCTAAGACGCTGAGCTTGTCGATCAGAAAGGTCGGCAGTTCGGCGGTTCGAATCCCCAGTGCCGTGTAACGGAGGGAGCTCCGGTCACTTCTCCCAGCTTCTGCCAACCTAGCAGTTCGAAAGCACGTAAAAATGCAAGTAGAAAAATGGGGACCACTTTGGTGGGAAGGGAGCAGCGTTCCTCCGTGTGCCTTCGGTGTTTAGTCATGCCAGCCACATGACCACGGAGACGTCTTCGGACAGCGCTGGCTCTTCTTCCGGCTTTGGAACGGAGATGAGCATTGCCCCCTAGAGCCAGAAACGACTAGCATGTGTGTGCAAGGGGAACCTTTACCTTTAAAAGAGGCAGGCACCTGCCCACCTGTGCCTTTCAAATAGGCTGCCTTAGTAAAAGGGAAGTTTAATTTTTATGAGTATGTGGAGTACCTGCACTGGGCAATTCTTGGATGAAGAATAGTCTGGAAATACGATAGCTGATAACCGCAACCTTTACAAAGCTCAATGAGAGAGTCGTTTGCTAAAAATGCAACTGTCTGTTGTTTTGGGTGCCTCTCACTTCAATTGCTGGATATGGGGACCCTCTGAAATATTT
Organism: Bungarus multicinctus; assembly: GCA_023653725.1. Lineage (NCBI taxonomy): Eukaryota > Metazoa > Chordata > Lepidosauria > Squamata > Elapidae > Bungarus > Bungarus multicinctus. The sequence continues at coordinate 1,317,231 of CM042842.1, forward strand.
GTCCTGCTTGGCAAGATGGTTAAATGTGGGAAGGGGCTTAGCATATTCTGCGAATTCCATAATGCAGAGCCTTCACCCAGCCTAAGGAGAGTTACTTTTTCTTAGCTTGTTTGGTGTGGAGCTAACCCTGAACTAAGACCCCCTTGTTGGGCTAGCTCATTGATTGATTGATTGACTGGTTGATTAATTAAAGATCAACACATGAGTGTTAACTTTGACCACATAGATCTTAGTCCTCAATCTCTGTCCTTTCTGGGCCACCTATTGCCACTGTAATTCCCGGAGAGGCATGAACTTGGGTTGTTGCGTTGTGCTAAAGGGGCTCCTGAGTTGCTAATTGTATCAGGAGATGCCTGAGCTGAGCTGCCTGACAGGTCTGTTTCTCTCACCAGCAAACCCCCTGGCTCAGGTGACGCAACTCTTCAGAGAACATCTGCTGGAGAAAGCTCTTTCTTGCGTCTCTAGGCTGGACAACCCAGCCCCTGCCAGCCACAGCGAGGGGTAAGAACCATACTTCTCCCAATCCTTGGACTCCAGCTGAAGAATCCTTCCCAAGAGAAGGTTGGCCTTCCTGTCCTTCAGTGGGGCTCTCTTAGGCATTTTCTCCAAACCAGCAATGATGGAGAGAGATTTCAAGATTGAGCTGGTATCTAAAATGGTATATATATGCCTTTAGTTCAGCTCAATGGGCTAGAAGAGCAAGGACCACTTCACCCATCCTTCCAGCTCTTTCCACATCTCACCCAACCTTCTGGCATTTTTGCAGAAGGACATGTTGACCTAAAGGAAAGAGATTCAAGGCAAGGGACCCATATTTCCTGTTTCCACTGAGGAAAGAGTGATTTCCAGAGTGGTTGACCTGGAAGAAATGTTCAAAGGAATATTATTGGCAGAAGAAGCCATTTTCTTCCCGGTCCTTAGACTTGTCAACATTTCTGAGCTGATAGCTGAACTCACCCGACTTTTGTCTCGTCTCACTAAAGGGAATTTTCAGATGCTCTGGAGTACCTGCATTTCCTCAACAGCTGTGCGGATACTGTCCCCAACCCGACGCCCTCCATCAGTACCAACATGGACTCGGCCACAGGTGAGCCTTCCCACGCTTGGAACTTCTCTGACCAGAAGTGGGGTTTGGAAAGCAATGCAGAGGTGAACTTTGGGGAACTGAAGGAAACGGAATTGGCAAGAGGAAGAACTGCCAAGGTAGACTTTGGCCTCATGAGCGTGAAGGAGTTTGCAGCCAGGGATGACTGAGTGATGGTGGACAGCTCAAATGGTCAAAACTAAGGAGCAGAGTTGGCCGGTCAAGTGAGACCTCCATGTCCAAATGTGGCATACCTTGGGAATCTGTGGCTGAGAAGAACAGGGGTTCCTCTGCCAGGAGGCCCATCAGATACATGAAACAGCCACCAAGGAGACTTGCACCGTAGTGGATTCACCCAACAGTTTGAACATAACCACAATGTACAGAGAAATATTTGCTGGGTTTATAGTTACTAAACCTGGTGCGGTACATGACCTAGTGGTGAAGATGCTCTCCTTTCACTTGGGAAGTTGAGCATTCAGTCCTAGGCAGCGACAGATGTTTCTCTATCAGGGCACAAAGAGAAAATATCTGCTGCGAACTTGGCGTAGGTGTCAGGAAGGGCATCCGGTCAGTAAATTCTCAGCTCCAGTCGCCCCGACTCCACCCAAATAAAAAGGCATTACAGAGTTGTAAAAAGAAAAAAATGTTATAAAACCTGACCACAGGATGTTGGTTTAGGCAAGGACTTTGAACCCAGCCCCAAGCTAGCAGTGTTTGCCAGGGTTTCAGCCAATTTTCCCCACTCAACTTGGAAATGCCATGGGTGGAACTCTGGATCTTTTCTTTGTAGAGCAAGGGTACCACGTCCATTTGGACTGACCCAACCAAAGGCCTTTCTAGGTCTTTCTGGATGCATGGGAAGGAGGAGGATCTTAGGAAGTCAATGGCTTAGCAACCCCAAAACAAGGAGAGGATTGGGCTGCTCTTGAGCTGAGGTCAAAGGTGGATGGAGAACCTCATTGGGTGTCTCCATTATCTTGGTCCCATCTTTTCAGAAGCCTGATGCCCATTCCCCTCTCTCATCTCTAGGTACTGATCCTGTTTCCCACTGGTGGGCATCTGTTGTCGCCATGGCAATCCATGGACTGCAAGCGGACGAGGAGGCCATGGAACGCCTCTACCCTCTGGTGGAATTTATGCCCCGAGTTCTCCAGGTTTCTGAGTAAGTGTACTACATGGGTGCACACCATTAAAACACCTCCAGGGGCAAGTTCCCCAGGAAAGCTGAAGTGGGGAAGGAACAGAGAACCTGGGACTGCAGTACTCATGTACTAATAGGAGAAAGCCAATCGTTCTTCTCGCTTTCCAGTCGGATCCACATGACTGGGCTTAATTTCTCAGACTTTGCAGAATTATTCTGTGTGGGGTGACAAAAAGGGGAGCATAGCATTTGACCTTCATTCTTCTGGCTTCTATAAAGTAGCACATTTTAGATTTCTGAGCCATCTTAAGGACCTGGATGTCAGAAGCACACCTTGCAGCTTGGGGGATTTCCAGACCATTGTGGTGTGGCTCCCGAGACGGATGTTTTCACACCTGGATGAGTTCCAAATTCATGTGTTCTTCTGCCCCGCTGCAGGAACCCTCTTCCCCATGCGGCCCTGCACACCTTCAAGGCAGCCCGGGTGCTGGGCAAAGAAGACAGCAGCCTGGGACAGTGCGACAAAGCTGGCGAATATTTGCGAGAGAGCTTGGGTGGGAACGCAACTCAAAGTGCAATTGACAGAGTACGTTGCAAGAAGTTCCGGTGTTGGTGGAACTGGTGGGCTCTCAAGTTCCAGAGGGTCTATTGGAATTGCAGAACCGGAGGGAGGAACTCTGAATGTGGCTGTTGGACTAAACTAGGGATGGGCTTCAACATGGTCCAAGCAAACAGGGTGACTTGTGGGCCGATCCATAACCTTCCTCTTGGTCCATCGTCACTGTGAGTGAAGTACCAGAAAGAGGTGAATGGTTCTCATCCAGCTGTTCACCAACCTCTGGCTCATGGCAAGAGCTCCATTGTCCCGGTGAATGATGGTTAGGTTTCTCAGCTGCAAATCTCAGCTCTCCAGACACAGAACTTCTTACTTAGGAATCTGCTATCAACATTCAGATACAACTTAGGGCTGTGTCTTCCTCTCATTACTTCAGACCAGAAAGAAAGCATTTGTCCCACCAAATATTTGTTGGTGGCAATATTCAGCCAGTAGTGCCTCAACGGGGAGTGGTGCTCAGGGAGTTAAATTCTGTTCCTTGCCTTCCACTGGGTGATCCTCTCGGTGGAAGTGCCAGATCTGGGCTGATACAGCGGTTCTCTCAAGCATGAGAACGGCAGGTTCCTGCCTGTCCAATATCTCCCTGGCTTTCTGAGGCTGGAGCTTGGAATGAGGGGAGCCAGTGGCTGTAGGAAGGGTGGGACAGAAGATGGAGAGGAACATACAGGGTGGAGAGCCCCACCTCAGTCAGGAGATGGCGATGTGGAAGACACTATGGCTGTGTCGGTGGTGCATTGTAGTTGCATTGCATGTGCAGGTGAAGATGTGCAATGCCCCTTCAGTGCAGCCCTGGGGCAGCACCCATGCAGCAGAAGGGCCTGCTAAAAGATGACAGAAGCAGGACTTCTCTAGTTCTGAAGATGGGGTGCACAGAGAGAGACCCCTTTCCCACCCAGCCCAGGTGACTTGGGGGAAGCCACGTCTTCGTGCTCTCCCACCCTCCACCCACAACCCTCCTTTGTGTGTGTGTCTCTCTCTCCCTGCAGGCAGTGCAGTTCCTTTTGTGTGACCTGCTCCTGATCACTCGCACCAGGTTCTGGCAACAGCAGATGCAGGGGGCTCCCCCACACAGAGTCCGCTACCAGGCATCTGCCCTCGAGCTGCGGGGCTTTCAGCAGGATCTCAGCACTCTCCGGCGCTTGGCCCAAGCAGACCAGCCTGCAATGCACAGGGTGAAGGGTGGCACCCCGGGGGTCCTTCCCTTAAAGTAGGGGGAGCCAACTTGGCCACTGAACCCCTGAAAAGTCCTCCAGGAGGAGGGGGAAGGTGGTAGAAGCTTTCTGGAGCTCCTGTGATAAAATATGGGTCAGATTTCTGGGTGGGCAAGAGGGGGGAGGGCAAAGCCACATGGAGAGGCCCACCTGAAGGAGCTTTCCTTGAGGGTTGCTGCATTGTTGGCTGCCTTCGACCCCAAATTATGGACCGGGTTCAACACTTGGCTTGAGTTGGCTTCGGAGGTCAGGACTGTCCTAAGGGTGGAGGGAAAAGATTTCTGGGAGAGCTGGAAATGCTGTCCCACGAGAGTTAACTCTTCTAACATCTCTTCTTCCAGGTCTTCCTCCATGAGGCAACTGCCCGACTGATGACCCAAGCCAGCCCCACACGGACCCACCAGTTGCTTGACCGAAGCCTCCGCAGGAGAGGACCATCTACCACCAAAGGAGGTGAGCGCCTGTAAAACATCAGGAGGGCTTCTGATGGGGGTTGGCGTGGGGTTTTGAAAATGCAGCTGATCTTCAAGCCATTGAGCCAATACTTGTGTGTGCCAGCGATGCACCCAGGGAGTCTAAAGTCATGCCCTGTGGTGTCCACCTGCTTCCCGTAATGTCCTCTTTCTTCCCTCCCAGCTGGTGAACAAGAGAGCCGCCCCACAGCCCGGGAACAAGCAGAAGCCTTGCAACTGGCCTGCTCCTACCTCCCCCCTGCACTGCTTTTGGGACCAGGCCAAAGGGGGGGCATGCTGGCCGAGGCTGCCCGCTCCCTGGAGAAGCTGGGCGACAAATGGACTTTCCATGAATGCCAGCAGATGATTGTCCGGCTCAGCAGTGGCTCCACCGTCACTTCCAGCTAGAGTTTTGGAAGGTTCCTAGGAAGGAGGGTGGAGGCCCGGGGTGGCCCCACCCGTTTGGTTTGTGACAGAGCTGGTGAAAGTGGCAAGGAGGCCTGGCAGAGCCTGGCAGAGGCGACCCTCTCTCATTCTCTCTGCTGAGGCAGCTCTGGTTCCTCAAGGATGCTACTTTGTTCTTCTGCGTCTAAACGGATCTAGACATATGCAAGAGGGGACAACCTAGTGTGGCAGAACTGGGTGGATCTGGCTGACTTCCCACTCTTCCCAGGGGAAGGGTGTGCACACAATTCTTGTGAGTCTCTTGGATTTTAGACTCCCCACAATCAGGGTGCATTTGGCAGGCAGGGTAACTTCTCTTCATCTTTTGGAGATCAACCGGCCCTCAATTTCTCACATCACCTGTCCAGCAGGTGATGGCTTTCATGGCCAGCTCTATTCCTCCCCGGCTACCCCAGCCGCTGCTTCCTCCCCCTCTTTGCCGGCAATCCATGTTCATCCATCTCTTCTGAAGCTCTTCCATGTTCATCCATCTCTTCTGAGAGCCCAGCCTGGTATGGGCGGGGGGATTTCCCTCTGATGTGTTGTGAATTGCTTGGAGTTTGCTCATTTCTCCCCATCCCTTGAGGGCATGGGAGTTAATTCACGATGACTTCTGGTGGTCTTGTGTGGTGACCTTGGACGAGCTTCAGTCATGGTGGAAATGCAACCCTTGCGGTTGAATAACGTTCTCATCTCTTCACATATCAATTGTTGCTGTTGGAAAGCAGCTGGCTGAAAGGAAAAGAGGACCTATTTCCCCTTCTCTTAAGGTGGACTCAGGGGGAGAAGCAGCCCAGTTTTTGTGTTTAAAAAAAAATGGCAAAGGACATGCCATGAAAAAGCTTAATAGGATTTTTAGAAAACGTTTCTGGAAGGAAAACAGAAGGCAGACATTGTGAGAGATCTCTGTTGTTCCACCCTTTGGAAAGCTATCTGTCGAAAGCTACCTTCCTTCTTCCCCCTTCCATCCCGTACTGTAGTTTGGGGGACCCAACATAGTGGTTGATGGGAACACCATCCAGAAGGCTGGGGTCAAAGTTGGTGGAGGAGCTGGAGGGTTTCTACTGCTGCCCATGTCTTCCCTTGCCAACATGCACTCCTGCTCAGCCATGATTCTTTCTTTCAAAAGTTATTTTCATAGTATCAGGGGAGGGTTTTTGTACAGATAATAAAATAAAACAGCTACTTATTTATATCTCCTTGTCTGGACATTAATTGGAGCAGGAGAAGACGGACAAAGGATGGGGGGAATCACCTTGGTTGGTCTCTAGGTTGATGAATTCTCACCAGCTCTACAAAAGCTGTCCTCCCCTGGATGTGTTGATCGGTGAGGTCTTCAAGGTTGTGAAGACCATGGGGGCCTCCTCTGGTTTGGCTCATCAGACTTGTAGCCTCCCAGATGTCCTGCTTGAGTTGTGCAAATTCTTTTGTCTACTCTAAAATGTACCTACGGAGAAATCCTCTATGTGCTCTGGGTTACAGCTATGCACATATGGGGCAGTGAAGGTATGGGAGGGAGCTACCTGCTTTCTTCCTACCCTAGTTGAAAGCTTTCTGGAGGCATTTTCCACAAGAACCGTGACATTTGGGTTTGATTCAGTCCAGGAGGACTCAAGTCTATGGTGATCCAGAATGATGAAGCAACTCTCATATCTGAATTGGGCCGATGGGGCCGATTCTTTTGGACATTTCAGAGAATTGGTTTCAACATCAAAAGGGGCTTGATGAAAAGATGGATCAGATAGCACGCAGTGTAGCAGGTTTCCAGAGCTCATGGTTTTAATGTGAAGCAGGCCATCTCATTCAATCATATGATCTGAGTGTGGCATATTCTGTGAAGGTAGCAATTGTATTTTGTTAGTGTGAAAACTTCTCGAAAGAGCTAAGAGTTGTTATTGGCCAGCAGATATGTTGAACTGACCTCACACTGGAAAAACACCTCTATTTCAACAGTAAGGTTGGCTTCACAAGAGTCCATCAAGATGGTGAAGTAGACTTTTCTGTTGAGCAATGACCACTGCTAAAAATGCCTTCAGACTGACTTCATGGGTCACACATGGGACTAATGTGGTTGCATCCTTCAAGCCACAAGATGCTGGTGGAAATGGGTTGCAAATCCTGCCGCCTTTTGTGGTGCTTTCTAAAATAAGTCTACATTTATCACACAGAGGGCAAACACACTACACTGCAGAAACAGTGTCCACAAATGTTGACAGCGTTTGCACAACACGTTTTTTGGCAAGGAGAGAAGGGGTGGAACACTTTGTGGCTCAGGATGATGTGAAAACTCAACCATTATCTTAGCAAATTATATGGTCCGGACCATCCCAAGCCCAACTCTATTGGAAACGTCCACCAGTATCGCCCTCAATTGACGTTGAGCGAGCTTCGACCCTACTTCTACCGGCAAAGAATTCTTGAGGAATCTTGCCGTGTGGAGCTTCTGGAAACCTACAAAGTATGGTGATCTATTTTCTCTGCTTGGATCTGATCTCCCCGCCCCACCCCAAGGAGATGGCTGAAAAATAGGTGATTAGGGAACTCGCCATATGTCCAAAACAATTGCTGAATCTTTATTGGTGTTCTGAATGCAATGACCTGATTTTTTTCTTTGTTTTTTTTTAACTCTTAAGGAAAATAAACTTCTTTTAGAAACAGCTTGTTACACACAATCTTCAGTGTGAAGCAATATACTAAATAAGAACACTAGTTTTAACATTTACATCTTTCATATATATTATATATATGTATATGTATACATATATATACACTATAGAATGAGGCAATATATATAATACACACATGTCTGCCATTTTACAGTCATTATGTACAAGATTCCATTCAAAGAGAGCCGGTATTGTGGGGACGCGGACAGGGGTGGGGTGGGTGTCTCTTCCGCCTGCCGTCTGAAGGTGTGCTTCTGAAACAGGCATTCCTCGGCCAGCAAACCTGGAGGGCCATGCTGCGAAGACGGCGTAGCGGAGACAGCGAGCAACGCGCACAGAGTACCGTGTACAGAAAGGTTTACAAGCAGGGGGCAGTGCGAATTGTTGCTCTTTCACAGCGACAACCAAGAAAACCAAGCGATGAAGGAGGGTGGGGAGATGGCCCATCAGACTTAATGCTGTAGAGGTGGGGTGGCAGTGGGGGGGGGGGCTGTCCCCCTCTTACTGGATTGTACAACACTGTCGTGAGAGCTGGGGAAGATATATACAGGTTATGCAACTCGGGTGTCCTTTACTTGCTACCTTCCCAGGTTAATCATCAGAGTAAGCCTGATGTAGAGCTGCTCCTTCAAAATCTTCTAGAAGCCGCCAGGAGTAAGTCCCTTTCCACCCTGACCCAACGTACAGCTTGGCCTTGCCCAAGATTGATTTATCCATCCAATGTCTACACTGCCCACCTCACCTAAAGGACTAGGGGGTGCTGTAAAAACGATAAAGGTTGGCTTAATAGCCAACCAGTAAAAACCTTCTAAGTTGCTCATTTCAGGAACTCTTCAAGACAAGGTTCCCTACCTTTGAGGGGATCTTAATGGTCTTGGATGGTTCTGGATGCTGCCCCCAAAGCTCATAGTAACCAAGGGCACTGTTGGATTGAGGTAAGCCCTGTGAAGTCCAGAAGTGCATCAGTTAGAGTTGTTTGTTGTCCTGTGTAAGTTCTCCTCTTGTTGGCTTTCAACGTCAGCCCCCAAAACAGGCTCTGCCCTACCTAGCAAGGTGGGACAATAATGTCTACAGAAGCGATGCTTCTGTTTTGTTTGGGATTCTGGCTGGGTTTGCGTAATGCCCCCAGCTAAAAAAGTTGCTTCAAACTACACAAGTGCCAACAATGGACATGGGTGCATTATGGCTTCTGGTGTTGTTGGAACCCCAAAGAGAGAGCCCCCATAACTGAAACTGGAGTTTCAATCCTGGTTTCCACTCCTCCAAACAGCATTCCCTTCAGGTTCACACTGCACAGTAAGCTACATAAGGTGGCTTGACGTGTGCTCTGGGACAGGAGACAAGAAGGAAACTGATGTGGGTCAAGAGCGCTTCATTTTTGGTGCCACCACAACTTCAACCAAACCCAGGAAGAGATGTCTAGGGTGGTTTGCCCAGGCTACTTAGGGATTCTGGGAGCTGTAGTCATTTCAAATTAGGAGAGATCCATTGTAGGAAAGCTTTGATGCGATCCAACAACTCACGAAGGCAGTGAGGGGAGCAGATGGCTGAGGACAAGAACATTCATAGCTTACTAAGGTTTCTGATAACCATAGGCATGTCAGAAGTCAGGAAGCCAGGATTAAACAAATTGTTAAATTAGCCCATTGTGCCCATTGGGCAGGGTTGTTGTTTTTTTGCCTGAAACTGAAAGTAAACACCTGTTCCCAACAAGACATATTATAAATGGTGGTCATGTGACCATGGCAAACTGTAAACATATAAATGCAGGCCAACTACCAAGTGACCCAAATATAACCAACTAACTGGGAAAGGGATGGACATCAGAACTTCAAAACCAAGTCATAAGCAGCTCTGAGGACATTCATTGTAACCCTGAAGGGTCACTACGCAACCGGTTGTAATTTGTAATGCACAAGAGCTCTCAGAACAGGTGAGCTTGCTTCAGCGGTCATCAAGATGCATGCACGGAGCAGCACAGCTCCTTAGTAAACCCTACTAATCTCAAAGAACCCAGTTGCTTTTCCTCAAAATGTCGCATGCCACCCGGCCAAATGGGAGAGTGATAATCTCTAATTCCGTCCTCCATTTTGATTTGGGGGTGGGCAGTGAAATAATCAGGGATTATTACTCTCGGCAAAGTTCCAATAAAGAGCTTTCTGCTGCTTGTCTCTTCTCAAAACAAGGACAGTGTTTCTCAAGCTTGGGAACTTCAGGACGTGGGGAGTTCAATTCCCAGAATTCCCCCGCATTTCTCAATGTAGGGAACTTCGATATACGGCAACTTCAACTTCCAGAATTCAGCGTTTCTCAAGCTTGGGAATTTCCAGACAGGTGGACTTTAAACTTCCAGAATTCTGGGAGTGGAAGCCCACCTGTCTTGAAGTTCCCAAGCTTGAGAAACTCTGGCCTAGGGGGTCCCTGCCTTTCCTGGTTTGAGTGCGGGGCGCAGGGTGGGATGTGAATCAGACACGGAAGGGCGAGGAGGAAGAAGGCAACTGACATGTTAGGCTAGGAGTCGGAGGGAACAAGGACAAAAGCAGAACAAAAATGCGCAAACGAACTCAAGTGATGCAACCTTGTTTGCTGCCCCCCAAAAGGTTCGGGGTGCTTCTTTGTACACGTGGATCACATCTATATACAGAAAACACACATACACACGCACACACGCACACGCACACACACCATGAGGTTTGCTGAAGGCAAAAAGTTGATCAGATCAGAAAACAGAGAAGAAGGTGGACCTGGAGACCTCCTGCAGCCCAGCGTTTTGAGCCAAGAGAAAGCGGAGGGAGCCGAGGACTTCGGAACGCTTGTCTCCTGGCGACGACCCATCCGGGACCCAAGTCCGTTCTCTTGGCTGGAGAGAAAGAGACTCGAGCAAATGTTCTTGGGACGTGCCGACCACCCCGTGCCTGCCGGTCACCTCCGGCCATCTGATGTCCCTTCCAAAGTCCTCAAGACTCTCTTCCAGACGAGCTGGGAGTGGACAGGTTGGGTCAGTGGCCAAGCCTAAGGGAGATGCCAGCTGGATCAGTCTCGGGTACAGCTCCTGGGTTAGGAAGGGGAGGGAAGAGGAGGAGGAGTGTGTCTTCTCTCCTGAACCTGTTCAGGAAACCCTTCCCAAGAGGAATGGGGTAACAGGGGGGGGATGGGGATTTCCGTGGTGGTTCCCGCACCAATCTGGAATGGAAGAAGTCCAGAAGGGAAGAAGGGGGGGCGCTGCACCGGCCCGGTCTTGATGGGTGAGAGAGGAAGGTTCCCAGGAGCCGGACATGGGGGTCTTGTGCCCTTTGGGGTCAGCTTGCAAGGAAGTAGCCAAGGCCTGAGCGAAGAGAGAGGGAGGCGAGGCTGGCCAGGTCCATTCACAGTAGAAGTACTATTGCAAAGGGGAGGGGTGGGGTAGGAGGACAGGGCCCAGGAGGGGAGGGCGCTGGGCTCCTCCTTGGACCCTTCCGTCCAGAGTTCCTCTTGGTTGCAGCTACTGCAAAGGGGCGTGCCGAAGCAGAGCCCCCTCCTCGCTGGGTCGGAACTCCAGCAGAAGCAGCTGGAGCTTCCCTTCTCGGTGGGTCCATTATAGCAGCTGTGTCTGCAGGAAAAGGGGACCAAAAAGGAAAAGAAAGAGTGAAAAGAGGCACCCCAAAAGTTTATTTGGACTATTTTTGCCTTGGCTGTTTCTCTGCAGCCCTGTGGGGACACCTAAGCACCCCTCCCCCGTAGAAACTGGGGGTCAACAGCCCCCCCTTAAGATTTGGCCACTTCCAGCTGACCCTGGAGGGCATCTGCGCTCCAGCCAGCCTGGCTTGTGGAAGGGGGGAGCTGCCTTTAGAAAAGCCCCTCCTCTCCTTCATCGGTTGGCTGTGAATTCCTCCCCATGAATTCTCGCAATACTGGCGCTTTATGGCCTCTTTCCCTCCTCCCTTCCTTCCTTCCTTCCTTTCTTTTCTTTCTCTCTTTCTTTCTCTCTCTCTCTTTCTCTTCCTTTCTTTCTGTTTCAAAGGAATGGAGGCTGGCGGCTGATGTGACACAAGAGGGCAGCAGCAAAATCTGTCTCTGGGCCGGCTGAGGCCCGTTCAGGAGAGTCAAGGGAGGTTTTCACTAGGATATTTCCTGGTCCTCCCCTCCTCCCTTTGGGCCTCAGATAATTGGAGACCCCTGAAGGGGGGGGGTCTACCCCATGCGCCCCCCCACTTCTCCTCCCTTGGGACACACAAAGGACTTCTCACACACCGCCTGGACTTGCAGCCTGCGAGACGCCAAGGTGCAAGACAGAAAGAGAAACCAGAGCTGGGAAGAGTTCCTTCTTTTCCTCTTTTCTGGGGCAGAAAAATAAAAATAGACACCCAGGCCAGGGAGGCGATGTTATCTGACGTCTGAAAAGCCAGGAATAGGCAAGGATATCTTGCCAGGCCTGGAAATTCCCTTGGAGAATCATCTGGTTTCCCCTCTAAATGCACAAGGGCTGCCTGTTTTCAAGCACAGGCTTCAAAATCAGAGCTTTTTTGGGAGGGGGGGTGGGGGGTTGAAGGCCCTCGGAGACAAACCTATGAGGGACTCCAGAGAGAAGGACTGGGGACACCCCCACCCCCCAATTCTCTCTTCCCCGGCCGCTCGAGAAGAGCAAGACAAGTCTGTCTCTGTGGGTTATGAACTGATTTCCTGCAGAGGAGATCAGAAACCAGGTCAAGGGGACGTGGCATTTGGGGCAAGAGTGGCAGGTTCTCCAACAGACCCCAAAAGTGCCTCTTCTGGTTCCGATCCTCTGAGACGCACAATTAGAAACCTGGATTTACGGCGCACAACCATCAATGAGAGTGAAGCACGAGGCAGGGAGGATATTTTGGAAGGAGCGCTCCTCGGCTTCTCCTCCACCTTCCTGTCCATGGAAGTCCTCCCTTGTCTTCTACACAGACTCCCTTTGACTGACACCCACCCGTTGAGTGATCAAGTCGCAACAACATTGGAAGAAGGGGCCTGCAGATGAGTTCTTGTGCACGATCTAGATGGGGATGCTCTAGAACAGGGGTCCCCAAACTTGGCCACTTTCAGACTGGTGGACTTCAACTCCCAGAATTCTCCAGCCAGCATAGCTTACTTTCTTGCGATCCCTTCCTCTGCAATCTCTCTTCATTTTAGGAGATTAAGAGAGAGAAAAAGCAGGCATAGCTGGCTGGAGAATTCTGGGCGTTGAAGTCCACCAGTCTTAAAGTGGCCAAGTTTGGGGACCTCTGCCCTAGAACATAAGCCATGGTTTAATTGCAGGTCAGAATTGGCTGGGTTCAGCCATCAGAATAAAGCTGGGTGAGTCTGTCTTGACCATCTCTACCTTGGGTGGAAGCAAACTTCTCTCTAAGGCCCGAGGGACCCTCCAAGACCAATGGCTCAGCCTTGGAAGTGGGGCAGGCCCCACCTTTGAGCATAGCTGGCTGGAGAATTCTGGGAGCTGAAGTCCACCAGTCTTAATGTGACCAAGTTTGGAAACCTCTGGTCTAGAATAATCTTTCAGAAGAAATTAATCTACTTTTCTCTCTTGCTGCTGTTGCTCTCCAGGGGTCTCTAGATTTCTGCAGCCCCAGATCCATCCATCTCTCCCTCCCTCTCCCCCTCTCTCTTTCTCTCCCTCCCTCTCTTTCAGCTCCTCCGCAGGCGTCTGCTTTAAATTGCCAACAATCAGTTGTGATGATGGGCAGGAAGAGGCCAGCAGGAAATGCTCAGTGAACTGATTCAATTACATCCCAAGGTCTGGACAGTGAATCTTCAACAAGACCAGACGAGGCCTTTGCAAGACTGTCTCCGGAGTCTTTAATGGAGGGGGAGGGAGGAGAGAAAAAGAAGGGGGCAGGGCAGAAGGAATGCCCCCTCCTCCCTCTCTTCCGGCCTCATTTCTCAGGACATGGGAAGCGAGAGGGTGGGAGGGGTATGTGTCCAGGAAGAAACAGGAGATGTTGCTGAGAAGCACAGCCATTGGGGGAGGGGGGAAGTTGAGCAGAGAAACATGGGGGTGGGGTGGGGGCTATGTACATTTGGTTAATGAATAATAACTAAACCAATGAAGGTTCAACTGCATCACTTGTTGGACCAGGGCTGGGATTCTCCTGGTTGGCACCTATTCGCTAGAACCAGTTGTTAACCTTCTAAGCAGTTTGGAGAACCGGTTGTTAGAAGAAATTCCTGGGCTAATCCTGTAAGGAAGGCAGGAAGGAAACATTCTGGTGTTGTTTACAGAAACTGCCTCTCCGTTAACCCTTATTGCATTCTTGGCAGGACTAGACTTCCTGTCTCAGGAACTTCTCTGGAGTTTTTTTCCCTCCTTTGCTGGTACTTTGCTTGTGTGGAGGGACCATTCAAAGTTACAATGGCACTTATGACCATTTTTCACACTTACGACTGTAGCAGCATTCCCACAGTCATGAGAGGCCAGGCGAGGAGATGCATGCCTCGATGTGAGTGATGTTGAGTTGGCCACGCCCAGCCAATAACATGACCACCAAGCCACACCCACCAACTAAGCCACGCCCACAGAACCGGTTGTTAAAAAATTTGAATCCCACCCCTGTGTTGGATCATATATTTGCAGACCTTCTGACTGCAGAAAACTGAGGGGCAGAGACCTGGCTGAAGAACGAGCAAAGGGGCAGGGAGAGGAGGGGGTCCAGATCCCCTCCTTGGCTCCTGAGCACCTACCTTGTGTTTAGGGCAGTTGAGCAAGAAGGTCTCTTCAGCTAACAAACAACCTAGAGGAGAGAGAGCAGAAAAATTTCAACGGAGGTCACGGGTTGAAGGAGAACATGGGTGGAATATTTGTGGCTCACGGCTGAAGTGAGGCATCCTGGTTGCTCTCTGAGCTTGGTTGTTTTCCTGCAGGCCTTTCACAGCCCAACTAGGTAACACTGCTAGGAGGGAGCAGGGGACCAACCTCTAGCACTGAGGATGATACCCAGTTGGGTCGTGAAAGGTCTGCGAGAAAACAACTGGGCTCAGAGAGGAGCCAGGAGGCTTCAGAGGCCCTGCGTCCCTGAGAACTGTCCGTTCCTTTTTTTCTTCCCTACATTCAGGAAATGTCCTTTGCCTTTCCTTTCTCTTCCTACCTGAATCTCGGTCAGATTCCCTCTCTTTTATCTCCCTCGTCTCCCCCAGTTCTCTTGGCCGGCTTCCTAAAGAGGAAATGGGCGGTTAACTCTGCTTGTTCCAACTACAGGCAAGAGAGGGAGGGAGGGAGGGTGAGGGAGGGATGGAGAGAGAGGGAGGAAGAAAGAGGGAGAAAGGGAGGGAGAGGGAGGGAGACAGAGAGGGAGGGAGGAATGGAGAGAAAGAGGGAGAGAGAGGGGGAGAGAGGGAGGGAGAGAGAAAGAGGGAGAGAGGGAGGGAGGGAGGGTGAGGGAGGGAGGGAGAGAGAGGGAGGGAGAAAGAGGGAGAGAGGGAGGGAGACAGAGAGGGAGGGATGGAGAGAAAGAGGGAGGGAGGAGGAGAGAGGGAGGGAGAGAGAAAGAGGGAGGGAGGGGGGAGGGTAAGGGAGGGATGGAGAGAGAGGGAGGGAGAAAGAGGGAGAGAGGGAGGGAGACAGAGAGGGAGGGAGGAATGGAGAGAAAGAGGGAAAGGGAGGGGGAGAGAGGGAGGGAGAGAGAAAGAGGGAGAGAGGGAGGGGGAGAGAGGGAGGGAGACAGAGGGAGGGAGGGAGGGAGGGTGAGGGAGGGATGGAAAGAGAGGGAGGGAGAAAGAGGGAGAGAGGGAGGGAGACAGAGAGGGAGGGAGGGATGGAGAGAAAGAGGGAGAGAGAGTGGGAGAGAGGGAGGGAGATAGAGAGAGGGAGGGATGGAGAAAAAGAGGGAGGGAGGGAGAGAGGCAGTCGTCTACCATTTCAACCCACCGCCTATTGAGTCATTTCCCCTTTGGGCTGCCTTGGAAGCGACAGTTCCACAAGTGCCCCCTTGGAGTCTCCCCGGCTGCCTTTGGAAACTTCTCGGGATCTCCCGCGTCCCTGAGACTCCAGGCCGGGCCCCTTCGCTGCAGGAATACCGCAGTTGTGCAAATAAATAATTGCAGGCAAGCAAGCAAAAGAAAGCAATGGGCTCTTTTGCTCCAGGAGAAGCTTCTTCCAAAGGCTCAGGGGTGGGGGGCTGGGGGGGGGCATTGCTCCTGCCTTTTAAAACAGCAAAAGGAATGTTCTTCGCAGCAGCCACCAGACAAGGAAGGAGGCGGGCCTGTCGCTTGTCCTTTTCCAATTTCCTTCTTTGCCCTGTGATGCAGGGTGCCTCTCCCCCCCTCCCCTCCCTCCCCTCCCTCTCCAGACTTCAAATAACTGGCTTCAAAATGAGGTGTTCTCAGTTCCTGTAGAGGAATGGAGAGATAACCTTGACGGAACGTCTGCAGGAGCCGTTAAGGGAAAATAAGCAGCTCAGTCCGAGGAGGGAGGGAGGGAGGGAAGGAAGCAGGAGAAAGAAACTCAAAATCCTTCCACCTTGACTCTCTTTGGATTAAGGGGGATCAAAGGCAAAACCCGGCAGCCTTTCAAGAGGCTGCTGTGATACCCCATAACAAGAAAAGAGCATTTCTGGAAGCCAGGTAGCGCCTCGCTTCCTCACCTGGTCTACCTTGAAGGCAAGGCTGGCCAGAAGAAAAAACCACAATGCTAGCTGCCCTCGTTGTCTACGGAGATACTCCACCATCCAGCGCGTAATTGTCCCAGAGGTGCTTTTCCAAAAGGCAACTGGACCTCCTTGTCCACCCCCCACCTCCCCCGGAAATGTTTCCCTCCTCATCCAAGAAGCTTCTTCAGTTCTGAGCAGAAAAACTGAGGAAGAACCGAAGAGGCTTCTTGGATGCGAAGCGAAAGGTTTTTAAGGGGGGAAAAAACACAAGTCAGTCCAGTTGCTTTTGGGAAAAGACCCGTTGGGAGAATCTGCCTTAGCACTGATCAAAACTCTCCTGGCTTTTTAGGTGCACATGTGGCACACATTAACAGGCGGGATTCTGGTGGCCGTGTCAGACTATGTCATCTTGATTTTGTGGGCTATGCACCCCGAGGACACGCCCTGCCTGAAGGCCGGAGAGCTCCCGAATGATTCGCAATTCTTTACCTCCCACCTGTGAGACGCTTACCTTCGTCGAGGGCACATGTGTAGTGAAATGTCTGGGTGCACCCCTTGTGACAGCAGCCGATGGTCGCCCCGACTCGCTGACAGCCAGAACACCTCTGCAGTCGGCAGGGAGGGGAAGAAAACAGAAACTCCATGAGCACCAGATGTTGGCATGGAGCTTGACTCTACCCAAAGCGGCTTTCCGGCAAGAACCTCCACTCCATCCAGAGCGAGTTTGGGCCAAGGTCACCTCCTGAAGGCTCAACGCCCAGGACGTTTACCTGAACCAATTGGAGTTCGTGATGGTTGTCCTTCTCTTGTGCCAGAAAACATAAATTATTGCCTCCTCCCGGGATAATTGAACCCCCATTTTCACTTTACTGGAGTCCGTCATGCTGGTCAAACCATCTAGCGAAGACGGCTGGAATTGACAGATTTGCAAAGGAATTCTAGCAGAGCCCACTTTAGTAAAACTTAGCTCTAATGGTCACTCTTGGACATGCACAGCTCACTTTTGACACATCTGACAAAACTTTTGAGAAAGTTTTCTGACTTAGGAACTCACTGAATGTGGGTTGAAGTAATGAATTTTAAGGTTGGGATTTTAGATTCGGTAGCAGCCCTTATTTAATTCTATTTTAACTTTTATATATGTGTTGTTTTAATAGGCTGTACACCGCCCCGAGTCCTTCGGGAGAAGGGCGGTAGATAAATTGAATAAAATAAATAAATAAATAAATAAATCTCCGTTTCACACTAGTATTATTTATAAAGAAACATCAGTATTACGTGTAAGCAATGTTATTTTTCTGACAGTTCCCTTGCACAGCCAAGGGATAAACCAGCTGTTTTAAGCCTTGCTGGGGAATCTGTCCTATGGTGGAGTGAGACTCTGAACTTCCTGAGACTTTCTACGGCATAAAATCTTGCTCCGTGCAAGGAAGCAAATGAAAACCTCCCAGGTTGATACCTGTCCATAGTCTGCTTGAAGCTGCCTCACCTCTGGCTGAAGTTCCGCTACTCAACTGCCCGCACAAATAGTAACTTATTTCCAACCCGCAACCACAACTTGGTCTTCTGTACTGCAGAAACTTCAAAATAGCGACATTAGGACTTTGGAAAGGGGGAGTCTTGGTTACCAGTAGGGGAGGAGTTTGGGATCACTCATGGTTGCAGCTAGCCAAGGTTTCAGGCAGGTACTCAACATGGACCTTTGAAGGTGCTCAGATCCTGGGCTGAGTTGCTTCCTATAAATACTCCCTCTTCGCCAGGGTCAGCAAAAAGGGTGGGTATCTTATGGAGGAAGATCTGCCAAGGGTGGCCTTGACAAATTGGCAGATCTTCCTCTATAAGTCTGCCTCAGAGGTCCCTGATGAGGTGACCCCTCTGCCGGTTTGCCCACAAGAAAGACCTGAGATTTAGGTCCCCGAATTTGGCCGCTAACACCCATGTGTGTCCCAGCACTGATGGCCTCCAGCAAAATCTCAAGCTTCGTCTCTTTCTTTCTCTCTTGCAGAATGGTGGGGCTTTTTTCCAAGCCCCCCTTGGCTAAATGAGACGCCAATTTCCTGACCATCTATGTGGAGCAGATGCTGCCCAGGCTCTTAACACATCTGTCCTAATTTCATGAGGACAACACGGCTTGCAGAGATCACTTCTCAATGAGACTCTACTTTTTTGAAGGATAGTTTGGAACTGGATGAAGGGTTAGAAAGAAATGTGTCCCAGATGAAGAAAGGGGCACAAAATCTTTACTTTGGGAAGATGTTCTCTACAACAAAAAAAGATGCCACTGGCTGAAAAACCCAGCCAAGCGAAGTCATGAGGGAGAAGAAGACCTACCACCTTGGACAGCAGCTGAGACGGCCAGAAGACAAGCAAGAGAGACCAAAACATTATCTACTTCCTTTAGAAGGTCCTGGGTTATTTCCCAAGAGATACACCCCTGCTGCAACATGCCTTCTTATATTTCTCAGCCGTGCCTTGCAATATCATGGCAGTGTGAGCTCCTCAAATCCCTTGTCTTGCCTATTTAGTGGGATCAGCTGAAAAAAATGTGGACATTTGGACAGAGAACTCACAATGGGCAGATCATTCTCGTTGTTACACTTTGGGGGATGCATATTCAGATCCACAGAAAGTTGCACAGCTACCACCAATTCTTGCCTAAGGGAACCTCCATGAACAGGCATAATATACCACAGCATGATCAATGACAAAGACCCACAGCCTTCCTGCTCCACTGATGGACCTGCAAGAGGCACCAAGCAGAAATGGCATTCTAGCCACCACCTGAACACCTCCAGGAAGCCCTCAGCAGCTTGAGAGAGGCAGAGATCGTTCTTCTGAAGGGTTCCATCCTCCCTCCACCCATAGCCAGGGAGTTACTTTGACGGGAGTTTCTTCCCAAGCCTCCTTGTATGATTACACTCCCTGTGAGGACAGAAGAAAACCTTGTTATATCCAAGTCTTGAGTTGGAGGGCTCTCTGAACTTGTTTGTTTTCTTGCAGACGTTTCATTACCCAACTAGGTAACATCAACAGTGCTAGTCAGTGTCGTTTTACCTAGTTTGAGCAATGAAATATCTGCAAGAAAACAATGAAGCTCAGGGAGCAGCAAGGAGCCCTCATGAACACCCTGAGCTACAAATATTCTCCTTAATTAGTCTTCAGACCTTGAGTTGGCCTGCAAACCCAGGACTTGGATACAGTCGTGTTCTTCTTACGTTCTTATAGGGAGCATCTGCTTTCCCAAGCAAGAAAACAAACCTGATAGACCATCAACTGAACAATTACGTGGAGAAACCCTAAACCTTTTAGAGTTGATCCAACGAGAAGCAACCAGGTGGGTTCATGAGGATCGGACAGACTTGGCTGGATCCCTTGGCTATTCCCCAAAGCTGCTGCAGGGACAGATCTGAGTAGCTCCCAGTTTTGGCGACCCCACTGCCTTCCTCCCCCTCCCACCGCAGCCTCTTGCTGTGCAGCTTCCTTGTCTCTGATCAGCACCAAGTGAGGCTGTCGTTGTTCCTGTCCCCCGGGACACCCCAACTGCACTCAGAGTGTTCCTCTTACCACGTCCGCGGCCATCTTTATTGCCTCCTGCAGTCCATAGAGTTTCCCTGCCACCAGGTACACCCCAGCTGTCCATACAGCACAGGCTTCGTGAACCCAGTGCTCCTGCGTCTCTCCGGCAGGGTCCGGCAGGGGCGATTCAGCCTTGACGCATTCGTGCCTCCGAAGCTTCTCAAGCGCTGCTACTGACACCCCAGCCGTAGCCTCCTCTCCCTCTGTCCTCTCATCGCAACAGTAACAGCTTTGCAGCTTCCTAAACAGCCCCCTTGAACTCGAACGGAGAGCGCTTTGTCTCGCTGAGTCAGCACCACTGTCCAACCTTGGCGCCTTTCCACCCAGCGTACCAGTTGCGCAATTATTATCTGTTGCTTTGAGCAGCCTTTCTGCCAACGAGGAGGAGGGAGGAGGCCCTTCCCCCAGGGCTTCCACTTTGACCTTCTCTTTCAGTCTCGATTTCTTCTTCGGCAGGCAGTCCTCGGGGTAGTACGGCCCGCAGAGGTCCCCCTGGTCTTTGTAGTTGGCCGGCTGGCGGCACAAGCAGCAGACCAAGCAGGCAGCATTGAGGGCCTTGGAGACCACTGGCCCGAGGTGCATCATGGATGACAGAGGTAGGATGGCTGGAGGCCGCAGACACGCGGTCCCCAAAAGCCCAGCTTGGGCAGACAAAGAAGAAAACGAAGAGGTGTGATGCTGCTGCTGCTGATTGTGGAGTTTCGCCTCTTCGGCTGGGCAGTTGATGACTGTGCAGGTGGTGAGGAGTTCGTCCCACTTCTCCATCCGGATGTACGGCGAGAAGGGTGGTGCCCGGCTGTCTGCTCTCAGCCGCTTACAGGAGACGTACTTGAGCCGGATCTCGGGCTCCGTGGGGCTCAGCAGAGGCGCCTGCTGCTGGTGCCGTTGCCTGGTCTTGTTTTTGCACCGTGAGGGTACGCTTTGGACCTTCCGGCGCTTGTGGTGCTTCCTTTGTCTCTTGGTGTAGCCATTGTAGTTGGCATGGTGGGCTCGCTGCTTCTGGGCCCGGGTCTGGGCCTGGGAGGACCTCCCTTCCACACTCTCGGTGTTCCCCAAGCCTTTGTCTTCTCCTCTGGGCTTCTTCCCTTCCCTTTGTCCTTCATCGCCTTTCCCAGCTGCCGTCGCCACCGTCACCACCCCTGGTTTCTCTTGGGCAGCAAGGAACAAAGCTGGGCTCAGGTGAGGGCACTTCTCCAAGCTATTTTTGGCCACGTGGAAGGAGGCAGCTTTCCCCTTTCTGTTCCTCTTCTTGGGCAGCAGGCAGACGGTGCTCGCAGCCATGCTGTCGCCGCTGAGCTGCAATGTCTCGGGAGATGAATAGGCCTCACCCTTGAAGCAGTTGGAGGACAGTTTCTTACTGTTCATTAGTTTTCCTCTGAAGGATCTGTTGTTCGGGTTTCTGCATAATTGCTCGACTGCTGCAGCGGCGGGAGCCTTTTGTGACAAAGCCTGGTTTAATGGCCGAGCTTCCCCCACGGCTGGGGTTCCGCTCGTATTCTTTGAGGCCTGTTCCCGCTCTGGAAGGGAAGGGCTGAGAGGATTATTGTGGGCGGCAGCAGCCGCAGGAACCGTGCCTGGGATGGCGGTGGCCACCGTTCTGCAGGCAAACTTTTTCAGGTTGGGAGAGGTGATCTTCTGCACAATCGCTTCCAGCTTCAATCCCCTTCCTTTCCTCGGGGGCAGCACTTTGGTCTTCATAGCGCCCTGAAAGGAAGCCCGGGAGGTGATTTTGATGCAGACCCCCGGGTTTTCTTTTGCCTGGGGGGACTTGAGCATCACTTCACAGGAATTCTTGGGAGACGGTTTCACGTTGGTTCGCCTGGAGGACGGCATCCTCTTAAAAAGGCCCGGAGATACGTCTGGCTTCTCTTCCTTCCCACTGTTGCTGCTGCTGCTGCTGCTGTGATTGTTGCTTCTTAGGATCAAGTTCCGTTTCTTAGCAGGAATCGGGGGCAGGAAAACAGACTTTCTTTTCAGGGCATGGAGTGGCCTCTCGACTATCTTGCCGACCATTTCTGGCCTGGCTTTCAATTGTTTGCCCAGCTTGCTCTCCTTCTCAGAGCTGATCTTGAAGGACCCCGGCAGGTGGTTGTTGGGGAACATCTTCCTGGGCAGTTTGGCAGTTTTGAAATCCACTTCCACCATGTTTTTCTCTCTCCTTCTCTTGGTGTAGAAGACCTCCTGAGTCCGGGTCCTGGAACGGAGAATCATAGATTGTTGATCTTTCATCTCGGTTTCTACAGTGTCGGCTTCTTTGGCCTTGGGAACAGCAGAATCTTCATTCTGGGTCAAGGTGGAGATCAGGGGAGGAGACAGATTGCAGGGCTTGGGTGACGTCTTCCCATTGGCCTTCCGAGCTTTGAAGGCCACTCTCTCTTTCAAAACATACATTGACTTCTTGCCCGCCAACTTCTCGTGAGGAGTTGAAGCTTTGGCACCTTCCAGAGGGTCTGGCATTCGTGGCTCGGTCATTGCAGTGAAGGAACGGGTACACATCCTGGCCGGCAAGCCTTCAGTGGGGAACCTGGGAGTCTGGCCATGGGTGTTCTTACTGGGCATTTCAATCAAGTTGTTGGGAGCTGGGCATGTATTGGCCACCAGGCCAGCTGCTTGAATGCCTGAACATGGATTTGACATGGACTGAATAGATTCTTCTCCACCCGACAGCCTACACTGCAGCTTTTTACTCCGAAGACTTTTACCTCTGGAGGTGGGTTCTGATGTTATGGTCAGCTTATCTGGTAGGACTTGTTTCTTCAACAGCAAGGTAGTTGGTGTCTCGGTCTTCTCTTGAGGGACATTGTCACCAGCTGCTGACTCTTCCTTGGACTTCAAGTGATGCAGAGAAGTTTCAAACCAGCTTTTCACTTTCGTGTCTGTGCCAACTGCTGGTCCTAAAAGGAGAACGGATGGATCAGACAAATGAGGAGGAGGAGCGGTGTTCTCCTTCTCAATGGTGTGGGTTGCTTCTTCTGCTGAACCTGGAGTATCTTGGAGAGAAAGAACCGGAGCGTTCTCCGCAGGCTTAGGGGTGAAGGCATCGTAAGTCAAAGTCTTTTGCTCGGAACCAGCTAATTCACACAAGGAGGAATACTCCTCGGGTTCCAAATCAGATTCCTTCAGGTCTGGAGAAGACATCATGGGGAGTTCACTGAAGTCTTCTCCTGAACAGGAGTTCCTGGCCGTGTCCTCCAGCCATCGTTCACTCTCTGTCCTTGTGGCCTCGTCGTAATTTAAGGCCTCCCCTTTGCTGGCCTGCTGCTGTTGACTGAAGCCCGTGATCCCCTCGCCTTCATTTGACCCCTCAGGGCCACAGAGCCTCAAGCAGGAGGCATTTTTTTTCTCCTCGGAAGGCTCACTCAGTTTGCCAGAGAATAGACTCTTGGGGAGATCCGAAGATTGGAGGCTTGACCCAAGCTCTTTCCAGGTGTCGCTGAGGTTCTCATCTGGCCACTCAAAGTTCTCCATGGCATTTTCAGAACTCACGGAATTGGCAGTGGCATTGGAATAGCAGCTGAAGCTTCCGGGGGTCTCAGAACTGGAGGTGGCCACCGAGATGTTTGGCTTGGCGTTGTAGCCCACAGAGCTGGTGGTTTTTAGGGAATTCTTCGTCTCAGTTGTTGTGAAGGAAACCTGGGAGCTGTCATAAACCTCCTCAGTGAAATTCTTCCCATTATTACGCCCCAGTCCTTTGTCTATCTTCAAGGGTTCGGCAAGAGCGTTGGAGTCCCCCTGGTTGGACCAGGGGCTTTTGACCACAGAATCAAGGCAAGTCCTGTGGTTCTCCAAGTGGAAAGGAGATTTGTCTGGGTCTTTGTTTGGAGCAGGGGAATTGGCCCAGCCTTTGTCTGGTTTCTCGTTGATAGCATCCTGCAGACCAATAATTTCAGATGCCAGCTCCTCTTGAGAAAGGGCACTGAGGAGCAACCGGGGGCAGTCTCTTTCGCCAGCCACAAACTTGGTAAAGCTCTCCAACGGCAGGCTGGTGTGAATGCTTTGGAAGGAATCGTCGGATTTGGTCGACAGGTCATCCGGAGACGTCACCGAGCAGGTGGACACAGATTCGGGCTTGGGTTTGGAATTGCTGTTGACCCGAGCTGGGCTACGGCTTTGGCTGCAGTACAAGAAGCCCCTCTCCAGCTGGTCTTCAGAGCCACTCAGGTAATCGGTGTCTTGGGTTTCAGCATGGACCGACTGGGGGGCACTGAGGGGGTCTGAGTGTGGAGTCCCCGCTTGCTCTGCAGAATAATTGTTGCCCTCAGGGCTGCAGTGCTGGCCCTTGAGTTGCTCTGGGGTCCTCGGTGAATTTTTGATCCCCTTCTTCTGCGGCATCCCCGTGGACTTGGAAAGGAGAAGCTGCTGGACAGTGTTGGAGATGTTTTCCACTTGAGAGGTAAGGGCCGTGAGGCTTTGGAGACTCAGATCCGATAAGAGGTTCTCGGGGATCTTCTCCTTCGACAAGTTCTTGCAGTTGGCAGGTGGCTGGGTGTCGGAGCTCGTCCCATCGGTTGGTGACGGGTTCAGCAAAGGCATGAAGTGGCTATGGTCAGCCAGGCTGGCTGGGAATGTCCCAGTGGTCAGCGACTGCTGGCTATATTGGAAGTTCTCCAAGTTAGGCATCAATGGAGAAGGCGTTGAACTATAGGATGGGGACCTCCCAACAGAACGAGCCGGAGAGTGACTCGAGCTAGGGCTAAACGTTTGGTAATACTGGTCCGGTGTCCTCACCGGAGGGTCAGCTTGGCAGTAACTCTGTCCTGACTGGTTATAATGTTGGTATTTTGCTAGGTTTTGATAGTGCAGCGCCTCCTGAGCATGGTGTCTACCTTGCAGAGAGGGCGGAGGGGGAGGCGGTGGAGGCGGCGGCGGCGGCTGTTGTGGTTGCTGCTCGTAACTGATTCGGTTGGGCTGGTAGCTGTGTAAGCCCTGAACCCGTTGTGCAGCAGGCAAGCTAGCAGCACTGCCCAAACCCCTTTCATGCGTGGGTGGGGCAGGGGAAGGGTTGCAGCTTTTGTAGGAATGAGCTGTCTGGCCCCCGCTCTGCACTGAGGTGTATGTGGAAGAAGCCGGGAAGGACTGGGAATGCTGCGGGAAGTGGGCCCCCTGCGAGAAGGAGAGCGAGGAGGATACCTCGCTTTGCATCTTCTGCCTGGGGAGCTTGGGGTACGTCAGGGGAGAGGGCTGGGGTCCCGGCTGCTGCTGGAGGTGCAAGGAGTGACTTCGGAAGGGCAGCTGGGGTGTCTGTTCGTGGTACTGCCTGCTACTGGATGGGGTCGCCGTCTTTTTCATCAGGTTGTCCTCGTACTTGGCCACCCCACCAGGTAACGCCTGCGGAGGCTGCTGCTGCTGCTGCTGCTGCGGGGACCCCCATCCCTGCAGGCCGTCCTCTCCGGCGTAGCGGGAAGGGTAGGGGCTATTCTCTTGGATGGGGTAATTGGGGAAGGAAGCCGGCCTGCTGGGCAGCTGCTGGCCGCGTAACGGCTTATTGCTTCCCCGATGGTACTTCTCCACGGCGCTGTTTTCACCAAAGGCTTGGTACGGCAACGGGGGCAGTGGAGGAGGTGGCTGCTGGGGGCTGTAATACTCTTTTGTCATCAGCCTCTGACGTTCGCAGGCTGGGCTTTGATGCCTGTAATTCTCCAGGCGTGATGAATCTTGCGAAGAAGTCGGCTGGTAGTTCTGCTGGTTGCCATGGAAACCACACCTTTCGCGAAAGGACTGCATGGCTGGGCCTTGTTATCTGCGGAGAGAAAAAGCAGAAACTGGAGGATTAAAGTCAACGCATTTCCCCCCTCCTCTCTCTCTCTCTCTCTTTCTCCCTGCCCCGCCCAACTTTTCACCTTGAATTGTTGTGGCTTTGTCATTGGTTCTGCTTTGCAAACAAATAAACAAATGCCGGAGTTGAAGGCAGATCTCTATGTGTGGGTGGGTGGGTGTGTTTCTCCTCCACTCCGGCTTTGCATGCTCCCGCCAATAGGTACAAAAGAGTCAACGATGCAGTTGTGTGCTGGTTACAATCCCTCTCCCCATACTGACACAGAGTCACGCTTCCCCCTTGGGGGAACCAGGGAGGAATTTTAGCAAAGGCAGAAGAGGGTATCAGGGTGGTGCGTGCCCAGCACACTAACCAACAGAATAAGCCTGGCCCCATTTCTCCCCAGCTCTCAAGCAGGACGAATAGTTTGGCCCCAACACTGAACAGCTGCCATTTTGTCTTTATGGATACCAGAATTCACAGCCTACGGAGGCTGGGAAGTTCAATTCCTATGGCTGAAGGCTCCGGTGAAGGAGCCACTCGTGGGAATCCGGCGATGGGGGCAGCCTGCCTAAACTTTCAGGAGGAGGCCTAGCTGCTCCTCAATTCCAATTTAATGCCACCCCCCATCCAACAAAATCAGGGTTTTTTTTACCAAAATGTGGAATGGAATTTATCCCTTTGCACGAGCAAAGGAATGATTGCTTTGGGATATTCTCATGAGCTTAAAACAAAACCACACAGGCTGAATTGGAAAGTCCTTTGAGCCGCAGCAGACAACTAGCACGTCAGCCCACAAGCTGTGGGTACAAGGAAGGTTTGCAAATGAGAGGCATTGCATGAAGCTTAGGCTCCGTTTAAAATGCTACCTTCTCTTTAGTTATCTCAGCAGCTCACCCCCTTTGCCGCAGGTGTGGCTGTCCTTCGAGGAAGCAGGAGCCGAACTGGGTTGGCGCTGCGTCGTCCTTTTCGTCCCCATTCAGCAAATGCTCCAACGTCTCCTAATTTTCCCCTCCCAGCCCTGTGCTTCAGCCTGGGGAGGAAACGTCTGATTCTGCCCACCGAAAAAACACAAGGAGGTGCAGCTGGTCATTTCCTGCTCTCTCCAGCAAACCTTCACCCTGGCAATTGTGCCTCCTGGACGTCTGGCGTTTTGCCCTTCACCTTTGACTCTGTAAAAAGCACTTAGCGGGCGAGTCTCCGTGTCCAGCCTGCGCAGCAAAAACAACAAAAGATCTTGAGGCTGTTTGAAGGGTCCCCAACATGGCACCGAGCGCAGATGCAGCCATTCCAGAATGCCTGGATAATGTCTGTCTTTGTTGTTTGAACAGAGAGATCTTTCATCTGTGCTGAGATTCCTGGCCTCTGCAACTGGTTCTCCCAGGATTTGGGGCTCCCCCCTGGATATTTCAAACCCCGTCTCTCCTTGCCCCAACCAGCTATTCTATTCCCAAGTGGCACCCTTTGTAATTGGTGCAGTACCTCTGGAATCTGTCTGCTCCTTATGAGAGCAGTGATATATTTAAGAAATGCTGGGATTCGCAGTTCTGGTTGCACCGGAAACCCCACGGAGCACCTGCTGATGTATTTTTAGGCATGTCGGACGATGATGTGCAGAGAGGAGATATGGAGGAAGAATTCTGCAACTCCAAAGAAGGTTTACCCCGGAGTTCCACAAAAGTCTTATGTAAGTTAAGTCTCTGTTTCCCTACCAGGAATTCCCTGAACTCCTGGCCGGTCTGAAGAAGGCTGAGTTACTATGAGGAACATTACTCAACATTTGGTGTTCAGTTTTCCCATTAGCTTAATCCTGCTTTTCCCTGTGACCCTCTCAGTATGTTCAGCATCATTTCTACGGATCTTTCCATCCACCTTTACGCCAGTGCAAATAGCCTCCCTCCCTCCTTCTCTCCTCCCTCCCTATTCCTTCCTTCTCTCCTTTCGTCCTCTCCTTCCTTCCTTCTTCTTTCCTTCCCTCCTTCCTGCCTTGCCTCCTTCCCTTCTTTCCATTAAAGTTCCCCCACTAGATCCATGAGGATGCAGCTGGTCTTTAAGGGGCATCTGATGGTGGAGAGACCACCTCAGAGGATTTTACTAAGGCCTGTGGAGAGGCACATCCTCCTCGCCTCTTTTTTCTTGACCCGGGTTTTTCTGCAGTCCAGAGGACACACCATCTGTACGCGCACACACAGGCACACCACAGCTGACAGCACAACCCAAGCAGCTGCTCCCTTGCTGCGCACAGGGATACCAGCGAAGTCTGTCCACTGCAAAAGACAGAGGCACCTGCAGGACCGCTGCTCTGTATGCGCAATCGAGCAAATAGACACAAGCAGATGCTTTCATGGGCTTTGTATGCACAGAAATCATTAACCGGCAATGCTCTGAAGCAGATTTCCTCAAGCTGAGCCGCTTGAAAATGGGTGAATTTCAACTTCTAGAATTCTGGGAAGTGACGTTCACCATCTCCAAGTGGCCGAGGTTGAAAAACATTGCTCTGAAGACACGTGCGTAGAAATCTGGAACATGGGTACCACTGATCTGGTCACACCCAATATGATTTGGATTTCGTCCTAGTCTCTTATCATCAAGAGTCACCGCTTATCTCTTTCTTTAGAAAAGACCCCGTTGGCTGGTTGGCAAAGAGGGGCATAACATGGCTGTCTACGCAAGTGCCCAACGCGCCCTTCCTTGTACAAAGAAGCCATTTCCCCAAACAGCTTAGCAGATAAGACGTTAAAATAGACTTCAGCTCTGGAAACTTGGCCCACGAATCGCTGCAGATGTTCCTTCTTTTCTCCCCTTCTTCTGCAATTCTGCCAATCGGGCCCCGAGCAGGAAGGAGGAAAAGAAAAGAAAAGAAAAAATTAAGGAACAAAGAGGAGGAAATCAAAGGCAGAGGCTGCTGAGAGGCAGGGCTGTTCCGCTGTTCCCGGAATAAGCACAGATGAAAACAACGCAGCGGTGTTTGGATTGACAGATTTGACTCTCTTCTGTTTTGTTATTAAAGACCCAGGCTGGGTTGAGATTTACTTTGCCATTTCTCAGAGGCTGGTTCCTTCCCGCCCCCGCCCCCTGCAATTCCCCCCCTCGCTATTCTCAGGGCCTTGAGAATGTATTTCTGATTTCCCTGGGTAGGGTCCTGACCCTAGTCTCTTTTTATAGAGAGAATGCAGAGTGTTAATTCTGGGGGTCCCCATGCTGAATGCAGAACGATTTAAGCCGGAATGGAATGGGGTCCATTTTGCTCTCTTCTCTTGGGGCTGAATGGAAACACACTTCTGGAATCACACCAAATCCTTGATGTGTCTTCTGGGACACCAGCCTTCCCTTCATGAACCAAAGCAGGTAATTTCTAACATCCCTACCTACTACTGGGTTCCTACCACATCCTCGGTGGTTGAACTCACCCATTTTCTGGGCTTGCTCAATTCACAGACTCCTAAATGAACCCCCAAACTTTATTCACACACACACACACAAACATACACATACACACAGTCAGAGCTAAAGCCACATTCAATAAGTTGTGTCTACACTATGTTCAGGGAACGTGGCCCCCTCCATCTGAGCTTGCTTGGTTGATAACAAAAGTATTGGGAGGGTTTTCAGAGACTCCAAAATCCAACTGTGAAATTAGAATCTCTTTAACTTGGGCACCAAAGACAGCAAGGTAGAGCCAAGGGCGGGCAAAGGAGCTGTAGAGATCAAAGCCCC
Organism: Bungarus multicinctus; assembly: GCA_023653725.1. Taxonomy (NCBI): domain Eukaryota; kingdom Metazoa; phylum Chordata; class Lepidosauria; order Squamata; family Elapidae; genus Bungarus; species Bungarus multicinctus. The sequence continues at coordinate 1,346,484 of CM042842.1, forward strand.
AGGAGATCAGTGGCCAGTCTACTAAGGACGGCCTCTTTCCTCTGGCTGAGAAGTCAGAAGGTCTTACAGGAGGGTAGAAGGAACTAACTCTCTGCCACCTTAAGCGTCCCTCGGGCATCGAGGAGATCCAATCAGTCAATCCTGAAGGAAACCAATTCTGACTGTCCTTTGGAAGAGCAGATTGTGAAGCTGAAGCTCAACTACGTTGGCCACCAAGTCACCGAAGAGAGGAACTCCCTGGGAAAGACCCTGAGGTTGGAATGATGGAAGGCAAAAGGAGAAGAGGATGGCAGAGGATGAGATGGCGAGAGAGAGAGAGATGCTGACGTAATGAACATGAATTTGGGCAAGCTCAGGGAGACAGTGGAAAGCGGGAGAGGAGGGGGCTGGTGTGCTGTGATCCATGGGCTGGCAAAGCCATGACTGCTACACAGCAAAAGCTGGGAAGAGAAGGACTGTGCGATGTCTGGAGGGGCTCAGATGCAGAGCAGACATTCCATCTTCCTATGACTTGTCCAGAGATAAACCGCAGCCCCCATGGTGGCGCCTCCATTACAGCAGGCGGCCAAGGCCTGCTGTCGCCTGCTGTTGCCATAGAGATGGCCTCTGGGCAAGCATGTGTGTGCCCCCTCCTCTCTCTCTCTCTCTCTCCCCATCTGGACATTGCCCTTCCAACTTCCACTAACTTCTTTCCAGCTTTGTCCACCAAGGTGAGGCATCTGTAGAAGAAAAAGCATAGTTATCTTTGGAAGGTTCCCATGCGTTTTCATTCAGTCTTTCATGGCGTGGAGCAAATTGGGAAGTCTCTTCTTCATCTCTCCTCCTCCTTCATCATCATCAATCCTGGAAGTCTCCTCCTCCTCTTCAATCCTGGAAGTGTAGCTATGATTTCTTCCTCCTTTTTCCTTCTCTGAAGTCCACCTTGGCTTCTGAACCTCCTTTGGCAGCGAAGTCTGGAATACATTGTCTCTCTGCGCATCAAACACCAGCATCACGTGACACGTCATTTGGAGGACCGATTAGACTTCATGGTGGTACCTTGGCAGGAATGGTGAGTTTAGAGGTCCAATGCGCTGCAAGAACCCAGGAAATAGGCAACTGCATGTAGGTGGGGTTAAAGGTATTGTGAGAATATAGTTGTTTCCCACTCCTGGAAAAGGCTGATGCCCCCACTTCCACGCAAGAGAGAACAAGGCTCCATAGGAGTGAAAGGCACAGCTGGCTGAGGAATCAGCCCCACCAGACTGAATGCCAGACCCCCCCTTCCTCTTCTGCACCTCCATTTCATGTGCAAAAACGAAAGCGCGCGGTTAGGTTCTCAATGCTTTAATAACCCAAAATATTTGGCTACCGAGTTGGCCAATGTCTCAGGAGTTAGTGCTAGATGAACAATTTGGGGGTTTCACAAGCCGGGTTGGCAGGGCATAGGAACAAATCAAAAAGGAAATCCAGACATACTGCGAGAAAGGAGGTTCATTTTATTCCCAAGAACAAAGAAATTTGTGAAGCTCCCAAGGAATGGGGTACAGAGACTTAGTTTTATGGGGTGGACCTGTCCTTGGTGTGAGCTCAGGGGTTGCGGTTTGTGTGCGTGTTGGTTGTAACGTGTGTCTTTCCTGTGCAGATGTGCTATTTGGAATGCTCTGATCCTGAGGGATACATGAAATCCGGAAAGGAAAATCGCCCTCAAGTACTAGATTCCACCTCTGGCATCTTCTCTCTTTGTCCTGGGGGGGATTCCTGCTCCTCGATGCTAGTCTAATGTTAGGATTGTACGTTTATTCTGAGGCTGGTTGGCAGTTGAGGGTTCAGAGGGCTTTTAAAGGTGGGTGGGAACACAGAAGAGAAGCCTTTTATCTCCCCCTCCCTTTCTGCAATTGCAATCCTTCCAAATTCCAATTTGGAGGCGTTTGAGCATTCTGCTGTTTTCGGCAGGCTCTGACTTCCATTGACTCGGATCTTCCCTGCTCATAATTAGCCAGACATTTTCTAGCCTACCTCGCTCAGAGTGGAAATGAGTATCTCTCCTCTTGGAGGCAGCCTGAAGACGGACAGGCTGGATCAATAGCTGGGGGGAGGCGGGGGGGGGGAGGGGGCTGCATGGGCTGGTGATGGCTGCAAATCCACCCAACCGCACAAGTGGCTGAGAAGCATTCCTTAGCTTGGCTGGAGAACTCCTTCAAACAGCGACAGCTTCGGGAAGAAGGAAGCATTTCTGAAAAGCTGACACTCCGGAGGTAGATCCCAGTAATTGGCAGGATGCCCTTTAGGATTCAAAGCCATGTTTTCTGTTCGGAAAAGCAGCCAAATCCAAATGCTGCAGCTGTTTCGTTGCTTGCAAGAACAAGATGGGGGGGGGGGGGGGAAACCGCAAAGAGAACGGGAAGGCAGCTAAGTCTTCTGCAGCTCCTGTCTTGCTCGTTTAGGGACGAAAAGCTCAGAAGCAGAAGGGTTTAAAAAAAACAAAGAACTCAGCCCTTTAACAAAATGCAGAAACGTATGGGTAGAAAACCAAAAACAATTCCTCAGATAAGACACACACAAAAAGAGAAGAAGAAGAGGAGGGGGAAGAAAGGCTCCCAGCCCTTCATTTTAGCCACTGATGGCCAGGCAGTGAGTCTCTCTCAAAGGAAATGAATATGGATGTGATGTTGGAACCAAAGTGCAATTATTCTTACTACAGTAGGAAAACTGCAAGGTTTCGAGAAGCCCAGCTGCTGGGATTGCACAATTCTGATGCTTCCTTGCCTGATAGCAGATCTCTGGATTTCAGATCAAGACGCCATCGGAGTCCGTTGCCAAAATAGGCTGAAGTATCTCACTTCTCAAAGAAGGGGTTGCGTTAATCCAGGATGAGGTTAAATCCAAATGCGTTAGACTCAATTGAGCTGGACCCTGGGAGTAAAACGGTGGTTGCTCTCCGCAGGGAGTCAAAACCCCCCTCGCTTTTGAGAAAGGGGCAGGGGGGACATCTGGCCAGTGACCGACCAGAGAAGAGCCACACTCAGGAGTAACATTTCACCAACCGAATTAGCAGAGGAAATGCAAACAATTTCAAATGCAAATGAGTCTTGTTTTTCTCCCAGCTGCTGTTGCTAGTTGGAAAGCACAACCCTGCACGATTTTCCAGCCTGGGTCCTTTTCCAAGTTCATGGTGGTTTCTCCAGAACAGCCACCCTGGATTTCTCGGTCCAGAGACCAGGGCAACCTATGCTCCTCACTGCAGGTCGTTCTCAAATTACAACCGTTAGTTTAGCAATCCTTTGAAGTTACAATAGCCCTGAAAGGAGGAGCAGCAATCCTTGCATTTACAGACTCCGGTGGCCAAAATTGGGATTCTTGGCCACCAGCATGGATTGACGGGAGTGGCACTATCCCTGGCTCCAACGTGGACAAGGGGTTTGCTTAGCAACGGCAGGGATTCTCGCAACAACCACAGCGCTAAAGTTGGTAAACTCACTTAACAACCACCCTGCTTAGCGGAGGAAATTGTGGCTGCAATTGTGGTCGTAAAGCAAGGATAACCCATACTTTCTGCATCTCTGTTTTTCGCTCCCTTTTGCGCTGGGGTCTTGGCGCTGCTTCCTTGCCAGGGGGGAGTTTGAATCCCAGACCCAAAACCTCCCGCAGCTTGGCTCCTGCTGAGCCAGACGGCAATCTCTCTGCCTACCTCCATTTTTTCCTCCCCTTCCCCGACCACTGCACTCCATTCAGCCTCAATGCTCCTGGGGTGGGGAGCCTTTGCTTGCTCCTTTGCACGATGGAAGGAGCCAAGGGGCAAGGTTTGCTCTACCAACGCCGTGTGTGCGTGCAAGACACACAAGCACACACACACACAGAAAAGTCTCCCTGCCTTGTGCAAATTGGCAATCTTGCTGTCCTTTTTCCAGCTGCTTCCTGCTCTTGCAGACGGAATTTTAGCGGGGTCTTGTAAACTAAAGATAATCTGTTCAACTGTTGCCAAGAATCTGCCTGCTGTTGGGCTGTTACCATAGTCTGCCCTTCTCTCTCTCCCCCCCTCTCTCTCCCTCTCTCTCTCCCTCTCTTTCTCTCCCTCTCCCTTCCCCCCCACTCTCTGCCACTTTGGGGTGCCAGGACTCCCTTCCAGAGCGATGCGACACTCTCGCAATCCACAGGAACTCCGCTATGCCAGCTGCAAGCCTTCACCGCGGCATCTCTTCCTTGCCAAGCCTCCCAGCTCTGCCCCCTCCCCATAACCCCAATCAGGTTGTTGCCGCCTCCCCAAGTACCTCAGCCTGTTTGCACAAAGGCTCATACAGCTGGGGATTATGGAGGTGGAGGTAGGACACAGTCGTGCGAGGGGAGGACATGGGAGAAAAAGAAGCAGAGACCAGCCGTGGGTCAAGCTGGAGGCAAGAGGGGGCAAAGACTCAATGCCTTCCTCTCTTTTACACCAACTCACATTTCTTCCCTTCTTCTCTCCTTTATGTGTCTTTTCTCTCTTGTGGGCACATGTGCATTTAATCCTCTTTAAGGCACGTATTTCACCTCCTGCCCTTTTCTTCCTTCTCTTCTATTGATCCATCTCTCCATCCATCCATCTACCTCTCCTTCTCAGCCCTGCCCCTCTGCCCTGTAGGGTCATCTGGGAAGGAGGAAATCTAAGCCTCTGCAATCCTCCCCTCATTCCATACTTAGAAGGCCTTCGGGGGGGGGGGGACACCTACGTACACCTGTGTGCATGTTTTAAAGATAGGTAGACCACACTGAGATAGCTAGGTCCATCTTACTGGCCTAGGAGAAAACCACAGCTTCCATCTGCCACAGCCAGGAGAGCCAACCATCAGGGATGGTGGGAGCTGTTCTCAGAGGGCTGTCGTGTTTCCAGATCGGCTTTGGCAAATGTGCCAACGCGCTGAACCGCGAGACAAATCTGAACAGATCCAAATGCCTTTTGTTTTCTCACTTCAGGACGTGTGGCGTGCACACGCGTGTGTCTCAGCTCCGAAAAAATAAACCCTCTTGACGTACAGATGTCAGCTCACCACTGCAGGAGGATGGGAAGAAAAGGAGGACCGAGACCTCCCCACTTCTGATGCCCGAGCTGGATTTCACACTCGCACCCAAGCCTACATTCAATCCCAAGCCACACTCGGACTGGGAGGGAACGATGGAAAAACCGAGTGGGGAGTTGTTCACCGGTCTTCATTTCCTGCTTGGAGCCCCCCCTCCCCCCCAGAATGTGGGTCTGTCAGCTTGTCAGCCTTGACGATGCCTAATTGTGAGCTAGTGGGCTCTCTAGCAGCCCTCTCTGGCCTCTTGCCACACCACAAACGGCTTTGTATAATTTTATTATTAAGAGGAGGCACGGCATGGCAGGGGATGTGGTGGGGAGGGACACAGAACGGCGAGGATCAGTGGGAAGGAAGCAAAGGGAGGAAGCCAGCAAAGAGGAAGCTGAATAATAATAATAATTAGAAGAGAAGAGAAAGAATTGGAGGAGATAACAGAATGCAAAGACCTGCAAATAGAAATAGAACGACCGTGGAACAAGCACGCAAAGGCAGCATTAATGGCAACAGGGCCCTGGGCACAACCCCAAAACAATGGGAGCACGGCTTGAACATCGTTGGCATTGACAAATTCACCACTGGTCAATAGCAAAAGGCAGCTTGACTGGGAACAGCTTACATCCTGTGGAGGAGACCTTTAACCCCATCAAACATCCAGATCTGCCTATCCCAGGTCCTTGGCAAGGACTCAAAAATGCCAAATCCAGTTTGAACACCTGGCTGCCATGAAACATGATAATTAGAAAACCAGCTTCCAGACCAGCCTGGCGCTACCAAAAATTCCACCCCACGTGAAGCAGAAAAGTCGGCCTGAATATATTTTATACACAAAGTGACTTGGGGAAATTTTGCCTTCCCTTGCCATTAAGGGCGAAAAGCTCGCCATCCCTGGTCACGGAAACAAAGCCGTCCATTGAAGGGTAAAGCCCCTCCCCATTACGAAAAGACGATTGCAACAGTGGGGAAATCATGGAAGGGGTCTCGGCTGCGTGGGGAGAGGGGCAGGGGGAGGAAGCCAGGAAAACCAAGGCTTGCTCAGCCTCCAGCCACTTTCCAGCAACCGGACTTTCATCCCCAGCCATCAACCCAACAGGCTTCAATTCACAAGTGGCCCTTGTTGCAAGGGAGCAAAACAACAGAAAACAATGATTTTTGTACACACACACACACATACACACCCTTTGGTAAAAGGAAATCCTACCACCCATCCCCTCGTGCCTGGCAGCATTTGCAAACCTTGGCAGTTTTCCTGAAGGGGACAATCAAAGACTGCAATAAAACGGGGAGATCTTATCTCCCCCCAGAGCCAAACGAGGAAGATGATTAAAAACACGGCAGAACTTGGAGGAATCTGACGTGGGAAAGTGGCGTGGAGTCACAGCTCTGCATAAACACACCAATCCTGAGCAATGCAGAACACTGCAGCGGCTTGTGGGGGGAGCATTTGGAGGCGATGTGCAAAATGTCATTTCCAGACAATAAACTTAGCGCACAAGGAAAAAAGCGAGCCGTCTGGCTCTCTCTGGAGGCAAGATCACAGTTGCCAAAACGGTACCTGCTGTGTAGCCTTTCATGGTGGCTACGCAAGGCGTTATCCCAAAGAGATGGGAAAGAGCCAGGCTGGTCGAAAAAGTCAAGATGGCAGGCTCAATGGTATGATTGATGGGCAGCTGCCATCTCCACGTCCCTGAAAGGAGCCGAGTAAATCCCTGCAAGATTCTTCACCTCCCTCTGTGGTCTGGTCAGCCTAATCCTGCTGGTATCTGAAAGTCCCAGAAACGCACAATTTTAATGGCTCTGCAGCTGGCAACGTTTGTATCCCACTCTTGACACCAATCTAAGTTCAGGTCACCGCAAAGTAGCCCCCAGAGACAGACCTCGGCCTGATGTGCCCCCGAAGTAGACCCCAGGGACAGAGATTGGCCTGATGTGCTACATTTGGGTGACCCCCAAAGTAAGGCCTCAAGGGTAGAGGTTGGCCTGATGTGCAGCTTTGAACTCCACCGTTTTGACACGAGAAGCAGAGTTTCCGCATCTTTCCACTGGCGTAGAGGTTGCGGATTCGCTCCTCCCGAGTTGGACGGGTTTCCGAAGCCCATCAGCAAAACCACTGGGACCCCTGGCTGCTCCATCCTCATCCTTGCTCTTGCAAGGGGACATCGCAGGCTAAACATTCTCAGGGAGATACCGAGGCTGATCGTGGGCAGAGAGAAGTGGTAGCGGTGGGCACACACACCGGCTTTCCGGAGCCTGTTTTACAAAGGGTGCCATCTGTCTCTGTCCTCTGGCATCCAGATGGGCGATGCAGCCAATAGACCCTCCTCTTTCTGCCCACCCTCCCTGCGCAGCAATGCAAGTGGCCTAAATCCCCTCTAGCTCCCCTCTCCCCCTACCACCGCCAGTTTTCCAGGCGCCTCCCTCCGGTGAGGAGGAGGAGGAGGAGAGGTGGGATAGGCGAGGGCTGCATATGGGAATTCTCTCCTTCCCTGCCACCTTCCTTTCCCCAGCGCCAGGCAGGAGCTGCCGTTTTCTCCCCGGCCCGCCTCATCCATCTTCCGCACGCTCCCTCGGAAACCAGCAGACTGCGGCAGCTGCTCCTCGCACACCACTTGACCAGAGATGATGATAAATGGCGCTGGAGCCCGGCCAAAAGGGTGCTTGGGCAAGGGGGGGCAGGGGATCCCTCTTCCGCCCGGGCTGAAGGTCTCCCGCCAGACTCTTGCTCGAGGGAGACCCTCCCCCAGCATTCACGCGGGGCGGGGGGGGGAGGGATGCAATGTAGAGGGACTCACGTGGGAATTTGGGAAGGATTCCCTGATCACAACAGGACAAGGGCTGTGATTGGCAGCAGCCCCAGACTGTCCCCTGATCAAGACCCTGGCCAGGACCCTCTCTTGGATCTCCAGGTGCCCCCTTTCTCCACCTCCTCCTGCTGCCACCAAAGTGGGTGCTTCTTCTTCCTCCTCTTCCTCAGGGCCCCCAGAATGCCTCTAGCCATGGTTTAAGGATCAATTCCAGCTCCCTCCCTCCCTCCCTCCCACTTGGCGGTTGGGCTGTGGGAACAGCTGCCTGGGAAGGCCGAGGGGGAAACTGAGGCCAGGCGGGGCTTTTCAGAGGCTCTCTTTAGCAGGAGGGCACCCAAGAGGTCTGGCGTCTGTCCTTCGGCTCCCCAGAATCTCTTTTTCTTGCCTGGTGGGGGTGGTTTCAGCACTCCCTCCATAGCACTTCTGGATCCCCTTGGTGCCTCCTTTCTCCCCCCCCCCATCCCCTCACTCTTTTCATTAAGGGTCAAAGAGGGGACAAAGGTCAGCCCGTTCCCTCCCCCCCCCAATCGTAATTATCATAGCTCCCAGGAGGGGATTAAAAGGGTGGAGAAGACATTAGTGAAAGTCCAGCTGCCCTGCGCTTTCCTTCTTTCCATATGTGGATCTGTGTGTGTGCGTGTTTGTGTGTGAGCCACTTGGAGAAACACCATTTGCTCGGTGTCACAAAGGGACCTCTTCCTCTCCGTGTGGGGTGCAGAGGCTCAAAGAGAGGAATCTACATTGATGATACAGCCTTGCACATGAAGGGCCTCCTTCGCCATCTTTTGGGGTGGGAGGGGGCTTGGTCAGGGATGGGTGTCCGCAAAGTGCAGCCGCGCAGGACCTAAACTTGAAGCCCAGCAGCAGAGTCCAGAAAAGGACCCTCCGGCCTGAGAAGAGGGGCCTGGTTCCACGTCAAAGGTCTCAGACGAGGCAGGCTGAAAACACGAAAAGAAGCTGGGCAGCCAAAACAGGCATCTGATGAAGGCTGCTGGCCATACAACTCTCCTAGCCCCTTGGCCAAACCTGTGGGCAGCAGCCTCTTGCGTTACTTCTTCCGTCAGTCCCAGATGTATGAAACACATCTGGAGGACAGCAGGTATAACTAGGCCCCTTCCTGGCTTTCCCAAGCAGGAGAACTTTTGTAGAGACCTGGGTGTGTGGTGGTTTTCTTGCAGACGTTTCATGACCCAACTAGGTAACCTCATCCAGTGATAGAAGGGAGTGGGGTTTGTGGAATGGAGGAGGAGGAAGAAGAGGAAGAAGAAGAGGAGGAGGAAGAAGGAGGAGGGGAAGAAGAAGAGGAGGAGAAAGAGAACGAGGAAGAAGAAGGGGAAGAAGAAGAGGAGGAGGAAGAGGGGAAGAAGAAGAGGAGGAGAAAGAGGACGAGGAAGAAGAAGAAGGGAAAGGGGAAGAAGAAGAAGAAAAGGAGGTAGAGAAAGAAGAAGAAGAGGAAGAGGAAAAAGAAGAAGAAGAAGAAGGAGAAGAAGAGGAGGAGGAGGAGGAGGAAGAAGAAGAGGAAGAAAGATGACTGTGGGGTCCTTGATGCTCTCCGAGTGAGGTTTTCTTGCAGACATTTCATAACCCAACTAGGGAATGTCATCAGAGCAAGAAGACCTGGGAACATTCCTTACGTAACCTTCAGCCTCACAAAATGACAATAACATGTCGTAAAACCAACACCCCCCTCTCGAAACACCAGAACAAAATATTGAAGACTCAGACCCGCGTTAAGAAGGATGAAGGAATGAGGTGGGACAGGGGCTTCCTTTCAAATACATCCAACCAGCCTTCAAGGTTGACTGACCCTCTTCATCTACCTCTTCTCCATCTTCCTCCCTTCAAGCGGATGGAGGGGAGAGAGAGAAAAAAGAGCCGTTTGCGTTTCCAAGTTGATGTTGTTGTTATTTAATCTTTAGTGAGATTCACAGCCCTTGGGGCTGGTTGGTAGCTCAATAGCTCGAGTCCTGACCTAGGAACTGTTAAGGTTTCATGACCCAACTAGAGTCTTAACTTATTATTATTAACATATTAACTTAACCTCTTCCTCTTCTTCCTCCTCCTCCTCTTATTATTATTGTTGCTGCTGCTATTATTATTGTTGTTGTTATTTTGCCATAGCTTCCTAATAAAAGAGGTAGAGAATCTGGCTTGTTTTGTTGGCTAAAAACAGAGGACCGAAATCGAAGGGCTTCCTCGCCTTTCCTCCTTTCTAGCAGAGGCAAGCCGAGTTGCTCGCTCAGCACAAAAGGCAGCCTTGTCCTCCTCTCTCCATGCCTGGAATGCAGGGCTGTCCCTCATTAGGAGCGGGAAGATCTCCTCTGGAAGACCCCACCCCCTTGCCCCTCTTCCACCCCCCTGCCCTTCGCCCTCTCTTATCCCTTCCAGCTTTCACCCAGACAAGGCGCGTTTCCTGCCCGGAGCTGACCTTTCTGTTTGGAGTCGCTCCTACGCATTCCACCATAGCTGCAGCCTCTCTTGCTAAGCAGCTTCCTACCACCCTAAACTCCGTGTGGAGATGTTCCTCCTGCTCCTCCTCGCCAGATGATGGAAGCAGAACTGAATAACAGAGCTGGGAGGGACCTCGGAGGTCTTCTAGTCCAACCCTCTGGCTAAGTAGGAGACCTTATCCCATTCCGAACAAACGGCTCTCCAATCTCTTCTTAGAAACCTCCGGTGATGGAGCTCCCAAAACTCCTGAAGGCAACTCATTCCACTGAGGAATCCTTCTGTTAGGAAGTTTCTCCTTACTTCTAGGTTGGTCCTCTCCTTGATGAGTTTCCATGCATTGTGTCTTGTCATTAGGGGCTTTGAAATACCCTCCTCTGGGGTTAGGTTCCCACAGACACACAATCCAAGGGTGGCTTTTTTGGGAGGTCCAGCTCCTTAGGGCAGGAGACAAGCAGGGGAACTGCAAACCCGCTTTGTAGGCAGGGAGTGGGAAATCATGATTAGACCAGAGGTCCTCAAATCTGGCCACTTTAAGACTTGTGGACTTCAACTCCCAGGGTTCCTCAGCCAGCTGGCTGAGGAACCCTGGGAGTTGAAGTCCACAAGTCTTAAAGTGGCCAGGTTAGGGGACCTCTGGATTCAACAAAGGCTTTTTTGCAAGAAGAGCAGCCGCGGCAATTTCCTGTCCCCATTTCCCCAATTTCCTGTCCCCATTTCCTGCTGCTTTAGAGTCCACCTCTGTTGCAAAGGCTCGATCACCCAGGGCAGGTTTTGGGATGGGGTAGGGGGTTCTCACAGATCACTTCCTGCAACATCCTTTCAAACATCCTGTCCTGCTGCCTATTTATGAATGATGATGTGGAGCAAGGCGCTCCTTTCCTCGGGAGAAAATCTCCAGCCTTCCAAGGAAGAAAGAAAAGAAAAGCGTTTATGGTGAAAAAAAGGAAGGAAGGGGAGAGATGAAATACACAGCAGGGGCTTCCTGTAGCCTGGAGAAGGGGGTTGTGGTTCCTTTGCTCGACCCTGGCTGGATTTTACACTGACACTCACACCAACCCAGGATCCCTGTTCTGGACACGCTGTGATTTATGCCCGCCATTCCTGCCAGGGTTATTAACATTACCCAAATAAACTTGGTCTTTGCCCACCTCCTGCCCCTCCCCGCCAAGCCTCCACTGACCACCCAGAAGCACCTCCATAACTCTGTCCTCAGATTGTACCCCGGGGAACATCCACCGCTGGCTTAACCTCAACCAACAGGATGCCCCCCATGATGTGCGGTACTCAGTTTCCGGAATCCTCAGTGATGGCCATGCTGGCTGGGAACTTCTGGGAGTTGAAGTCCCCGTCTCTTGGAGCAGGCCATCCCAATCGGGGGTGCGAGAGGACATCGCAGCGGGTGCAGAAACTTGGGTTTAGAAGTTTCAAAATGATAGTGTACATGCCTAATCATATGCATATCATTATTTACTTTTGTAAGGGGTGCGAGGACGTATCAGGGCTGTGGGGTATAGAAAAGGTTGGGAAACCCTGTCTTAGAGGGTTCTCTGAGGTTGAGGAACACTGGATCATACAGTTCATAGGATTACTCCCTTTGCTTCCTGAGCTTTACATATTGGGGAGGTCTCTAGAGGCCACCCCAAAATCTTTTAGAGGTACTCTGAACTGTGGTGGCACAGTGGTTAGAATACAGTATTGCAGGCTAATTCTGCCCACTGCCAGGAGTTCGATCCAGACAGGCTTCCAGGTTGACTCGGCCTTCCATCCTTCCGAGGTGGGTAAATTGAGAACCCAGATTGTTGGGGGCAAGAGGCTGGCTCTGTAAACTGCTTAGAGGGCAGTGAAGCGGTATATAAATCTAAGTGTATTGCTACTCTTCCCAAAATAATCTCTCCAGATGAATACTTTGTAGAGGGAACGTCTTTCAAACCTCAACAGAGCAACCCTAACCCTAACCCTTTCGGCAGGAAACTGGTTTCAACGTTACTTAGCCCTCCACTAACGTCCATCAGCCAAACAACCAGCAAACCCACCAACAATCCAAATCCAGAGACCCTCCAAATCTCTCCGCTACTACAAACTCTTGATTCGGTCGAAAGCAATTCTCAGTCCTAAAGCCACAGAGGGCCCACTGCAGAGAGGATACGATCGTTTTTAATGGTATAATGCATTTTGTTTCGGCATTTGCAAAGAAACTGAATTCTCTTCTACCTGTATATTCGGCGGGGACCCCCATGAGACCCCCTCAGCATGCCCAGAAATGATACACTTGAAGCCCAAGTCACACCACAAGGATTCCTGTCCTTTCCCTTTCATTCTGCCACTTCTGCCGCCGACATATTATACTGTACCCTGCTGAATCCAGCATTAAAGTACTTGCATTTCCTTCTAGGAGGGACTTGATATATTCTTATACCTTTATCCATCAGCTTAAAACAAAAATCAAATTAAAAAAGGGAAGTAAATGATTGAACTAGCTTGGAGTGGGACATAGAAAGATATCTCAGTGGCAGCACAGGAACCTAGGCCACAAATAAGTACAGGTAGCTTAGCAACCATTCAGAGTTATGACAAAGCCCCCAAAAGCCACTTACAACCCAGTTTTGAAGTTCCAATGTTGTCCGCTGGTCACGTGGTTGCATTTTGAGCCCCCGATTGTTACTGCAACTCACTACAGTTTTCCCAGAAAACCATGTTTACTTCTGGCTTCCAGCAAAACCCAGTCCATAGTGACCAGTGGATTTGCTTAATGACTGCCACCAAAAAGGAGGTAAAAATCAGGTGTGGCCACAGGGTGACCCCATTTATTCTCATCACTGAGAATTCCAGGAATTGACAACTTAGTTATGATGGTAATTCCCAGGTTCCTAACTCGAGGGCTCGCCTTCTCACTAAAAGCCACTAGGAAAAGGGTTAGAGTATCAACTGCCTCTGGGATCAACAGGCTAACCGATCAGAGATCTATAAGCCAATCAGTAGATGTGCTAGCCAGCCAGTGTTCCTCGCAGCTGGCGGTAGAGAACCGTCACACAACCAATTGCTCTGTTTTTCCTTGAAGAAGAAGCCTTGTTCTAAGAGTGAAAAGACCTCTCCAGATTATTCCCCTGCCCCACCGAACTTCACATGGACCATCCCCTGCCTAACCAGGTAGGTTGCAAATCCGTGAAGGGATCCCTACGCCTGCTCTCTGCCTTTGATTTTGGGATCAAAGCTGCCTTTTGGCTCTGTCGGAATAACCGAAAGCTGAGTGGAGAGGGTGCGCAGCCTGCTAGGCAGAGATTTTTGCAAAGCCACTGAAGAGCTGGCCGGTGGCCTCGTTCCTTTCTCAAGCTCCTCTCTGGGGGTGTGGGGGTGTCTTTTGCAGGTGGGGAGGGAGGGGGTAGAACATCTGTGGGCAAAGGCAGCCCACCCTGCACCTGGGAGATGGAGCTGCATTCCAGACCATTTAATCTGTTGCAAAGCTGTTTTGCACACTTCTCTGTCTCTCCCTCTCCTTGTCTCTGCACCTCTCTATACGTCTCTCTCTGTCTCTCCCTTTGTGTGTGTCTCTCTCTCTCTGTCTCCCTCTCTATCTGTGTGTCTCTGTCTCCCTCTGCCTCTCTGTCTCTATCTGTCTGTCTCTCTCTCTCACTCTCACACACACACACACAATCTCCAACCACCGGGAGCCATTTCCACCTCTTGTGCCAACGGAAGAGCAGCTGTTGGGGAGAAGACCACATCTCCAACAGCCTAAAGAAGCATGTTTTTACTTTTTCCCCCTTTTCTCTTCTCTTTGCATGTAGGGTTTGAATAGAGCCTGTTTTCTTTTCCCGTGCATATAAAAAAAAAAAGGAATCTGTTAAAATAACATTCCATCGTTTGCAAAAGCTGTTCCGACAGGCGTGGTTCCTTTTCGGCTTTGCAGTATTTGCTTTCCTCCCCAGGGTCCCAGCCAGGATGGACTCTAAACCGCCTGCGGGGCCCAGAGGACGGCTGCCTGCCACACCTTGAGAGCTGGAAACTCGTTTTAAAGGGAAGGCTGCCCAGGAAGCTGAATTCCTGGAGCGACATGGGAGGTCTGTGGCTTTCTCCGATGAGGCCTCTTGCGCAAAAGCTGAGCATCAATAGCTTTGGATTTTTCTGCTCCCCGAATCTGAGTTCTCCTCTCCTCTTTAGAGTCAAATTAGAGAAAAGTCTGGATTTTAGTTCTGGTAAAGAGATCAGGGTCAAAAAAACTCTGCCTATCCAGATTGTTCCTTTCACTTATCTCCAAGGCACAGGCTAGGTCAGAGGTCTCCAAACTTGGCAACGTTAAGACTTGTGGACTTCAACTCCCAGAATTCTCCAGCCAGCATAGCTGGCTGGAGAATTCTGGGAGTCGAAGTCCACAAGTCTTAACGTTGCCAAGTTTGGGGAGCCCTGGGCTAGTTACATGTTCAGGCTATCTTGTAAAGCAGGAGCCTCCAAACTTGGCAACTTTAAGACCTGTGGGCTTCCAACTCCCAGAGTTCTTCAGCTGGCTGAGAAATTCTGGGGGCTGAAGTCCACAAACATTAAGGTCTCTAAGTTTGGAGGCTTGGATCTCCCAGGATGGCAAGTCCCCAAACGCTGAAGACTGGGGTCCAAAAGCTTGCCAAGGGAGGTAGCAGCATCTACTCAACCTTGGTTGACTTTGGAAAGACTACAGTTAGTTAATCCTTAGTGCGAGGCTTCTGTGAATCCGCTTCTTTCCTGCTGCCACGGAGGTGTTGGTGAAGGCACCTGAAGGATTGACCTCACCTGATCAGGAAGGTGTCCTAGAAAGGGGATCTCCGCGTGATCACAGGGGTGAACACCCCAAAATACATGCCTTGCCAACAAGGTGAAAGTAATTTCTATGCCTCAAAGGTTCCTTGAATCCCTTCACGGACCTCCTTCTGGCTTCATAATCCCAAGACATTTGCCTGAGGTGAAGGAAAGATTCTTCTAGAGATGGTCAAACTAGAAGATCCTCAAGTCTAGTGACTCAAGTCTAAGGCAGCTGGCCTTCAGAAGTTGTAGGTGCTTCATCACTGGAGGTTTTTAAGAAAAGACTGGACAACCACCTGTCTTTTAACAGTTTAACAGAGTTGGAAGGGACCTTGTAGGTCATCTAGTTCAACCCCCTGTCCAAGCAGGAGACCCTACATCATTTCTGACAGAGGGCAGTCCGATCTCTTCTTGAAAGCTTCCAGGGATGAAGCTCCCACAACTTCTGAAGGCAACTTCTGTTCCATTCACTGATTATTCTCACTGTCAAGGAAATTCCTCCTTGTTTCCAAGTTGAATCTCTCCTTGTTCAGAAATGGTGTAGGGTCTCCTGCTTGGGCGGAGGGTTGGACTAGAAGACCTCCAAGGTCCCTTACAACTCCAATCGAAGGCTGTTGGGCAAGACCATTGCAAAAAGCCAGGCTGGGGGTGGTGCCAGAAGGGCACTTCCTCAGCCAACTGGATCCAACACACCACCCGATGAAGCCCGTCAGCCTTCCTGGGGCTTCCCTCCTGCCCAAGTTCCTCTTCTCGGGGTCCTGGCAGACGACCTTCAGCTCCAGCCCTTTGCAGGATGTCTCCCTGGCACGTTTGGGGTCCAAGCTCTCAACGGCGGGCAGGCGGTTTGCCCGAGACGGATCCAGCCGCAAGGCTGCTGCCAGGATGACTTTTGTCTCTCTGAGAGGAGCAGACAGGCCAGTAATGAACTGTAATGCTTCGGCGCTCCCTTGAACGATGCAGCCACGCGGTGCCAGCTGAGCCTCCCGCAGCTCCTGCGAGGCTCCTTCTCCTCCGAGGAGACGCTCAGGAAGGGAAGGAAGGAAGAGAAGGGAGGAGGAGGAGGAGGGCCTCCCAGGAGAAGGAAGGGGCTGCTGCTGCTGCTGCCCACAGGGAAGCATGGCAGGAGCAGCTTTGCAAAGGCTCCGAGGGTGGAAATCGGGGCGCAGGAAGGAGAAGGGAAAAGGCAAAGGGAGAGAAGGAGAAAAGGGCCCCCCTCCTTCTCGGAGAAGACCCGGGCGGAGAAGAGGGCTCCAGTTCTCCCTCCCACGCCAGACCTATTTACAGGCCGTCCTCGACTTCCGACCACAATGGAGCCCCTCATTTCTGCTGTTGAGCAAGGCATCCCTTAAGTGAGTTTTGCCCCTTTTGGCCTTGCCCCAGTTGTTCAGCGAATCCGGCTTCCTCCGCTGGTCAGAAGGTCGCAAAAGGGGATGACGTGACCCCCAGGACGCTGCAACCGTTATGAATAGGAACCAGTCGCCCAACAATTTTGACCCTGTGATCCTTGGAGACGCTGCAAGGGTCAAGTGAAAAACGGCCATGAGTTACTTCGACCACCACCGTACCGGTGAACAACTACGGAACGAACGGTTGTAAGTCGAAGACCACCTCTACTTCAGGTCCCTGAGCCTTCTGGGAAGAGGCCAGGGCAGAGACAAGCTCCACCTGAGCCGACTAAGAAGCTGGGCCGGCCTCCCACCCCCTTGCTTCCTCCTCCACCATCCTGCCTTGCCCCCAGGGCCCCCAGTGGGGCCGGGTGAGAGGGGAGACCAGCGTCACCAAGGAGAAAGGGGTCAACGAGAACAGGGGCTAAGAACATGGAGCAGCTGGGAGCACCTGGGGGGGGGGGTGGCACCGAAGGGACGGCAATCAGAATTCTGCCTGGCACGATGCGACTCCTGCGTTCAATCAGCTTCGTATTTGCTGCTTGAGTGCGCTTCCTCCAGCCCCTCCAGGCAAGCCGGTGTTCTTACACCTGGGTGAAAGGAACAGCAACAGACCCCTCCAGGCAAAAAGCCCGTCTTCTGAAGGAGGTAGCGCCCTGGACTGCCATCCTTTTCCCACGCTGGCCTGACAACCAGGCTGCAGAAGGCGCCCTGCAGCTACCAACTTTGGCTGCTTCAAAGAAACATCTGGATGTAGATGGCTGAAGGTTCACTTGGTTGGGAAATTCTGGAGGCTGAAAATAAATTGCTCCTTCCTTCCTTCCTTCCTTCCTTCCTTCCTTCCTTCCTCCCTCCCTCCCTCTTTCACACTCTCCTTCCTTTATCTGTCTCATTTTTACCTTCTCCTTCCTTCTTCCCTCCCTCCTCTCATTTCATCTCCCTCTCTCCCTTGCCAGCACTGACAATCACTATGATAACAATGACAGTAAGTATTCCGTATCTTCTCACCCGAAAGCCCAGGGTGGGATTTAATTTAACCCCCAATTTTTGCAGGGCCAGGCATTTTGCTTATACTCCCGTGCACCTTTTGGTGAAGTCCTCCCCTCCCCACCCCCCAAGAGACAAGTCCCAGGCATAAGGAACTATAGAGCTCACACCCCCTGAAACACACTTCTGAATTTATCCTGGCAGATGCTGCTCCTTCTTCAAAGCTTTCCAAAGCAGCCTAAATATCATTTCAACACCAAAGATGCAACGCCAGCATAATATGAAACAGCAGCAAGCTAAAAGGTTTGGGAACCTTCCCAAATTTCTACCTAAGGTAAAGGAAACACCTGGCACGGGATGCTCCCAGCCCGAAATATCAAGTGATCCACTTAAAAAAAAACCCTAGTTATGTCAGGGAGATTTTCAATGTCCCTTTCGAATTTGTTCCTCTGGATCCAAATCCCAAAGTGCTCCCCTTTGATCCTAACTGGATCACCAACTGGGCTTGCTCAACCAGAGCATCTTGAATAAGCCACAGTTGACCAGGTTTCAGCCTAGATACTGGATGATCCACAATCCGGCAAAAGGATTGGTTTCCCCAGCTCTTTGGCTTAAGTGCAAACCCAGATGCTATAGATGATGTTAACGAGGTTCTGGAGAACCGCCAGCTTTGTAAGGTTGTCCCTCTCACCTCTTTCCCAGGTCAAATGAACTGGCCTCTGCACACCTCCATCACCCCCCCCCCCCCGCAGAAGTAAGGGGAGGCGTGTCAAACCCTTGGGAATGTCAGACGTTCAGATCAGGATGTCTTGGAAACAGTTGCTACGCAAAACATGCCAAGGTAGACTTTGCTGTCACGCTTAATAATAGATGAAGGTTTTAAAATTTCTGACGCTCTCCATTTCAAGCAGTTTGGCTTGTACGGTTGCCAGAGAAGGCAGGAACGACGGAAAGGAATGGCGTTGTGGGCACGGAGAGGAGAAGCGGCTTGGACGAAGAGCAGCTCATCACGGAGGGCCCGGGGTACCTGGCTTTGGCTTGGCTGGCTGAGGAATTCTGGGAACTGAGGTCTACGCCTCTTAAAAGTTCAGCAACGCTGACCTGCAGCTTCACTGATGGTGGCCCAAGAGACGCCCATCAAAATAGACCTGCCTCTTAGCATGCCAGCCACACTGCAGCTCAAGCCGAGGATCTCATCCTGGAAACGTGCAGCTATATTGACCCTGTGGCCGGCCGGTTTTCCCTGGTCTTCCTTCCTTCTCTGTTTTCCTTCCTGCAGCAGCCCAGAGCCCCACTCAACCAATTAATCAGAGGACTGGGGGCGAGTGTGTGGCAGGAAGGATGAAAACCCAGATACTGCCTTCGCAAATAGATGCCTGCAATTGCCAGAAAGCAGATTTTCCTGAGGGAACACAAGGATCGCTTCACCACTAAACTCGACGAACAACTTCAGATTAGGATAGGGAACTCCTGCCATGCTTATGGGCCAGATGTCAACCTACTGAACAGTCACTTGTCTGAGATTGTATAGTTTCTCCTGCCTGAGCAGGGGGCTGGACTAGAAGACCTCCGAGGTCCCTTCCAGCTCCATTCTATTCTATTCGGCGCACAGCCTCTCTGCTTGGGTCTTTACCTTCTCTGGCCCAGCAACGAAGGCAGGTCCTCCCGATTCTTGCAAATGCCAGTTTAGAAAGCAACAAGGAAGAGCAACAACCGCCGTGCTTCACTGTGGCAAGAAAACCCCGGGATGCTGCTCAGTTCTGAAGTTCAGAGCCGAAGAAGCTTCTTGGATGAGAAGCGAAAGATTTTCCAAGGGGGACCCCTTCCCCAAGAATGCCCAGCTGCCCTTCGGAAAAGCACCTCAAGAGGCAAGCAGGATGATTGAGACTCTCCGTAGCCCCCCCGCCGGCTGGTCCCTGGCACAATCCAGCACCTGGAGGCAGGGAGGGCAGAGAGAAACAACCGTCCTGATCCAGAATCCCTGCTTGGAACCCCGAGGGGTCACTGTCTGCAGCCCCTCCTCAAATCCTTCCTCCTCCTTACCTTGCCCGACCGAGTCCTTCAAACCTTCCCACAGCCACCGTGACCTCTGCAAGAAAGCCCAACGTTGCCCTCCCCACCCTGGCCCTCCCCCAGCCAGCTTGAATTTCCTCCTACTCCAGGAGTGGGGTGGGCTCAACAAAAGGAGTCGGGGAGGGGGGGGGGGGCTCCGATTTTGATTTTCGGCAGGTTTTGTGTCTACACTTCCTCCCTCCCACCCTTTCCCACTGCCTGCCCCCAAATCTAACTTCCTGTGCTTAGATTCCTCCAAGCTGCTAAACCAGACAGGCAAGCCAGAGACCTTGTCAAAATAGTAAAAGTGCAGCTTTTTGTTCTCCTTTTTTTAAAAAAAAAACTAAAAGAAAGGAAGAAAAATATGCAGCCATCCGACCACAGGCGCTCAGGAATTTGTAATGCTACTAAATAAAGCTCCTCTCCTGAGCCCCAAGGCAGCTACAAGGAGGGGGAACCCAGCTGGTCACCATGGAGTAGGGGTCTCCAACCTTGGCAACTTTTAAGACTTGTGGACTTCAACGCCCAGCTTTGCTGGCTGAGGAATTCTGGGTGTTGAAGTCCACAAGTCTTAAAGTTGCCAAGGTTGGAGACCTCTGCAATTGGGCTCTGCATCTGCCTCTGGTAAAGCCAACAACAGTCCTGCGAGGAGGGATGGATGGGGAGGGGGGAAACCGGTTGCCAGGAGGAGCCTCGGTGGGCCTCCCCAGCTTCCCAAGTTCTGCTCTAAAGTATCTCAATTTTGGGGGGGTTGGTGAAGGGGATGGACCTCTTTGGAGAACGTACAAGGTGAAAACCACCACAAACGAGGGTCCTGAATTACAACACACACGTCACATGGAGGAAACCAAGAACAAGAAGGAAAACGCAACCCTTGTTGAGGTTCTGGGGCCAACACAGAAGGTTGGAGGTTGAACGCAAAGGTTGCCTTCACCCTTCAAAGCCTCCAGGGCTCTTTCCACCCCCTCCACCACCCGCCCCGTCCTGCTGGGAGGGACAGCTCAAAGTATCTGTAGGGCATCTAGGCCTGCAGCTTCTCCTGTTGACGGTGCCAACAAGACTCTTGCCTGGCCCTGCTTGAAGGCCACACCTGGGAAGTCTTGCCAAGTAGATGCCCTTTTACCTAACCCCCACCATCACTCATCCTACCCCCTCCTTCCCTCCCCATCTTTCAGCTATTGTGGTTTTGGTCTTTCATAGGATTTTATTTACAGTATGTAGTTTTTATTTTTTAATATTGTAAAGCCGGTCAGAGTTACCTTGTGATATGACGGATGGCCAAGATAGATGGATGGATGGATGGATGGACGGATGGATAAAATGAAGGCATCTGGACCAAGGAGGGAGGAGGAACTCCAGGAAACCCCTCCTCCCTTCTTTAGCCCCCTGGACAGCCAGCTCCCTTTGGATAAGGTCCCAACGCCTTCCCCCTTCCCCAATATCAGCCAACCTCTCTGCAGCTCATCCACAATCCCGCCCTTGTGTTCAACTGACAGAACAAATGGGGAGGGGGGGGGGGCTTTGTGGCTGGCCAGACCTGATGGGTGCCTGAAAAGGCTGGCCCCAGAGATCCCAACCCCCCACCCCAGACGCCCAAAGGAGAAGCCCCACTCCCAATGGGTTGGCTGCAAACTCCCACAGCCTGCCTGAACCTCGAGGGCGCCTTCCCGGCCCTGCCCCCTCCCCCTGCAGGCAGCGGGAGCGACCTGAAGCCCCTCCCCTCCCCATCTCTTCGGGCCAGGCCTTTGCTCCGCTCTTCTTCCTGGGCCCTGATGGATGAAAGGCTGGGACCAGAGAGGGCCAAGAGTCCTTCCCGCCGTCTCCAAGGCCAGTCTGGCTGTTGATTGTCAGTCCGCTTTTAATCAGCGGCGGCTGCTTCTCTCTCTCGGCAAAGGCCTTTTCCAGAGGGGGGAGGAGAAGGAGGCCGGGGTGGGGAGGGGGAGCTGGTGCATTAATATGCCAGCCACCCTCAGACCCTCCTCGCCTTTGTTTCGGCTGCTCTCAAAAGGAGAGGCCTCCCCGAGAGGCCAAGACCCATTTTCCCTCCCAGCAGCCCAGACGGGAAGGGGGCTCCATGTCCCGCCCCTCGTGGAAGGGCGCCTGGGGCACCCAAAGAGCCCAGGGAGCCCCCAAGGGTGGGGAAGAGGCGGTCACCAGTCTCCAGCCCCTCACACCATCCCCCCAAAGCCGGGAGGGTCCCATCCGCTGAATGCTGAGCTCAGCGTGGTGGGAATCTCATTTGCGGCTGGAACAAGAGCTGCGCGTTGATGGATGGAGGCCGGGCAGAGCTGGGAGGGGAAAGGAGGGGCGAGATGAAAGCTGAGGAGGGGGCTGGGGAGCAGCTGCTACATTTGCTGAACAAGCTCGAGGGTCTCCCCGCTTTCCTGGACCAGCCCTTGTCTCCCCCAGCCTTCCTCAAAGGGAACCTTTTATCCCCTCTCACCTTTCCAGAGAAAAGGGACTGCAGGAATTTTGGGGAAAGTTGCAAAATTCAGCTGAATTGGGAATGAAAGAGGGGATAACCCAGTAAGGGGGGGGGGGAGGTTCTAGTAGTCCTCGACTTACGACACTTCAGTTTCACGACCATTCCAAGTTACGACGGCCCCCAAAAAAGGAACTTCTGGCTAAAAGTTATGACTTTTGCAGCATCCCCATAATCACGTGATGCAAATCCAGACGCTCGGCAACTGATTCATACTTACGACCGTTGCTGGGTCCCGAGGTCATGTGACCTTCTGATGACCAAACTCAATGGGGAAGCCAGATTCATTTAACAACCGGGCTACTAACTTATCAACTGCAGCTATTTATTTAACAATGAAGGCAAGAAAGGTGAGAAAAGTCACTTAAATGTCTCGCCAAACAACTGAAATTTTGGGCTCACTTGTGACCGTAAATCGAGGACCACCTGTATCCTGTCCAGACATTCACATCTACTCCCTTGGAGGAAGGATCACCGCCAAAACGAAAGAAAACAAGGAAAGGGAAAGAGAGAGAAAAACCAGCTTTCTTTGCCAATGTTGGTAGATGGGTGGCCCACGTCTACCTGGGATCCAGAACTGTGATTCTTCTCTCCCACAAACACAGCATTTCCCGGGTTTCGTTTTGGGTGTTTGGGGGAAACTCCCCCTCCCACCTCTTATATCTGCTACAAAAAGGGTAGCAAAAAGTTTGTGCTCCTTAGAAGTTTTTCCCATAATTTTTTCCCCCTCATTTAATTGTCCCACCTGCTCCCCTCCTTCTTCAGAGGCCCCTTTAATTTCGTCGGTTTTAAAACAAAAGTGGCACGTTTTGGCCGACAGAGCCGAGGTGGGATTCAGCCAGTTCTGACCAGTTCTGGAGAACCGATAATGGAAATTTTGAATAGTTCCGAGAACCGTCCAATCCCGCCTCTGTCTCCTTCCCTGCCACGCCCACCAAGCCCCGCCCACAGAACCGGTAGTAGAAAAATTGGAATCCCACCACTGCCACAGAGCTATCAACCAGATAGATACACATTATCATTTTAAGACCGGCAGAATTCGAGGGACAGCAGCTGATGTTCCCCTGGCACCGGTTGGGCGGAACGAAATAGCCGAGAAATGCCAGGATGAGAAGACCACCACACGAGGGGGGGGGGCATGGGGGTGGGAGGCAGGGGCAGAAATCCAGTAGAGCCCCTGCAGTTGAATTTTCAGCCAGCTGGGCTGCAATTCCCGGAGGTCCGATCTGCAAGGAGAGTCGCAGGTCTAAACGGTTTTCAGCAGCGGAAGGTTTCGATATGTGACCCCCAACCTCACCGTTGGGGACCCCTCCCTGCTCCAGCCGGACACCCGTTCTGGCCCCCACACAGACCCTCTTCTCCTCCAGTGGGGGACCCTGCCCCTCCCTCTGCCCTTTCCCCTCTGCTGCTTCAGCTCCTGCCGGCGGGAGGGGCTGGCACATCCATCACGCCTGCTTAAGGCTGCTCACTCAGCAGCCCACCGCAGCTGCTTTCTGCCACACCGCGGCGGCTTCTCTGCCCGACCCCCCCTCGCCCCCTCCCTCGTCAGCTGCTGTAACGACGACACAGCACGCTGGCACCCTGGGGAGGCTTCAGGAAGCCAGGTAAGTGGATGAGCAAAGCCCCAGAGGGGAGCTTGTTACTGGCTTCTGCCTCGCTGGGTGGAATGTGTCAGAATCCATGATGCTCACAGCCAGGAACCACCAAAGCTGACATCTCCTCCCCCTTCGCCCCCCCACCCCCGCCCCTCCTGCTCTCTTTCTTCTTCCGACTGGCTGTTCACCTGGAAAGTTGCCCTCCACCCCAAAGCTGGCCTGGGGGCCTGGGTGGCCTGGGCTGCTACTACGGGGCCGCCCTCTGCTCAGTGGCTCCGCCAGGCCTAGAGGGGAGGCCTTGGAGAGTGGTGTGTTGGGGGGGGGGGAAGAGGGAATGGCCTTGGAGGACAGAGGAAGAGCCACAGACAAGGCAGCCTTCAGCCAAGAACCGCAGCTAGTTCTCCACTTACATTTGAGCCCAACATTCCTACCACCAAGCAAAACATTTGTTAAGTGAGCTCTGCCCCCTTTTACGTCCTTTCCTGCCACAGTCGTTAAGTGAATCACTGCAGTTGTTAAGTTAGTAACACGGTTGTTAAGTGAACCTGGCTTCCCCAGGTTGACTTTGCTGGTCGAAGGGGATCTCATGGCCCCCGGGATGCCATCATAAATGCAAGTTAATTACCAAATGGCTGGATTTCGAACACGTGATCATGGATATGCTGTAACGGTTATATGAAAAATGGTCATAAGCCGCTTTTTCCAGTGCCGCTGTAACTTTGGTCACTAAATGAACTGTTGTACGTCAAGGGCTACCTGTAACATGAGCAACCCCCTCTCTTTGGACAAGCCCCTCCCTGCCCCAGACAAAGAGGGAGGGGGTGTCCCCTTCAGACCTGCCAAACTTGGTCCTTTACCATAAAAACAGCCCTGGCTGGAAATTGTGTTGGTTTCTTAGTCCAATTCCCCCCCCCACCCCCCCCCCCCCCCCCACACACACCCAAGCAGGAAATCCTACACCCTTCCAGACAGATACTGATTAACAGAGTTGGAAGGGACCTTGTAGGTCATCTAGTCCAACCCCCTGCCCAAGCAGGAGACCCTACACCATTTCTGACAGATGGCAGTCTAGTCTCTTCTTGAAAGATTCCAGGAATGAAGCTCCCACAACTTCCGAAGGCAACTTCTCTTCCAGGGGTTGATTGTTCTCACTGTCAGAAAATTAATTTCCAGGTTGAATCTCTCCTTGATCAGCTTCCATCCATTATTCCTTGTCTGGCCTTTAAAGATGCTTTGGAGAATAGCTTGACCCCCTCCTCCTCTCTGGGGCAGCTCTTCAAATACTGGAAGATGCTCTCCTGTCTCCCTGGTCCTTCTCTTCCCTAGACTAGCCAGGCCCAGTTCCTGCAACCGTCCATCATATGTTTGAGCCTCCAGACTTGCTTTGATCATCTTAGATTCAGATTAACAGAGTTGGAAGGGACCTTGTAGGTCATCTAGTCCAACCTCCAGGGGGCCCAAGCAGAAGACCCTGCACCATTTCTGACCAATGGCAGTCCAGTCTGTTCTTGAAAGCCTCCAGGGATGAAGCTCCCACAACTTCTCTTCCAGGGGTTGATTGTTCTCACAGTCAGAAAGTTTCTCCTTATTTGGAGCAGGGCAGGCAAGTGTCTGGCCTTTGAAGTGGGCACCGCCAAGAGTGGGAGCTGGAAGCCCCTCACCACCTTTCTACGTTTTCAATTGTATGGCTTTTCTTGCCATGGCCGTTAAGTGGATTGCTTCTGGTTGATACATTGGTCACACAGTCGTTAAGTGGACTCCGTTGGCTCGGCTGGTCAGAAGGTCCCCAAAGGGGATCACGGGACACCAGGAGACAAGGTAACCATCATAAGTACATGCCAGTTGCCAAGTGTTTGAAGGGAGGACGCTGCGACAGTCGTAACTGTAAAAAACGGTCCTAAGTCCCAACAGTCACTAAACGAACTTGTGAATCGAGGACTCCCTTGTAGCGGGAAGCCTGGGATTTGTCCCCGCAACGGGCCACGTAATTCCACCAGTTACCTGGTGGTTTCTGCTGGTCCTTCTTATCTTCCCTGAGGGTTGATCATCAGCCCCCCCCCCCCCTCCGCAGAGCCCCAATTAGGGAAGCGGTTTCCATGGCGAAGCCTTTGGGTCTGCGGCCTGACAGAGCGGAAATCACCCCCTGCCCCCCCCCCCCCCCTCGCTGAGTTTGGGTCGATGTTCCTCTGGCAAGGCAGCCTTGTGGGGGAGTGAAGAGTCAAGGAGGGAGGCAAAAACCCAGCCCCCCTTCAGCCCCCTCCTCCCCCCAGGATTGCAAGAATAGACTTTGATCTTTCATCCTTCGTGGTCTGAATGCGCAGGCATGTACAGGCGCTGCAAGACTGAACCATGTGTGTCCTGTGTCTTTCTTTCTCTCCCTCCCTCCTTCTCCCCCTCTCTTCTTTCTTTCTTTTCTGTCTCTCCCTCCTTCTCTCCCTTTCTTTATTTCTCTCTCCTTTCTCCTCTTTCTTTCTTTCTTTCTTTCTTCCTTCCTTCCTTTCTTTCTGTCTCTCCCTCTTTCTTTCTTTCTTTCTTTCTTTCTTTCTTTCTTTGTCTCTTTCTCTTCCTTCCTCCTCCTTCTCCTCTTCCTCTCTTCTCCCTTCTAGTGCTGATGACATTACCTAGTGGAATAATGAAACGTCTGCTAAGAAGTGACCTAGGTCAGACAGCATCAAAGACCCCACAATCTCTTTCTTTCTTTCTTTCTTTCTTTCTTTCTTTCTTTCTTTCTTTCTTTCTTTCTTTCTTTCTTTCTTTCTTTCTTCCTTCCTTCCTTCCTTTCTTTCTGTCTCTCCCTCTTTCTTTCTTTCTTTCTTTCTTTCTTTCTTTCTTTCTTTCTTTCTTTCTTTCTTTGTCTCTTTCTCTTCCTTCCTCCTCCTTCTCCTCTTCCTCTCTTCTCCCTTCTAGTGCTGATGACATTACCTAGTGGAATAATGAAACGTCTTGCTAAGAAGTGACCTAGGTCAGACAGCATCAAAGACCCCACAATCTCTTTCTTTCTTTCTTTCTTTCTTTCTTTCTTCTTTCTTTCTTTTCTTTCTTTCTTTCTTTCTTTCGTTCTTTCTTTCTTTCTTTCTTCCTTCCTTCCTTTCTTTCTGTCTCTCCTCTTTCTTTCTTTCTTGTCTTTCTTTCTTGTCTCTTTCTCTTCCTTCCTCCTCCTTCTCCTCTTCCTCTCTTCTCCCTTCTAGTGCTGATGACATTACCTAGTGGAATAATGAAACGTCTGCTAAGAAGTGACCTAGGTCAGACAGCATCAAAGACCCCACAATCTCTTTCTTTCTTTCTTTCCTTCTTTCTTTCTTTCTTTCTTTCTTTCTTTCTCTGTCTCTCCCTCCTCTCTCTCTCTTTTTTCATTCTTTCTTTTAATCAATCAATCAATCAATCAATCAATCAATCAATCAATCAATCAATCAAATCAAATAGAAAGTTAAAATAAAACAAAACCCTAAAATAAGATCCCAGGTTGGCCCTCCCGGGATTGGCCTCTGGCTGTGGAGGGCGTCCTGCGTCTGGCGTCGCCTCCGAAAGAGCCAGCATCACCTGCCATTCAAACTTGGCTCCGGCCTGGCGTGATGGTGGGCGGGGGAGGGCAGGCCAATCTGTCACCAGCTGCCTTGGACCGACCTGGCGCCCTGCCTCTTGGCAGGAGAGCCTCTGATGGGCAGGCCAACGTGGCCCCTGCCAACGCGCCCGGGAAGTTCGGCAGGCAGGGCTGCCGCTGGGTCTGTGCCAAGGCTGGCTGCCTGCATCCTGGCTGGGGCTCCAGCTCTTCACAGCCTCCATGTTGGTAAATAAACAGATCCTTACCGTCACACCGGAAAGGTGCAGCGAGCGCTGTTGGGGCCAACCTCTCGCCAAGGCCTCAGAGGAAGCAGGCCTCCGGCCAAGGAAGCGTTACCCCTCCTGACGGGCAGGTGACAAGGCTCCCTCTGGACATTTGGGGCATCCCAGCCTGGTCTTAAGGAAGCAATTGAAGGCCGTCTCTGAATCACAGAACGGATGCCCGGTTTTAAACCCGGTTATGCTTCCAAGTAGGGCTTAACCGCCAAGGCTTTCTCTTGGCATATGAGCCCCGTTCCTTGTTTACCAGCATCTTGGCACGTGTAGAGACAATCCTCAACTTACAACCATCCTTTAGCGATTGTTTCAAGTTACGACAGTGCCGAAACGGTGCCCGACAACTGGCCTTTGCACTTACGATGGTGGCAGCGTCCCTGCATCTGGTGTGATCCGTGACCAAGTCACCTTCAGCCCAGATGCATCTGCAACCTTCCCAGCTGGGTTCCGGCAAGCAAAGTCCAAAAGGGGAAGCTGCGTTTGCTAAACAACCAAGACCAAAAGGTCGTAAAATCAAGTCACAGTCACATGATGACACATTTAATGCCGGCGTCGCTTAGCAATGGAAGCTCCGGTCCTAATAGTGGTCAAAGGTTGAGGACTATCTTAAAGGGTTGCCCCAAAGAAGAGGGGGTGTCAAGCTATTCTCCAAAGCCCCTGAAGGCAGGACAAGAAGCAACGGATGGAAACCAATCAAGGAGAGACGCAACCTAGAACTAAGGAGAAACTTCCCAACAGGGAGGACAATTAGCCCGTGGAACTGCTTGCCACCAGAAGTCGTGGGTGTTCCATCACTGGAGGTTTCTAAGGAGAGATCGAACAATCCATTGTCCTTAATGGTTTTGGGTTTTCAGCTTGAGCAGGGGTTGGACTAGAAGACCTTCAAGGTCTCTTCCACATCTGTTATTCTATACTGCCTGGGTGAATGCTGGTGAACCTCGCAGACACACCTGCGCAAAAGCCAGCTGCCACGCAGCCACTTCTTCGCAAAAAAAAGGCAAGGTAACCATGGCTACCTGGAACCTGGTTTCCCAACTGGACCAGCCACCCTCAGGAAGACCGACATTGCAGTGGGCATAATTGACAGGAGGGCTTGGAAAGTGGCCATCTTGGGCAGGACGATGGGTTGAATGGGGAAGGGTGTCCGTCTCGTTTGCGAGCCACCGATGGATTTCGCTCCAACGGATGGAATTTCAATTGCCCCATATTCTGGAGTGGGGTGGGAGGGGGGGGGAGAAGGCCACCCCCCCTCCAACAGCTTCAGAACACCAGCTCTGCTTCAGGCTGGTGTCGCTTCTGGAGGGGTTTCTTGAGCAGCCCAAGGTGGGTGGGAGGGATAAGGAGAGACATTTGCTAAAACCAGGCCAGGCTGGGGTGGGGGGGGCGGCGTGGGAAGGCCAGAGGGTCTTTGAGCAGCAATGCCAGCCAAATTATTCACCGGGGAATAAATTACTGCGCCATTTAGCCTCCCTACCTTCCTAGGGATGTTAATTTCTCCCAGCCCCATTGGTTGGTGGAGA
The DNA here is from genome assembly GCA_023653725.1 of Bungarus multicinctus. NCBI lineage: Eukaryota > Metazoa > Chordata > Lepidosauria > Squamata > Elapidae > Bungarus > Bungarus multicinctus. The sequence continues at coordinate 1,375,400 of CM042842.1, forward strand.
GTTATTTGCTAATTAGTTAGGAAAGGCAGGTTTTTGGGCTCCGAAGGGAGATGTAGAACAACTGATTACCCATCCTTATTAAACGCTCCACCGTAGGTCATTATGATCAGAGGCTTAGCGGAGATGGACAAAGGCCATTTTGGCCAAGGGCTCCTCTTTTTTATTATTATTATTATTTTTTAGCCTGCAAGGCATGAACGTGGCAGATGCTTGATGTGGCACATAATCATGGAAAAAAACAAAAAAAACCCAGCTCTGTTTTTCAAAGCCAGCGTAGCCAGGCAAACTCTCGGTGTAAAATTTGGGGATGGAGAAGTAGGGAGCCTCGATAGGGCCTAGGAAATACGAGAAGAGGGCTCTTGAGAGGATTCCCCAGGCTCTTTCCAATCTTCTGGGCTGCTTCAGAAATACCCAGAAGTGCTGTTGGGACAAGGAATCCCATGGGGCTGGAGACTTGACGCTCAGCAGTGTCAAGCCAATGATACATGATGTGCCGCCTGTGAACAGATGCGCATTCTGAGCTCCACGAGATTAAAAGCTGCCTGCAATCTGGGGCCAGACAGGCTCGGGGAGGAGGTAGGTGGAACATCTTGAGAGAGAGAGAGATGGATGAAGAGCCCCAAAACGGGGGTCCCGGAGAAGCAGGCTTTGAAAGGAGGGCTGCTGGGAAGGGCTGTCATGCTCTCTAGTGGGTGGAGGAACCCAACGCTCCTCCTAGAGTCTTCTCCGATGGGGCTGTTGACCTTGGGGAGAGGTTCCCCATTGTGAGAAGTGCATCTGCAGCACTACTTCCATCACGACTGGGTGGCAGCATTGGGAGACGCCATCAGTCAAGATCAGAGGTCTTCAACCTTGACAGCTTTAAGACTTGTGGACTTCAACTCCCAGAATTCCTCCTCCAGTCATGTTAGCTCACGGATTCTGGCAGTTGAAGTCCACAAGCCTTAAACTTGCCATGTTTGAAGGCCCTTGCTCAAGATGGTCAACAACCTTGGACCTACTGCACACAACAAGTTGGGCACAAAACAGCAGACACCACGACCTGGCAACTTTCTGGAAGGAGATGGTCTTGCTCTTGTCAAGCTGACAGAACAACGGCTGATAGAGTGCCCCTTTCCATCATGGCCTGTGGCCACACACATCCCTCCAAATCTAGACCTCTTCTTTAATGGAATTCTGGAGAAGTCTGAGAATTAAGTCCTCACATCTTGGAGAGAATCCAAGTTGGAGATGGGATTAAGCTGCCACGGCCAAGTCTAAATCAAAAACATGGTTTAGAAACCAGAGGGGCTGCCTTCAAATGTAGTGAGAAGCCAACACCAAGGAAGATGATTATTTTCCAAATCTGAAGGGGATGCAACTCTGAGAATCTGCAAGATTTGAGGTTTGCAGGACTGGGAAGATCTCCTGCCTAAATCCCTAGAAAATTGCTGTCAGTCAGAGTGGACCAGCTTTCTCCAACTGGGTAACTCTGGGAAGGGGCCCAGCTTCCATCCATGACTTTGTTGGTTGGAAGCCAGCTCACAAATGGCCGTCACACGATCCTACTACCATCATAAGCACACGCCGGTCGTCAAGCACCTGAATTTTGAAAACACAAAGATGCTTCAGTGGTCGTAGGTGAGAGGACCGCCCATAAGTCCCTTTTCTCAGTGCCATTGTAGCTTTGTATGATTGTTAAACTAATGATTCTAAGTCAACCACTACCCTGTACTATCAAGAAAACGACTTGACTATGAAGGCACCAAGAATGGAATGTTACCCTTTTATGGAGCTTTCTTACAGTGAGACTCACATACACGCGTCCTTCTGCTGTGGGCCCTGGAGAGGGAAGCTAAACCTGGGGAAGACAACTAACCCCCTATCTTGGCCTCTTCTGGAAACAAAGATGGTTAATTCCTGGAGGACACAGAACAAAGAACCAGGAGGGTCCCGATAAATTATAGGAGTGAGCGCAGCCAACACAAAGTTGCAGTGTGAAATGTTCCTTAAAGAGGCCATCCAGCCAAACCTTCCGCCTACCCCACCTGCCCCTCCTTCATCCAGACTCCCCAAGCCGTCCCCATCAGTGGGCACAGACCTCCTGGTTCACTTCAGCTGCGTTCAGACATGCAGAGCCAGGAAAACAGCTGACAGCAGGGAAGCCTTGGCTTGCCAGCAATATCTGGGGCTGGGCTGTCGTCGCCTCCGAGATCCAGCCTTCCCCCTCTCCGCAAACAGGCCTGTTTACGGCCGACCTCTTCCTCCCTGTCCTCCATAATCCATGGTTTCCAGGTAGAGGCTGACAGCCCCACCTCCAAAGCCTGCCTCCCCAACCTTTACGAGCTACGCGGGCAATTATGGGAAGAAAGACAGGTATAAGGAGAGGCAATTACTGACAGAGAGATATAGATTACCCCCCAGTCACAGCACAAAAAGAGAGTATTAAAAAACCTCCTGGGGAGCTCTCCCCCACTGAGACGGAGGCAGCGGCGCTGAGCCCTCTTCTCTTTTCTGCAGAAAATCAGGAACGAAGGAACAACCAACGAACAAGGGACTCTCTTATTAGCCAGGCAATCTCCGGAGAATCGCTGCACGCACAAGACGATGGGCCCTGGGGCCGGAGTCGCTAGCAATAAGGGAGAACCAAAGGAGTCCAGGACTCCAATTTCCTTCCTTCCTTCCTTCCTCTTCTCTTCCTTCATTTCTCTCATTTCCTTCCTTTCTTCTTTCCTCCCTCCCCCCCTCCCTCCCTCTTTCATGCTCTCCATCCTTCATCTCTTATTTCTTCCCTTCTTTCCTTGCTTCCTCTCTCTCTCATTTCCTCCCTCCCTTTTCCTCCTTTCCTTCCTCTTTCACATATTTTTATCTCTCTCTCTCTTTTCATTCCTTCCTTTTTTCCCTTCCTCTCTCCCTTCCTCAGCCACCAGCCTCAGTTCCCCAGGTTTGGAAGACCCACTGCAAAAGTGTATCCTTTTCTCTGCCTTGTGTTGCACAACACACAATAACCACAAAGCAGCACACAAATAAGTCTCCTTGTGCTGCTGAGCCGAAGGGCAATGAGGCAGTTTCTCTACACAGGTGATGGTTGTGGGCCTTTGATGCTCACCTCCATTCTGGCAGAAACCGCCCCCCCCTGCCATTTTTCTTTCCAAGGTGGAGCCAGAACAAAGGCCTGGAAGTGGAGGGGGGGTCTCCCCCAAGGCCAGAAGATAAAGGGGCTCTGGAGAAGGAGCCGGCTGGTGTTTGGTCTGTATTTACCCCTCCAGATCCCAGATCTAATTCCTCCTGATTCCCAGCCCGAATGTGAAGTACTCTAAGAGAGACTTGGAGGGTATGAGAAAAATCAGAGAGATATGGGATGGGTTCAACCACTATTTTTTAATATATATTAAACCCCCTTCCTAGATAGCATACAAAAAAAAAAGGTTGTTTCCCTCAAGGAGACCAAGACCATTCATCACATGTTTGCAGATGAACCTTCAGATCCTTCCCACGAGATGGAGAGCTGATCTCTACAGATTCTCTTCTTCTCAAGTTGACCAAACCACGAAGAACTTTCTTATTTCTTGGCTGGTTGTGAAAGGCCTGGAGTGTCCCAAACCCAAATCAGCACCATGGAATTCCTCATCACGCTGCTAGGGTCACCCCCTGAAGTCTGCCATATCTCCAGGAGGTCACTCTCCAATGTTAAAGCATGAAGTGTCCTTCACCCACAGATTCTTCATTGGGATTTTCTGAAACAAACCCAACCAGAAGCCAACCGTATCTCATTCCATCATCCCTCATATACGAGGTCTCCTCAGTAGAGTCAAGTGGTGGCAAGGCTCAGGGCTGGAGGCCAAGACTGGAGATCAAAGAGATTTCCCATCATCCTCTCTTATTTCCCAATATTCCTTAAGGAAGTAATTCTCAACTGTAGCAGCTTGAAGACAGGTGGACTTCCATTCCCAGAATTCCCCAGCCAGCAAAGCTTGGTAAACAGAGCCATCTGCGGTGTTCCTCAACCATGGCAGCTTGAAGTTGAGTGGTCCCATCTTCTATGAAGTCCACCCATCTCCAAGTGGCCAAGGTTGAGAATCACTTGCCTTAAGGGAAGCCACCCCAGTGAGAACGGGTGCCGAATCAGCTCCAGGGCCTTGTTCGAAAGTTGCAGAAAGGTGTACAGGTAGAAAAATGGCTGAATGGAGCTTTTGAAATAAATTCTTCCAAAAAAAATCACAGCTTTTGTTCCTGGAGAGAAAGGGTTAGAGAAGAGAGCGCTCCACCACCTCCATCTCACCTGCTCAAAGGAGGTGAAAACATGGCTTTCAATCAAAGGGTTGAAACGAAAGAGAATGAAACAGAACAGCAGCAACGGATGGATTTTCCCCTGCTCTAAATTCTCCTGCACACGGCTGGGAGCAGTCAATAGGGAGTATTCGGTATTGGGAAAGTCACCTGATCAGCAAAGTCATTGCAGATTCATTGTGTGAGGTTTTTAAAAACAGATTAATTGATTTCAGACCAATTCGAAGGGAAAACAAAAGATGCTATTTTCTTTAGGTGCACGGAGGCCGTTCCTTTTAAGGCACCATTTTTCTGGCTTCTCTTTTCCTGTGAGCAGTGGCATTAATATAGCCAGGTGTTCTGTGAACAAGCCTAGATGATTTAGAAATTAACCCGTCATATCCACCCACGGGGGTGGAGGGTGGAGAAGAGAATGCCCAAATCATCTCCCTGGTGCACTCCAAGCACATTTCACCCCTGCCCATTTTTAAAAACCACTTGCCTTTTCCCGCAGGGATGGAAAGCTGTCAACAATCCAGTTATTGGTGGCAACAACAACACAAATCAAGCCGGGTCAATTCGGTGGCGTGGAGCCTACCCACCCCGGATTCCCCTTCCATTCGAGAGCCCAGCCTCCCTCCAATTCATTTCATATTTTCATCGGGATGAACTCAAATCCACGGAGGACGAGAGCGTCTTTCTGAAAAGGGACTCATAGCGTGATGCCCCTCGGAGTTGTCTCTCTGCAGGAAAGTGGTCCATATGTTGGAAGATAACTAAGAGAACACGATGCGAGCCAGCAAGCGGAGCGAACAGCATGGATCCTTGCAGATTCAAAACAGAGGGGCAGCTTGGATAATTATGCCTCCTCTTCAACCTCCTCTCCCTCGGCTTCCAGCTTCCCCCAGCACTCAAGCATGACCAGGCAGCAAAGGATCCCTCAAGTGATGTCCCTTGGTCTCTCCCTCTGGCCCAGATGCACGATGACGGCACTGTGGTGGCATTGATCAGCCAGGGGGGCATGCACAAGAGGCTGGATTCTCATTTACACCCCAGCCCCGTTCCTCCCTTTTCTCCAGGCCTGGCCTGTTTGGTCCTGCCTTCTCCCCTTGTGGCTCTGGCTCTGCCTCAGCCGTGGCACCCGTTTCGCTGCATTCTCACCTCTCCCTTTCGCTCCGGGAAGCGCCTGCCCTACAAATCAGGGTCGGCCTGCACTGGTGTTCGACAGAACCTCGCCACACGTGTGGCTGATCTTAAGGCCTTGCTGCTTAATGGGGACGTGAAGAGAGAAAGGAGCGGTGGAAGGGGGGGGGCTCCTTCCAGCTGCCAATCTGGAGGATTGTTACCACCAAGCTCACCCCAAGAAGGCAGGCAGAGATAGCTGGGTATTCCCCACCCCCAACCCGGGTCTTCTCACCCAAGATGCTCCTCATATCAAAGCTGGAGTAGCAGCATCCCAATCAGCGCTAGTCCCAATTTCTGCCCAGAAGCAGGAAGGCAGCTCAGAGGTTGATTCTCTAAGAACCAGCTTCCCCCCCAGAATGGACACGGCTACAATCCTTTCGCACGGATTCATTTATCCAATAATAACCCTAATAACAGCAACATTGAAAATGTAAAGATCCAGAAGGTGCCGCTCTTAAAATCACCCAAGAAGGTGTATCTGATGGCCTTTAGCATATCCCCCACTTGGCTAGGTCTTGTCCACCCAATAGATGGGATGAAGCAAGATTCCAAAAACCAAACAAAACCCAGTTAAGCAGGAGATTCAGGGAAAGCAAAACCAGGAATGGGCAGGTGGAACAGTTGACTGCCCAAAGCACCAGTCTCTTCTTGTCCAGCGTGACCTCCCAAGGAAGCAAAGTGGTTGGGCAGGGTTGCACAGCTGACCACGTGAGACACGCTCTTCAGAATGGCCTACAGGGCGATGTGGGGGGGGTTTTGAGCCTCTTGGGTTCAAGGAAGGTGTTCTTCCACTACCTGCCTGCTTCATTTATGGCCCCATTAGCCTGTCCCTTCTCACAGCATTACATTACATTGTTGGATTTGGCTGTTCTACCTCCTGCCTATCCAGATTGTCTCGGTTGACCAAGCAGGAGAAGCCTAAAGTAGATGCCCCAAAACCTGATCCACGAGTGGCACCTGCCCAAGGCCGATCTGCAGGGTTGATCCTGTGGCCCAGCGACCACAAAGAATGCCGGCGGTGGGAGGTTGCGGGGAGGGGAGGAAAGGAAGCAGGACCACTGAAGTGAGATTACGGACAAAGAGGCTGAGACGTTGGGAAAAGTCGACGGTCGAAGGTCAACACAGGAAGAACGAACAGTTGCAGGTTTTGGGTTCGGTGGGTCTGTAGAAAAGAAGGACTGGGGGGGGGGAGCCTTCCAATATTTGAGGGGCTGCCTCAAAAAGAGGGGGTCCCACCTATTCTCCAAAGCACCAGAAGGCAGGAAAAGAAACAATGGATACGAACTAATGAAGGAGAGAAGGAGTCTGGAATTGAGGACTGATTTCCTGACAGGGACCACAATGAATCAGAGGAACCACTTGCCTTCAGAAGTTGTGGGCCTTCAAGAAGAGTTTGGACAGTCACGGGTCCAAAACGGTCCTGGGTCTCCTGCTTGACAAGGGGGTTGGGCGAGAAGACCTCCCAGCTCCCTTCCGGCTCTGTCTTGACTGACTGAGATGACTTCCCACATCCTCCTCCTCCTGCAAAGCTTTCTTTCCCGGCTTGCCAAGCAGTGACGAGTTCACCGAGCCTATTTTTAGTGCGGCGTTTGCCACTCGCAGGGCCTCTGTTGTAAGACAGGAAACGCTCAAAAAGTCTGCTCAGAAACAGCAGCCTTGTTTGGCTTTCCCTGCCCCAGCGCTTTCTTTCCAAGGCGGCTTGACGTGTTCGGCATGATAACGCCGCGCTCCTCCTCGGGTTTTGTCTGCCGCGTGGCTCCTGCGCGGTTCCCATCTCCGGGAAGCTGGAGAGGACTCGAGCCAAGGTGAAGGCGCTGGGCAGCTCTCAGGGAGAGGGAAGAACCAAGGGAAGACGGCAACATGGGGGTGCCCCCTCCCCCCGGAAACAGCCTTGGGGTGGGGGAGAGAGGGGGGAGTTTAACCCTTTGGATGCTGGTCCTTCCAGGACCACCCTTGCTCCTCAAAGTTGATGGAGATGCCACCTTCTTGGAGACCCAACGCAACGAAGAGGGGCAGCCTCACCCAAGGAATGTGGATTTGCACACTGTTGGGTGAAGCCGCCCAAAGGAGCAACCGTCCCCCCCTCCCCAGCTGCTCACCCTGAGTAAGCTACTCAGGTTTCTCTACTATCAGGATCACCCTTGCTCCTCAAAGTTGACGGAGATGCCACCTTGCCAGAGAACCAATGCACCGAAGGGGCATTCCCTTCCGAGGAGTGTGGGTTTGTGCGTTGGTTGTGCTGTTTTGTGAGGTCCACTGCAGAGCAACCGTTCTCCCCTCCCCTCCCCTCCCCCTTGATTAAGCTGCTCAGGTTTCTGGAGGCGGCTATTTGCATAACAAATACCTTATGCCTGAATGACACGCATCCAATTAACCTCCCAACGCATTTGGCACCAACCAACGGTCTTGGCCAAAACTACGATAGAGCCACACTGGGGAAGCCCCTCCCTTTGCCCCCCGCCCCAACAGCACAGGGCTGAAGGTCAGCTATAAGGACCCAGGGCCTCCTTCCTCTCCCTCACCCTAAAAACACACCAACCTTTTTTTTCTGGTGCATTAATGCTGGGGGGCAGAGCGGGGGGGGGGCAGAAGAGAAGAAATTAGCAGCCTGGAGGAGCCGACCGGCAGCACATCAAAATGCTTCTGGCACTTATGTGCATCCGAGTTGTTAAAGGACGGGCACTAATCTGGTAAAATTGCTGTTATTAATGACAATCAGAGAGGCGCAGCGGCCCCCCCTCCCCCCTGGCTGGGCCCACCACTTGATTCTCTCCAACTGAGCTGGGGGAGGGAGGGGGGCTGGGGAGGAGAGATGGACAGCGGCTTAATCGCCCCTGCCCTTCTTCCATCTGGGGGAAATCTGCAGCATTTCGGAAAACCACGCTAGCGAGGCATGATCTGGCGTCTTAAATACCAGCGCCGGGTGGATCCACCTTGATTGGACCTTATCTGTCTTCTTCGGCGGCCTCACCTCCTCCAGCCCTCCGCCGCTTCCCCCCTCCCCCCCCCGCAACGCCGGAAGGTGAGGCTGTCAGTCAGAGCCCTTTGATTTAATTGGCCTCGCCATCCCCCGCCCCAAAGCCTGGTCTCTCGGGCTCAGATGGATAGCCCTCTTCGGAGATGGCGTGCTGGTAATAACAGCCATAATTCTCATAAAAAGCCTTGCGCCTCTAGACTCCATCCCACCCCGTGGGTGAGGAAAAGCCTTTTTTCCCTCCCCCTGTGGTTGCACCGCAGCGGGTGGTAGCAGGCACAGACGGGGTGAGGAGGGAGAAGGAGGGGTGTGTATGTGTGTGTGTGTGTGTGTAAGGGTGTCCGTGGCTGATGGAGCCCGCTGCGCCCGAAGCCCCTCGCTTGAGTTACGAGACCATTTGCCAACCTGTAGGAGCCATAAATCCCCCGGCCTCGCTCTTGGCCCATTACGCAGTGCTCCGATGGTGTCATGCTTGCCCGGGTTCCAGCCCTCGCCCCTTCTCTCAAATCGCTGAGGCCGAAATTTTCAATTAAGGAAGAGGAGTAATTATCGGCAGAGCGCGGGGTTGGGTGATGGAAAAGGAGGGGAATGGGAGATTTCCTCTGCCGGCGGGCGGCACCCGATGGGGAAGCACAAGGCCAGGCCTTGGGGAGAGGAGGGGAGGGAGAAAAAGGAGTGGGGGGCTTGCCAAGGGTGGGTGGGCAGAGGTGGGGGTCTCTGGTGCCCTGCAGCTACCGGGCATCGCCCGCTCGTCTTCAAGGCCACCTTAAGAGCAACCGAGGGGTGTCCAAGGTTGGCAACTTGAGAAGCTGAGGGCTTCAACTTCTTGCTGGCAGGGGAATGGTGGCACTGAAAAGTCTTGAGCTCTTCCAGATGCCAACCTTGGACGCCCCTGGTGTAAACAGAACCAAGATCAGATTCTTTCTCCCAACAGTATCAGCCTCCCTTCCAGCATTTGCAAGATGCTTCTGGTAACCTAAAGCCAAAGGCCCCATTTTCGGGGTGCAAAGAACCCCCCCACACACACACACACACTGACAGTCAAACTGCAATGCCCAACCTGGGCTCGACTCCAAGCAAATTTGTGGGATCCCTCACTTGCTCCTGTGCCTGCCTCCAAAGGCAAATGTTGGGAGTCCCTTGTGTGTCGTGGCTCCCGAGGTACCTGCCAGCCCCTTCCGCGATGCCCAAATGTTACTGCAAGGCAGAAGCAGCTTTCCACCGGCTCTGCCTCTAGGGGTGCACCTGACGAAGGGAGCTGTAGCACCTGAAAGCTGGTGGGGTTTTATGGGGGGGCTGAAAGGAGAGGCAAAAATTTCAGGAAAAAGAAGAAGTAAAAGAATTGGGTTTCTCTCATGCAGAGATCTGGAGCACAGAAAACTTGTCTCTCTCTTTGCATAAAACCTGCAGGTTGGAAAAAGATGCCGCCCGATTCCCTCCTGGATGTGGGCCAGGGAGACTCAGGCCACAGGCCCTCCCACCAAGCCAGCCTCCCCAGAAAACTTCCCATTCCCTCTGGAGAAACTGAGTCATCCGTCTTCTCTAGCTGGATTTGCTAACTTGGTCAGCACCTGGCTAAGAGGGGCGACCACGTCACTCACCACGCTCAATTCCCTGGGCTGCCCAGACAAACATCTGTCTTTCTCCCCTCCTCCTGTGCCAGTCCCAGCTGAAACCCCTGGGCATTGCCCCTCCTGCGCCCACCGCCCACCTCCCCAACCGTAATTTATAGCCCCCTGACCCCCTCCTCCCTCTAAATCAAGCGGATCGATGGAGGAATCAGGCAGCCTTTTTACAGAAGGAGCCTCAGCTGTTCCTGTGCAGCTAATGATCCAGCTTTGCCCAGCTCTGCTGCCTCACCAGGCGCATGAAGGGGAAGAGGGGGGTGGAGAGGAGAGAGACAAGGAAAGCAGTCTCCCTCCCTCCCTTCCTAGTCCCTTCCTCTTTTCCTTCCTTCCTTCCTTCCTTCCTTCCTTCCTTCCTTCCTTCCTTCCTTCCTCTCCTCTCTCTTGTGTTCCATTCCTTCCTTCCTTCTAACCCATCCTTCTATCCCTCCCTCAATTCCTTCCTCTTTCCTTTCTTCCTCCCTCCCTTCCCCCTCCTTTTTCCTCCATTCTTATCTTCCTTGTTCCTTCCTTCTCTCTTGTGCTCCATTTCCTTCCTTCTTAACCCATCCTTCTATTCCTCCATCCCTTAAGTCCTTCCTTTCCCTTCCTTCCGTCTCCATTTTGCTAAGAGCAGCTGGCAAGAGTTGCACCCCAAAAAAGACGATCATCACCAAAGCTCCCCCCTCCTCCACCAACCCCCAATCCTTTGGGCTGTCCTAAGCAGGCCTTTATCTCCAGTGCTGGTTGCTGTGCTCCATCTTCCTGGAAAATCCCTCCTTCCTCCGCTAATCCATCTCTCAGCCTTCTCTCCATCTCCCCTCCCACCTCCCAACTCATTCCTGCCTTTTTCCTTCTTCTTTCCTTTCTCCTGTCAAGGGTGCCCTCCTGGATGTCTGCACAGCCCCCCCCCCCCCACTTACTTTGCCAAGCAAGAAAAAGGGAGGAATTCAAGATCCGAGTCATGATGTATGGCCATCCATCTTGGCCCAAGGCTTGGCAATGGGCATTGCAGGTTTTCAGCCCCCTGGCAGCTCCAAGTAAGGGGCAGAGGCTGTGGGGCTGATAGCCCACTGGGGACCTTCCTTGGCATTTACCTCTCCCTGGCTTTAATTTCTGATTGGGTTATTTTAATAATAAAAGAAGAGATGGGGAAGTTGCATGGCAAAAAAACAAGTATCTCCAGCCTTCTTTTGATTCAACGAAGGCCGCTGGAGCCCCTTCCCCCGGCACGCCTAGAAAGTAAATGTGGCGGGCAGAGGGTTAGGGTGGCATTGATAACATGGGTAGGAGGGGGATCTCCCTGCCTGAGGAGGGAACTACAGTTCAAAGCAAGGAGAGTCCATAAACACTGCAGGAGCATTGGGGGCTTGGACATGGCTGAGATGACTGACCGTTACCCTGACATGCTCTAAAATTCAACCTTAGACCCGTTGCTCCACCCCGTCTCCCATGTTGGGTGCCTGAAAGAGATGGGGGTTTTTTCCCCCCCAGAAACCCATCTCTTGAGTGCATCAGGTGACAACTGGGCTGCCCACCTGACATTTTGCAGAAAGAAAGTTGAGCAAATCTCGGTAAATATCTCTGGGTTGCCCGAAAGGTGAGGTCAAAAGGATTGAGGCGGGGGTTCCAACGATGGGATGTACAGGTGAAGCTTCGTGGCATTGCCGTGAGGGCCATCTCACCTTTTTTGACCATACCTGTAGACGCCCATGAGACGGGGGGAAAGACCTGTTTTCCAAAGCACCTGAAGGGCAGGACAAGAAGCAACGGATGGAATCTCATCAAGGAGAGAAGCAACCTGGAACTCAGGAGAAACTTCCTAACAGTGAGAACAATGAACCAGCGGAACTGCTTGCCACTCGAAGGTGAAGGTGCTTCATCACTGGAGGCTTTTAAGAAGAGACTGTTTGTCTGGAATGGTATAGATTCTCCAGCTTGAGAAAGAGATTGGGCTAGAAGACCCCCAAGGGCCCTTCCAACTCTGAAATTCTGTTCTGGATGGAGCAGCAGCAAAACCCGTCCAGTCCCTCGGCCTTCCCTCAACAGACAGCTACGCTGCCTGGAAAACACACAAAAAAGGCACAATGTCAGTGGTTCTCCTCTCGCTTTATGGGTCGTCCTCGTTTAACGACCAATATCGAGACCGACAACTCAGTTGTGAAGCAAAGTGGGCAATTACGATCTTCCTTCCTTCATCTTTCCTTCGCTTTTGCAGGTCTGCAAAAACTGTAAAGTCCAGGGGACAAAAGTGACTTTCCCATCATCCCTGCGGCCATCGCGGATGGTCATTTTATGAGGCTTCTGCTAAGCGAGGACTGCCCGAATTTGGTGCTCGAGGGACTCTGGCTTTGAAGGTGGAGGGACCCACCTTCGTTCCTGCATGGACATCCGGCAAGCCTGTTTTTAATTCAGAAAAGCAGGGAGGAAGAGAATTCCAGATCCTGAAATTTGTTGACTGGACTTTCCCGTCTTTGGCCAAAAACAGCAGGATTCTTGTCCATCCCCAACGGGCCAAATTATGGGGCTCAAGTGCCCCTCCAGGAGTTCACATCAGGCCCCCTTGGTGCCCGATTGCCATTTTCCTGTGAATTTAGGAGAATGCCCGCCGTCTCTCTGAATGGCAGCGGAAGCAGCAGGCAGAGGAAAAGGAAGGATGTGTTGAATCCCGTTGGCCTCAGTGGGAGGAAGAACCCGCACACATTTCATTCCGGCGGCCCCCCCGTCGTAAGATTTAAGGGACAAACGAAGTGACCCGTAAGCCACGTCACCATCTTACATCTGCAGAAATCCCTTCGTTAATTGGGTGCCAGGAAAAAAAAAAGGCAATTAACTCGCGATGCCAGGCAACATCTGTCAGAGGCCCCTCTGGTTCAGATTCAAATGGGATACCTTGCTGGAGGTGACTGCCAATAAGACACCATTCTTCTTGTAAAGAGTCCAGCACCCCTAGGGTTAATATGTTTTACCCACTTACTCAGGGTCTGTTTGATGCAAAAAAGCTAGGGGGAAAAACCCACCAATCATCCCAACCAGCTCCAGCTAATACTTTCCTATCTTAGATGTAAAATAAAAACTGCACAGGTGTTTTGAATCCGCGAAGGCCTCAAAATCTCGGTCCTTCGATGTCCTTTTGACTTAAAAGAGGGACGTCCCTTCGGTCCCGCTGGAAAAAGGACGTAGCCAAGGTTAAAACCATGCCAGCCAGAAGCACCTTGGCATCATGGAGTGGCATTGCAGAGGCCGCCTGCTGCTGGATTGCCCCTTCTTCCGGGGGCAGCCCTCCAGACGCCAGGGTGGCGTTTCCAGCCAGGGGCACGGCGGTCCCTCAAAATCCTTGGGCTAGGAGTTATGGATGGTGTGGTCCAAGCCCCTGTTATCCAGGGACAAGCCAGGTTTCAGCAGCTCCTTTCCAAGGAAGTTGTTGCTCACTGTCAGAAATTGCAGATTGCTAAACAATCTAGCTGCCCATTGCCAGGTTCTAGAGCTGACCCACATCCAGAACCTGGAAGACGTTCTTCCTGGCCTTGGAGAAAATCAGGAGGAGGGATCCTTTCCTGGACCCCCCTCCAAGCCTGGGCCATACTCCCCACCGAGCCCACTGCTTCCTCCCAGCTTCCACAGAGCCCAAGCCGGTGGCACCTGCCAGCAGAGGTCTACACCCCCCTCTGACCCCCTTCCCCAAGGCTCTGGCTGAGGCAGAGGAGGCCAGGCCCTCCCAGGATTGATGGATTGTCTCGCCCAGGCCCCCCTGGCTCCCCTCCCCCGTGCTCATTTTCCCTCTGCTGTGCAGCCGAGTGTGTCTGCGCCCCCCCTCCCTCCCCCCTTCCAACGCTCGCTTGCGCTTCCTTCCTTCCTTCCTTCCGTAAGAGGCTGAGCCAGACAGAAAGCAAAATAAATCGGATGCCCGAGGATCTTAATGATGACCATTTATAGGGGAATTGGCAGGGTGGGGGAAGGAGGAGGGGGCTGCATCCTTGCTCCCTCCAGGAGAAGGAGAGGAGAGGGCCATCCGTCACCGGCAGAGGAGAGAGCCCGCAGCAGGCAAAGTGGAAGATAGACGTTTATGCGTTCAGATGTCCCTCTTGGGCACCTCAATCCCAGCCCAGATGGGGTCCCACCCGCACCAGACAATGGCCCCCAGGGGGAAGCAGGCGTTGCTGGGGGGGGGGCACCCTTGCCTGCCTCCTGCCCTTCCTCCCTCTCTCACCCTGGGACTGCAGCTCTCCAGCCCAATCGCCGCTCAGCCTCGTTGGAAGCATGGTTGGTTCTCCCTGTCCTGGCAGCCGAGGCGATGAGCTTTGCCCAGGGCTGGAGACAGATTGGAGACTAATAAGCTCACTGCCTTCTGGTGAGGGGGGGGTGTGTGTGGGGGTGGAGGGAGGGGGGCCAGCAGCCATTTTTCTCTCTCCCTGAACTCTCCATGCGAGATGACACGGATAACAGCAGCAGCTTTAAGTCCCACCTTGAAACTGACTGCCAACCTCCCACTGCGCCACCCGTCAAAACATTTGACCCCCCCTCTTCCCCTGGGCCTTGGGAGGGGGGGTCTCTTCTGGGAAGAGAGCTCTGGAGGCGGCCAAAGACACACCCCCCCCCACTCTGGGACCACATGGAGGGCTCCCAAGGCAGCTTTTCTCCAACGACCTGAGATTGCCCATCTCTGACTTAACTGGAGTTCTTTTTGAAGCTCAGGATCCAAAAAAAACTCCCCCAAGGAGAAAGTTTCCGTTTTCCAAGGATGCAGCCCTTCCCAGGATTCCTGCCAAGGGGCGCCCCCCCCCCTCAATTTCGCCAAGCAACATTTACTCCAGGGGGGAAATGTGGCTTCCCAGGGGATCCCTTCTCCCCACCTTGCCTTTCGCTCTGGATCTCTTCGGCTCCGCTTTGGGGGTCTTTGGAAGACCCGGCCATTCTGGGACCAGACAAGGGCAGCTTCCACCCCATATCCTTTTGTTTGTGGGGTGGGAGTGGGGAAGAACCAGTGCTCACCCTGTGGCTTTTCTTCCCAGGGGACTACAGGGAGAGGGGAGGAAGCCAGGAGAAGGTTGAGGGAAGGTCCGATCCAGCAATTCAACTGGTCCTGGGCTGGTTGAGAGGAGAGCAAACCAACCAGAAGGAGAGCAGAGTTTTTGAATTTGTTCCTTTCTCCCTCTAGAGCAGAGTTTCTCAGCCCTGGCCTCTTTAAGACCGGAGGACTTCAACTCCCAGAATTCCCCAGCCAGTTGCTGTCAAAACATGGCAGCAGATCAAAGGTAGAAGGGAGCCAGATACGCCCATAGCTTGGCTCACTTACAGGAGTTACCTCCCCAAAGAATTCTGGGCCATCCCCTCAATTGCCGCACCTCCCTCTTATCTGTGTACTTTTGAACCCGCTATATGTAAATAGGCCACAACGGCCCTGGCTGTAGCAGGCAAGCCCTCCCTTCCCTTCCCATTTTAATTTCAGCCAGGAGAGAACCAGCGAACCAAAAAGCTGAACCGGTTGTTGTCGCTTGTTATTGTTGTTGTTGTCGTTCTTCAACAGCCACCCACCCATCCTCGAGGCTCTGGTTGGCATTCAGGCAGCCCTCCGACTTACAACCTCCAGAAATTCCATTGCAAAGCCAGACAGCCGCCAAGCCCAATTTTATCTCCTTTTTGCTGTGATCTTTAAGAGACTCAGTGTGGCCGTTAAGTGAGTCACACAGTTGTTAAGTGAATCAGGCTCCCCTTCCCCATTAACGTTGCTTGGGAAGGTCATCGCACCACCGTTCCAGGATGCTTCAACCATCCCCGGCATTCAAATTTTGATCACGTAATCAAAATGGTCAAAAGCGCGAGGAACAACTGCTCGCCACTTTTTCCAGTGGCTTTGAATGGCGCTACCGGGAAAAGTCGGATAAATGACACTGGCTGGGCAAGGGTTGCAATTGGTACCAACTGGGCCAATTCGGGATCAGTCGCAGCTGCTGATTGGCATCGTTGACTCCAGCTTGGCTGATCCATCCAACCCCTGTCCAGGGACTCCTCACAGCTGTGAGCCCCGAGATCGAGGCTGGGCCTGCCCTGTCCAGGGGCAGTCTACCTCTGGGCACTGGGTGTGTGTTGGGGGTCGGGGGGAGGAGGGGAGAAGATGAGAAAGCTGCCCTCCAGGAGTCTTTTCAGAAAGCATCTTGGGAGCCCCATCCGGGTTCTCTTTCCACCCTTCCTGGGGGCCTTTTTGGAGATGCCCTGGAGGGGCTGCTTTTAGCGAGGGAGGGTTTTCTTTTAAAGCCCCCCCCCCAACCTTTCCTCAGTCCTGCCTGAGAGACTCCCCAACCCTGCAAAACAAAACAACAACAAAAAAAGCCAAAGACACAGACACAGCGCAGCCAAGCGTCCCAGAAGGCCGAAAATCTCCTATTAGAGCATTCATTATAAAGGCCCCTTTAAGAGAGAAGAGAGAGGCGGAGGGGGGGGGGGGTCCGGCATCTTTAATGCAAGGGATGGGGGCTCCGTTTGGCTTTCATCTCCAAGGGTCCCCTTGGGAATCTATTAAGCCCAATATAAATCTCTCTCCAACACTCCTTTTCTCCCTGCCCTCCCGGATTCCACTTTATGATGAAATAGCAACAAACAACGTCATTTGAAAGAGGAAAACAAAGCAATTACCCCCCCCCCTCCCTCCCTCCCACCCTCCCACCCCCCCAGTTCAAAAACCCTCCTGGCAAACAGCCCTTCACTCCACCGACCAGAGAGATCCATAAGAACAATTGCAAAGAAATATTTAAAAAGAAACAAAACAGACGGAGGCGATTCGGATTTAATTCCAAAGGACCCCAAAAAGGCCTTAGCTTCCCCTGAGCTTCACAGCCCCCGGCAAGCGCCCCTTTGGCTCCGGCTGAAAATCTGGAGCAAGGAACGCGTCTCCTCTGTTTACCTGAAAGGAAGGTAGCTCTCTCCCCCCCCCCTTTTCTGTTTTTCTTCCTGCAGACAGTTTGAAATGCCTTATAAGTTTCTGGAGAATCAGGGCAGAAGCAGCAAGCAAAGGTTTCTCTGCTCAATCTGGCTTTGGGGGCAGGGAGGGGGACCTCCGAACGCCAAGGGCATCTCCCTTTCGGTGAAAGGCGAGGCAGGCTTTACAATTTGGGGTGCAAACCCTCCACGGAGCCCCCTCTCTGCGTGCCGGGATGCCAGGCTGAGCTTGGCACTCTTAAGCTCTCGGGCAGCTGCGGTCTCGTCTTCGCCAGCGGGCAGCACCTTTGGCCAGCCATAGGCTGACCTTGGCTGACCTCGGCTTTCCCAGGGCTGGGATGGGAGGCCACCCAGAGACCCTCAGCCAGGGGCAAGGAGGAGAGGTTGAAACCTCAGCCCAGCTCAAAGCCACGACCAGCCACTGAACTGGATGGGGAGGAGGCTAAGTTTCTCTTTCCCCCTTTGAGGTTATTTTCCAAGGGCTAATATTATGATTCGCTGCCATTCCTCCTCACCAACATCAAATTAATTGCCACGGGCGACCACGTCTCCCCCTCCCTGCTTAACCGCAGTACAGGTAGTCCTCGACTTAAGGTAGCCACAATGGAGCCCAAAAAATCTTTGTTGCTAAGCGAAACATTGAAGTGAATTTCCCTCCCTTTTACGACCTTCCCTGCCACGGTTGTTAAATGAGTCACGCAGCTGTGAGGCGAATCTGGCTTCCCCCGTGGACTTCGCTTGTCAGACGGTCGCAAAAGGGGATCTTGTGACCTCGGGATTCTGCTGCAACCGTCATAAATAGGAGTCAGTCGCCAATGGTCTGAATTTTGATCCTGTGACCACCCCGGGGTGTGTGTGTGTGTTGCAAGAGACATGTGAAAAAGGATCATATGTCGCTTTTTTCCTGTTGTAATTTTGAACGGCCATTAAATGAATGGCTGTAAGCTGAGGAATAGCTGTTAACAGGTGTTCTCACCTTCACTTTAAACGGGGGGGGGGGGGGGGGGGGGGGGGGGAGAATTTCTGGTCTTTATACCCTTCAGAGATGAGTTCCTAAGCCACCTACCCCCTTCTTTTGTTAAACCAAACGGCATTCCTTAAGAAAAAGGCAAGACTAAGGTCTGGCTTATATATATTTAAAACAAAACACTTTGCTGCCCTTCTCTTCCAAGCGCTGGAAAAACCATAACCCCTGGCTGTAAATCACAGGTGCCTGGATTTATACAAGCGAAGCCATAAATCAAGACTGAGGAACCACAATGGCTAAGTTCATACAACCCGTGAAGTCAAAACTCCTTTTATGGCTAAACCTGGTAGGCTACAACTCGGGGTGGATTCTCCCAACCCGGAAAGAAGACCACACACGCTGCCCTTGGGGGAACCTGGGTGTTGCGTTCGCCTTTGTGTTGTGTGAAGCGGCCATCCTTTCTCCAGGCCTGCCCTGTCCAGAACCTGAGTTTTGTGACACAGCGAAGCCGTGAACGCAACTGGATTTTACTGGTGAGGATGCGACGCGCACAAAAAATGCACACAATGGTCTTCATCTCTCATTTGTAGCTGCGCCAAAGAACTCGGGTACAGGTAGTCCTTGACTTATGGCCACAATTGAGCCCAACATTTCCGTTGCTAAGCGAGACATTTGTTAGGTGAAGTTTGTACCATTTTACGACCTTCCTTGCCCCCAGTTGTTAAGTGACTCGCTGCAGCTGGTAAGTTAGCCACATGGTCATTAAATGAATCTGGTTCTGCTTTGCTGGTCAGAAGGTCGCAAAAGCAGATCACATGACGCCCTGGGACCCTGGGACCGTCATAAATATGAACCAAGCACCTGAATTTTGATCCCGTGACCACTAGATGCCACAACGATTGCAAGTGGGGAAAACGGTCGTAAGTCACTTTTTTCCAGTGCTGTTGTAACTTTGAATGGGCACTAAGTGAACCCTTGTAAGTCAAGGACTGCCTGTAGAGCACCATGGGGGAAGGATGGTGGGCGGTTATTTATTTTCTACATGCAATTGTCCTGCGAGGTAGGACAGACTTAACAATAATGACTTGAGAGCCAGGGCCTTCCAACTTGGCAAGTTTAAGACTTGTGGGTTTCAACTCCCAGAATCCCTGAGCTCACATGACTGGAGGAGGAATCCTGGGAGTTGAAGTCCACAAGTCTTAAAGCGGTCAAGGTTGAAGACTCCTGGAATAGATATAGAATAGAGAGAGAGAGAGAGATAGAATAGATAGATAGAGGGAGAGAGAAAGAAAGATATGATAGAATAGATAGAATGGAAAGAAAGATAGATAGAATGGAAAGAGAGATAGAATAGATAGATTGATAGATTGATAGATAGATAGATAGATAGATAGATAGATAGATAGATAGATAGATAGATAGATAGAATGGAAAGAGAGATAGAATAGATAGATAGATAGATAGATAGATAGATAGATAGATAGATAGATAGATAGATAGATAGATAGATAGAATGGAAAGAGAGATAGATAGAATAGATCCAGGGCCTTCCAACTTGGCAAGTTTAAGACTTGTGGGTTTCAACTCCCAGAATCCCTGAGCTCACATGACTGGAGGAGGAATCCTGGGAGTTGAAGTCCACAAGTCTTAAAGCGGTCAAGGTTGAAGACCCCTGCTTTAGAGAGAGACCTTGTAGAGGCTCCATCTTGGCAGAAATTTAAATCCAGACTTTCTTGGTCTAATTCTGTGTCCAGCAAGGAGAAAACCTGTTATGGATTTTCTCTTCTTCAACCACCATCCTATTAAATCATCATCCTTGCACAGAAACCACAGGCAAAAAAGCCCACCTGCTCTAAAACCACACACAGCTTTTTAAAAAAAAAAATTCCTGGGGGGAAAAAAGCCTGAAAAACACCAGGAATGGGGGAATTAAGAGGAAACATCCCCTCTCTCACCACCAAAGGACCCTGGCCCTCAAACTGCCCCTATCCCACTCATTCGAGACTTTTCCATATAGAAACCTGCTCACCTCCATTGGGAACTGGCTGCCATTCCCCAAAGTTTAATACCATCTACAAAAAGTCCCAAAGGGCTTTTTCTTTTCTCCCAAAGGAAACTGGGACTTTGTTTGTAACTGGACTTTGCAACTGGACTCCGTCCACAAAGTCCTGTTGTCTTTGAAAAAAGCTCTTTTGGGACAAGCATGACCCAGAATCTCCATAGAGACATAGAAAGATGCAAACATTCCCAAACTCTGCTGGTTTTCCACCTCTCTCTACCAACATCAAGGCAACCTTAAGTATAGATAGAACACACACAAACACGCACACACACACACACAGAGACCCCAACTCCAGATTTCCATTAGGAGTTCCAACCACATCCACACGCTCGCCCACACCCCATGCCAATCCAAAGGGCTGCAATTCACAATCTGTTTTGGATTTAATGGGATGGCTTGGGAGGAAATGTTCCCCCTATGAGCTGCAGCCATCCTACCTTGCACAGCCTTCCCAAGCTGGAGAAAAAGCTGGGAAGGGTTTAAAAACAGGAAGGAATCTTTATTTATCCCCAGATGGATGTATAAATAAACGAAATCTGGGTTCTCCTCACTCAACCTCTTGCTCCGGAGGTCATTCGTGGCTGGATACTTTCTCACAACCCACAAACACTGTCTCAAGGGTTTACTTTTATTTTCAAAGAGCCCATCTCTTTATGGCAAGAGGCAGGGGAGAATAGAGGATGGGGGTGGTGGTGGTGGAATAGGTGGAACAGAACCCCCAAGGGGGGAGAAGGGGTCCCAGACCAACCCTAGCTCAGGATCTTTGGAGACAAGAGAAGCTGCTGCCCTGGGAAATGAGAATTTGCGGGATCCCGGGACCAAATTTTCAGAGCCCTGCCTTGGCTCCTTCCAAAATCTTCACACAGACACACATACCCCTGGGGGGGGGGGGGGGGTTGTAGCAGCCATTAAACTTCCCACGGAAGATCCATTTGGGTTTTTCAGAGCCAAACTTCTCCCTTCCACAGACGTGGGAAGGCAAAAGAGCACCAAAGCCAGCTCTGCTGGTACCCCCAATCCTGCCAACCCTCCAGCCCAGCCCCTCTTTGGCCCCAGAGGGAGAGAGAGAAAGAGAGGGAGAGAGCCGGAGGGAGGGAAGAAGGGAGGGAGGTGGTGCCCAGAAGCCGCCTTTCTCCCCCCCTCCCCGCCCTCCCCCAGTTGCTCTTCTCAAATGCCTCTCCTCCCCAAGCGCACTCCAGTGGCAAATGGCATCAGCAGCGGAAGAAGACAAGGGAACAGGGGAATGAATGAACGAGGGAGCGAACGAATGAATGAATGAATGGCCTCTCTGCAAGCCCACCAATGGAACCTCAAAGCATTCACAAGGGCTGTCTCTCCTCCCTCCCTCCCTCCACGTCCCCCTCCCCAATTTCCATAGTATACCTGCAAGATGTTCTCCAGCTCTTTCGCGGCTGCCGCCGCTCTTCAGCGCTTCTTCTCTCTTCGCTGCGTCCAAGCGACCGCCGCCGATTAAATCCTTAGAAAGGAGGGAGAGGGGGGATGAGTAGGGAGAAGCAGAATCGGCATACAGCTCGGCGCTCCTTCCTTCCTTCCTTCCTTGCTTGCCTCCGTATCCCTTTGGAGGTCTTCCAGCAGCTATTATTCACAAGCCGCTGGGGACAGCAGGTAATTAAAAAAAGGCCCCCGTAGCATCCAGGTTTGAAATTTTAATGCCGGAGGTTCAAGAAGCGGTGGATGTGTGTGCGGCGTGCCAGGCGGTGTGTGAACGTGTGTGTGTGTGTGTATGAGCGCGCGCGCGCGCGCATGCAGAAGAGGGGATTTGATGGGTTGGCTGCAGACTGCTAAAAGCAGAAGAGAAAGGCGGTGTGTGTGTTGGGGGGGGGAGAGGTAAAGTGCCGGAGGGAAAGGAAGGAAGGAAGGAAGGGGGCGGCGGGCGGGCGGTGTGGGGGGGGTGGAGACGGGCTTCTTCGCACTTCGGCTATAGAGACATCAGGATCCCCGACGCGGCTGCCGCTGCGTTTCAAGCGGAGGCAGGGACGGCACTGCGCGCTGCTTTTCTCTCGAGTGGGTGGCAGCTTTGCCAACGTGTGATGCGCGATCCAAGCTCCCCCCCCCCCACACACCGCCTCTGTCTCTGTGTGTGAGAGTGTGTGTGTGTGTGCGTGCGCGCGCGCTTGTGCCAAGAATAGCAATCAGAAATCAAGGCAGCCCCCGGTGCGTCGGGCTTGCGGGCGCGCGTGTGTGTGTGTGCGTGTGCGTGCAAGCGGCTGTATAGGAAAAAGGGGGGGTCAAAAAGGCTGCAGAGTTGTTTAAACACCCCCCCCCGCTCCCCCCTCCTCGCTCACCATCAAGGTGAACGCTAATGAAAGAGGAAGAGCGGAGAACGGCAGCGCAACTGAACGTGGAAAGGCGAGTCCGGGAAAATGAAAAGGACGGCAAAAAGAGAGGGGGGGGGCGAGCGAGCGAGCGAGCCGAGAGCTGAGCAATTTCCCACCGCCTTTTCGTGGCTGGCTGCGCCCCTCCCTCGCCTTGAAATCCAACCTCGGGAGGAGGAGGGGGGCGGGCGGAGGGATGCGCTCCCCCAGGATGGAGGAGAATGGCGGGGAGGCCAAAGAGCGGTCATCGGGGGTCAGCAGGGAACTGGGGGGCGGCGGCTGCGGCGAGGATCGGGGCGGGGGTGGGCCCAACCAGGGGGAGGAGGAGGGCACGGCGCACCTGGAGCGTTGCATCGCTCGGGCAGCTGCAGGCGGATCAAACAGGCAGTGACTGACGCAGCTCGGATCTCTGAGCTGGTGGGGGGGAGGTCGTGGGAGGGGGAGGCCGGGTCCTGGCAAATGAGAGTCGGTGGCATCTGATTTCCCCGGTGTGGAGGCTGGGTTCTGGAGTGGCAGGAGAAAGGAGGCTGGGAGGGGGAGGGAACAAAGGAAGGCTCCGTCCCTCTGGCAGCCCGGACGGGACGCAAGAGGGGAGGGAAGCTTCCCCCCCCTCCCTAGAGGCTGGGGCAAGGGGAGGGGGCTTCCTCCCAAGCGGATTCAAGCCCAGCCGAATGGGGCAAAAGAGGCACTCTTCCCTCACCCACCTCGACCTCTTGACCCACGGGGTGATTCTCCCACGGGGGGAGGAGGGGGGGCCGGGTCTCCGTCTCACCCCCAGATAGTTCTTCCCGAGGTAGTTAACCCCTAGTTTAGAGGCAGGATTAAAGCGATAGGAGACCCCACTGAGCGGGTCACCATCCTCTTCCTCACCAGCCTTCCTGCCCTTTCTCCAAGCAAGGCATTTCTGTGCCCCCAGAACGGCTTGGCAGGCTCCCCAAATCAACCTCGGAGCCCCAAGAGGGCAAAGGAAGGAGGGGTTCCCCCAGGTCTAAATCCAACCTGCTTGCTTTTAACCAGTGCCCTCTGCTAAAACACATATACACACACACACACAGAGTGCTTTTTGGAGTAACAAAGACCAGGAGGGGGGGGCGCAGGGGGGTGGGAGGGATAGAGATTTACAATCCTAGCTGGGCCCCCAAAGCGGACAGCCTCCAGATGTGCTGGAATTACAGACGATGCAGCACAGGCGGCTATAATAGCACCAACTGAAGAGATCACGGACATTTGAGATGCTCCAGACATCCCACGAACCTGGAGATGCATCAGACGACAGTCTTCACTGTCAAGGGCCGACATAGGTTGCTTGAGCCGGCTGAGGGTGTCTGGGGGTTGGGTGGGGTTGGAAGCCACCCCATTCCCAGATAAGGAGGGCTGGGTCAGAGTCAGCCCACATTAGACCTGGAGGCGAAAACATTGGAAGAATGGAGGCAGGATCTGGGTCTGGCTAGTCTACAGAAAAGAAAGTTCAGGGGGGACAGGAGAGCAGAGTTCCAGTATTTGAGGGGCTGCCACAGAGAGGAGGGGGTCAAATTGTTCTCCAAAGCACCTGAAGGCAGGATGGAAAACTAATTCAGGGGAGAAGCAACCTGGAATTAAATATCATGGTTGTCCCATGGTTGTGTTTTTGTTTTCAAGAGACAGCTGGACTTCCTTGTTTTTGTCTGAAGACGTTTCGCTTCTCATCCAAGAAGCTTCTTCAGCTCTGATTGGATGGTGGGGAATGTCAGAGCTGAAGAAGCTTCTTGGATGAGAAGAGAAACATCTTCAAACAAATATTTCACAAAAAGAGTTCTCCGCTCCTCTACTCATTGCAGAATACCTTATGCCACCAGACTTGAAATTCTAGACCTAGAAAACCTAGAACTACGCCGCCTTCGGTCCGATCTAAGTATAGTATATAAAATCATACGTTGCAATGTCCTACCAGCAAATGAATACTTCAGCTTCAACCATAACAATACAAGAGCAAACAATAGATACAAACTCAAGCTTAATCGCACCAAACTTGATTGCAGGAAATACGACTTCAGCCACAGAGTGGTCAATGTCTGGAATACTCTACCTGACTCTCTGGTTTCTTCCCCAAACCCCAAAATCTTTAACCTTAGACTGTCTACTATTGACCTCACCCCTTTCCTAAGAGGTCTGTAGGGGGCATGCTTAAGCGCACCAACGTGCCTACCGTCCCTCTCCTATTATTTCTTTCTATTTTCTTATATGTACTCATTTCTTGTATTTGTAACTATGTATATACTTATACCTATTATCTTATAAGCGATTGACAAATCAAATAAATAAAAAAAGAAAGTCCAGTTGTCTCTTGGAAAAAAAGCACCTTTGGGACAGCCTGGAATTAAGGAGAAACTTCCTGACAGAGAAGACAATTGATCAGTGGAACAGAAGCTGCCTCCAGAAGTTGTGGGAGCTCCATGGACGATTTTAAGAAGAAACTGGACAGCCACTTGTCTGACATAAGATCTCCTGCTTGAGCAGAGGGCTGGACTAGAAGACCTCCAAGGTCCCTTCCAGCTCTATTCTGATTGACTGATTGACCATCTGAAAACTGGCAATGGAGCAACTTCGGGAGCAGGGAGTTGCCCTCCGACTCACTGAGTCCCCCTTGCTTTGGGTCTGTTGTATTCAAGAATAATTGGGCCCCAGAGGAAGCCCAGCGAGGGGTATAGAAAGTCGGAGCCAGGCTACCTCAAGACCCATGCTTCCGTCCGGGTGATAAAACCATCATCCCAACCTAGTGGTGGTGAGTTCCACAGTTTACCTGCATGCTGCTCCCAATCTTCAGTTCACAACCATAATTGGGACCGAGAACTTTGTCACTAAGCGATGCGGTCAGTAAGCAAAAAAATCTCACTCGCTACAGCAGTTCTAGTTGCGGTCGTTAAGTGAATTGCACGCGGTCGTTAAGAGCAAAGTCACATGGTTGCAACTTGTATCTTCCTGCCAGCTTCTGCATCGACTTTGCTTAGGCGACCCCGAGATGTTGCAACAGCTATACAACTTTGAGGATCACTGGCCACAAACTTCCTCATTTAGTGCCTTTGGTCCCTGAATGACTCCCTGTAGCCCATCCTAAAGAGAAGGCCAGGAAAGGCAGATCCTGACATTCAGAGCTGATGTCTGGGGAAGCCCCGAGCACTGGGGGACCCTTATCCTCAGGCTACAGACTGCCCCCCCCGACCTCCCCCTCCAGGTTCTCCAAACCCAGAAAGAACCTAAGCAACCAACAGCATCCATGGGCAGCCAGGCGCCCTACAATCAATTGCCCCACGTTGGGCACCAAAAGAGCAACAGAAGGTCCAGAAGGGGAGAGGAAGGAAGGAAGGCTGCAGATTGTCCAACCAAGTCCAAATCGAAGACACCCCCCTCCCCTCCTCCGCGACTGACAAGAGGCAGGGAAGAGGAGAGCAGAGGTCCAAGACAGGAAGCAAACCACCGTGACTCCATGGCCAGCAGGCTAATGGGGTAGAACACACACACCCTCTAAACAGCAGGATTTCCTGGCTGGAAGGCTGCTCTCCTCCCCTTCTTCCCAAGTGAGCTGGTCTCAGTGTTTTGCACCCGGCTGTCCTTGAAGGAGGCAAGACTGCTGCGGTTCCTGGCAGGCTGATTCCAAAGCTTTCTCTCTCCTCTCCCCCCCCCACCCCCCCACAAATCTCTTTTCAACTGCCTCCTTCTTCTTCTTCCTGCCGTGACCGAGTGGGGAATCAAGCCGCAGAGCCCTTGCTCGGGGGGTCAGCCTCTCTGGTTTCCATGGAAAGAGTGAATGGCGAGCCCCTCCCCGTGGTTTATTAGAATTCCTTTTATTCCGATGGGGAAGGGGGGGGAAGGGGGGCGGCAGAGCAGACTGGCTTTCATGTGGCCCATAGGAGAGGCAGAGGAAGGTCAAGGTGGGGCGGGCGGGCGGGGTGGAGGGAGGTCTCCTCTCAAGGAGAAGACAAACCGGGTGGGAGGGGGCTGTTTGGAGATTCAATTTCCATGCAGGCTGCTGCAGCTCCAGCGAAGCCACGAAAGCCCTTTTTATTCTGAACAGATGTTGCAAAGAGACCCACCAAGGTTTGCAAAGCTGCCCGCGTTTCTTCCCCCTTTCGAGCCAAGAAAATGACTTGGGGGGAGGCTTCTGCAAAGGGGGAGGACATTTCAGACAACCAGAACTCCCAAGGAGGGGAGAGCCTTGGCTTAAAACCCACCTCCCCAGCTGCCCAAGAGGCACAGAGGTCTTGGGGACAAACAGCTGCAAACAAACACCAAACAGCTGGCAACCTTTGGGGAGCTGAAGACGGGGGTCTGGTAAAGACACTGCTGGGCCAGGAGGTGTAGCCACACAGAGGGGGCGGTGCCAAAGGAGGGAGTAGGCGGGGCAGGGATGAAAAATCTGGAGCTCTGAACAATTTCTTCCTTCAGCTTATCAGGGCTTCTTCTCCCCCCAGGACACAACCAGTGGTGGGATTCAGTCGGTTCGCCACCGGTTCAAGAGATCCGGCTGTTAACTTTCTGAGCAGTTTGGTGAACTGGTTGTTAGAAGAAATCATTACAGCAGAGAACCAGGTTGTTAGATTATTTTAATCCCACCACTGGACACAACTCTCTCTCTCTCTCTTTCTCTCTCTCTCTCTCACACACACACACAGAATCCTCGCCCAAATCACCCACCGGACCCTCTTCTCATCTGGCCAAACGTTCAGGAGGCCCTTGGAAAGAAGCCAAGAATGATTTGGTGGCTGGGAAACCGTGGGAAGATAGCTTGCGGCCTTGTGGTGAATGCCGGGCCTGGGAATCTTTTGTCCATCTCCTCCCTTCAACTTATGAAACTTCTCCGGTCCCTAAGTTACTATGCACTGGGAAAATCCTAGTAAAATTTCCCCCAGGGAAGCTGCTCCGTTTCCTGCTGCAAACCGGAAGCCCTGCAAACACCAGTTTCTGGCAACCCCTCCCCCCCACAAACCATCGCAAAATGGGTTCACGTAACAACCGGGTTACTAACTTATCAACTGCAGTGATGATTCACTTAACAACCATGGGAAGAAAGGTCACGAAACAAGGCAAAACTCACTTAACAAATGTCTCCCCAAACAACAGAAATATTGAGGTCCATTGTGGTTATAAGTCAAGGACGACTTATACCTTTTTTTGGGGGGAGGGGGGTGTCTGTCATAATTTTCGAACAGTCCCTAAATGATTAAGTCGTAAGTTGAGGTGTGACTGTACATGCCACGCAGGGGAAGGTTTCTGAGCCAGAGTCAATCCATCCAATCCGAATTTTTGCTCGCTTTTCTCGACTCTCCTAAAGGTTGTGATCCAGTATTGGCATGTAGACTTTGTGGGTCTGTTTTCTCCTGGCCTCCAAATGGCAGCCTTTGTTTTATTTGAGCTCCTCTCTGTCGGCTACCAAACGAAGGAGGTATATTTTAGCGCCGGGTAAATGGCTCCCCGTCTGCCTCCAGCGCTGCTTCAGCACTCAACCGTTTTGAGCAGGCTTCCATTTAAATAAATTAACTTATGCAAACGAAATGGCGCTCCTTCTGACAACTCCAGGGAGGGGCCCGGACCCCCCCCTCCCCCCGGTGCCCTCAGGTGCTTCCACCGGCTCATGCGCGAAATTGCTCCTCGCTGTCGAACGAATCCATCGTCCGTCCCCCCCAAAAGGGGGTAATTGCATTGTGGTCACGTTTGGCAGCCATCCTGGGGACTTCGGAGTCATCCGCTAATTCTCGCCGGCCTCCAGGGAGGAAGGAAAGAGGCCGCCAGCAGCGCCGGAGAGCGATCTGTCCTCCTGGCAGGTGGAGGAAATTCCTGCTCCCCACCTGAAGGCCAGGGAAAAAGGGGGCAGGGGGAGGCAGGGGGAGCAGGATTGGGGCCCACGTCAGACATCCGGATTAGAATCGGGGTCCCCCAACCGCCCCCAGACCAAACGGTCAACGACCAAAAGAGAGAAAGATTAAACATGGAACTGAGAATGAGCCACAAGGACACACCAGTCGGTTCTGATCCAATTCAACGCTCCTCTTCCAATGGGAGGGATCGATCCAATATAGGTTAGTCCTCAATTGAGGACCCTGATTTCCATTCCAAGCAAGAGGAGTTAAGGGAGTTGCGGCGTATTTATGACTTTATCACGCGAGTCAACTCTCTACAATCAGATTGTTTGAGGCAACCGTCGAAGGCCTGATCCAATCGAAGGCTTTGCCCCAGTTTGTTCTTTTGATCAGGAGATGGTGGACATCAACTCATCGGACTGAATTTTCGCTCAGTTGTGATAATTGCACAAAAAGAAGTCCAAAGAGGTCCAAAGTCGATCCTTTCTGGATCGCAGCCCTGGCACCATCCTTATTGGCTTTGGGTGGCACTCGGCCTGGTGGTGGCCTCTCCTCTACCCCCCCTCATGTTCTGCCAGGACTTCTGCCACCACAACGGAGCCCTCGCGCTCTCCTCTGCGTTGCCATCTGTTCCGGCTTGGGCACCGGGAAAAAAAGCCTGGCCTGCAGCCCTCCAGATGCCCGCACACGGGACTGCAATGGTAGCCAGGGTGGTTGCGTTCCATTTGGGTCCTGACCCGGAGATTTCTCTTCCTGCCATTTTAGTTCTTTCTCTCGCACGGGGAGCCCGAAGCGTTTTGCTGCCTGAAGGAAAGGTTGTGGTGGTGTTCCACCCGTCCATCCTCACAGTGTACCCAGAAGCCGACTGGGATGGGAAACGGTCTAATTTCAGCCACGGTGGCTCCTTTTGGCCCTCTGGGTATCTGCCTACGGAAAGGGCCTCCTTCTCTCCCATCGAGGGAGGTGCATGCACAGCCCCAGGTTGGCCTGACGAGAAATGGGGAGATTCCCACCAGTGCAAGGGGCTGAAACTTGGCTCGATTACATCTTAGATTTCGTGGTTTGTTCCTTAGTGCCTCTGAACCCAGGGCACAAGGGAAGTCCTTTCCCCTGGGCAAAACATCGAAATACATTGGATTACATGGGATTTCGCTTGTCAGAACATCGCACAAGGGGATTGCACAACCCCGGGATGCTGCAACCATCATAAATATGAACCAGTTGTCAAGTACCTGAATTACGATCGGGTGACCATGGCAATGCTGCATCGGTCATACATGTGAAAAAGAGTTATCAGTCTCTGTTTTCAGTGCCGTTGTAACTCTGAATGGTCACTAAATGAACGGTTGTAGTTGGAGGACTAACTGTAGCTACAAAAACAAACCTAGATTGTCCTCTGAAGCTGTTCTATAAAAGGGCAGCCTGCCCTTCCACTCTTGAAGAAAGACAGGATGGGAACTAACTCGGAGGCGCTTGTGGGAGGCACTATCACAGCCACCCTTCACGAGGCGGGAAGAGGAGAAAGGTTTCTTTAAATCCCCCAAAAGATTGGGGGGGGGAGGTCTTAACTGGTGTAATCCCCTGGGGGGTCTCCTCAAAGGCAAGCCCAATTGGACTTATGATCTCAGGCCAGTGGACAATGACGAAGAGAGCGGGACGCGTTGCTTGGCCACGAATTGCAAAAGGATCTTTGCTAAAGCAATCGCCACGATGATTATTTTAACCGGGACTCGCTCTGGAGTCCACCAACAGAAGAAATGGCAGGAAATCAATACCTTCCCCAATTGCATGTTGAAAGCCGGGCGGAGAAGGACGCTGGGCTGTAGCCCGGCGGTTGGGAAAAGCAACGTGGTTCGTGGCCCCCAATAGAGGAGCCCTCCCGCGGTCGGCTGACCCATCAGGACAGCCAAAAACATCTTTTCTCTTCCCTCATCTGTTCCTGCCTCTCCCACCGAAGACAGGGCTGCCTGTCTTTCTCTCTCTCCCCCCCACCAAAGCCTCTCCAAGTCGGAGGCCGAGGTGTTTTATTCCGAGCACGGTGCTGCTCGGAGCAATTAGCAAGGAGCTGGAAAACCAGGCGCACAGCAGATAGGATTGGATCCATCAAAAGAAGAAGGGAGGCACATCAGGGAGTTGGGAGGGAGGGGGGAAATGCTGGGGTGGGGGGGGGAGAGAGAATGCAATGACAGCCATAAATGACTCTGGCAGCAATTGCCTGCCAGCACAAACCACCTTCTGTCTAGCGCGAGGAACTGAAGCTAAATGTCCCCCTCGGCGTCCAATTCAAAGGCCCGCTCTTTCCCCACCTCATCAAGCCTTCAGAGATGGGGCTTCTGGGCTCAGGGGACCCCCCCACCTCCTGGGACCGGCCTTGCCCCACACCTCCTCGGCCTCAGCAGTGCCCTTGCAAAAGAGGTGCGTCTTCCTGCACACTCAATGCCAAGGTTTTTGTTCGCTGCACACCTCTTGTGGCAGGAAAAGAGGGGAGGGGAGACAGACTCGTTGCAGCATCCCTGAGGTTCCATGATCCGAATTCAGAAGCTTGGCAACGGATTCCCATTTATGACGGTTGCACCGTCCCAGGGATCCCATTTTGGGGATCTTCTTTCAAGCAGTCAACGGGGAAGCCTGATGCACATAACAAGCTTGTGGCTAACCGAACCGCTGCAATGATTCGCTTAGCAACTGTGGCCCAGGAAGGTCGTAAAATGGGACAAAACTGAATAACCATGCTATTAGGCAACAGAAATTTGGGGCTCAACTGGGATCGTAAGTCAAGGACTACCTGTATTTATGGGAAACCCTCCCACGGGGTCCCATCATGTCTTGGCACCTAATCAGTCGTGGCTACCCCCCCCAAAAAGACCCTCTTTCTTCCCCCATGCCTGGGGTTCAAAAGTAGGGGCTGTGAATCGCCCCATTTCCATGCATTTGCCCCGATCTCTCTTCAAGCATCTGAACCAGAAAGGGTCAGTGCCAAATTCACAATTTAACTATATCCTGTTTTCCCCTTTTAATCTCTTTTTGTTTTTAAATCAGCTTTCAGCCTCTCTGCATTTAGTTCCAAGGAATGACCAAGTTTTTACAGTAGGGAAGTAGAAGGACCTCTCTCTGGCCACCTATTCTGTAATTCAGTTATTTCCCTTTCAATCCACCTTTACTCTCAATGAAAAAACAATCTGCAGCCCTTCCTTATTGGGGAAACACCCCCTCCTCTTTCTAATTTCCCTGTTCCCCTCCCCCCACAGTAAATTCCCAGCTGTACAAAAAGAAAAAAAGGAGGTTGTAAGAAATCTGAAATATTCCTCCTGCTTGCAAAACCCTTTGGAGATTCCTCACCAAGGCCACAGGGGAGAGAATGTTTAACCGTCGTTACAATGGTTCTTTTCCTACCGCTACAGCATTTATTTATTTTTTAAAACAAAAATAAATAAATATGAACTGCAAAGAGCGATTTTATCTGGGCATCGTATCTCAGTGGGAAAACTCCATGTCCTTCTCTTCCACATCCTTTTGTTAGAGGCCGAATCCCCAGCCAGCCAGTTTTGCCAATGCCCCGGAATTGACAAATGGCAATTCTGCATCTTGCTTGGGATGTCAGAATTTGTCTTGCAGGGGTCTCTGGTGCCCAAAACCCATTTCTCTGTAGAGCTGGACCAGCCTGGTTTTGAGTGAATTTCCGCTTCCGTTTCCATCTCCAGAAGCCTTTTCTTGCAGCATCTCGACAGGATCACTGACCAGATCTTCTCCTGGGAGAAAAAGTGGATTTCCTTGCTGCCCCCTTGATTGAGGCAAGGACCTCAACACTCCAATTGCTTCCACGAAAGGGGTGGATTACAACACCCAGCTCCCTTCATTGACCTGGCCACGGAGAAGATAGGGAAGGTTGTCCATGACACCTTGAAGAACATCTACTGGAGAAGGGTAATGTGAAAAACAAACAAACGAGGCTTTGGGGAAGACATGATAGCATCCTCCAACACTTGAAGGGCGGTCACTGTGTGGATTTATTCCCCGTAGCACCTGAGGGCAGGACAAGAAGCTCTTCAGAGGGAGATCCAATCTGGAAATAAGGAGGAATTTCCCGACAGGAAGAACCACGAAGCAGTGAAACAATTTGTCTCCCTGTGGTATGAGTGCTCCATCGTTGGAGGTTTTCAAGACAAGATTGGACAGTCATTTATCCAGGATGATGATGGTGTCCAAGATAGGAGTCAGGTGGCACAGTGGTTAGAATGCAGTAAAGCAGGCTAACTCACTGCTCACTGCCAGCAGTTCGATTCTGGCCAGCTCAAGGTCAACTCAGCCTCCCATCCTCCCGAGGTGGGTCAAATGAGGAGCCAGATTTTGGGGGCAAGAGGCTGGCTCTGTAAACCGCTTAGAGAGGGCTGTTAAAGCACTGGGAAGTGGCATATAGGTCTGAGTGCTATTGTTTCCTTCCTTCCCTCCCTTCCTTTCTCTCCCCTCTTTCCTTCCTTCCTTCCTTCCTACCTACCTACCTACCTACCTTGCCATGGTGATGCAGTGGTTAGAATGCAGCACTGGATACAAACTCTGCCCACGGCCAACAGTTTGGTCCTGACTGGCTTAAAGTTGACTCAGCCTTCCATCTTTCCTAGGTGGGTAAAATGAGGACCCAGATTGTTGGGGGCAAGAGGCTGACTCTGTAAACCGCTCAGAAGGGGCTGTGAAGCGGTATATAAGTCTAAGGGCCATGGCTATGATATAAAGACTCCTCCCTCGGACAGGGGATTGGACTAGAAGATCTCTAAGGCCCCTTCCAGCCCTAGGGTTCTACCATGCTCTTCTCCCAGATGTGTCCGGTTCTGAGATCGGGCTCCGCCAAGGCCTTTCTGCTCCCTCCCAGCTTTGCTTTCCAACATTCTCCTCCATCTCGTTTCGGGAACGTCTCCTTTTACATCCAGCCCTGCAGCTCGCAAATGGGTTCAACCCGGGCTCAACAAAACCAGCAGGAAGGGAATGGCTACCGTTGCACGGCTCACCCTCTCCCGACTGGGCGAGCCGCCATGTGCTCCTTTGGGTGGCATCTGCAGAGGACGGCAAAGGCAGAGTCCCCACCTGGCCCCCGGTTTCCAGGAGCCTCTCTCTCCACTCAGATCCCTTTTCGGTAAAGGAACCGCAAACATTTCTCTGGCGCATGATTAGAGGCTGATTACTAATGGTTGCTTCTCCACCCAGTGAGGAATGGTTTTGGCAAGAAAATTTGGAATAATAGCTCACACGGAACGTCTTAGCAGCTGCAGAAAACACACAAAAGGCCGAGGAGGGAAGGAGGTGGGGAAGAAAAGATTTTCCACATCCTTTTAGGAGCGGCATGATGCATTTGTTTCCCTCCAGATTTTGCTGCACTAGGAAGGGGCTGACTCAACTCTTCCTAACAACGGCCTTGTGGAGTGGCGCAGCCGGCCCCGTCGTCTCCGGGATCACGTGGTAAAACCCCCAGAAGGCAAGGATGAAAGAAGGGTTCACGGGGGTCAAACTGGATTTCTGCACCAGCAGTGGGCTTGCAAACCAGCTAAAGGAAACAACAAGAATAGGACTCAAACGGCCTTGCCTCCGATATCTGATGCTCAGAAGCAACGGATGGAAACTTATCAAAGAGAGATCCAACCCAGAACCAAGGAGAAACTTCCTGACAGGGAGGACAGTTAACCAGTGGAACAACTTGCCACCAGAAGTTGTGGCTGCTCCCTCACCGGAGGCTTTTAAGAAGAGACTGGACACCCACTGGTCTGAAATGAGATAGGGCCTCCTGCTTGGGCGGGGGGGCTGGACTAGATGACCTCTGAGGTCCCTTCCAACTCTGTCGTTCTGTTATAATGATGAACGGTTGCAAGAACTGGGTACGTCCAGTCTTATGAAAAGAAGGATTGGAAGGAGCATGATAGCCGACTTCCAGGATGGAGAGGATGCCACAGAGATGAGAGGGTCAACCTACGTTCTTAAGCACCTGAAAACAGGATAAGGAGCAACGGATGGAAACTCATCCAGGAGAGAAACAACTCGGAACTCAGGAGGAATGTTCTGACAGGAAGAAGAATTCACCCGTGAAACAGTTTCCCTCCAGAAGTTGTGGGTACTCTGAACACTGGAGGTTTTAAAGAAGAGATTGGAGAGCCATTTGTCCAGAATGGTACAGGGTCTTCTGCTGGAGCAAGGGGTTGGACTAGATGACCTCCAAGGTCCCTTCCAGCTCTGTCACTCTGTGATTCTGCCAAGCCAACTGCTGCGAGGGGGGACTGCACCACCCGTGGGAAAACCAGGGATTGGCGCTGCAAAGGAGCAGGTAACCAGCTCAAGAAGAAAGGAAGGACCTCAGCCCTCCCCCCACATTAGCCTCCCCCCACATTAGCCTCCCCCCCCCCTCTGAAGGCATCTCAGGAGGTTCACCGGAGAAGATCAGCCTCCGAAGGGTGAAGGCTTCTGGAGGGATCTGCGAGCCGTCTGGCCAATTTATGTACCAGCATGTAATGCGCACGGTTAGAGGCTGCCCATGTGGAAATGTCAGTGTGCTTAGAAGTCATTAGCTGGGGAGACAGGG
Organism: Bungarus multicinctus; assembly: GCA_023653725.1. Lineage (NCBI taxonomy): Eukaryota > Metazoa > Chordata > Lepidosauria > Squamata > Elapidae > Bungarus > Bungarus multicinctus. Next base: position 1,410,108 of record CM042842.1, read on the forward strand.
AGAGAGAGAGAAGACGGCGATGGGGAGAAGAGAGTGGCTGGAACGACGAGGGAGGAACCGAGGAGGGGAAAATAATTAATTTTAAAGAATTGTTTAGCCCCGGCCTCTCTTTTCTCCGTGCGATTTGGGGATTTGGCTCTGCTGCAGAGGCGAGGAGAGCATGCAAAGCCAACGAAGGTGATTGGCAGCGTTTTCTCTGGAAGCCAATGAAAGAGGGAAAAGCAAGAAACACCCCCCCCCTTCGAGAAGGAGATCTTCCCTCCTCCCTCCCTCAATTTTCTGAGTTTTAAAGCCATCCAGCTATTTACTGTCAGTTGTACCGTAAGGCTGTCGAAAGGCCCCCTCGCAGCGTCTTCAAATCCCTGCCCTCTGACTCTTATTAACACCCCCGTGATTTGTCGCTGGGGTTCGGGCTAATCAATTTAACACCATTAGACAGAGGGAGAGAAGAGCTTTGAGCTCGGCTGGTGATGAGTCCAGGAAATCTTTACCGGTGGTGGTGAAAAATTATGGGTTCGACATGAGGATGGAACGCCCGGATAAACCCCTCTGGGTTAAGTCAAAGGTGTCCAACCTCGGCTACTTTTAAGACTTGTGGACTTCAACTCCCAGAAGTTGAAGTCCACAAGTCTTAAAGTGGCCGAGGTGGGACACCCCTGGCTAAAGCAATGAAGGGCTGAAGAGTTGACTCAGACGAAGTTCTCCAGCCAACTTCTCTTCTCCCACTGTTAGAAGAAAGAGTCTGCTCCCTACACCGGTTTGGAATGGACCCATCAATTTCCTTCTCTCTCTCTCTCTCATTCTATTTTTTTTTTAAAAAAAAAGAATTATCATGTTCCATAAGTGAGCCACCAAGTGTTTGGGAAAGCACGCACAATGAGTCCCTTTTCTATTCTGAGTTTCAGGGAGGCCCCTGAAGGCAACCACCGAACTCTTTCTTATCCCAAACTTAAATTTGCCAAGTCTTGGATTTCTCAAGCAGGTAACATGCGCCATTTCAGAGCTGCCACTGAAGGCAGAAGCTTTTCCCCTACCCAAGCAGATTCACACACACACACACACACACACAGATACAAACATACCACCAGCTTTCAAACATGAAATATGAACCCTGACATTTCAGGAACGGGAAGCCTAGGTTTCTGATTAAAAGAAGCCAAAAGCCATGCATTCTGCTCTCGGTGGATATTTTGGCCCTCGGTGACCCCGATGTCCCCTTCCCCAAGGTCTCCTTTGCTCGTCTGTCAAAGTCAACAATCATCTTATATAGTAAATCTTAACAAAAAGGGGGGGACAACTCACACACCCACTTTGGATGCCATAACTATATGATGATTTATTCCATTTACGCCTCATGTTTCCTTCAAAGCAAAACGCAGCTTGAAGCAGCAAAACAAGAAAGAACAAATAAAATACAGAAAGAACTAAAAGTGGGGGGGAGGGATTGCAACGGACTACAACCCCCCCAACCAAGATTCTCATTCTTGATTGTGCCAAAACGTGACAGAGCATTCAGAATTAGCTTTGATATGGACTAGAAGATTGGGGGCAGCCATGGCTTGTCAACTTAACCATATATTCCTGGGGCTCCCTCTAGGTTTGAAACCAGGTTGGTGAAATCGCTGGGTCTCAGCCTACCAAGCCAACAACAAGCCAGGTTCATTTTGTTTTGCTGTGTTATGTAAATCTGGCAGGACACACTCCAGTAGATCAGAATGAGTAAATACGTTGTCCAAACACCCTAACCAAGTTAATTAGCCCCAATGATTAACCCAGATGGAATCAGTAAACCCAGAAGATTATAGCTTTGGCCTGAGTCGCTGGGCAACTCTTGGAAAACAGCAATTGTCCAGACAACAGATGAGTTGTGTCCGTTGCATTTTCCAAAGATGCTATCATGTGTTTCAAATATCTTGAGAAACTCAACTCCACTGGAGATCTCAAGGCTGTGCAGTGTCAAGCCATCCAGTGGCCACCACTGGCCTATGGTTTATGGAACAAACCATAGTTGCTTAGTTCATACGCCGGTAAGCTAAGAACACGATTCACAAACCACAATCTGGGGAGCCCCACAGTGTCATGAAGCAAAGGTGAATCCATGGCATTGCAGCTACTGTCCACCAATGTCAGGATTTGGCTTCATGACCTGGCATGTCCTAAGGCAATATGCACCAACCTTGGCAACCTTTAACACTTGTGGACTTCAATTTCCCGCTGGGAAATCTTGGGAGTTGAAATCCTTAAAGTTGCCAAGGTTGACTTAAACAACATTATTCTGTAAATATCTACAATAGACCAGAGACTGGTTTTTGCCAGTGGGACCCCCAATTCTGGAGAATGAACCAGAGTTTTGGCACCTGGTCCTTTTTCCTGCCTTAACTCTGTCCTGGCTTCTGCCTCTTGGTTACCTCAGGGTCTGGAGGTATCTGAAGGGTCAGCTTGGAGAGAGACCCTCAATCTGAGAGGCACTCATACTCTGCAGGGTGGACGTCTAGGGAATTCCCCCCCCCCTTTTTTTTTTGCTTTAAGGCAAAGTCCCACCGTGAATGGTCTGGGCTCCTACGTGGGTGGCCAGCCGGCCTCGTGTCCAACAGCAACAGATGCGGCCTCTCAAACTCGACTTGAAGCAACCCAGATGCTGTAGCATGAAGTAGTTGTGCAGAACTGGCGCCTGGTAAGAGGCAGGAGCTATTTCGGTGGCTGCCCCCCCCCCCCACACACACACACCAGCTTCGCCTGCCAAGAAGGGGGAAGAGAACACAGTAAGGTCATCCTGAAGAAGCCTCACCAACACAACCAGCACCGAGTCCCTTCGCCTTGGCTCCCCTGGCAAGATTTCAAGCAAGCTCTCAGCCCTCTGGCTGTTAACCTTGACAGCTGATCAATACATCTGTAATTGATTGTTATTGGCTGTCTCGGCACAACTTGGGCATCCAGATTGACTGCTGCAAACCTTGATTAGCCAGGACTGCAAGTACACAACGGTGGTGGTAGAGACTTCCCTACCATGATCATATCTGGGGCACCCAGGAGGCTGGTTGTCTTTCACCAGGGCAGAGGGAGGAGGGAGAGGGGAGAGAGGGAGGGGGAGAGGGGGGAGAAAAGAAGGGGGAGATGGAGAGAGTGGGAGAGTTGAGAGTGGGAGAGTCAGAGAGAGAGGGAAAGACGGAGGGAGAGAGGTAGAGTGGAGAGAGAGAGAGAGAGAGAGTTGGAGAGGGAGGGCAAGAGGGAGAGAGAGGAAGGGAGGGAGAAAGGGAGGGGGAGAGAGGCTCAACAAAGGGTCAGAGCAAGAGAAAGAAAGAGGTTAGCGCCAGGCAAAGGCATTAGGGCCTCTGCAGAAGGCCTGGGTGCGAGACTAAGGCAGGGATCAGAATTCAGCAGGAGTCTTCTCTCGCCTTAATCCGGGAAAGCAATGCATTTCCTTTCCCTTCGCCTTCGCTTTGCATTTTTCATCGCACTTATCCCAAACGGGGCAGCCATCAGCCACAGGGATGGATTAATTCCACGCACACACACGCATACACACAAAAAAAATGGCCCTCTCTCTCTTTCTGACCCGGCAGCAATGTCCCCTCTCCAGCGCCTCCAGACCAAGGAATAATTGCAAGCCAGCAAGCATCATTAATTAGCAGCAGATGGTGCACCACGACAGGTAACTCACTACCTCCGTGGCTAAGCCTCTGACTTCTGGAGCTGCTGCCAGAGGAACAGCGCCTGAACCACATTCCCCTCAGCCACTGGTGTGTGTGTGTGTGTGAGAGAGAGAGAGAGAGAGAGAGGGACATGCAGAACTGTTAGCACAGAAGCGAAACCACCCCCACTGGAGCAGGAGGGGTAGGAAGGAAAAACCCTTTGTAACTCCAGCAGAGAGCTGTGTTCAAGGCACCGGTGAGATAACACACTGAAGAAAACAGGGGCAGAGCCTCGCACCTCCCTGCTTCCTGGGTGTAAGATTTACCGGCAGAGCATTAATGGGCCTGCTCAGTATTCCACTCCAGACGGCAGATAATGCCTTTGCCAAACTAACTGCCATAAATTAATTAAATTAATCTGCTCCACGGGGCCGGCTCCACCCCGCCCGATGCCAACGCCGTGCAGATAAGAGGGGCTTGACTACCTTCTCCTCTCGAGTGGCAGCTGGGAGATCTGGCCTTCCTCCTCCTTTTTCTTCAACAACCTCCCCACCCGCTCCTCCCCGGCAGCCCCCACCCCCCACCCACCCCCAGTTACTCCTGAGTTTTCGGCGCTTTTGGCATTGTACGCCACCTGCCTGTTTTAGCTAATCGTTGTCCTGGCGGTTTAGATCACATTCGTTTTCCGTGTAATTAAGACTGTCCGGGAGGGCACGCAGCTGTTTCTGGTGGTCGTTCCCTCTTACACGTCAACGTGCCTCCTGCACAGATAGGTGCAATTAACCAGCCCTGTTCACAGTCATTAAGCATTAATGCACCTCATTAGCATAAGAACTGGGAAGGCTCGGATGGCAGGGGAAACCCCGTAGGAGAAAGGAAAAGGCGCAGGCAAGACAACAGGCCCACCGTCCGGCTGACCCCTGCCCCACATGTTTCCAGTGGGTCTCGAGAATCAATCCCACAACACCCCCTCTTCCCCAACCATCAACGGCACCTTCGTCTTCCCTACCCAGATGTACGCGGACTGGGAGTTTTTACATGAATCTGCGGTAAGGAATACGACGCTTAACCAACGGGACATCGGTGTCCATCCTTGCAAGATTGTCTTAGCTAGGAGGGTCAAGAGAACAAGGGAACTGTTGATGCTCATAGCATCTTCTCTGTGGCAACCATATGGTGATGCAGCCAAGTGCCCAACCTTCTTCCAGAACGGAAGAAGCTTCTTGGAATGAGAAGTGAAACCTCTTCAAGGAAAAACAAAGTCCAGTGGCCTTTTGAAGGAGAAAAAAAAGCACCTTTGGAACAACCCTGACCTGGAGAATCAAGAATCTCCATAAACATCTCTTCCTGCAAGCCAACACTCTCCCGTGTCGGACGTCGGTCGATGACAATGAAGAGCAAGATGGATGAGAAGAGATGTCCCAGTCTGGGACCTGAAAACTGTTCTGACCAAGGCTTCCCGAGACCGTAATTAAGCACAAGCTTAGTTAAAACAACTCTTGTTTTATTTCAACATTAGGACTTATGTTCATTCCCAGCCGGTAATGAGTCCCAAACAGTCCCTCGAGATAAGCACCCACCTTTCTCTCCTTTGAATGGCTGCCAACAACTCAAGTGCCAAATGAACTATAAAAAATCAGCCAAAGTACAAAGTCCACACAGAGCTTCAAAGTTTAATCCGAACAGAGCGAATGACTTTGCTTCCTGCAAAGGTTTCCTCACCTTGGCCTGTCCTTTATTCCTTATGGGAGGGGCAATCACGACTTACAACAGTTTTGAACTGTAACTATTCAAATTTAACAAAAAGTGACTTATGGGTGTTTTTCACAGGTTACACACAATCTTTGGAGCGCCTCCATGATCCTGTAATCACAATGCGTCCTGACTCATTTTTATGACAGTCGCATAAGTGTCCTTGGGGTCATGTGATCCCCTTTAGCGACCTTCCGACAAACAGTCAGGGGGGGGGGGGAGCCAGATTCACTTAACACCTGGGTTGCTTAATTTAATGACTGCATTGATTCACTTAACAACGGTGGCAAGAAAGGTCCTAAAATGCGGCAAGCCTCACTTAGCAACAGACATCTTGGCTCAATTGTGGTCATACCTTGAGGACTATCTCTATCTACAGGAGGAGAAAGCGCCTTCTTTGGCCAACAAACAGCCCTGAACCTTACCAGAAAGTGTCTCACACACACCCACACACCCATCACTGCTCCAGTCAAGATAAGAGCAGGGATGCCAAACATCTGTCCTGCCCATCAAGCTTCGCCCTCAATCTTCCTTTCACCCCAGGGAACCAGCAGAGGCAGCCCCATCAACAGCCCCTCTGGGCACCCTGGAGAGCCCCCCCAAGAGCCAAAGGGGTGAAGCTGGAGTTGAGGTCGCTCATTTCCCTCCCCACCCCCACCCCAGATAATGTCTGAATGGAGCCAAAGCACTTGAAATGAGCACTGAGTCCTTAGGGAGCTTCTACAAAACGGCAAACAATTTCTTCCAATTCAACACCTGGATTGTTTTTCTCTCTCTCCCTCCCTCTTTTTTTCCAACAGCAGCAACGTCGTCGAAGACAGGCCAGCCCCCTTCCTCACCCCTCTGCTCAGAAAATGACAGAGGTGAGGCAGCCCTCATCCTCCATCAACTGGCTGGTGCCAGCCTGCCTTTCTCAATTTTCCCTTTTGTTTCGGGGCCCTTCTTGTTTAGCGCAATTATAATTAGCCAGGACAGCAGCAAAGGAAGGAAGGAAGAAAGGCAAGGAACGGCAGCAGCTCAGGGAGACAAGGATGGCTTGTTTTGCTCTCTGTTTTTAGAAGTATTATTTATTTTTTCAAAGGCCGCCGAGCCTCTCCGTAGCATTTCTGCAGGTCTGTGTCTATTGTACTGCCGCCAGCATCTGAGAAGACACGTGCAGGCATCAGGGTTTTATTGTAAGCTGTTTCAATGGCAAACGAAGGGGGAAGGACAGGGAGAGGAGGAGAGGGAGGGTGGCTGAGATTCAGCCTTGGGAAAAAGAAATGGCTTGCCAAAGAAAGAGAGAGAGAGAGAGAGAGGTGGAGAGCCGGCAAGGAAGGCGGCAAATCGCTTTTTTACTTCAGCTCTTGGCATTTCCTCTCTGGCATTGCTACCTCCAGAACGGGTGACTTTGCTGAAGTGCTGGGGATTGGGAGGGGGTGCGGGGGGGGCTGGCTCTTTTTTCCACCTCTATCGCTGGCAGCAGCTGGCCTTCTTTGTCATCCCTGGCTGTGATTAGGGAGGAAGCTGCCAGCTCTCCTGGCCAAGGCTAAAACAATCGTTTTCTCCTTCGGCTGACTCGCTTTGCTGAAAAAGGAGAAGAGCGAGAGGCGGTGGGACCCATATCTTATCCAGGCCGGAGAAGGCTCTGGGGTTGCAGGACTGGCATGGCAGAGTCAAGAGCCAAGGCAGCATCAGGAGGTCCAGGGTGGAACAGCCAACCCTGGAAAGAAGAGGGGGCTGAGCTCTCCATCAGTTGCTGATGTGCCCCTGCGGGCCACTAAAGCTCGAGTGGCAGAGCGAAGGTCGCCCAGCCCCGTGCCAGAGACTTTTTCACTGGCGGTGCCAAGGACGGGCAAACCTTGCTGTGAGGACGGGCTCAGCCCACACCAAAGAGCTGAAACGGGGGGCATTGCGGGGAGAAGAGCCCGCAGCCCACAAGACGTCACAAGACGTTGAGGGAAGAAACAGATGGCCGGCCGCTGAATAACAGATCACGCGACCGGCAAACGGCGGGGTTGCCAGCACTGCTGCACACCACAGCTTGCCTTGAGTGTCGCGGGTCGAGACCCCCAGAGCCACATCAACTCCGGGCAAGGGGAGGCACAGCCAGGGGGACGTCAAGGACGCTGAAAGGACCAGCAGATCTCCGAAGGAAACGTGGACCTTGGAGAAGATGGAGCAGACCAGCTGCAGGGACGAGCCATTGTCCAGCTGTCATTGTCCGTCTTGCTGTCTACCGGGGTCTGGAAGAGGGAGCCAGATTCCTCCAGATCCAGACACGTTTGGGTGGAGCGAATGACCGAAGAGTTGGGTGGCTCTGCCAAACCCTCCCAGCCCGCCGTGCTAGGCAGGAAGCCCTTGAAGGCCTACCAGCCTTGACTTGCCAAGAGAGGCCGACAGGGCGATGCAAAAACCAGGACTTTCTCTTGCATTAGGGATACAAAATGAAGTTGATCTGCAGAAGCTGGGGGGGGGGGGGTTCTCCATCCTCCTCCCCCTATCCTTAGATTGCACCATATTTCTGGAACGGATTCAGAACTTGGCAAGCCCCCGGTTTGGTTTAGAAAGCAGAACACACCCTTTTTCTTCTTCCATCCTGGGAAGGGGTCCTTTTATAGGAAACAAGGTTTTGGGGGACTTTAAGACTTGTGGACTTCAACTCCCAGAATTCCCCAGCCAGCTGGGGAATTCTGGGAGTTGAAGTCCAACTCTGAAAGTGTGGGATTCTGGAAGTTGAAGTCCAATTCTGAAAGTTGAAGTCCACAAGTCTTAAAGTGGCCAAGATTGGACTCCCCTGGTTTAGGTCATTGTTACTCAACCTTGGCATCTTTAAGACGTCTGGATTTCAACTCCCAGAATTCCCCAGCTATCATACTGATAGGAGGGGGGGGGGCTTTATTTAAACCCATGGGATGGTCTGCCTGGACTCCATCAGGCCACTCAGAGAAAGAAGCCCTCCCATCTCCCCCCCTGCATAGGTTAGGGGTGGGCTTCCTGCAGGAAGAGGAACTCTTTGCAAGGGGGAGGGGGGGCAGCAGGTGCTCGCCAATCTCAAGGCTCTGAATGGGGCCTTTTTTTAGTTGATGCAAAGAGAGAGAGAGGCTGGTCGGAGGGACAGGTGGGAGAGAAGAAGAACCACCCCCCCTTCCTGGCCTTGCCGGGTCTGGCAAAAGCGGGGCCCTCCTCCCCATTTGCAGGGAAGCCAAAACCAGGGCAGCCAGAACAACCCCCCTTCCTGCTGTGGCGCGCCACATAAATCTTTGCGCCGGGACCTCCCTGCAATTGATAAAGCGAAACAAGTCTTAAATGTTTAACGAGCAAATAAACCTGTTAAGGGAGATGATTAACCGTCTGCCGCAGCTCGCATTTCAAGGCACCCTGGCCGCACCTTCCCAGTGGCAGGTGGGGGGGAGGTCAGCTTACTGAGGGGGGTGCAGAGAGGGGGAAGGAGGGAGCCCCAGGCACACCTGGGCCGCACCTTTGCAAGGAGGGCGAGGTGGCGCTTTGATGCCAGCACTGGCAAAGGATCACTCCCTGAGATTAGGGAAGGGAGCAGGGGGAGGTGGGGGGGAGGTGCGGAGGTAGGGAGGGGCTTTTTCGAAGGGGGTGTCTCAAGAGAAGGACGTGGCTGGGATGAGGTCACCACGTCGGCCTAATGGCAGGGGCCAGCCGCTGAGGAACGAAGGAGGCGTGCAGGGGTGCCCACCCATACCTTCCTGCCCCAGTGGCAAAGGATCCATCAAGCTTTGCCAGCGGCCAGGTGCAAACCACATCTGGGCAGCTGCCCCACCCGACCGGCCAGGATGCCCACTGCTTCCAGGCCCTGCGTGCCCACTCCTTCCGTACCCCGTCGACTGCCAGGGTCCATGCCAAGCCTACCCCTCTCCAGCAGAAACTGCCTGCACAGGCCTAGCTGGAGGCGCCTGAGCCGCAGCCAAGAAGGCTGGCAGCCGGACAGCTCTGAGAAGGAACCGGGCAAATGAGAAGCTGCCTCAAGCTGTCGACACGGGCAGCGGAAAGGTTCGACACCATCCCTCTCGCTCACCGCTTCGGAAAAGCTTTGTTTACAAGCTCAGGGTGACTCATTCTCCCGACCAGCTTTGGAGCTTCTGCTGGGGAGAGGGGGGAGTTTGGGGGAGGGGGGGAAGCAATAAAGAATAAGTGAAGAAGAATAGAGACTCACAGACTCAGCTAGGGGGGCGTGGCTTGGAGAAGGGGGAGGAGCCCCCCCAACAAAATGGTTGAAGAGTTCCCCTGGAAGGAGAGACGGTGTTTCTGAGTGGCTAAGAACCAGGGGCCTTAACCATTTTAAGTTGTATGGACTACAATCCCCAGAATCCCCCAGTCTGGTTAGGTGGACTTCAGGTCCCAGAATCCCCCAGTCTGCTTGAGTGGACTCTTCAACCCCCAGAATTCCCCAGCCAGCCAGCAGGCATGGACAGTGGTCAACTCTTGTATGCTGCGGATACCTAGCTCTACAGGTCAGCCCCAAATGGCACAGGTGAAGCTGTCGATGTCTTGACCCAGTGTCTGGAGGTTGCAGTGGCGCAGAACAGACTCCCGTCACTGCTAAGCCCAAAAATGACATGGAACAATTCAGCCAGAATAATTCAGTTCTTTACAAACTGGCTGGGGAATTCTGGGAGTTGAAATCCATGCGTCTTCAAATAGCCCAGTTTGAAAAACACTGGCCTAAACGTACAGGGACATCGGTGGTGGGTACCAGAAGGGCAAGCTAGAACCAGATGTGCTCAGCAGCCCAAATCCAGCTGTCTCAGGATGGCATCCCACCAGCAGTGGGATCCTACCTGTTCCACTCCTGGTTCGGTGATCGCACATGCGTGCACCTAATACAAATGCCCCTAACGCATGTATGCAGCTTTCCCCACACCAGCTGAGGCCTGCAGCGCCAATCAGCTGAGAGGATAAAGAAAAGAAAAGGGTAGGAGTAGCACGGCCTATCCTGCACTTTTCTTTATCCTGTCAGCTGATCGTGGGAGGCTTTTTTTTTTAACTACCGGTTCGGGCAAACCGGTCCAAACCGATAGCATCCCACCACTGCATCCCACCCGTCTGAGCATTAAGGCAGCCAGCTGTTACATATTTGTTACTAGTTGATACGCTACAGTCGGCCGGACAAACATCCTGAATGTGGCAGCTAAGATGATAATCTCAGCCTGTTTGCAGAAATTGGGTAGGTGGGTCCGTGCTACCCTCCAAGTAGAAGAAGGATGACAAACGGGAATGAAGGAATTTAGAGAGGGAATTTAGCTCCGTTTGGCTGCGGGATTCTGGGACTGGCTCTTCAGGATCCGTAAGAAGAATGGAAGCTTGTCAGAGGAAAAAGGAGGGGAGAGGATCATGTGAATGTAATCCAGCAGCTTGGGATTCAGGAAAAAACAAAACCTTCTTTCCCACTTTGGCTGCCAGCTGACAGAACATATATTTGGACGGCGAAGGAACCGGCAGCGCACATTCAGCCTGGCTGCGTGTCCTTCTCTGAGTTGCCAAAAACGTGCAATCCTCTGACTCGGAAAGGAAGGATGGAAGGGATCCAGAGCTTTGACGAGGACAAGAAGGGAAGTAAAAGGGGTCTCAGCCCAAAGCATTCATCCCAAAGGCTGAAGGTTTCACGTCCAATGGCTTCAGGGTTTGTGTGTGTGTGTGTGTGTGTGTGTGAGAGAGAGAGAGAGACTTGGGACTCGGCACAGCCCAACAAGTCAGGTTGCAGGTCCGTCAGGAGCATTTTCTGCCCTCCAAACATCTCCCCGGTGTGGCAGGAGCCGTGGTGGCACCCAGAGACACCCTCCCCGCAAGGAGGGAGGAGAGAGCTGTCGAGAGCCAAGTGCCAGCCGGGCAGCTGCCGCCTTTTAATTTCATGTGTGCATTTTGTGCGTTTAAAAAAATAAACCGAAAGGGGAATTTTGTTGTTGTTTCTTTGTGAGTCAAAGAGGTGGCTCCCCCCTTTCCTCTCCGCCGAGTCTTCCTGCAGGCTGATTGGTTCTGTTTCTGCAAGATAAGGACTTGGGCTGGTGAGAGGTGGACTACGTTGGATTTTTGTAGAGATGGCCAAGGGCCAAAAGGTGCCTTGGTGGCTTCCACCTTCTCCTCCCTGTGGCTTTTCTCACACTTCTTTCCCTTTTCTTCTCTCCTTCTCTCCGTTCTGCTCTTAGCCTGAAGCCAGCTCAGTGCTCGTGCTACTTAATCTCCATCTCTGAACCCAGGAGGGTTGGTTCTCCCCCTTCTCCTCTTCTCCTCCTTCCCTCCACTCCTCCTCCTCCTCTTCCAGTAGTGGGTTCCTAACTTGGTCGCTACCGGTTCCGGGGTGATTACACATGCGCGCAAGCAGCCCCCCAACACACCAATCAGCTGAGAGGAGGAAGAAACGAAAATCTAGGAGTGAGTCTGCCACCCACCCATGTGCCTGTTGCTTCTTTTATCCTCTCAACTGATCGTCGGAGTAACCGTTTCGGCCAACAAGATCGGGTGTTTTTTACTACCGGTTTAGCTGAACCGGTAATGATTTTCACTACCGGTTCGTGTGAACCGGGCCGAACCGATAGCATACCACCACTGTCCTCTTTCCACCAGTTACTTAGAGGAGGAAGTGCTCCTGGCACCACCCACCCCTCTAAGTGCCTCCCCTCTTCCCTTCTGATCTGCTGCTATTCACAGTTGAAAGGAAGCCTCCAGGCTGCAATCCCAGGCGGGGCTTAAAGACAGAACCTCTGGCTAAGTTCCCAACTTCACATTCCTTCCTCTCCTCCTTGCTCAGCTTGGGAAGGAATGACGTAGCACATCTCCCTCACAGCTCGTAGTAGTACAGCTCCTTAAAGCTCAAGATCGAAGGCCTGGCCTCGCAGAGGAAGGAGCCGAAGTAGAACCCATTCAATCTTCGAAGTCTCCAGCTTGGAAACACTCAAATAATAGAAGATACCTCACCAAAAAAGACCCTCTATCCAGGTCAGAGGTGGGCCGCCTACTTGCAACCTCTTGGGGAGGTCTACAGAATATGGCCAGAAAAAAATCAAGAGGGTGTCCATGATGGATGGTGCAACTGAAGCCTTCTCTGCGATGCATGTCAAGATGATTGACGCTACTGGGAAGAAGTGACCAAACCACTTCTGGCCAACAAAAATGTCCACGAAGTCCTCAGGAATGTTGACTTGGGACTCAAGGGAGACTTTTCTACTGATTTGCAACTATCATAAAATACACACATAGTTTCTCCAGATTGCTTTCCTTTGGTCCATGGGTTCAAGGAAGAGGAATAGGTCACATATACAATTTGAAGTCGACGTCCAAATACTTGTGCGAAGGTGCTTATCCCTTGAGAATATTCCAGACAGTTCTACCTCCAGCAAGAAGCTGGTGAAGGAGGTCAAGAAGATGACAAGGATTCAGAGATTTGGGGTGAACGTTTCCACGCACGGCAGCCATTTTCTACGGCTGAATATGCCAGCCTTTCTTCCGCTTTCATTTGATATTCAAAATTAGCTTACCTCTTCGGCACAGTCTAGAAACCGAAAGAAATTTTAAAAATGGTGGATCCATTACAGGTAGTCCTTGACTTACAACAGTTCATTTAGTGACTGTCAAAAGTTACCACGGACTGAAAAAAAGTGACTTACGCCCATTTTTCACACTTATGACCATTGCAGCCTCCCCGGAGTCGTGTGATCAAAATTCAGGTGCTTGGTAACTGGTTCACATTTATGATGGTCGCAGCGTCCTGGGGATTACGCGATCCCCATTTGCGATCTTCTTGACTAGCAAAATCCATGGGGAAACCGGATTCACTTAATGACCGGTGACTAAATTAAGAACTGCAGGGATTCACTCAACCACTGTGACCAGAAAGTTAGTTAAGCTGGGGCAAGGATCGTTTCACAAATGTTTCACTTAGCTACAATAACATTGGGCCTGATTGTGGTCATAAGTCAAGGACTGCCTACATACCAGAGGTGGGATTCTGCCGGTCCTGATCGGTTCTGGAGAACCGGTAGCGGAAATTTGGAGTAATTCGGAGAACCTGCCAATCCCACCTCTGACTGGCCCTGCCAACTCCATCTCTTCTCCACCTCCCATTGAACCAAGCCACACCCACCAAGCCACACCTACCAAGCCACGCCCACAGAACTGGTAGTAAAAAAAATTGAATATCACCACTGCCTGCCCCATCTATTCAGCCCAGGTGATCGGATGGGTCTTCTTTTGTTGGCCTGCCCAGGAGAACGGAGCTGGAAAGCAGGTTAGTGGGGTGGGGAAAGGAATGGAGATTTTGCAGTATCCTTCCCCTGCCACGCCCACCAAGCCATGCCCAGAGAATCAGTAGTAAAAAAAATTGAATCCCACCACTGCTACATATGCTTCTCCTGCCTGTTTGTGCTGTGAAGAGGTTTGGGGTTCAAGGGGACCTCGGAAAACCAGGAAACGTTCTGCAGTGAGTCCAAGCAGCCAGCCCACTCCCAGGCCCTTGAAGAGTCTCAATACAGGACTCTTGACCCCCAGCCTTGCTCTTCTTCCATTGAAAGCCCCCTGAGAAACTCCTCCTGTCTCGGAAGACCATCTCCTGGATGGCCTACCCTTCTCCTGCCCTTCCAGCCCCTCTGGCCTGAAAGACCAAAAAAAAAGGTATTCCATTAATTCTGCCGAGGGATGGATGGATGGCTGGGAGAAAAGCGAAAGCCACAGAAGTCTTCCTTTATCGGTGTTTCACGGTGTTGGTTTCAGGCCTTCTTGGCTCATCTCAGAGGGATAATGTAGCCCCCCCCCTCCTCCACCGCTTCCTTTTAATTATTAAAAAAGAAAGAGAGAGAGGTTCTCTCTGCTCCTGTTCTCTCCCTGTTGTCCTTTCCCAGCGGTAGACTTCAGAAGAAAGAGGAGGCCGTCCGTGACGCCTTTCATAAGCGCGTCCTCAGATCTCCAACGCTTTGGAGAGCATCTTCTGAGCTTGTGGGTCTCATGGGGAGTGAGTCACCTTGCAAATGGTGCAGAAGAAGGCTAGCCTTTAGCAAACCAGGCACGGCCAGAGGGGCCCTGCCTCTTCCAACTCCCCCAGACTGGGTCTTCTAGCCAGGCATGGGCTTCAAAAAGCAAGGGGTCCTCTGCCCAGTTGCTGGGTGGGCATAGCCTGGTGGGCATGGCCTAGTCGACCTCCTGCACCACAGTGGAAGGGGCGTTTTTGCCCTCCCCAGACTCCTGAGGCTCTCTGGAAGCTGAAAATGGGCCCATTTCTGCCCTTCCCAAACTTCTGGGAGGTTCATTTTGCACCCTCCCTGACCTCTGCAAGGGCCCTGCACATATCTGCATCCAAAACGGGCCGTGTGGGGACTCCTGGGAGGGGAGAGGACGGGTAGGCGGGGCCAGCCAGGAGTGGGATTTGGGGGTTCTCCGAACTGTGCAGAATCTTAACTAGGGTCTCTTCCAAATGCCTGCGAACCCCCAGCGGCCCAGCCCTGCTTCTAGCACTTCCTGTGAGGTGCTAAACCTCGCGACCTTCCTGAGGAGCCCCCAAATGGAGGAGACTACAAGTCCCAGGAGGCACCAAGTCATTTGGATTTCAGCACCGGGGGTAGATGTTAGACTCCAGAGCCCACACTGCCTGCTGGGACTTGTAGTCTTTACCGTTCAGGTCTCTCCACCATAGTCCTTGCATGTGATGACTTTTATTCCTTCACTTTGCTTCCAAGCTCCGAATATCTTTGATGGGAGACAAAAAAACTCCCACAAACAGTTACACGAAGAAGGAAAAAAGCAACCCAAACCAGGCAAGAGAAGCGCTGGAGGACGTCCACAGATAACACACGCTGGGAAGGATTCCAAACTCAGAGAGGAGCTATAAACTAGAGATATTTACACGCTTTGTTTCCAGCATTCGCCAATATGCAGGTCCATACTCTTATTCAGTTGTCACAGCTGCAGCCCATGAAGAGGACCAAGGCCCTCTCCTCCTGAGGAGACCACATCTCTCCCCTGCGTGTCCTAGGATGGATAGAGGACGGGCCTGGGTCCTCCTCTGACTGCTCAGTTGGCCTCTGCCCTTCCCCAGCCTCCTCCACAACCTCTGGAGCCAAACTTCACTCCCTATCGGCTGTTCCTCCTCTCCCTCAGAGTCAGTCTCCACCAGGGGCATGACATTGCGAGGTGGTGATCTGGGTTCTCCATCTAAGGAACCTCTACAAAACTAACTTGAAAAAAAGGAGAGAGAGAGAGAGAAAGAAAGAGAGAGGGGGGGTGGAGGGAGGGAGGGAGGGAGGAAGGGTCACCCATCTTGACAGCTACAGTTGAATTTGAGCAAGACATCATGAGTCGTCCCTTTGTTGAAGGATGCCAATTTTTGTTTTTTTAAAAAGCACACTACCCAACCTTTGGGGGGGAGGAAGGGAAAGCAAGCAAGCCTGAGGACAATGGTTGTGAGATTCAGAGGGCACAGCTGTGGGGAAAAACTTTGTCCTATTCGCAGTCTGGAAGAAACATGTAGCTGCTTTCACTCAAAACTGGGAGGGGAAAAAAAGGTATTATCTGCCCTTCAGTCGGTAATAAAATATCTTAGGCCAATCCAGAAGTTTTCAGACTAATCTTTCTAAAGCTTCTGTTTCAGGGACTTTGAAGCAGTCTTGAAAACAGATCCTTGCCAACAGCAGACGACAATCCTACCACAAAAGCAGCTGGACAATCGCAACCGATTTCCTGTCCCTGTGCCAGAGGAAAATCTGATTTTTTGGCAAGGCTGTTTAAAATAATTAGACCAGACCGAGAGATTTTCACCAGGGTCGTACAAACCTCAACACGGCATTCTCGTGTTTTCAATTTTATTTTATTTCATTTATTTATTTTTGCAGCATTCAGGGAACACCACCTCCTGCCGTTTCCCAGTGTTTTCACCAACCCCACTACAATTCTGCCTAATCGCAGAATAGGAAACCATCCACCAATAAAAAGGCATGCATGATTCAGGCGAAGCCAGATTAACTACCATCAAGCCCATCATGCACGAGGCCGTCGCTCGAACGCCTGCTAAATGTTCAATGCAGAGGAACAGAAGCATAGGCCAAGCAGGGTCCTATCGTAAAACAAAACGCAAACTGCCACCACGAAGGAAACAAAGATACCAAAGTAATTAACTTCCCTAGATGAATTTCTGCAATAATTCCACCAAGGAAGCACAGACATTGGCCTGTAGACACAAACCCATTGCTGTGAGTCCTTGACGTGCAACAGTTCATTCAAAGTTACCACGGAATGAGAAAAAAAGTAACTGATGACCATTTTTCACACTTACGACCCGCGGCCTCCCCATGTGATCAAAATTCAGAGGCTTGGCCGTATTGACTCATATTTATGACGGTTGCAGTGTCCCGGGGTCAAGCTTTTGCAACCTTCTGACCAACAAGGTCAATGGGGAAGCTAGACTCGCTCAACAACCGTAGTTAACTAACAACAAGTGCGGGGGTTCGCTTCACAAGTGTGACAAGAAAGGGGCAAAATTAATAAATGTTTCACTTAGGAACAGAAATTTGGGGCCCAGTTGTGGTTGTAGGTCAAAGACTACCTGTAAGACACCTGGCTTAAAAGCAGGTGTTTATCATAAACAACTCTGTAGCCAGGTGTGAGATGCTCTTTGTCTTACTTTGCATGTCTTAAAACTTTATAGATAGGTAGGAAGATGCTTCCCTCGTTACAAGCTGAGGCACGAAGTCGGATTAATACCAGAAATCAGCAAATGTTAGAACTGTAAGGTGGCAACATTGGAAAAGGAAGGTTTTGATGAGTGAGGGTCTACCTGAGATGAGTTGAGGTCGAATCCTTGGTTATTCTGCCATAATTCAGAACAGTTCAGCACTACTACAAATCAGTTTAGGAGTGTTAAAAAAGATATAAACACTCATGCATCTAACGTGGGAAGGTATTTTTTCAAACCAAGAAATTCATTTGCCAGGGGGATGAACTAGAAGACCTTCAAGGTTCTTCCAAGCCTCACGATTCTACGATTTCATCTCTGTGTGGGTTTACTGATGGGGTGGGGGCAAAGTGCTTCCCCAGGCAGGTAAACCAGAAAGTAAAGAAGTGAACAGGGTAAAAAATGGACAGGGTCAGTAGAAAAACACGAGTTAATTGACTCTAAAAAGAACAACAATGAATTAAATGCAGTTATCCTCATTCCTGACCATGCGGATAAGAATCTCCCCTTTTGAACTCATTAAAAAAAAAAAACCTTTTTGGGGGGGAGCATTTGAAGAACTGGATTCCAGGTGAAAAAACCAGGTCCAGGATCTCAACAACAAAAAAGCACCTTCACACCCCAACAGCTCTTTCTACCATTCTCTTCTCACTGTTTTTATCTTAAATCAAACCACTGGGCCATCTAAAGCACCAGGGCCTGTTCCACAGAAGAGCAATCTCCCGCAGTACTTTGAGGTTCAAGGCCACCATCTTTCTCCTTGCAAAGTGGCTTTGGAACATAGACAGAGTGCAGAAAAACCAGGGTCTGCCGCTAATATCCAGGAGAATATATGCCGTGTGTCAAACCCCCCCAAAAAGACATTTGAGAACTGAAGAGTCAGGATTACAAATCATGCCTGATGCTCAAGATAGAAAATACAAAACTTCCAAGGTTTCTCAACCTACTTAGGATCTGACTATCTTCATCAAGGCAACCTATTTCTGGCCCAAACCTGCTCTCTGCAGGATGGGACTGAACTGGTCTGCACTGCAGGGCTGTGGTGAGGGGTTTGGAGCGATCTTTGAGTAAAAAGCAGAGGGAAGTTCCTACTCTCTGGCCAAATTGCACATCCAGTTGTGGGGTCTTCACCACCTCCCCCTTCCTTCGACCTCAAGGCTGGAAAGAAGTCCGCCCCCCCACCCCCGCCCGGAGGGAGAGCTTCCCCGTTCGTTGCGCTCACTCCTCGGGAAGCCGAAGGAAGAATGGTCTACAAAGGCGGCTCTGCCAGGGAGGGAAACTGCGACCCACCACCCCCGCCCCAACGGAGGCGAGGCCCTCCCTGCGCCCCCTCCCAGCCCTTGGCCCCGCCCGGGAGGATGCAAAGCAGAGTCAGTGCCCCGGGGAGCGAGGCCAGGCCGGGCAGGAACCAGCCGCGGCTTTGGCAGCCCTCCGGCTCCGCGGGTTTGTCTGGAGCAGCGCGGGGGGGGGCGCCCCACAGGAAGAGCGTTTGATCCAACCGAGCAGCCACAGACGGCCGGAATCCTCCCGGAGGAAGCAGCGCCTTCCTGGACCCGCACAGCCGCCCCCGAGATGCCCGGGCTCCCTTTCTGTTGGGGGTGGGAGGGTGGGAAGAGGAGGGAGCCCTCCTCCCTGTCCCAAAGCCTCCGGGACTGCCTGGCTCGCCTGCCGACGGCGGAGCCCGCCCAGCGGGTAGACCCCGACAGAGGAGACCCTACGAGGCACCTCGGGATGGCCGGGGGCGGCCGGGTGGGGGAGTCATTGGCCAGCGGCCCAAACCCGGGCCGGGGAGTCGGGTGAAGAAGTCGAGGCTACTGGGGGGGGGGTGCAGCCAGGAGGGCCCCCCTCCACATGACCCGGGCTTGGCACGCCTCATTCAAGCGTGGCTTCGCTTGGCCGGGGATGATGGGGCTGGAGTCATTCGGCAAGCCCGCCCCTCCGCTCAATCCGCCCAAAGAGGCGGCAGCCCGTCCCCGTTTCAGGCCTCCGCCCGCCCCCCCCACCACCACCCGGGCGCTTCGCCTCCTTTGTTCTCCGGCGCCCCCGCCCCGCCCCGCGCGGAGACCCTCCCCGAGAGCCCCGGGATGCCCGGCGGGCCCCGCGCCTGCCTTACCTGCTTTCGCCTTCAGCGCTGGGCCGATGCGCCGCTCAGCGAGGACCGGGAGCCGCCGCCGCCGCCGCCACAGCAGCAGCTGCAATAGCCGACCTCCGTCGCCGGAGCCGCCCGTCTGCCGTGCCCATCCAGCGGGCGCGCGCTCGGCTGGCTCGGGGCGGCCTCGGGGCTCTGTCCGGCGCCGCGGGATGCGGGCCGAGGGCGGAGGAGGCGCGGGAGCGGCAGCGGGAGGAGAGCGAGGCGGCTGAGCGGCGGGTTAAGAGCGGCGGCGGCGCCCCCGCCCTGCGCCCTCCGCCCCCGCGGCTCGCTCTCCGGCTCGGCCCTGCCTGCCCATCGTCTGCCCGGCGGCGGAGCAGAGCCCCGCGGAGCTTAGCGCGGGAGGAGCGGGCGGGGCGCGCGGGCGAGGCCGGCGGAAAAGTTGCGGGGCATCGCGGGAGGCGGCGGCGGCGGCCGGAGACGCGCGCGGACTTCCCCCGGGAGAGCGTTGCCGCTGCCAAGCCCAACAGCGCCCCCTGCCGGAGCGTGGGAGGCGCGGGGGGCGGGGCGGGGGGGGGTCTGCTCCCCGCCCCGACCGGGGGAAAGAGCTGCGGGGGCTGGGCGGCCGCCTCGGAGCTGCTGGGACGCCCGCGGGCGCCGCTGCCCCAAGGATCGCCCCCGCCCCGCCATTCCGGGCTCGCTGCCAGCCCAGGGGGGGCTGCCCCCAGCCGGGCTGCCCTGCCGAAAGAAGGCTGGGCCGGGGCAGAAGGAATCCCGCGACCGCCGAGAGCGAGGCGCCCCGAGAGAGCCGTTCCGCCCGCAGGGAAGGCTTCGGGCGGGAGGGGGGGGGGCACGCTGGTGCCTCTTCCTCGCCGCTTTACCTGGAGTTCAGAGAAGAGGCCCGGGACTCACCTGCCGCCTCCCCCGCCGGCTGTATCTTGCACCTACAAATTGGGCCTTTGGGTCTGCAAAGGTGATGAGATTCGATTTTTTGTTACTACCGGTTCTGTGGGCGTGGTCTAGTGGGCGTGGCTTGGCGGGCATGGCAGGCGAAGGATCCTGCAAAATCCCCCTTCCCTCCCCACCCCACTGACCTGCTTTCCAGCTCCGTTCTCCTGTGCAGGGCAACCAAAGAAGAAAACCCAGCCAATCAGCTGGGACTCAATGGAAGGCAGAGAAGAGATGGGGTTGGCAGGGCCAGTCAGAGGTGGGGTTGGCCGGTTCTCCCAACTACTCAGAATTTCCTCTACCGAGTCCCCAGGACTGGTCAGAGCCGGCTGAATCCCACCTCTGGCCAGGACACACCTGCTGCCTCCTTAGCCTGGTGTATTTTGCACCTACAAGTTGGGGTCTTTGGGTCTCCTGGCAGTGTTGAAGGTGGGAAGGGTGGGTGAGGGAGAAGCTGAGAAAGAAGAGAGGAGGCATCGGGCTAGGAGCAAAGATAACCAAGTGTAGAAGTTCAGAGTTGTTGGGCCTGCAGATCTCCATGCCGGGCACCATGAACTAGAGGTAGTATGAGACTTGTTTCTCTGATGTCCTTGAAGTTCTACCTGAAGATGCCTCTAGGGTAACTTTTCATTGCTTATGGCAATGTTCTCACAGTCACATCTGTGCAAACATCACACAGATGATGCAATGGTGGGACAATTCAAATTCCTTCACTGCATTAGCATGGATGATGTTACCTAGTTGGATAATGAAATGTCTGCAAGAAAACAACCAAGTTCAGAGACCACCAAGGACCCCACAGTCCTCCTCCTCTTCCTCTTTCTTCCTCCTCCTCCTTTTCTCCAGAAACCCCATCTCCCTTCTAGCACTGATGATGTTTCCTAGTTGGGTCATAAAACGTCTGAAGAAAACAACCAAGTTGAAAAAGCACCAAGGACCCCTCTTTCCACTTTCCAGGTCAGAATGAAATGACAAAAGTGCCTTGAACTGCCCGAGTTTTAATTTTCTTTTCTTCCTACCGCATTCCAAACGCTTTGATTTTTCTGTTTCAGTCTGTTGAATGCCGTAACTCTCCTGCCAAGATGAATTGTGTATCAGTATCGATACTCTGTCCTGCTGGCCTTTACAAAGGCCAAACACATATTTATTGGCCGATTCCAGAGGTCATCCTGATTCTCCAAGCCAGATGTTCCTGGGAGGAGGAGGAGGAGGAGGAGAAATTTATGACAGCCTCGCTGGCCCACTTTCTGCAACTTTAGCAGCTTTTGTGGGAATTTGATCCGCTGCCAAATTCCGCAGAGACGATCATGCCCCCAGCTTCTCTGCAAGAGACGGAGGGGAAGGCAAAACCTAAACCTTTTCCAGCAGATTTTAACACCAGAATAAGAGGCCCATTGAATGAAGAAGGTTTGGTAACCTCAAGAAGATTGCAAGTTGAGCTAATGCATTCAGCTGAAATAATTAAAAAAAAATGAATTTCAACATGTAAGTAAATGAATGAATGGAAGAATGAATAAATAAACTGATACAGAAGCTGAACTAATACATTAAAAAAAAAACAGCCCCTGAATCTAAATGCAAGAGTTAAGTTTCCTCTTGCATTTTCTGTGATCAAAGTTTGCCAAGAACTTGAATTAGATGCTACAGTCATTTGCATTTGGCAATTGTCTGTGCTTATTGTTTCTTGATCACAAGTTTAAAAAAAAAAAACCACATTGAATTGCTAGTTCCTTACTTGGAGTACAGTACAGTAGTGTTTTCCTCTTTCTGCCCATAGTTAAAAAAACTTGGTTTTCTTGGAAATGAAGAGGATGGACCACAGGGATTTGACGGAAGAAATGAAGAGCTGTTTTCATGTCACCGTCCCATCCCCTCCCTCCCCCAATCCCTGTGCATTTTCATGCTACAAAATGCAAAGTTTGCCCCCAGGGTCAGCCACCTCTACCCTCAGCTGCCTTCAATCAAATCCTTTTTCTTGCAAACTCCCACAATGAGATCAAAACCTTTCGTGCTGGCAGCCCTTTTGCTTGCTCGGTCATTGTGGGATGATGCTTGCACCCATCCTTGCTCTCCATTCCTGCCCAAGCAGGGGGTTGGACTAGAAGACCTCCAAGGTCCCTTCCAACTCTGTTATTCTGTTATTCCATTGTGCCACATTTTGCGTTTTTTGATTTTACATGGATTTTCCTCCTCGCTCATCTGGATACCCTGCCCTGAAGATTAAAGGCAGGGAAAATCAACAGCCAAAGACCTCAAGGAGTAACTTTTAGAGGTGGGAGTATCCTGGGGCTGGAGTATCTCATCAATACAGCTGTTCCTAATCTGATCCTCCCAGATATTGGGGGGCCTCCGCTGTGCCCAACCACTGCCCAACATCCTTGGTGAACAGCCGTGTTGCAAGGCCCTTTCAATTGCAATGAAGGGGGAAATATTTACTGCCCTCTGATGCTCTGGAACTCTCTGGTCCCCCATTCCTAGCCCCCTTTGTTCTTATTTTTGGGACTGGAGGAAGGGGTGGGGCCTTCCCAGGCATCCTTTGGGACCAAGGCCCAAAGCAGGGCTTTGAAATAAGGCTGGTTGGCTTTCTTTCCCCGGTAACTGCTGGGAGCCAGTCCCTCCTACATCCCTTTTGCTCAGCACTTAAACAACTACAAATTCAGCCCCGATAAACCCAGCCGTGTCGCCATAGTAACAGCAAATCAGAACCGCTTTAGGGATGCTGTGGTTTGGCCAAGGAGATAAAACACTTCCCGCCCCATGCTGTCGGTCGGCTAAGCCGTGGCTGATAAGTGAAGCGAGGAAAAGGGAGGGCTTGTCTTGCGCCAAGCCGCAGAGGCCCACGGCTCCTCCTGATCTCCTCTCCCATCTCTGCAACTGGGGGCCCCCAAAGCCAGCCAGCCGTGGGCCTGAGAAAGAGGCTGTGCATGGATGGGCCTCGGAACCGAACACACCCAGGGCTTCTCGTGCGCTGCATCCGCTGAAGAATGCTCAGGACACAATGACACTGAAGCTCACTGAAGGGGTTTGGAGGCTGTTTCGTGGCCCCCAGAACCACGTGAATGCCACTGTTGGCATAATTTCTCCACTGAAGGCCGTGGATCAGATCCGCTAAACAAGGCATGAGAAGAGGAAGTGGTTACTCTGAGCAGGAAGACATTCATGCAGCAGACAAAGCCACGGGCTTCGTGCCTTCGTAGATAGCCCAAGGCCAAATAGCTGGGGAGAACTTTTCTCCCACCTGCCAAGGATGGGGTCCTACATGCAGCCCATCCACTGCCTGCCTTTGGGACAGGGCTGTCCTAAACCTTGCAACTCTAGGGCTTGTGGACTTCAACTCCCAGCATTCCCCAGCCAGCTCTCCTGCTCTGCTGCCTGGGAAATTCTGGGAGTTGAAGTCCACAAGTCTTGGAAGTTGCCAAGGTGGGACAGCTCTTTCCTAGGTGGTGAGAGTCAGGAAAGAGGACAACAGGTGAACATCCATGATTCCTCTTTCATGACCAGACTCAGGAAAGACCCCAGAAGGTCTTTGGAACCCAAACTGGAAATGGGTCAAGAAAAGAGGATTTTGAGCTTCTGCGTAGAACCTTAGAGATGAAGCATTGATGGGATGGAGATGAAGCACCATGATAGGACCTGGACATAAATTTCCTCTGGAGCTGAAACACCCTGATAGGTTGAAGAATCTGCCAAGGTCAACCTTCTCTCGCTTACTGGGCTCCAGAGGGGTTAGAACTGCTTGTCCAGCCAGCCACCAGTTTGGTCCTGGTTCTATTTGGTTACAGGTAATGGACCAACATGAATAAATAGGAGGGCTATTTAATAAGGTTGAAAGAGACAGAGTTGGAAGGAACCTTGTAGGTCATCTAGTCCAACCCCTCACCCAAGCAGGAGACCCTGCACCATTTCTGACAGAGGACAGTCCAGTCTCTTCTTGAAAGGCTCCAGGGATGAAGCTCCCACAACTTCTGAAGGCAAATTCTGTTTCATCATTTGATTGCTCTCACTGTCAGGAAATTCCTCCTTATTTCCAGATTGAATCTCTCCTTATTCATTTTCCATCCATTATTATTCCTTGTCTGGCCTTCGGGTGCTTTGGAAAATAGCTTGACCTCCTTCTCCTCTCTGGAGCAGCCCCTCAAATATTGGAAGACTGCTCTCCTGTCTCCCCTGGTCCTTCTCGTCACTAGACTAGCCAGGCTTGGTTCTTGTAACCGTTCATGGTATGTTTTAGTCTCCAGTCCCCTCATCATCCTGGTTGCTCTTCTTGGAAACCATCTATCTAGTCCAACTGACTGCTCAAGCAGGAGGCCTTATCCCATTGTTCAGTCTTTGCAAAAGCTCTCATTTCTGGATTCCTCAGTTCATTTTTTGCCTTCCCAGATTCCTTTAAGAATAATAGCTAAGGGGGTCATTAAAAGGGGGCAGAGGCCCTTTCTCCCTCCCCCGTCAATCATTTGGAAAAAAATAGTGGGAGCACTCAAACCCAGAGAATCACCCACTCTTGCATTAAGTCGATCTGCACCAAGTTGCTGCAGCTTAATTGGGATAAATTAGTGTAATGTATTGAATTATTTTAAAACACAATTACATTTTATTAGCCGTCACTTAAGGACCTTAATGGATTAGAGGGGGGAGAAGAGAAAGGCAGGCAGGCTGCCAAGTTAACCATTAATGGGTCAGTAGAACTTTAGCCTGTCTCTGTCAGTCCAGTGTCGTTGTGGCTTGAGGGTGCTGCTGGGAGTTGTAGTTCCAGTGGTCTGAAGATGACCCACAACTGGGTGAATCGATGGGCCGGCCTTCATCACAAATGACTCAATATGAGATAATGAAGTGAAACCCAGAGCAACAAAGATGATTAGGGGGCTGGAGACTGAAATATATGAAGACTGCTGCAGGAATTGTCCTAGTCCAGGGAAGAGAAAAGGACTAGAGGTGGCAGGATAGCAGCCTTCCCATTTTTGAGGGGCTGCCCCATTAAAGAGGGGGTCAAATCAGCAGAAGGCAGGACAAGAATCAATGCATGGAAACTAATCAAGGAGAGAAGCAACTTAGGACTAACGAGAAATTTCCTGACAATGAGAACAATCAGTGGAACGATTTGACTCTAAAAGTTGTGGAGGCTTTTTTTAAGAAGTGGAAGTTTTTAAGAAGAGATTAGACAACCATTTGTCCAGAATGGGATAATATCTCGAGTAGGGGGTTGGACTAGAAGACCTTCAAGGTTCCTTTCAACCCTGTTGTTCTGTTATTCTTGCTCTGGTTGGATCCATCAGCGTGATTCAGGCTCTGGAGTAGAATGCATTCGTGGAGCGCTAGAGGGCAGCCAAGGTTAGGCGTTGCACCAAAATCCGAGCCTGGGAGCCGCGGGGAAAAGGACACCCCCCCCCCCCCAGGCTTCAGCTCCAAAAAGCATGAAACAAGCTGAGGGGAAAGTGCCAGAGGCAGAAACCAGGCAGGCTCTCCTTCCAGAGGAGGCCATGCAGAGGACCGAAGCCATTTCCTGAACGGCTAAGGCAAAGAAGCAGAGATTGGACTCGATGGGCGTGTACACAGATGATGTAGGGGTGTGTGCCTCACTTAACAACAGTGATAACAATGGCAAAATCGGGTTTGTCTGCACTAACACTCATCCCGGAGTCATGCACTATATCATCCCTGGATTGTTTTTAAACTATAGTTGGTTGAATAAGCCTGAAATTGGAGGGATTCACGACTCGCTCCAGCTAGAAGCCATACCTGGCCAGCTCACGCTTCAAAGCGAAACCAGATGAAAGACACTTTACACAACCTCTCCTCCTTACTCCTCCCTCCACCTTGGCCAGGGAGCCAGGCTGAAAAGTCACTGTTGAGCTCTCCCAGGGGTGGGATTCCACCAGTTCGCACCTATTCGCTAGAACCGGTTGTTAACCTTCTAAGCATTTGTCCGATCCGGTTGTTAGAATTACTGGGCTAATCCTGTAAGGAAGGCAAGAAGGAAACATTCTGGTGTTGCTTACAGAAACTGCCTCTCCGTTAACCCTGATTACATTCTTGGCAGGATTAGACTTCCTGTCTCAGCAACGTCTCTGGAGTTTTTTTCCCTCCTTTGCTGGTACTTTGCTTGTGTGGAGGGACCATTCAAAGTTACAATGGCACTGAAAAAAGTGACTTATGACCATTTTTCACACTTACGACTGTTGCAGCATCCCCACAGTCATGAGAGGCCAGGCGAGGAGATGCGTGCCTCGATGTGAGTGATGTTGAGTTGGCCACGCCCACCACCTAAGCCACGCCCACAGAACCGGTTATTAAAAAATTTGAATCCCACCCCTGAGCCCTCCCCCCTTCTTTCTCCCCTCCCCACTGCCCTTTGCAAGTAGAAGCCTCCAATTTGCCTGATTCAGCAGTCGGGCCGAAAGCCCCATTCTGTCCAGCGCAGATTTATGGTGCATAAATTAAACCGGGGGCCCAAAGGCACCGGGCACTGCCTGGAGACTCTCGGCGCAGCTTCCCGTCTCTGCCAGTGAGGCTATTTTTAGACCAGCGTCTTGTCTATTTGGAGGAACAGGTGCAGGCTAAAAATAACCCTCTCGCGCACCCAAGCTTACAGCGCTCCCCTCGCACGCCCACCGACTGGAGAGGTAGCGGCGCTGAAGAAGCTGCAGAACTCGCTGGGCACAGGCCGGGCACACGCAGAAGTGAGCCACGGCTAACTGGACCAAGGTGCTCCAGAGCAAACCTGATTTTTCTGGGTCCTGGGTTCTAATCCCATCCAAGAAGATGGTCTCCAGGTTGTTGATGCCTCTCTTAAAATTTCCTTTGTTGACATTTGTCTGAAATAGTATATAGGGCTTCGTCCTGAGCAAGGGGTTGTTGGACAAGAACACAGTCTCTAACCTTGGCAACTTTAAGACTTGTGGACTTCAATTCCCAGAGTTCCTCAGGCTGGAACTCTGGGAGTTGAAGTCCACAAGTCTTAAAAAAGTTGGAGACCCCTGGTAGACCTGTGCAGACGTCCATTCTGAACTTCAGGCATGCTTTGTTTCTTTGGAAACAGGTTGTGTCCTGCCCGAGATACCTGGAGGAGCCAGTTTGGCCTAGTGGTTAAGGCACCGGAGGGGAAAGTAGGAGGAGACCCTGAGTTCAAGTCCTGCTTTAGCCGCAAACGTGGGTGACCTTGGGCCAGCCGCTCCCTTTGAGCCCAACCCACCTCACAGTGTTGTTGTGAGGAAAATCGGAGGAAGGATGAGTGCTAGGCATGTTCTCCAACTTGAGATAGTTGTAAAAATAAGAAACACAAGATATGTAGGTTAGGGTAGGTATAGAATAGAATATAGAATAGAATATAGAATAGAACAGAACAGAATGGAATAGGATAACAGGTCACCAAACATGGCAACTTTAAGACTTGTGGACTTCAACTCCCAGAATTCTCCAGCCAGCCAAGCTTGGCTCGCTGGAGAATTCTGGGAGTTGAAGTCCACAAGTCTTAAAGTTGCCACGTTTGGGGAGCCCTAGTCTAGACTCTAGACTAGAATAAGAATAGAATTCAGAATAGAGTAGAGTAGAATAAATAGAATTAAGATATAATAGCAGCCAGGAGAAATTTTTTAAAAGGAAACTCATGCCTGCCCCCCCCCGCCCCCCCAGTCTGTTACGCAGCTTCCTTGGGCAGCATCTAAACCCATTTGCAACGTGTTCACCTCCCACCTACTCCCACCCCCAAGGGAACAAAAGCCAGGACCGTCCTCCAGTTTATCTCCATAACCCTCCGGTGAGCTAAAACGCAACTGATCTAGCAACGTCCAGGGGTAAGTTGACAAGACTGCCTGCCTCCCTTTTTTAGCAATGCCAAATTCCCATGAGAAACCCCCCCCCCCACACAATCTTTCATTCCTCCCCGTTGGCAGAAGCCCCTCCAGTGCCTGGCAAAGAAAAATTGGCCGGCTCTGCAACGTGCCAGACACCAGTCTGTTTCCCCATTTCGGAAATCTATGGGGCAAAGTCCAATCCTGCCCTTTGAAGTAGCTGGATTGAAACTCTGGTTTCTCTGTCTCTCTCCCTCTCAGGCTGCCACATCCCCACAACGGAATAATCCCAGGAAGGTCAGTGCCAGCAGCTGAGATTTCCTTTGCCTCCCTCCTCGCTTTTCTTCTGCTGCTGTTTCTATTTTTTCCCCTTCACATGCTTTTATTTGGGGGGGGGGGTTAACTTCCCCAGCTACGTTCCTAGCAACTTAGGTCACCAGTGTGGCGCAGAAGGAGGTCCTGGCTCACAGTCCAGGTTTTCTTGTCTCTTTCTCCCTGTGCCGTTCCCCCCCCCAAAAAAAAACCCCCACCTCCCCCTCCCCAATGCTAATCGTAGTTAATTTTAACTTTGTGTTTTGAGGAAGGGGGAGAAAAGGAGCTTAGTGAGTTGGATGAATCTGGCTCTGAAGTTTTGTGGATTCAGTCATGGGAGTTTCACGGCTGTGTCTCAGGCACCCAATTCAGACGTTTTACAAAGAAAATCCTCTTTGGTTTCAGCGTCCACATTTCAGGAGCTGGGCCCATTGCAGTTTGCAAACCAGGGTTGGTGCTCAGCCAATTAAAACAGCAGTTTAACCGAATGTGTGAACCCAGATCATGTTAGAGTGAGAAGGGGGTCTTCTCTGGCTCTCTCAAGTTATTGCAAGCAGCTTGAAGGGGCTTCTCCCTCCCATATTCATCAAATCCTGGGCTGTGTTTGCCCCTTAATTAGGGTTACTACTAATTCATCTTCCAGGTCAGGATTACCTGCAGTTAGAAACTAGGGTTCAAAAGGTCCAGATTTGTACAACATGCTATAAACCATGAAAATAGCAAGCAAACCTTTTGAGCTGATCAAAGTTGTGTGAATGCAACTGTTTGGCCTTTCAATAAGCTGGATATGTCTGAATGGTGCTAAAGGTGCTCTTGCAGGTCAGATGCCATTTTTGGTTGTAACCGAGTGGATGCAGGAAACGGTGCTTGCAAGTTACCAAATACACACGTCAGGGAGGTGAACTTGCGAAACAGAACCAGCTGAGTGTCCCCGAAGAGCAAAGCCTGAAAAAGAACCAGAGAAAAACAAAAACGGATTGCAAGCGTTTCCCGCAACTGCTTCAGCTTATGCAGTGCAGGCAAAGCGAGCTTCACGCTTCGGGCCCCAGAGCACGTATGAAGCCTCCTTAACGTGTGTAGAAAGCTGGAATGGATGCAAAACGAAACCTTTGGGGAGGGGGGGCACTTAGAGAGGGTGAGGGTGCTTAGTTTTAAAGAAAGCCCCACCTTCCCCCCGGGCTCGGACAGCCTGCTTCGCGCAGCCTTCTGGGGGTTGTAGTTCCTGATAGACTCCGCACCGAGCGCAGCGCTTCAATCCCGGGGGAGGGGGGATGCGGACTCAATTTCCCAGCCTCCTTTGCGGGACATTTTATTTTTTTTATTTTTATTATAGTTTTTTTGCAGTGAGTAGTCCGGAAGTTAGAGCAGCTTTTGGTCGAATGCTTCCTTGGGGTGGAGGGAGGGGTGAGTTGCTGGGCTGGGGGCGGGGAGGGACCCCGCCCCAGAGGAACCAGGCGTTGCTAAACCGGCTTCTGGGGGTGGGCGCGGGGGGGATATTGCATGCCTTTTCCCTTGGATTGCTGCGGAGGACTCAATAATGTGGATTATAGCAAGGTACAGGCGCGCTTCCCATCTTTGCAAGGGTGTGTATGTGTGTGTGTGTACAGATGAAAGAGGAAAGCCGGGGCCGGGGGTCTATGCCTTGCAAATCCGCTGAGTAGGGGACAGAGCCCAAGCCGAGTCCTAAAGAAAGCCAGCCTGGCGTTTGCGCTACTCCCAGGAGGAGCAAAGGTTCTGCGGGGGGAAAAGTGAGGCCGGGAGCGGGGCGGGGGGCTTTTTCCTGGGGTGTGTGTGAATGCAAAGCAAACAAACAAACCCCGGCATCGACTCCACTGCATTGCTCGGCTTTTGTTTACCTGGTTTTTCCCCCCCGAAAGGATGTTATTTTTCTCCCCTTTGCAACAATGTTTAAAAAGTCTCCCTGGTTCTCGGAGCGCCCCCTCCCTTCGGTTACTCCCCCCCACACCGCCTCCCCACATTTGTCGTTCAAAACTCCCTTGACCCCGGAGGGGGGGAAGTCTCCTCCCCCCTCAAGAAAACCCCGAGATCTCCCTGAGAAAACTCTGTGAAAGAGACAAGGCAGGCAATCAGAAAAGTAAATAAGAGAAGTTGCCACATCGAAAAACATTCAAACGTTCACTGGAGTTTACAGAAACTTTGACCAAGATCAAATGACCAGGAGAGTGGTTGTTGTTCCTTCCTTCCTTCCTTCCTTCCTTCCTTCCTTTCTTTCTTCTTTCTTTCTTTCTTTCTTTCTTTCTTTTTGGTCCTTGTTATTTGTTAAATAGTCTGGATCAGTTTGGAACTGGCAGAGTGAAAAGCAAGCAGGCCAGATGCTTAATTATTAGCCTGAACTGGACAGTCCGAAACCATCTTGCAGGTAGATGTGCCGTGTAGGTAGTCCTTGACTTACAATGGTTCACTTAGTGGCCGTTTGAAGTCACAACGCCCTGGAAAAAGTGACTTATGACCAGTGGTGGGATTCATTTTTTTTTTTACTACCGGTTCTGTGGGCGTGGCTTGGTGGGCGTGGCAGGGGAAGGATCCTGCAAAATCCCCCTTCCCTCCCCACCCCACTGACCTGCTTTCCAGCTCCATTCTCCTGTGCAGGGCAACCAAAGGAGACCCAGCCGATCAGTTGGGACTCGATGGGAGGTGGAGAAGAGATGAGGTTGGCAGGGCCAGTCAGAGGGGTATTTGCTGGTTCTCCAAACTACTCCAAGTTTACACTACCAGTTCTCCAGAACCGGCTGAATCCCACCTCTGCTTATGACCACTTAGCACCGATGCTTGGCAGTGGATTCATTTTTACCCCTCCCACTTCAGGCTGATTCAACAAATCACAGTTTTTAAACAATCCAGGGTTGCCATGGTGCATGAACCCAGGATGTGTGGTAGCGCAGGTAAGTCCTTGATTTACGACCACAATTGAGACCGGAATTTCGGTTGCTAGCCAAAGTGGCCATAATATGAGCCATTTTTTTGCATGACCGGATCTGATCTTACGACCATTTTTTTACCACGGTTGTTAAAGGCCCCCGGGGCCACAAGAGCCCCCTTTTGCAACCTTCTGACAATGTGGAAGCCAGATTCGCTTAACAACCATGTGACTGATTGGACAAGTGCAATGATTCGTTTAACGACTGTGGTAAGCAATGGAAGCAAAACCCGCTCAACCAATGTCTCACTTAGCAACAGAAACGTGAGGCTCAGTCGTGGTCGTAAGTCGAGGACTCCCTTCACAGAATCCACCTGGGATTGCAGGTTTGAAGCCCTCGTCTTTTGCCCAGTCGCTTTCAGTGACCGTCCCTCACTGGAAACCTTGATGTTGGCTGCAGTGCATGAGACCGGGGAAAGGGGGGGCTGCCCAGACCATGGCTACAGGCCTGCCTGAATGCAGATCATGATTTGGGGTTTAGGTTACTGTGAATGCCAACCTTGGTTTGGAATCTCCTTTCAACCGCTGGCCCAGGGCAGGGGCTTCTCCTGGCTCAGAGCCAACTCACACTCGGTGTCTTCTCCCAGGTTGACCTCTCGGCTATGACTCTGCTTTCCGATTATGTGAATGTGACGGATCCCAACTTCCTGGTGGCTGTCCTCTGCATCGCTTTCAACCCGTTGTTCTGGAACCTGGTAGGTACCAAACGCCGGTAGTGTTCAAACCTACAAAACCCAAGTTAGGGCTTCAGAATGACCACCTGATAAAATATGGGTCCGGGGTCTTCTCTACAGGTTTTTTTTTTTTTTTGGATCTACCTGTATCCTCTCAGGTTGGTCAGAAAGGGACCATTCCTGCCCACCTGGAGGACAGCAGCAGGTTGAGAGGTGCCTCAGACACCAGGCTGCCCAAGTGGGTAAGGCAATTTTCAGGACCAAGGAGAGCTCCCTCTGGAGTCAGACCTTCTCAGAAACCCAAAAGCTGCCAATGGTTTGGCAACAGTTCAAGTAGCCTCAACTTGCGTTGCCTTCAATCCTTCGTATTCAGCGTACAGGTATTCCTTGTAGTCAGGTGGGCAGCTCCTTCCCAACGTCATCAAGCCTTCAAAAATGGAGCTTCTGGGCTCAGGGGACCCCAACCTGGGACTGGCCCTTCCCCAGATCTCCCCTGTCCCAGCAGTGACCTTGCAAAGAGATTTATTTATTTATTTATTTTATTAAACTTTTATACCGCTCCCTCTCCCAAAAAGGGACTCGGGGCGGTGTACAGCCTACTAAAAACACATAATAAATACTCAATAAATACAATTTAAAATAAATTAAACCAAATTGATCCGGCTGTCTAACCCAAAAATAGAGTTACAAATTAAAAACTAATAAAACCCCGATTAAAATTAAGTTAAAAAACTAAAATACAGTTACTGGGCCAGGCCAGCCTGTTGAAAAAATAGGGTTTTCACTGCGCGCCGGAAGGTCAGAATATCCGTCATAGCCCGTATCTCCGGGGGGAGATCATTCCAAAGGGAGGGGGCTCCCACAGAGAAAGCCCGAACCCTCGGGGCCGTCAACCGACAACGGCCGGGCGGCGGTACCCCGAGGAGGGCAACCCTGTGGGAGCGTACTGGGCGGCGGGAGGTTGATGATGGCAGCAGGCGGTCCCGTAAGTACCCAGGTCCCGAGCCATGGAGCACTTTAAATACTGTCAGTACCACCTTGAATCGAATCCGGAAGGCCACAGGAAGCCAGTGCAGCCTGCGGAGAAGCGGTGTAATGTGGGAGCTCCGAGGAGCACCCACGATCACCCGCGCGGCTGCATTCTGGACCAGCTGCAGCCTCCGGAGACTCTTCAAGGGGAGCCCCATGTAGAGAGCATTGCAATAATCCAGGCGGGAGATGACGAGGGCGGAAGTGACTGTGCGAAGTGCGCCCAGATCCAGAAAGGGCCGCAACTGGTAAATCAGACGAATCTGATAGAAAGCCCCCCTGGCGACGGCTGCAATATGTTCTTCTAAAGACAGCCGTACGTCCAGGAGGACACCCAAGTTGCGCGCCCTTTCCACGGGGGTCAAGACCTCTCCCCCCACGGCCAGCGAAGGAACCAGCTGGCTGTATCTGGGCGCAGGAAACCACAGCCACTCGGTTTTGGTCGGGTTGAGACGAAGCCTGTTACGACCCATCCAACTCCGCACGGCCTCCAGGCATCGGGACATCACTTCGACGGCTTCGTTGGGGTGGCCCGGGGTGGAGATGTACAGCTGAGTATCGTCAGCGTACTGATGGAACTCCACCCCGAAGCCACGGATGACCTCACCCAGCGGCTTTACATAAATGTAAAGGGGACGGTTTCTTGAGGAGGGGCCGCACCACCGCCTCTTTCAAGGCGGCAGGTAACAGCCCCTCTCTCAAGGAAGCGTTTATAATACCCTGGAACCAGCCTCGTGTCACCTCCCGAGTGGCCAAAACCAGCCAGGAGGGGCACGGGTCCAGCAAACAGGTGGTGGCATTCAGTCCCCCCAGTATCCTGTCCACGTCCTCCACAGTAACAGGATCGAACTCAACCCAATTGACCGCACCGATATCCACCCCTGCCCCCCCGCCCGGAGATGCCCAGTCGGAGTCCAGCTCGTCCCGGATCTGAGCGATTTTGTCCTGCAGAAACCTAGAAAACTCCTCAGCCCGTCCCTGCAAGGGGTCCTCCCGCGCTTCTACCTCCAGTAGAGAGCGGGTCACCCTAAACAGGGCGGCTGGGCGGTTTTCCGCGGACGCAATAAGGGTGGAGAGGTAAGATCTCCTCGCCATCCTTATCGCCACTAAATACGTCTTAATATAAGATCGTAATAGTGTTCGGTCGGACCCAGAGCGGCTGGCCCTCCAACTGCTCTCTAGGCGTCTTTTCCGACGCTTCATCTCCCTTAGCTCCTCAGAAAACCAAGGAGCCACTTGGGATCGGCATCGGGTCAGAGGCCGCAAGGGCACGACTCGGTCGAGGGCCCCAGCAGCCACCCTATCCCAGGTGGCGACCAAGCCCTCAACCGAGTCGTGTGTGTGAGCTTCGGGAAATGGCCCAAGCTCCGTCAGGAACCTATCAGGATCCATCAGGCGCCTGGGGCGGTACCATTTTAATGGTCCCACCTCCCTGCGGTCAGGGGGTGCGGAACGGAAGTCGAGCTTCAGGAGCGAGTGATCCGACCATGACAGGGGTTCTATGACTATATCCCCCATACCCAGATCACTCTGCCACTGATCAGAGACGAAAACCAGATCCAAGGTATGACCTCCCACATGAGTAGAGTCCCGAATTAACTGGGTCAGGCCCATGGCCGTCATGGAAGCCATGAACTCTTGAGCAATCCCCGAGGTACCGCCAGCAGATGGCAGGTTGAAATCCCCCATGACCATAAGCCTGGGGGTCCCAACCGCCACGCCAGCTATGACCTCAAGGAGCTCAAGCAGGGCTGCTGCCGCATAGCAGGGAGCCAGGTATGCGACCAGCAAGCCCACCTGAACCTTGGGACCGAACTTCACGAAAAGGAGCTCACACCCGGTCGTCTGAGATACAGTGGCCTCCCTCGGACACAGATCCTCCTTAATAACTACCGCAACCCCCCCTCCCCTCCCCTGGGCCCTCGGCCGATGAAAAACCCGAAACCCGGCTGGGCACATCTCCACCAGAGGGACTCCCCCCTCCTGGCCCAGCCAGGTTTCGGTAACTCCCACCAGGTCCGCGCCCCCCCTCACAAATCAAATCATGGATGAGAGGGGCTTTATTAACAACGGACCTGGCGTTACACAACATCAGCCTAAGGCCCAGGGCCCGATTGCTCAGACCCCCTGGGGAACGGGAGATGACAAGGGGGTCGGAGCGCGCCACAGCAAGCAAACAGCGAGGGCGCGCTCCCAACACAGAATATGGCCCCCTATAACCGCCAAATCTGCCCCTCCCGCTCACCGTAACAATAGATTTAATTCCACCCTCCCCGGTGACCCCCCCCATCCTCAATACGGTCCTGTCCGGACTCTGACTCTCCCGGCCACGCCCAACCCCCGGCCTGGACCCAGCCTCCGGCGAGTTGTCCCCCAACTCCCGCCCGGGCCTTCCTAACCCCCTTAAAAACCTAACTAAAAATTTCTTAAGACACCCCTCCCTCCCGCACTTAAAACCCCACCATCTCTCCGGATCCCACAATCCGTCCTTGAGATGGGCCTCCGAGAGAGCAGAGGGCCATTGCTGAGATAGGGGGACATATCTCAGGGCCCAGAGATCATTTCTGGTATAAAATAGCGTCCCGGCCTGAGTCCTCTGATAAAGATGATGGAGATGATAAAAATGACCCCGACCAAGCTGAGAACTAGCCGGCCGGGGCCCGAGTCCAGGTTGAGGGCGTTCAGCGCACCGCCGATTGGACGAAGAGGAGGAGAATAACTTCAACCGCGGCAGCGGTCCTCCAGTCCCAGCTCCAACTCCAACGGCCGCCTGCCGGTCACGCCACGGGCTACCGGGACCAGCACCAGACCCAGAACCACACCATGGCCCTGGAGGTCGATGATCTTCCAGCCGCCTCGGTTCTGCCCGCAGCGTCCATCCAAAGAGATGTGTCTTCATGCACACACGTTGCCAGGGTTTGTCTGCTGCACATCTCTTGTGGTAGGGAAAGGGGGGGCAGACTCTTTATAGGTAGTCCTTGACTTATAACTGTTCATTTAGTGGCCGTTCCAACTTCCAACGGCCCTGAAAAAAGGTGACTTATGACCGTTTATCATACTTAACAATCGTTGCAGCATTCCCTTGGTCACTTCAACCCTTAGTTCCAGGTTGCTTCTCACCTGGGTTGATTTCCATCCTTTGCTTCTTGTCCTGCTTTCAGGTGTTTTGGAGAATAAGTTAACTCCTTCATTGTGGCAGCCACATGGATATGGGAGTACTGCTTTTAAGTCACCCCTAATCCTTCTTTTCATGAAACCAGGCCTCACTTAAGTGTCAGTTAAACTTGGTGGAATTAGTCAAAGAGATAAAATAGATTTTGACCCTGCTCGTATCTCAAAGGCAGGAGAGGAAAGGGTGCAGCCCCCATTTTATTAAAATTATTTTCTCCATTGTGGCTACCTTGAGCCATGGTGAACCATGGCGGTGCAGTGGTTAGCATTAGAGTGCAGTACTGCAGGCAACTTCTGCTGACTGCTGTTTGCCAGCAGTTCAAGTCCCACCAGGCTCCAGGTTGACTCAGCCTTCCATCCTTCCGAGGTGGGTCAAATGAGGACCCAGATTGTTGGGGGCAAGAGGCTGACTCTGTAAACTGCTTAGAGAGGGCTGTAAAAACACTGTGAAGCGGCATATAAGTCTGAGTGCTATTGCTTCCTTCCCTCCCTCCTTTCTCTCCCTCCCTCCCTCCTTCCTTCCTTCCTTCCTTCCTTCCTTCCTTCCTTCCTTCCTTCCTTCCTTCCTTCCTTCCTTCCTTCCTACCTACCTACCTACCTACCTACCTTCCTCCCTTGCCATGGTGATGCAGTGGTTAGAATGCAGCACTGGATACAAACTCTGCCCATGGTCAACAGTTTGATCCTGACTGGCTTAAAGTTGACTCAGCCTTCCATCTTTCCTAGGTGGGTAAAATGAGGACCCCGATTGTTGGGGGACAAAAGGCAGACTCTGTAAACCGCTAAGAGAA
Source organism: Bungarus multicinctus (assembly GCA_023653725.1). Classification (NCBI taxonomy): domain Eukaryota; kingdom Metazoa; phylum Chordata; class Lepidosauria; order Squamata; family Elapidae; genus Bungarus; species Bungarus multicinctus. Next base: position 1,446,896 of record CM042842.1, read on the forward strand.
GGCTGTAAAAGCACTGTGAAATTGTATATTGTATAAGTCTAAGTGCTAAGTGGGAAGGAAGGAAGGAAGGAAGGAAGGAAGGAAGGAAGGAAGCAAGCCATAGTGGCACATTTGTTACAATGCAGTATTGCAGACTCTGCCCACGGCCAACAGTTTGATCCTGACTGGCTTAAAGTTGACTCAGCCTTCCATCCTTCCTAGGTGGGTAAAATGAGGACCCCGATTGTTGGGGGCAAGAGGCTGACTTTATATAAACTGCTTAGAGAAGGCTGTGAAGTACCGTGAAGCGGGATATAAGTGCTATTGCTAGTGATACCTTCTCCAGTGTTTAAAAAATAGCTGTAAATAGCTGTAACTAGAACCTGTGTCTTTGTTCCTCCTGGCTTGAACTGGAGTTTGGAGTGGGGGGGGGGAGGGGGGGCTTCTTTCTTCTCCTTCCTCTTAGATAGCCATTGTTCCTTCTTTCTGTCTCTTTCTGTGTGCCGAGAGACCATTTAGCATCGCCCCTTATTCAGACAATGCTGCCTTCTGCTTTTTTGGGCCTGGTTGGTTGAGTTTTTTTGTCCTCCGTGACGATTTTCTTTAAATGTTGCTTTTAATGGCCATCGACCGGGGATCGAAACAGGGCGAGGGGAAGGGTGATCATGCAGCTTTTTCTATCGAGGCCAGAAAGCATCGATCGGCCATGCTGTGATGTCCTGCCGTCCTGTAAAGTGACAAAGGGGGTGACTGACTGTACTGGGAAAAAAGTTCTCACACCTGACAAGGCAGGACAAGAACATATATATATGGAAGGACTAGCTAAAATTAGGTATCTTAATGACTCCCCGGGACTCTGTTACACACAAAGGCTCCGGGAACTGGGTCAGAGGACCTGAGGGATGGGGTGTGTGTGCGCGCGCGGCTGCACTGGGAACGATGCGTCATTTGGGGGGCTCAGCGTAAAACACAAGCACCACCACCTTTCCCAGGTTCGGTGTCCTAGTTGCAAGGAATGAATTGTGTGTATGTGTATGTGTTTTTGTGTGTTTTTGTGTGTGTGTGTGTGTGCGCGCGCGCACATGCTTGGAATGCATTGTTTGATGTCAACAGGGAGGAGATTTGTGCAAGTTTTACTCTGGGAGGTCTTTCTGCTTCTGCTGTGTGCAATTGTGCAGCTCCCGTGTGTTTTTTTGTTGTGGTTTCTTTTTCCCCCGACAACCACTTTCTCTCTTGGCCCTGACTCAGTTTCCCACTGTGGGTATCTGATTGTTTCCAAAGCATTTTGGAGAAAAATAAAGAGAGTTGAAACCGAGCCTGAAAAACTTGGAAGCCCTTTAGAGCAAATGAAAAAGGGGCCCCCCGCTTGAAACCAGTTGGAAATAGGCATTCAGCTGTAAACTTAGTTTTTGAAAAATGTTTTTAATCTTCCGCTGGCTGCCCCTGTATTTCGGAATCCTTGACTTATGACAGTTCACTTAGTGACTGGGTTGAAGTTACGACAGCACTGAAAAAAGTGACTTATGACCGTTTTTCACACTTACGACCCGTTGCAGCATCCCCATGGTTGCATGATAAAAATTCAGAATCTTGGCAGCTGCTTCATATTTATGACGGTTGCAGCATCCTAGGGTCATGTCAGAGTATATTCTTGAACTGGAATAGAGCATGGTAACAGGGTCAGCCAATGAATAGGCATAGCAACTACGTCAGCCAGTGAGGACTGTTTAGAAACTGAAACTAGAAGTAGCTTAGGCGTGGCTCGGTATTAAGCTCTGCAGCTATGTGGAGCTCTGAGTCTGTCTGTTGAAAAGGAAACTGTTTCTCTCTTCTGCCGTGTGTCTTGCTTGCTTGTCTGCTGAAGTTGAGTTGCTTGTAACAGTCTGCTTCTGATTGAGTTGGCTCCATGTTGGAGAAATCTACAACTGGTATTGTAAAATTTACTTTATGTGTTTATAAAGAAGTTAAACGAAGCCTCAGCCATCTGTGTTTATTTTTCTGGGACTGGATTTACGCTGCAATACGTGGGATCACTTTTAGCGGCTTTCTGAGAATGCGAAATCAATGGAGAAGCCAGATTGAGAGAGAGAGAGAGAGAGTCCCAAAGGTGCTTTTTTCCCAAGAGGCAACTGGACTTTCTTGGTTTTTCCTTGAAGACATTTCGCTTCTCATCCAAGAAACTTCTTCAGCTCTGACTGGATGGTGGGGAATGGAAAGATTTACACTCCTTGCAGACAACCGGTCATTTGCATCCTTTTTATACAGTTGTTGAGGCCACCTGGAGGTTTCTCTGTGTCAATGGTGCAAATGGGTATGGAACTTTCTTGGATGTTTTCTGCAGATGTTTTCATGCCAATGGGGGTGGAGAAGGCTCCACCCTGATTTGCACCACTCAGGTGATCCTGAGGACACAGACAAACCTCCAGGTGGTCTCAACGCCCCTCTAAAAGGATGCAAATGACCAGCTGTCTGCAAAGGGTATAAATCCTTCCCTTCCCCACCATCCAGCCAGAGCCAAAGAAACTTCTTTGATGAGAAGCGAAACATCTTCAAAGAAAAACCAGAAAGCCCAGTTGCCTTTTGAAAAAGCCCCCTTGAGACAACCATGACCTGGAGGACTGAGAATCTCCACAGACATGAGAGGTTAGCGTTGGGCATTTCTGCAGGCATAAGATTGGTGGGCCTCCTTGTAGAAAAGATGCTAAGTTCAGTGGACCTTTGGTTTGGATCCATCAGAAATGGACTTCTCTCCTTCCCTTCCCTTCCTGTCTGCTCGCCTGTCGGTCTCTCCTTTCCTCAAATCCCTCAGCAGGGGGCGCTAAAGGAGCAATGTAATTCCAACGCAGGATACCTAGCCAGAGTCCATTCATCCTTCCCAGCCCATACCCTTAATGACAATGCACGGAACGATGGTATCTGTAGTCCAGCATGGCATCTCTGTGGATCTGGGTGAATACAGAGGAAGAAGAAACAAAACTGTCCTTTCTTGCTTGGTCCCCGTCCCCCTCTGATTTATCTCTCAAAAATAGGCATTTGGAACTTATCTCCGCCAGGGATCCAGCACTTTCCTGGTGGGTTTCTGGGATGAGTTGAGGGTGGGACAGTTTTGCAAAGGACTTGGAAGAGAAGAGTCCTTTCCCTCTTGGGAGCAACCCCGCAGTTGCAACAAAATCCTTCCTTTTTAAGAACTTCTTCCAAGAAGGGAACTCAGGAGGCAGAACCTCAATTCCTGGTTTAATCATCCCGAGGACACCCAAAAGTGCTGTCTTCAAAAGGCAACTGAACTTTCTTGGGTTTTGTCTTTGAAAACGTTTCGCTTCTCATCCAAGAAGCTTCTTCAGTTCTGCTTGGATCGAGTGATCAGGGTGCATGAACCAAAGATGCTTCTTGGAAGAGAAGCGAAACGTTTTCAAGAGGGAAACACACACACCCCCAAGTCTTAGTGCCTTTTTGGGGGGGGGGGGGAAACACCTTTGGGACTACCATGACCTGGATGATTGAGAATCTAGCCGTTCATCCAGAGGGCTTTTCAAAAATGTTGCAAAAATGCAGCCATTGTGGTTAAAACCCAGGGTTTAGATTTGTGGCTTACGGACAAGCTTTGGGAATCAGTGCTGTGGGGAGAGAGAGAGAGACATACATTGCAATGTCCTACCTGACAATGAATACTTCAGCTTCAACCATAACAACACAAGAGCACACAATAGATACAAACTCAAGGTTAACCGCACCAAACTCAATTTCAGGAAATACGACTTCAGCCACAGAGTGGTCAATGTCTGGAATACTCTACCTGACTCTGTGGTTTCTTCCCCAAACCCCAAAAACTTTAAACTTAGATTGTCTACTATTGACCTCACACCCTTCCTAAGAGGGCTGTAGGAGGCGTGCATAAGCGCACCAACGTGCCTACCGTCCCTCTCCTATTGTTTCTTTCTATTTCTTTATATGCATCCATTTCATGTATTCGTAACTATGTTCGTACTTATACCTATTATCTTGTAAGCAATTGACAAATAAATAAAAAAATAAAGAGAGAGAGAAAGAGAGAGGGATGGAAATGAGCCTGGTCAGATGAGAGGTCACCTTGGGCCTCCCCTGCCTTGCTGAAGGAAAGCAGGAGAGGGGCTGGACTGCTGGCTGGCTGGCCCAGCTGCAACCTGGTCCCTTTGGCAGCCGAGCGCTGGCTTACCTTATCGGCTTCCAAATTCATAACACCTTCCTCTGCCAGAGGAAAGCAATTAGGTGAAATGGCTTCCTTATTATGGAGGGAAGGAGAGTTTAAACCCTGCAGTCAATACATCGGCCTGGGTTTCATGAGGCTGAGAAGCTCCTGGCTGCCTTTGACCCTCCTACCTGGCTCTGAAGATTAGGCCTCCTGTTTTAAAGCCTCCCCCCGCCCCACTCCGATCAAATCCCTCCGATAAGGAATTCATCTCTTTAATAGCGTTGACCTGACTTGGCAGAAATCCCACCTCGCTCTCCAGTCTTTCTTTCTTTTCTTTTTTTAATCTAAGAAGAGCCTTGGGAGTCTAAGCTCTTCTGAAAAGCAGACGGGTCCTCGTTTAGCGACTGCAATGGCAGCTTGGCCGTGAAGACACGTTAAATGGAACTTTTGACGCTGCTTACAATCTTCTTTCAACTTCCTCTTTTGCTTTACAAAGATTAAAAAAAAAAAATGCAAGGACTGGTCGGAAGGTGACTTTTTTCACCCATTCCGTCGTCCCTGTGAACGGTCACTAAAGGAGGCAGGTGCTAAACGAGGACTATTTTTTAATTTTAGTTGATCAGACTTAGAAACCCACTGGTACAATAAAAGCTCGTTTGGGTGTGGAAGGAAAGAAGGAGTTAAGAGTCCTTTGCCACTCAAGAAATGAAAATCTCATTTGAAGGGGCAGGAACCCTTTTCTACCTTCTGGGGCTTATGCAGAAAACCTGGCAATATGGGAAGTAGCAGCCATTGGTGGTTTATTCTGCAAGCCACAATAAAATAAAGCTCAGCCTATCAACGAAATTCCTCCCACCCCTCCAGCTGACAGTTTTGTTCAGTTGTCTGTGATGTTTAGATTTATAGGGGACTCCCCAACCTTGGCAACTTTAAGCCTGGAGGACTTCAACCCCCAGAATTCCCCAGCCAGCAAGAACTCTGGGCGTTGAAGTCCTCCAGGCTTAAAGCTGCCAAGGTTGGAGATCCCTGGTTTAGAACACACTAAAGACTGTTGTAAAAAAGACACGGTGCCTCAGGGGCTAAGACGCTGAGCTTGTCGGCCAGAAAGGTCGACAGTTCGGCGGTTCGAATCCCCAGCACCGCCTGACGGAGTGAGCTCCCGTTACTCATCCCAGCTTCTACCAACCTAGCAGTTCGAAAGCATGTAAAAAAAAATGCAAGTAGAAAAATAGGGACTCCTTTGATGGGAAGAGAGCAGCGTTCCTCCGTGCGCCCTCGGCGTTTAAGTCCTGCCGGCCACATGATCACGGAGACGTCTTCGGACAGCGCTGGCTCTTCAGCTTTGTAACGGAGATGAGTACTGGCGCCCCCTAGAGCAGGAAACGACTAGCATGTACGTGTGAGAGGAACCTTTATACTTTTTAAAAGAGTGTTGTGTCCAAAATGGATGAAAATCAAGTACACAATTTCAACTCTGTTTTTTTTTTTTTAAAGTCTTTCATACCTTCTGCCTTAAGGACAGAGAACTCTTTAGAAGTTAGCCCCTCATCCTGTGGCTAGGCTGCTTTGGGTGACTTTCTGGGAGTTGTGCAAAGCTCAAGAACCCTCGTGTATAAATCCATACCAAGAAGAGCAAAAAGAATGGTTTTTTTTCCTTTTTCTGTTAAGTTAAAAAATAGACACTGTTGGGAAGCAGAATCTTTCTTTTCTCTGCGTTACCTTTGGCAGCTGAGCTTCTCTTTTGAGATGCATCGTGGGATTCACAAGACCCAATCTGGCCCCTTTGCCAATCCTGCAGCATCTGTGTGTGTGTGTGTGTGTGTGCACGCGCGCGCATAATTCTAGCAAAAAGAGAAAAATTGTATGCTGGAAAAAACTTACCCCGCTGCACTTTCTCCCCAGGGAAAGCTGATGTCATGCAGCAAGTCATGGCATGAACTTGGCCAACAGTTAGCAGCAAGTTTGAGTCTTGTTTAAGCTGCCTAATTAACTTGTGGGGCTAATTGGTGGGAGGGGGGGAGGGGGTCATGGACAATCGCCCAGCCTTCTTCTCTCACTGTGGAGGCACCTCGAATGTTCCAGCACCATCCAGCCACACGTAGGGCAGCTCCTAAAGAGGCTCATTAGAGCTTGCATGCAAATAGGCTTCTCTTAATTGCTGGCTTGTACAGAGTAATTACAAGGGTGTTCTCCCTCCCCTCCCTTTTGTTCTGTTCTCCTGCTTTGCAGTTGCTCCTGCCGTCCTTCTCTACCCTCCCTTTGCGGTTTCCGCTGGGATTAAAGACCATCTCCGGCTTCCCGTTTTCTCCCCTTCACTTGCTGGCCCTGGGGCAAGGCTGGAGGGAGGGGGCAGAGGGTCATTTGCCAACTTGAGGGCATGTTGGCATCATCATGTCTCTTTTTGCATCGAAATTGCAAGCATTCTGGGCAGTGGTTCAGGGGGTTGTACTTCATGGGGGGGGGGGGACTTCCCTTCCCTCCCCTCTCCTCCCCTCTCTTTTTTTCCCTGACTTTTCCTTCCTTCCCTTCCTTTCTCTCCCCTCTCTTTCTCTCATTTTCCTTCCTTTCTTCCTTCCTTCCTCCTTCTTTGTTTTCCTCCCTCCGTCCCTCCCTTCTTTCTTTCTTTCTTTCTTTCTTTCTTTCTTTCTTTCTTTCTTTCTTTCTTTCTTTCTTTCTTTCTTTCTTTCTTTCTTTCTTTCTTTCTTTCTTTCTTTCTTTCTTTCTTTCTTTCTTCCTTCCTTCCTTCCTTCCTTCCTTCCTTCCTTCCTTCCTTCCTTCCTTCCTTCCTTCCTTTCTTTCTTTCTTCTCATCCATCAGGAAACAAACACACAAGCCTCTCTAGAAGCATCACGGTTGCCAGGCTGACATTGTCCCCGGCAGAAGTGGTACCTGGCTGGGGGGCACCTAAGGACTTCCATCAGAAAGAAATACTCTGCTCCCTTACCTATATTTGCGGTAAGCTGGAGATAAAAATGGAACAGCATAAAATAGAAGCGGAGACGGGTTTCAGAACTGAGGCTGCTCCCCATTAAAATGCAAAGGCCTTGGGGGGGGGGAATCCGCCCAGCTGCATGAGCAGAAACCGTATATCTTGCCTGGGAACAAACACTCCATATGGATGAATGGATGGGCTGGTGGGCGTCTCTCCAGCCAGTTCAGTTGATACCGGTAGGCAGGCTGGCCAAGGAGGGCTGGGTGGGGAGCCTCCCGGGTGGGCCGAGCAGAAATGCACCCGAGTCTTGGTGCTCTTCAAAATGCAAACGGCTCATGAGAGGCCAGAGGGACCCCATCCTCTGGCCAGGACAGTCCTCGGCATACGACCCACAACAGCACAAGAGTTCTGCTGCTAAGCCAGAGCCTTGTTCAGTGACTCTGGTTCCGTTTTATGACCTTTCCACAGCTGTTAAGTGAAACCCCTTCGGTTGTTTAAGTGAAACTGGTTTCCCCATTGACTTTGCTTGTCAGAAAGGGGGGGGGGGGTTGCTCCCTGGACACTGCGCCCGTCGTAAATAGGAGCCAGTTGCCAAGCGCCTGAATTTTGATCCCGGGAATGCTGCAACGGTCATAAGTGTGAAAAACGGTCGTAAGTGACTTTTGTAACTTCAAAGGGTCACTAAACCCTTCATCCCAGCTTCTACCAACCTAGCAGTTGTAACTCAAGGCCTACCTGCATCCCGCAGAGTTTCATTTTTATGCCTCCTTTTTTCAACGTTTTTATGAAACGAATGAGACAAGCGATCCACCGGTGTCTGTCATCTAACAAGGGGCAGTTGCCCCATCTCTCATCCAGCGTCTCTGGGGAAGGCTCTGGAAATTCTGAATCAGCGTTGAGAGTCGATGACGGAAGGCCTATCCATCAAAATTAAACTCCAGGCCAAATGGAGGTACTATTGATTAACAGAATTACGAATCCACCGATGAGGCCGTATTTCCTGTCAGAAGATGACATTAGTAATTTGGGATCTTTCCAAGCTTCTCTTCCCTTGCAGAGACCTTGGATGTTGCAAAAGGGCTTCGTTACGTGGTCATTCGTCCAGCTGGTTCTTGGATGTCTTTTTAAAATTATTATTATTTGTCTGTTCAGGTTGCGAGATGGGAGCACAGGAACCGGTCGCTCACACGCATCTTCGGTTCTCCTTACACAGCCTGCTACTTCCTGGGAATTGTCATCATCTTGCTCAACTTTCTGAGAAGTCACTGGTGAGTCTCACCTTTGTTTGATAGGCCTTTGGCGATAATTGGAGGGAAGCACCTCCTTCAAACAGTTGGGTGGCTTCTTCCCCAAAACCACAATAACACAAGAGCGCACAACAGGTATAAACTTAATGTAAACCACTCCAAACTCGATTGCAGGAAGTACGATTTCAGCAACAGAGTGGTCAATGTCTGGAACTCACTACCTGATTCTGTTGTCACCTGCTCAAACCCCCACTCCTTTACCCTCAAACTAACCTCTATTGCAGGGGTCTCCAACCTTGGCCACTTTAAGCCTGGAGGACTTCAACTCCTAGAATTCCCCAGCCAGCTTTGCTGAATTCTGGGAGTTGAAGTCCTCCAGGCTTAAAGTGGCCAAGGTTGGAGACCCCTGCTCTATTAACCTCACCCCATTGCTAAGAGGCCTGTAAGGAGCGTGCATAAGTGCACCATCGTGCCTACCATCCCTGTCCTAAGTCCCCAATTATTAGTTCCTCTTTCTTATATTTAAACTTAGGTTTATTCTTATTTCTATTATACTGCAAGCGTTTGGCTAAATAAATAAATGAAATAAAATGAGCTTGGAAAGGTTGGAGGAGACTATGCTCAAGTGCAGAAGCCTTTTCCTCTCTTTGGAAAGCGACAGGGAAGACAAGCTAATGCAGATGTCTCTTCTAGCCCAATTGCTTTGCCTCTTTGCTGGAGGAAAAGAATCACCTTTCCTGGGCTCTGTGGACCTCCTTGTGAGGGTGACTGTAAAAATTTCACCCATGATCTGGGATCTAAACCTGAAGGGGAAAACTGTAGCGTCTGATGGAGTCCAATTCTAGGAAGAGAGGTTCGTGTAAGGAAGAAACACCAAATAACTCAAGTAAAAAATTCAAATTCCATATAGAAGTCAAGGCAAATTCAGCAGGACCTTGGACAGTTCCCCCCCAAAATAATCTCCTGTCTCCTGCCTTCAGTTTTGACTAGATTTATATCCTGCTTTGACTCCTGATGTCAGCGTTCCAGCAAACCTCCATTCCAGCTAATAACTCCGAGACAGACCTCTCTCAAAAGTTCCTTTTATTTGGATAATAAGTGGCACAATTGTGGAATCCCAAAGCTTAAAGTTCCAGGCTTCCTTACAATCAGTAAAAACTACAAATCCATCCCCTGCACCCATCATCGAATCACATGGCCCAATCACCATCCGTCCCAAAGTAAGACTTCCTTTTCACTATGCGCAACACAATCTGACCTTGAATCAGAAAAAGAATGTTGTTGTGTCTAACTAGAATTATTCCAATGAATTCCCCCCTCCCACTTTCCCAGGCTCAATTGTGGCAGCGTGGGAGCATCGGATCTCAATATGGCTTCCAAAGCTGACACCTGAAGCTCGAGGTGCCTACAAAACATCCATCCTCCAATTTGTCCCATCTACAGACTTCTGAGGTGGGTTGGGTTGAGTGTAGCCTGCCCCAAGTCTCCCAGTGAGCTTCCATGACCCATAACCTCAGTCTCTCCTAGTTGAACACTGACATCAGTCACTCTATCTCTATAGGAACTGAAGCCCGCTTTGAGTTAATGCCTTTCCACCAATGGGCGGGTGGAAAGACAGGTCCTCACTTGATTTTAGAGCTCTTGATGACCACAAAGTTGGGGAGATAGATTATACTGGAGGTCCTCCTCTTGAAGAATCAGTGAGAAACCATCTCCAGCTAAATATCACCATTCCAGTCAACCTTCCTCTGCTGGAGGAGACCTCCAAATGTATGTTGGACCAAGACCGGTTTGGGGATCCAAGGCTCTGACCTCATTTAAGGCAGCATCGTCAACTTGATGCTCTCCAAATGACCATGACATTGTAACGGAACCCAACAGCATGGCACCAGGTGGGGGCAAATCACCCCCTACTATTCCTATCCCTTGTGGGTCTACCTTATCACTAGGTACTGCAAGGAGGTATCTCAGTTCCAGCATCTTTCCACACACACCGATTTTCAAGAAGGAAAGGAAAACACGGCGTCTACCCACTTTCGTTTTCAGGGTTTAGTGACTCTTCATGTTTACAGAAGCACGGAGGATTATCTGTGCATTTAATTCTCAGGTCATTTCAACTCTCTTATCTCGGATAAGGCAAGCTAATGCTTTCCCTCCCCACTCAGACCTGCTCTCCGTAATCCAGCATGAATGATGTACTGTACATTATGATAATGTGTCCTTAGATGTTCTCGTTGCAAGAAAGGTAATCTAAGAAGGCCGGCTGACTTTCTGAGAGCTTCCTCCGTATCCACAACAGCTCCAAAGGTTCACTCTGCCCCGGATTCAAGGCCGAGGGGGATACAGCATTAAATCCAGAGTGTGGACAAGCTGAACCTAAATCCTCTCTTTCCTCCCCCCGCCCCCCCAGCCAACATCCTCTGGGGTCATGAATTATTCCATGGGACCAAGGAAAAAGGACACAGAATCCAGCTTTTGAGTCCTGAGCCCGGTAACGGCAAAGGGAATCTCGGACTTAAGCTTGTTTTGCATGTTTGAAGGTTTTAAAATCTTCCTTGCTCAAGAGCCAGAATAAGTTATGTGCAAGGAAATCTTCTATAAAAGTTGAAAACAAATTGCAGACTCCCCCTCTCTAAACCGCCCCACGGGGAACGACTGATCTGCTAATAACCATTGATGCTTTAATGATAGCTACCCAAAAAAAATATATCATAAAATTGAGCCAGTTATGTGGGTGACTTGTTTTATGTCCCTAATGGACGGGCTGCATTCTGGTCGTAAGTCAAGGAACACCAGTAAATGTGTTCTGTTGAAGGCCAGAATGCTTTCCCTGAACTTCAAAAAGCAGAACAGGGCACGACACAAAGGATCCGTCCATTTAGCCGAGAAGCTCTTGAGCTGGAGTTCCTTGAAATGAAGGTGGCGAGTTTTCCAGCAAAGCTTTTCAAGAGCTGCGTCCCTCACCCGGAGGCAGAACTCAGCCAAGCTCCAAAACTCAATTATTAGCTTCAAAGGGTCACTCCGTGATTTGCTGCTGTATAAGGTACAAGTCATTTCTAAGAAGAAGAATGACCCAGGGAAGGAAATCTGCACTTGAGAACTTCCCTCTGTTTCTCTCTCTCTCTACCCATCTATCACCTATTCATCTCTCTCTCTCTCTCTCTCTCTCTCCTTCTCTCTCTCCCTGACTATCTATTATCTCTATCTGTCTGTCTATCATTTATCTATCATCTATCTGTATCTTTTATCTATTTATGCCTGTCTGTCTATATCTATCTATCTATCTATCTATCTATCTATCTATCTATCTATCTATCTATCTATCTATCTATCTATCTATCTATCTACCTACCTACCTACCTACCTACCTACCTATTTCATTACACATCAACTGAACTTATTAAACAGGGTGAAAGACACTGTGAAGAGGACACCACAGGTTTTCAAGAGAGGTGGTCCTTTTGTGTGTGTAGGAAACTGCACTCTTGAAGCTCTTTCCCATCTGGAAGGACCTCTGTCTCAGGTGTGCAAGGATGAAGGGCAGGTAACAATGGAGCAGGCAGGTTTTTCAGTCCCACTAGGGGTGCAAGACCCAAGCGATATAGTATTTAGCGGACTGTGAGCTGTGGTTCTTGTCTCAAAAGTAGATACTGAACCGTATTCAAGGGCAGCCCCGCAAGTTGCACAGTACAGTAGTCTAACTTGAATTTAATCGGGCTACAGATAACAGGAACTCTTAGATCTCTCCTCAGCAAGCGTTTGATTGACTCTAGCAGCAAAAGACGAATGTAACTTAGAAGCTTTTAAGCGTGGTTGTTTGGTTGGCATTCTCCTTATCCTCTCACCAAAATGGGCATGCTTAAAGTTGCATGGCTCTTTGCTAATGCTGGGCACATAGGTTGCTTCCAAGCAGCCCTCCCTCCCTCCCTCTGATTTAACAGTGCATGAAGTCAGCAGAGGGAGACAGCCATCTGTAAACTGGGTTTATATTAACTGTGAACCAAGGTTGATTGATTGATCGCTTCGAGTAGGATGCCATGAACCCAATTGGCTCCAGATGCCAAACCGATGACATTAACTCCAGAAACCGGCATTGGCCAGAGATATGAACGCTTGAAAGGTTTATTTATCAATAGTGAGGGTGACTGGGTAACTTGGAGGGACCTCCGAGTTCACATGTTAGGCAAACAAAACTCTGTTTAGGAAACCATCAATCTTGCCTCCAGGAGAAGATGGCCCATTAGCATGAGCAAACACTTTCGGCTGGCATGAAAACACAGGTATCTCAACTAGGGTGGCTAATGGAAGCCCCATCCTTGTTTGCAGAAGAGTTGAACCATGAGCGAGCACGGGAGTCCAGAGTGAAAGGAAGATGGCAGGCCTGGCCACGTGTCCCAAAAGCTCCGTTGCTGTTTCTCAAGTGGTCATTTAATCAACTCTGTCATTGTTGTTTAACCAGCCGAGGGGCCGGTTCGAAAAGCGTGGGAAGAAGGGAAGGAAACCCAGCCAGAGCGAATTGGGGCACTAGGAAAGATCCCTTCTCTTCAAATGCTGTGTTGCAATTTTTCTCATTAAAAATCCAAGTGATCGGATAGTATCATTTTTTCTCTCCTTTTCCCCTTTATCGTACATTTGTTTTGAGACGTCAGGTCCAAGGAAAACCAAGTCACGGTCTGTAGCTCTGACGGATACATTTAGCAAAAGAAATAAGGAAGTCATTATCACACACAAAAAACGTATGTATCAAAATATAAAATATAGAAACGCAAAGCAAAATTAAAATACTGGGAAAGTAAGGGAGGGAAAGGGCAGAGGAGAAAAAAGAAAAGGAAAGCAATGAGTTCCAACTCCTTTTGGTGCAGTAGAATAAGATATCAACATTGAAACCTCAACTTTTTACTTTTATATAACAATATTTACTAGCCATTTTTATAACAACTAGGCCTATCTAATCAGTAAGAATCAGAAATAGGAAAGTCATTATGAAAGACTTCTGCTAACTGCTAAGTATTAAACGCAAACCCAGTTTATAGTGACATTAAATTCAATTCTACACCTCCCAGGCTGGAAGTTTTTCACAATGGGAAACCCCAGAGGCAGCTTCTACCTGTTCCTTGCGGGGGGCTTGGGCCTGTTTGCTTCTCATCTTGCCAGAAGGAGCCCCCTCCCTCCCCCCAGCCACAGAAAAGCCCACCTCACGTGCTCTTTCACCCAATATTGGTTTTCCTTCCAGGGGTGGGATAAGTGCAGCACGGAACACCTGAGTTTGGTGTTAGTGTCAGTCTGCTGCATTTGGAAAGGGAGAGAGACAGAAAGAAAACAAGCCATTTGCACTTAGCAAACTAAAAACAGGGTAGGAAATTGAGTTCTCTGTTTGCCAGGGCAAAGATGCTCCTTCTAAAAATGCTTCTTCTGGACTTTTTGCTGAAAAAAAAAGAGAAAAAAATGAACAATTTATGGGTTTGAAGATTAGAAAGGATTGCTTATAGAAAGAAGGAAATTACAATGTAAGCTTAGAGAGAAAAGGTAACATTTGAGTGCATTTATTACCACTATCAAAAAGATTGGAAGCCCACCCTTCCTTCCTTCCTTCCTTCCTTCCTTCCTTCCTTCCTTCCTCCTCCTCCTCCCTTTCTTTCTTTCTTTCTTTCTTTCTTTCTTTCTTTCTTTCTTTCTTTCTTTCTTTCTTTCTTTCTTTCTTTCTTTCTTTCTTTCTTTCTTTCTTTCTTTCTTGTTCTATTTCTTACTTATTCACTCTTCTATCTTACTGTCTTTGCTTCCTTTCTAATATTTCTATTGTTTTTATCTTTCAGTAAAAGTTTTAGGCACGTAAAGCATTTGTAATTAATGGCGTCTCCTTTCTTTCAGCCTGCAAAGCCTCAGAAAGGCTTCTGTTGTCACGTCAACAATCTTTCTTTGTCATCTCTTGCAGCTTCAATGAAGCGATAAAGAGTCAGCCCAAGCTGCCACTGCTGGATTGTCTTTTGGGGTACTATGCCAGTGTGACCCTCATAGTAGTGGGCAATCTGTTGGTGATCTCCAGTTTCATCGCACTGGGCTTTATTGGGACATTTTTAGGTAAGGTCAACTTGATTGTAGCTTGATGCCAACATTCTCCAACAAGATTCTCCTAGGTTGATAAAAACAGACAGAGAGACAAATGTTCTCCAAGTTGCCCAAAGTCAAAACTGGTTGACCATGGGGACTTCTGTAAGGGAAGTCCAAGATATCAGAATGGCAGCTCCTTTGTCCTGGGTGGCTCTGGATACACCACTGTTTATCTCTCTTTCTTTTTTCTCTTTCTGCCACAATATATAATATTGAAATTGGAGGTTTTGGGAAGTCAGTCCAAGATTGTTCAGTGGGACAATGGCTCTTCATGAGTTCATAGATGTGTTTGCATCACTTTCTTGATGATATGGAGGGGACTTTAGAAACAGAATTGTAGGGTGGGAGAGGACCTTCGACTCCAGCCTTAACCACTTGAAGATGGATGGGCTTCCAACTCTCAGAATTTCCCAGCCAGGCCAGGGAAAGAAAGACTAGAACACAATCGTTCCAGCAGCCAGCACCCTCATAAGCATGGATTAACACCAGACAAACAATAAAGCAGAAAACAATACCCTACGCAAGAAACTACCAGTAAGAAAAACCACATCTGCACCAACACTGGCAGTATACCCATCATAAAGGTTCATTTTGAGGCCTCCCTGCGGCCCTGGAAAGCAAAAAATGGAGAGGATGGGGGAGATGCTCCCTCCCTCCATTTTTTGCCTTCCTGGGCCTCAGGGGAGCCTCCTGGGTGAAGCACTAAATAAGCGAGAGGAATCCCAGCACAGCCGATCTTAGGAACAGCTGATTGTCAGGAAGGGAAAAAAAGTACCTTAAGAAGTGACTGGGTGGGTGAGCATCAGGCGGGTGGGGGGGCAAGCAAGCAAGCAGTGACCAGGGCGGGGGCGTGGCCAGCCAGAAGTTACTACCGGCGACCCATGCCAAATCCTTGCTACCGGTTCATCTGAACCGGTGTGAACCGGCTGAATTACCACCACTGCTCTCCTCCTTCTCCCCATTTTGTTGTGCAATCGCTAGAACAAAGAGTTGGCTCTTTCCGATTCTGCAATCCGGGACGGCAGTGTTTAAATAATCTGTGGGTTTAAATAATGAGATGGTTATTTTCCTGGAGCCTCCAATATAGGCTACAGGGTTAGATTGGCACAGAGTGATTCACTCTTGCTTGAACAACGGCTCGGTGGCCTTCCCATTTCCTTCACAGTAGGGGCAGTTTCTCCACCGCCGAGGACTCATACTTGGCTGGCCCATTTTCTTCCTTTGTGTCTGCGTGTGTGAATATGTAAGCAGCCAGAGAACTGCTTGACCGACATTTTAATCCAAGATCCAGGCCATAGTGGATGGGGGGGGGGATATAGCTGTTGCTAGAATCCTAGGAGGGGGCATAGCTGTCTCTAGCACCTTGATTTTTTGAGAGATGGTTGCTGACTTGATTCCCCCAAGGGTCGTACTCTTTGATGTGGTGGGAAAGGAAGCTGTATCTTGTGAGTGAAGGTCTCTTCAAGTTGTCTCGTTCTTCATCTTCTAGGAATTCAATCCAGGAAGGTTTATGTCATGGTGTGTTAACCAATTTCCGGTATCAGAGAGGGAATTTAACAGAGGAGGAGGAGGAGGAAAGTGCTTTGTACAATGCCCCACATTTCCTCTGGAGAGGCCGGAGCAGCTGCCTCAGACCACGGGCTCACTCAACCTTGGCAACTTGCAAGTTATGTGGGCTTTGATTCCCAGAATTCCTCGGCCAGCATCCATGGACTTCCACTCCCAGAATTCCCAGCCAGCTGGAGGCTTGGGCCATGCAAGTTGACTGAGGAGTTGAGGTCCATGCATGCTGGCTGGGGAATTCTGGAAGTTGAAGTCCATCGCTCTTAAAGTTGCCAAGGTTGAAAACACATGGGCCCAGTGGATCCACTCTTCTGGTCCCACAAGCAAGGCTAGCTGAGGGATTCTGGGAGTTGAAGTCCACAGGTCTTAAAAGTTGCCAAAGTTGGAGACCTCTGACCTGGACCAGATCAGAACCTCTTGGACCGGAAAGGTCCTATCCTGTCTCCAGGAGTGTCTGTTAAGGGCCAACTGCTCTGCCTGGCTTGTCTTCTGTCAAGGCATCCAAGTGATATCCTCCATGACCTTCTGTAGCAGGCAATGCTTACTTGAGAACACTTGAGGCCATCTAACTGTGTCCCTCAGAATTACCAGCCACTGCTTCTCTTTCCCAACCCTGGATCTTTATCGGTGCATTCTGGATCAGGATCTCACCCCCAAGAAGGAATCAACCCATTGTTTGGTATGGATTTACAATTAAACCCAAACTCCTAGGGGACGAAATGGCCCCATGCAGACCTCCTGGTGTGGGGAAATAAACTTATTTTCTTTGGCAGAAGCGATTTCTCTCTTGATTCTTCTGCCTCTGCCATGTCCTCTTGCTTGATGCTTTGCTTCTGATCGCAAGATTCTCCCCTTTTTTATATCCCATCCAGATATCTCCAAACCCCCAGCCCCCCTGTTTTATCTTGTTGCTTTGCGATGAATTTTGACAAATTCACAAGCTTCCTCTGCGGCTTTTTGATTTGCCCTCCCATAAAAGGGGAAAGTAATTTTCCATCTGTCTCTTCCTCCAGATGGACCAACGCAGCTGTGTGCAATTTGGAATTGAGGGGGGGGGGGCAGAGAGAACAGAAAGAGAACAAAAGAACAACCCCTGCACATATAACACAAACGCAAATTCATACTAACTTTATTTCCTTGGCTTTTCATATTCCTCGATATAACTTTGGAAGAGCCAGCTATTCCTAGGTTTTACTGGAACTGGGAGGAGGAAAGGAGAGGTGCAAAATTTGCAATTTGTTGGGGAGGGGGGGGAGAGAAGCCATTCCCAAAACATATGTTTGTGTAGAAAGACATTGTGGGCAGAGGATAAGCCATTTCCTCATGATAAACAGGAATTGTCTCCCAGGAGAGCAAAATGCCTTTGGCTCAGTTGACTGCAACCCTTGCAGGAGTTAGAAAGTCCCTACTGCTTTTTATAAAAAAATATGCCCCTCGTTCTTTCATCTCCCACCCTTCAGGCCAGGTGATCTTCCAACATCCCTTAGGACTAGCTTGAAACGGCCGGAGACGTCGATCGATTCCATTCAGGAAAAAAACAACACCGAAATTCTGCCCCCTTTTTAAAGCATGGCTTAGTGAAGCCGAGTCCGGCTGGGAAGGAGATGTATCTTCTGCCTCCGTCCACTGTCTCAATTGTTCTGTCCAGAAGGATTGTAATTTTGGAGGAAGAAGATCTGAAGACTTCTCCTTGGTTGGATGTCATGCTAAAGATAGAAGAATGGAAGCAGGGCCCTGCTGGATTGGAACTCTGGCCCATCTCATCCAGAAGTCCATTCTCACAGAGGTCAATCAGCTGCCCAAGGAAGCCCACTAGACTCTCAGCAATGGCCTTCAGGAGCAATCCTCCTACCACCAAGGCTGGCTGATCCACAGGATCTCCAAGAATTGGCCCAACTCTTCTTTTGAAGCCAGCCAAGCCGGCAGCCAGCACCGCTGAGAACCACTAATCCAGCAGTCCTTTCTCCAACAGTTGACCAATCTACTGCACAAGGAAGCCCACCAGATTCTCAGCAGATCTCTGTGGCCTCAAAGCTGATGGTCCCCAGGAGTTCATGAATTGATCCAACCCTTTTAGAAACCAGCCAAGCCATAACAGTTCCCGATGGGATCATAAGTTCACACATCCTCTGTCATCCAACACAGTATAGGAGAGAGGGGGGAAGAGAGAGAGAGAGAGAGAAACCCTTTGAACAAAATAAGTATACAGGAATGGAACCAAATTACTTTTGCAGGACAAAGTGAGTGTTACAGCTTCTAAATTGCTTTTTATTAAAAAAAAAAAATTGGGGAGGGGAGAATGTTTTTTTAAAGTTATGGCTCTTACCATGAGTCATCTCAAATACAAAGCCATTTATTTCTCTCCTTCCTTGAACTATAGCTGACACTTCTTTATAAAACCGGGCCCTTAATTGGTGGTAACGACATGTTTCAAGCGCCAGTGAGCAGAGTGCCATAATTTATTAGTAATCGGTACCTGGGTCAGCTTGGCAATTTCCACAGCTTCCTCCCATGTCAAAAAGCCATTTTGGAACTCTGGCAAAGGAAAATATCCCACCTGGCATTTCTCTCCCCTCTCGCCTCCCCCCTTCCCCGCCATGATTGCCAGAGGCAGCTTAGTGGGATAATGAGAATGGCCAAAAAAAAAGTTTTTATCCACCGGTATGATTGTTCGGTGTCGCCTGACAATTTCTGCAGCCGGCTGAGTCATTCTGAGCTTGTGTGATTTGTAAGTATGTGCCAGGGGACAACAACAACAACAGCAGCAGCAATGGAGACACACAAAGTTACTTCTAAGCAGCTTCCTTTATTGTTCCTCGCCTATAGACAGAAGGAGTCTTGGTTGTGAACAATCTGCAAATGGCCCAAACAGCAGGGATGGGGAAGGACTTGTGCGGTGTCATGGGTGGTGGACTTCCCTGGTCAACCTTCTCCAGATCTTTGAGTTTGTTGGAATCATCGATGTCACCCAAAGGGGTTTCTGCAGGAAGAGCACCAGGAAGTTCCTTGACTGACTCAACGATTTGTCGCCTTCCCTTTCTAGGTGACTATTTTGGTATTCTCATGGAGATGAAGGTGACTTCCTTCCCCTTCGACGTCATGGAGAATCCTATGTACTGGGGTAGCACCTCCATCTATTTCGGATGGTCCCTCATGTAAGTCCTGTCTTCTTTTTCTCCGGCTTCTTCACCAGACAAAGAGTTGTTTTTCATTTCTTTCTTTCTTTTTTTTGCTATCCACAGCCATAAATGAAAAGAGTCATTGCTTTACTCCCTGCTTTGACGTAAAATGATTGTGACTTTGCTCTTTGAGGAGATGACGGCTTTCCCCATAAAACACCCCAAATCACAACACAGGTGTTCGTCTTAATAGAATAACAGAATTGGAAGGGAGCTTGGAGGTCTTCTAGTCCAGCCCCCTGTTTAAGCAGGAGAACCTATAACCACCCTGGACAAATGGCTGTCTGGTCTTTTCTTAAAACCCTTCAGTGTTGCGTTCACCCACAACTTCTGGTGGCAAGTTGTTCCACTGGTTAATTCTTCCCATTGGCAGGAAATTCCTCCTTAGTTCTAGGTTGCTTCTCTCCTTGATTAGTTTCCACCCATTGTTGCTTCTCCTGCCTTCAGGGGCTTTGGAGAATAGCTTGACTCCCTCTTCTTTGGGGCAGCCCCTCAATATTAGAAGACTGCTCTCCTGTCTCCCCTGGTCCTTCTTTTCGTTAAACTAGACATTCAATTCCTGCAACTGCTCTTCATGTGTTTTAGCCTCCAGTCCTCTAATCGTCTTCGTTGCTCTTCTCTGCATTAATTCCAGAGTCTCAGCATCTTTTTTAAATCATGGGGACCAAAACTGGATGCCGTATTCTGAGAGTGGCCTTCCCGAGGCCTTATAAAGCGGTGCTAACACCTCACATGATCTCGATTCTATCCCTCCGGTACCCTCTCTCTTCTTCCCTAGTATCCAAGCTTTGTCCCCTGGGGGGAAACTGGGTAGGCAGAGCAGAGATGGACCCACCATCCTTTGAGAAATTAGAATAACTCGGCTACCTATGGAATCGGAAGTGGTCTTAGATCGGGTAGGGAAGGAGATTGCTAGATATTCGCCTGACTTCAGTGGGTCCACACACCCCTTGTCAAAGCCAGGTTGGGGTGAGGCCGTGTGTTCCTCAGAGGAGAGAGAGTAAATCAGGATAGCGATGAGGCTTCGGAGCTCCAGACTGAATGACGCATTAATGTTTGCTCAGACACATCTCTGTCCCCTTTAATTGGCCACTAAATGAGTACTGCAATGAGCTGGCAACGGAGCTGAATGGCTCTCCATAAAGTGAGGGTGAAAAACAATCCTCCAGCCAAGAAAGCATCAGAGAGGAAGATGGAGAGATCTCTCAGCTCCTCAAGGAGAGGCATTTCGGCGATGATGCGGAAGGCGCTCTTAACGGCCACTTCAGAAGTTGAGCGCTGGCCAAGAAACGGTCTCGGAGGAACACAACTCGGTCTGCAAGCTTGCAGCTCTCCTAAGGAGCTGGCGCATTGCATCCTTGTGGCGTCCAGTTCTCGAGGCTCGCCTTTTTCTTTTTCCTGGTCTGACCCCTGGCTTTGTGGCAACAGCAGTCTTCTCCCTGTCCTGGATGGTCATTTGAAGGACAACCGTCCCTGTTCCAAGATGGCTCTTCCCGTTAAAAATTAAGGCAACTGTGGACCTGCACGAGGCTGCTAGGAAAGGGGCCTGCAAAGTCTGGCACTTCAAGGTGCCCCTCAGGCTTGGTCTGGCTGGAGGGGTGGACAGGTGGGTAGGCCACCCACTCCCCAATTTTGGGGAGATGGAACGGTTTTGTGGGGAAACTGCTAGAGGCATTCAGTTTCCCTTCAATTCCCGCAACCCTCCTGCAGATGTGAATATGGCCAATTGTTCTCCCTCTGACTCTCCCTCTCTCTTTCACACAGACACACAAATACAAACCAACACAGACTGGAAGGGCTCCCAGAAGAGTTGTTAACCCCTATTATTCCAGCACCATCAGGCAAAATCGCTCTGGCGTTGCCAATTTCCAACCGACTCTGCAAGAGCATATCTTGGTTTGAATCCAGACCTAGAAAGGGCAAACTATATTTCTGGAACCATATTTTCCCTCTTCCTACAGAAAATCCCATCCTGGTGTCACGAGGGACACATGAGCTGACACAAGGTCTTTAATTCTTCCCGGGATTAGCCTTCCTCCCTGTAAGCTAGCCCTCCAAAGGCTCTGTCAGTCTTTGCAAACATTTCCCCACAGCCTGTGGCATTTCTGGGCACTCTTTTCTCAATGCTGGGCCCTTTGGATCAGGCTTATTGTGAGCTGCTTCTTTTGCCAACAACAAAGTAGACCATCATATTTGGAGAACTTGTGGGGTTTTCGGAGCGTGCCTAAGTCTGATGTGTCCATGGGTTTGCAAAAAATAAAATTAAAGCCGTAAAATTTTAAACCAGCTCTCCGGATGGCTCTCTCCATCACTAGCCCTCCCCTCTGCTGATTCAGAGTGAAATGCTGTGATTGTGTTATAAAAGAGGCTGTCAAGCCCCGCTCTCCTCTCAGTGGCTACCTCATCCCTGTCTCCATGACATCCGAACACCAAGGCTATTTCCTTCCATTTCACGAGAACATTTTTTGCTATGACCTCATGAAAGGGACGGAGGGAACAGATCAAATTTCCTGGCCTTAAGCTAAACACACCCGGGCTAACATTAAAAAAGCCCAGCAATAAGCATTCTCCCCTTCATATATATTGCAAACTTAGGACTGAACTAGACCTAACAATGGGATTTATTGGCATCAACCGTTTGAAACAGATCTAGCAGGGCAGAGAAAAAATGCATTTAAGAAACGCAAAACTTTGGGGTTTTTTTTTTAATGGCTACTGATTATGTGCTACTGTAGGGGCTGATACACAAAACAATGCATGAGACCAGTACAAAATTAAGGCTTGGAAAACAGCATCCGTTTTTTAAACCCACCTGCCTGTTTTTGGAAAGCCTGGTCAAAAAAATAATTTAAGATTCCCCCCCACCTCAGTCAAACGTTTTTAAAATCCAGTCAAAACAGGATTTTAACTGTAGATCTTGGAAACTGAGGATAAGATACATAGACTTATTTGGCTGACATTCTCATTTCTATTTGCCAAATAAATCTGCAAATCCCAATGGTAATTCTTTAAAAGTCAAGTTAAAAGTTCTGCAATGAAGTTTTCCAAGAGCAGGGGAAAAATTTGCAGACAAAACAAGTCAGATAAGAAAAGTCCAAAAAGAAATGGCTTGAGGAAAAGTGGGTTCCCAAATGCCTAGATTTCCATGTGGATTGGAATAGATGAAGATAAGGAAATATTATATGCAGATGTCGCATTGAATGAGCTTTAGATTGGAAAAAAATCTAAGAGGAACTGGATTTCTGTAATTCCATCTTCTTTGAAGAAGACCTGGACATACTCATAAGATTGATGGCAGGTTTGCTCCTCCAGACTGGGACCCCCAAATGGGTTGGGGTGGAATTAGAGCTGCCCACATGCTCCCTGTAGAAGGGGCAGAAATCTGGATCATGTATCTGAAGGATTTCAAGATGGGGCAGGTTGAGCCAAGGAGCTCCAAACATTGTAGAGGCCCTCAATCTTCAAGCAATGTTTTTTGGAAGAGGTCCCTTCTCCAGGTGCTGGACACCTCATCGGTCATGGTTGACCCCCTTCTGCATTTTGCTTGTTTGCTGGTTGCCTGAAAGTTGACCGCAGCAGGAGGAGGAGAAAAATGGAGACGCTGTAAGTGCTCCTTTCTCCTCTGAGCCCCATAGGAAAGTCTGAGTGTCCTCTTTTACGCAGCCTTCCTGTTGACAGCTAATTCTTTCCCCTTGAAGAAGAAGAAAATCCATGTTTATTAAGGGGTCTGAAAATGAGCTCGCATATGGGCAGAAGCGTGATTAAGGACTAATGACTCAAATCTATTACGGAGCCGTATTCCAGAAGTTTAACTGAGGCTATTTTAATCTCTCTTCCACTTGCTTTCCTTCCACCTTTCCCCCCTCAAGATGCAGCACCAAAAGATCTCCCCAATCGGTCTAGGCTGCACTCCAAAAGCAATCTGTTTAGAGGGAGAGAAGAGGGGCTCTTTAGATCCTCCTTATATCATCTCCCTGGAGTCAAACTCAATAATTCCACCAGCAGAGCTCGGTGACTTCATCTCCAGGCACAGATGAGGTCAGTTTGAGGTTCCACCAGGCTTGCTAGAAGCTCTTTTGGTGCGTGCAAGAGACAGTCGGTGTTGGGGAAACAAAAACTGGCTAAGGCTCTACGTTTAACAGAATAAGAGAGAGTTGGAAGGGACCTTGGAGGTCTTCTAGTCCAACCCCTTGCTCAAGCAAGAGACTCTATACCATTTCAGACAACGGACAACAACGGACTCTTCTTAAAGAAATCTCCAGGGATGGCGCACCCACAACGGTTTAGCTTCAACCCTCTTTCAAAGCTTGGCTGGAGCTTAAACCTGCAGGCTGGATTGCAATGAGTGAACTCAAACTCAAAGCTAGAAGAAATTCTGACCTGCCGTATTTCTTGAAGAAGCCATAATAAAAGAATCCCAAAGACTGCTGGGTGCTTCAAGAGAAGAAGGGGGTCTTTATCAAGTCCATATTTTTGCACTCTTTCTCTTCCCCACCTGGACAGCCCAGTGGTCTTAAGGAGGACACCTGGTTTCCACCAGATCTTTGTTTTTGCAGCACTCAGAGTTACAATCCTGCTGTTCGTCTCCAGTGGTTATGAACATCTCACAGCTGGGGCATCTTCTCCATTACAGGTTCCTCAATAGCTGTATGGTGACGCCCTTTTCTTTGGGATTCTTTTGCTTTCATAATTTGGGGAGGGGAAGGAGGCCACCCTTCAGGCCATGGTCCCTTTTGTGGCTCAATAATTTTTGAAAATCTTAAGTCGCCTTGATGTTTGGCTTCTTGGGAGGGAAGCATCCCTGTGGGTGAATTTGACAGAGGAACCAGGAAATGCATCTTCCATCCTCAGCATTGTATTTCGAACCAGACTTCATTTAGATGTTAGTTGTTGACCAATTCTGTTTTTTGCTCAATAGAGTTAGGCCATCTTGATCTCCACTCCCTGGTGTTTAAATGTCCTCACTCTCAGCACTTCCCAGTGTGGCATCTGTGAAACTGGACACAGTAACCCACTAAGTTCTGCCACTCACCGAGCCCTTCTTAGCTTCTGCTTAGTCATGATCATTCATTTCTCCTTTGGCCAATGACCCATTTCTTCTGGAGTGAAGTCAACTCGAGTTAGATGAAGGTCTCCTTCCTACACAAATCTAGGAGGGATTAAGGCAGAAACAACATCATGAGTTAGTCTTGGCTGAAGAAAGGGGCCGATTACAGGGAGGTGAGATCAAAGTTGGTTGCTAAAATTGTCAAAAGATTGTCTTGGGAAACTGATGGATGCCCAGTTAGACTTTTGACTGCCTGTTCTAGGGTGTCAAATTGGATAAGAACTCATTGCAAACTTACAGCACTTTCCCACAAGTTTTCACAAATCCTATCTAAGTAGCAATTTTGAGAATTAAAGACAGGATTCATTGGGTGCCCTGCCTCTTTGGAGATTAGATGGATTGAATGTATTTACTTTTGATCCTGTGGAGATTCTCAGCCATCCAGGTCATGAAAAAAAGTGCTTTTTTCAGGAGGCAGATGGACTTTCTGGTTTTTCTTTGAAGACATTTCGCTTCTCATCTAAGAAGCTTCTTCAGCTCTGACTGGATCCATCCATCCACCATCCAGTCAGAGCTGGCTCTTGGAAAAAGCACTTTTGGGATTCCTTTTGATCCATTGGCCATTTCCTAGAGATGGTTCAAAAGCTTTCACTTGAGAATTCCGTTGGACAGCAGTAGCCTAACTTAAGATATCTTGGGGCCAACTTTCTGAAAAACACCAAGGCAATGTGGAAGACAGCAATGCAGTCTCTTAAGCATAAATAATTAAATCAACACTACTCATTAAACGCCAGATTGAAAAAAAAAATCACTGCTGGGCATTTTAGAAGGCCAAATTGAAGCGTCTGCTCTTGTTCTAAATTGCCAAGTGAGCTGGGACCTGTCTGAGCTTGGAAAGGAGATCTGACGGGGAGGGAAGGAGGCCAGCCCCCTGCCAGCTCATAGTGTGGCAAGGATTGTCTAATTTGAAAGCCAGACCTGAGCAGTTTACAGGGTTTAAAGTTGAATCTGAGGATGTGGCAGCCCTCTAGAGTTCCTTCACCACTGTCTGGATTGTCTCAGCACTGCCAGAGGTTCAGTCAAGCAACATCTGGAAGACCATCCAATTGCCTCCTAAATATGGGGTCCTTGGTGCTCTCGGAGGTTGGTTGTTCTCTTGCAGATGTTTCCCATCTGCAAGAAAGCAATCAAGCTGAGGGAGCACCAAGGATCCCACGCCACAGTCTTCCTCCTCCTCTCTGCAGATCCCATTCCCTTTTAGTCCTGATGATGCTACCTAGTTGGGTCATGAAACATCTGCAAGAAAGTGGCCAAGTGCAGAGAATGCCAAGCATCCCACAGTTCAACCCTGAGCTACAAATACTCTCTCCTATTGGTCTTTCCTAAATAAGTAGTCAACCCATCATTCCACGCACTGGTTATCATCTTTCCATCATTTTCCATCACAGAGAGGTAGAGGTCTATAAAGCTTCAGAGGTTGGATGATAAACCAATCTTGGCAGAATGTTGCCAAGAGGACTGATTGTTATGGGGGGAATCTGTTGGCCCTACTTTCATTCTCCTGGGCAGTGGTCTTCCTTTGGAGACTCATCTCAGCCTGTTGAGCTTTTGATACTTTCTCATGCCTTTTCTGAGCTTGGCCTATATTTTTGCCCTAGATTTGGGGAGATTTCTGCTCCGTTGTAGCCACCCTCCGCCCCCTCCCCATCTTGTATGACCGACTTTTTCGGAGCCGTCATAATCTCCTAGCTTTGTCCTCATAGCTCCATCTTCAGGGAGCCAAATCACATTATTTAATATAGCCAAAGCTGCCGACACCCTTCAAGACTTGATGGAGTTATGACTCAATTAGGTCAGGATAAATATTATTTATTTATTTTTTTACAATGTTGTTCTTTTTGTGCAAAGAAGCCAGCAACTTTTTGACTGGGTGACCTAATTTGCCTGTGGACGGGCAAGTTCCCAGCGCAGATGTTGGGGCAGAAGGGGAGCTCGGTGTCTCTCTTGCTGACTCAGCCTTCTCTTCTCTTCCCAACTTTTGTTCTCTTCTTCTGCCTTTCCCAATCAGGAACGCCAGCCCAGTGGGCCTCGTCCTAACCGCGGTGGTGGCTCTGTGCTACACAATTGCTCTGCTCTACGAAGGGTGAGTTGCCTCCCTGCAGGATGGAAAAAAGGAATAATGAGGCATGATTTCATCATGAGAAAGGGGACTGTGTATTTTTTCCCTCCTCCCTGCCTTCAGTTAACCTACTTGCTGTGTTTTCCCAGCAGATGTAATATAAAGATGATTCAGAGCGGTGGCTTGGTATTATCTACCCTGGTCATCAAATCTACCATTCTTCTCCGGATGTTTTCACTGGCATATTTCCATAACCTTCATCCTTGGACATGCAGGTTGGGGTTGATACAAGTTGTAGTGGGGAATATCTTACTTAGAAAAGAGGTTGCCATCTCCTGCTCTCAGAATACTGGGAATATTCTCAAAATACTGTTTTGTAATGTGGTGGCCACACCTGGAATATTGCATCCAGTTTTGGTCACCACATTACAAAAAAGAAAAAAGAAAAGATGTTGAGACTTTGGAAAAAGTTGCAAAAAAGAGCAACTGAGAGGATTGAAGGCTTAGAAGCTAAAACATACAAAGAACGATTGCAGGAATTGGGTCTGGCTAGTCTAGAGAAAAGAAGGACTACGAGGGGACGTGGTAGCAGCATTCCAGTATTTGAAGGACTGTCCCCAAAGAAGAGGGGGTGAAACTATTCTCCAAAGTCTTACCAAAAGGCAAGACAAGAAACAATGGATAGCAACTAATCAAGGTGAGAAGCAAACCTGGAATTGAACTTTCTAACTGTGAGGACAGTTAACCGGTGGAATGGGTTGCCTTCAGAAGTTGTGGGTGTTCCATCCCTGGAGGTTTTTAAGAAGAGACAGCCACTTGTCTGAAATGGGATACGATCTCCTGATTGAGCAGGGGGCTGGACTAGAAGACCTCCAAGGTCCCTTCCAGCTCTATTCTGATTCAACCTATGTGAGAAGAAAGTCATTCTTAATCTGCCGTATCAGACCTTCCAGCTCAATAGGTTCAGACCCATCTTTGGATTTTTCTCCTACGAAATGATAACCTTGTTTTGGGTCAGTGAGACTGAAGAATTCTAGAACTGTGAGAATCAAAGCCATTCCAATGTCAACACCTGAGGTAGTTTTTCAGAGTTTGACTGACAGATGGAGCTGGATTGGGCCAACCTGGAGCTGATGTTTCATTTGATCAATTGAAACTCCTGATGGGAACAACCCACCAGAGAGAACATTTATAACCTATATAACAATGTGTGGTCCAACTGTTCCAAGAATCCTTGTGTTATGCAAGTTTCATTGACGTGTCGATGAATTTACCCACACGTACCTAGAATAAGCCTCTCCAGCTGCGTTAATCGTATGCTAGCAGTTATGGATATTGCCAGGTCATTCATTCAGAAGTGATTCATAAAAGGAAGGGGAGGTTTACCTTGGGTTCTTCTGAGCCACACGCAGGGCCTTGAGGTAGCTCCCCTCTGTGTCTTTCCTTGCATGCCGGCTAAATGCCATCAACTTGAAGAGTGGGACAAGCTGTGTCCATTGTGTTGTTTACTGTTTATGTTCTAGGATGCTAAGGGTGTTCAATGCTGTTCAACCCTGAACTTGGGTTTAGTTACACTAGGGGTTCTGTCCTTTGATCAAGCTCAATTGATCAATAACTGTTCACTGATCAAAGGGAGTCCTCATTGACATTGCTCAATCGCGGAACATCAGTCTAATCAAAGAGAGAAGCAACCTGGAATTATGGAGAAATTTCCTAACAGTGAGGACAGTTAACCAGAAGTTAACCAGAAGTTGCCTTCAGAAATCATGGAAGCTCCATCACTGGAGGTTTTTAAGAAGAGACTGGATAGTCACTTATCTTCAAATAGTAAAGGTTCTCTTGCTTGAGCAGGGGGATGGACTAGAAGTCCTCCAAAGTCCCTTCCAGCTCTATTTGAAATCACTAGGCCAAAACAGGCCACCCACATTCTGTTTCCAGCTGATAGTCCTTCTAGCATCCCAGGTACACTAATCCAACAAAAGAGATGGTTATAGCTAGAAAGCAGGTTCTGCTAGAAAGACGTTGCCTGAAGGAGAAATCCCAGAGGTGCTTTTTCAAAAGACTTTGTTTCTCCTTGAAGATGTTTCGCTTCTCATCCAAGAAGCGAAAGATCTTCAAGGAAAAAGGAAGGCCAGTTGCCTTTCCAAAAGCACCTTTGGGCCAACCATGACCTGGATGACTGAGAATCTCCATAGACATTTAAACCATAAATGGTGACTTTCTATGGTTTTTATGGAAGAAGGTCCCAAGCATTCACTCGAAGGGACCTCGGTAGAGAATGGAGAACAAGGTCCATGAGAACTTTACACCTGGAGCTCCACCTCCCTCTCAGCATGATAAATTGAGGTTAGAGGTTCAATGGGTTGGTACTTATGAGTTCCCTCCACTGACAAATGGATCGTTTGTTTTCTGCTTACAATTTTTCTTGCATAGTTTTCTCACAGGACGTTAAAGAGAGAGAAGGAGGACAGGGGTGGAGATCTCCTGCCTTACTATTTGTTCTTTTTCAGGTATGATGAGCTCTTTGCCCGTGGAAAAAAGGAAGAATATAGGCCAGCATTTCTCAACTTCAGCAACTTGAAGCTGCCTAGATGTCAACTGGGGAATGCTGGAAGTCCACACAGCTTCAAGTTGCTAAGGTTGAGAACCAGGGGTGGGATTCAAATTTTCTAACAACTGGATCTGTGGGCGTGGCTTAGTTGGTGGGTGTGGCTTGGTGTCATGTGACTGGGTGGACACAGCTTGGTGGTCATGTGACTGGCTGGGCGTGGCCAACTCAATATCACTCACATCGAGGCACGCATCTCCTCGCCTGGCCTCTCATGATTGTGGGGATGCTGCAACACTCATAAATTGTGAAAAAGGGTCCTAAGTCACTTTTTTCACTGCCATTGTAACTTTGAATGGTCCCTCCACACAAGCAAAGTACCAGCAAAGGAGGGAAAAAAAACTCCAGAGAAGTTCCAGAGACAGGAAGTCTAGTCCTGCCAAGAATGTCATAAGGGTTAACGGAGAGGCAGCTTCTGTAAGCAACCCCAGAATGTTTCCTTCCTGCCTTCCTTACAGGATTAGCCCAGAATTTCTTCTAACAACCGGTTCTCCGAACTGCTTAGAAGGTTAACAACCGGTTCTAGCGAATAGGTGCCAACCGGTAGAATCCCACCCCTGTTGAGAACCTTGATCTAGGTGGGATGAAGAAGACATGGTGTGGGGATTGGGACCTGGGACTATTCACCACTCTTTTCTTGTTCCCCTTCTCACCAAATTCTGGTGCCTGCTGTTCCCTCACCCTGTCTCCTATCTCCCTCTCCTAGGCCTTTCACCGAAGAGATCTACCGCAACAAAGCACCGAAGTGTGAATAAGGCCGCAACACCAGTTGCAAAGACCTCCCCGATGCTGGGATTGCGTGGACACAGAGAGCCGGCCTGCTGGTGGCCCCAAGATGGGACAATTGGATAGGAGGAGAGAACTTCTGCCTGATTTCTGTCGCGTTCCTCCAACTCCTCAACGAATACACAAAACACACAAACAGCTCCCTCCTTTTTTTTGGGGGGGGCGGGTTTGTTTGATGGGAACGCCCAACTCCGAAAGTAAAGACTTCACAAGCTCACAGGCCCAGCCAGGCACAGCAAGGGCGCTTTTGAATGCCGTTTCCATTAGCTACGTAATTCTGGATGTTCTGATTATAGGCTGGAGAGCATCAAAAAAGGTGGCCAGGCAGGAGCGGTTTATGTAACTGCAACCGTGTGTAGGACACGTACAAAGAGAGAGATTGAAACAATGAAAAAGCACGGAGCGTATACATTCCTTGACAGGAGAACAAAGCCACGAGGGAGCATAGGCGCTAATGCTGCTTGCCGGTATTTGTGGGGGGAAAGGGATTGGATGCTTCAGCGGGGAGGCATGGACTACCTGTGATCATGAAGCATCTGTAGTCACGCAACAGACATGCAACTGGGAACTGAATTCATCCCTTTTCCGGATTGGCGCCATGCCTTAGAATCTTAAGGTTGTCACCAAAGGGCTGAGATTATTCAAATATGCAAAGCCATAAACAAACCCTAACCATGTTGATCCCAAACCAAGATTAGTGTGTTTTTAGGAAGGCTTGATCTGATATGCTTAAGCATGAGGTGTAATTGGTGCTCTCTGAGGCTTGGTGGTTTTCTTGCTGACGTTTCATGACCCAACTAGGTAACATCATCAACCTGCTAGAAGGGAATGTAGTTTGTAGCAAATTTTGAACAAACGTTGCTCTTTAAACAAAAATGGAAGATTCTCTCTGGATAACCAGTGATGTCAGAAAGAAGATTAAAATCCAAGTTCTCCAGAATTTGGTAGAAAACAGTGTTTGCATTGTATCTCCTCCATTGTCCCTCAGCTGAAGTAGTGCACCCCTTCAAAAGCTGCCTCAGATGACTTTTTCAGTTTGCGGTTTTCAGATACACTCCATTTATTGCTACCAGTGCCTTTCCTCTATGTGCTACGATGTCTTGACTTCTGAAAGCACCTTCCTAGCTTCTGGACCTCGCCACAGATTGTGTGTTTTCTCAACAATGTTAGTGGACTTCTGCAGCCAAAGCAACTGTGATTTAGTTTCTGTGATGTTGCAGAGAATGCTAGATATTGAAAGCATATCCCTACGGATATCCATAAGCCCCAAAGTGTGGCTTTAGCTGCTGTGAGTTTTACTCAGATATGTAGGAATAGGTCAGATTCAGCGGTACGGTTAGTTGATCTCAAGTGATCATTTCTGGAAAGGAACAAAAAACAGCAGTATTTTTCCCATTGCTTGACTAGTGCAAGAGTTTTGTCACCCATTTTTTACCTTCATCCATGAGATTCATCTCCCCAAACTTCTCCTGAAGCTCCAAAAACAGCTGTTCTTCACTGAAGTGCACATCTGATTTACGGATTCTCAGAGATGTGGGCCACTGCTGTGATGGCCTGGATTCTTCACCCATGAAAAGGGCTCCATTTGTGTCTGTCTAAAGGCCTTGCACCTTCATTTGAGAAACTGGTGGCATCTCTGAAATCCTTTGAAGATCAAAGAATGGAAAGCCATCAGGTGAACTAAGCCCTTTCACAAGATTTTCTCTTTATGTCCTAGGGTGCTATAAATTCCTTTCTCTTTGTTCTCCATTACTATCCTTTTCTCCTTCTCCCAGTTATATCAAAAACATTGTAAATGCCTTTCACCTCCCATTGTTTTCCAGCTTTTTCCAAATAATCTCCAGATACCAGCTTCTGAGAATGATATAAATTCCTTCCATCTCCCTCTCTCCCTTATGTCCTGTCCTAGCTAAGTTTGACTTATCTGGCCCAGCAGGAGCTGAAGGAGAGATGGTTTTTAACCATCATGTTGGACTCGCTATGAGACAAAGACGTTAGGGGGGTATGTCACACGGATTTTATGTTCTTATTTTTCACTGTGTCCATAATAGTTGCAACTGAAGTGCCCTGCAGACAAAATACCATTTCAAAATAAATTTCAAAAGAGAAGCACACAATCTCCGAGAAAGTTTATTGGTATGCATTCCTTCTTTCGGCTGGTTACATATTGTCTGCTGCCTGTCTTACTTTCTGATCCCTATTATTCATAATGATCTTTCTTGCAAAGGAATATTTATATTTAGAGTCCTTTTGTATAGCCACTTCTCATGCATACTGTACCCATAACAACCGAACAAGCAGAAATACACTGCATTATTCAGGCAACCGTTACCAGATTGTCAATCTGAGTTACAGTAATGGGTTTAAATTTGTTCTTTTATCATGAAGAGGAATTTTCTGGAAGGAAAAAGAATCTGTTGTCTTTCTTGAACGGTCTACAAAGACAGTCCCAGTTTTATCTCTATTTTTTTCTGTTTTATCTCTCTTTGCCCCAGCTTTAAAAGAAGCATGATTCACATTTTGTTTGCAAGAATGGCTGCTCCATTTTTAAACATTTGTCCTTGGCCTCAGTACCCACCAATTGTACAATCTAACCTATTTTTTTCCCCTGTCTATGGCTTGTAAACTGCAGTGTGAAATTTGGTGTCCCTAAGCTTTCAAGTGGACTTGAAACCCTTCAAAAGTTGATCCCAAATTCTACTTGTTTTATACATGAATGGAGAGGAATCGGGTCATTTTCTTTCCATTTAAATGCAAATGACATCTCTTTCAATTTTCTTCCTGCCACCAGTAAACCAGCCACAGGCAAAAGGCAACCTAGTGCCCAGAACAAAGTATATTGCCCATGTCAGATATAAATGCCAACCCACTTTATAAACTCTGTTTTATAAATGAAAGCCCTCCCTAAATCTGACGCAATTCAGCTATTTGGGATGGAGAACAATTCTTAGTCCTACAATGTTATGCTCAACCCTAAACCACAAAGAAATCCTATTTGGCTCAACTGGAGGAAACCCAGTTTCTAACATTTAGCCTCCATTGGAGGTGTTGAAAGAAATATCCTTCTGGGTTCAGTTCCAAGTGGGGAAAAAAGACACTGGAAACATGGAGGCTGCTTGGAAGGTTTAATGGTTACAGGGCCACATGGCCTGGAGCTCCAGAGAAGAATGATCACATGCTTCAAGATAAGAAGAGAAGGGAAAAAGGGAAAAGGGGAAAGAAAAGAAAAAAAGGAGAAGTGTTGAGGTGCTGAGAGTACCTGGGTTTTATACCCTCTGTTGGGATTTGAATTGGAGCTTGTATTCTAATTGGTTGTCAGACTCCCAGGGGCGGGGGTCTTAATTCTATAGGCTTGGTCTGGACCACATGGCTTTACCTGAATGCTGGCTAATGCAATCTTCCCAGGCCATGTGGTGAGATGGGTAATCCTATCATTTCCTGAGGGCCATCCTTAATCCCATCACCTTGGAGTTCCTTCTTATGTAAAGTATTCTGGCCCAGGCCTTAATGGCCCACCCATTAACAAAGGTGGGGGTGAGTTTCTGCTTCTTGAGTGAGTTTCTGCTTCTTGAGTTTCTACTCTTTTTAGAAGAAATATTCTGCCTTTTAATATTTCCTAGGCTATTTCAATTTTTCTAGGAGAGGGGTGGATGCTAACTTCCTACAGAGGCTAAAACATATGATGAACGGTTGCAGGAACTGGGCCTGGCTAGTCTAGTGAAGAGAAGAACCGGGGGGAGACATGATAGCAATCTTTCAATATTTGAGGGACTGCAACAGAAAGGAGGATTTTCTAAAGCCATTTTCTAAAGTGCTTGTAGGCCAGACAAGGAACAATGGATGGAAACTGAACAAGGAGAGATTCAACCTGGAAATAAGGAGAACTTTTTCTGACAGAACAACCAGCCGATGGAACAGAAGTTGCCTTCAGAAGTTGTGGGGGCTTCATCCCTGGAGGCTTTCAAGAAGAGACTGGATTCCCATCTGTCAGAAATGGTGCAGGGTCTACACCTTGGGTGGGGAGTTGGACTAGATGATTTACAAGGTCCCTTCCAGCTTTCTTAATCTGTTAATCTGTTACTTTGCTGCCATTGCCCACTCTGCCTCTTGTCTCCATCAAAACATGATGCAACTCAAAGTTCTTGTCTAAATCAGGGCTGCCCAACCTTGGCAACTATAAGACTTACTGAGGAATTCTGGGAGTTGAAGTCCACCTGTGTTAAAAATGACCAAGGACCCTGATCTAAAGGATGGCTAAAGTGGACTCATCCCCTTCTCTCTCCATTTCATAAACCCAAGACAGGTAAGTTGAGCAGAGTCACCTTCCTTTGGGTCACTGGGGCTCTGGTCAGCTGATCTGCACCAGCCAATCCCATCCTACCTAAAAGTATCTTGTGGCTGAGTGTTTGTATAAAGAACAATTGCCAGAAGCAAAAGGGACACATTTTTCTTCTTTTTCTAGGAAAAAGACATAGCAGCAGCTGTTCTAATTAGTTTTCAGGAGGATTGTTTCCAAATAATGCAATCCTTTTTCTCTAAACATGGACGGCAGTGGTGTTTTATTGGTTATATCACCCCATTGTCCTGTTGTCTGTGCCAGTTTTAATGCTCGAGTCTGGATATGCCGAAGCCTAAAATCAAACAAATAGGGCGTATTAACATGATGGAACTGTGGCTGCCGTTGTTTGGGCACAGGCCAGAATCTGTTTCTAAGAATTAGAGATGCCAACAGACATTTTGTAAAGCACAGGATGGACTAGTTTAGAATGGATTAGTACAGAAATGTCCTAGAAAGCTAGCTCCTCTGGTTAATTGTACTGTGTGAACTCAGGAAATGGGTTAACTCGCAGAACAGGGGCTCTGTGTGAACCCAGAAAATCGGGCGAATTGAATAAACTCGGTTAAAATTTATCAGGGAGAAGTATAATGTGTGAACAGCAGGACTCGGTTAATATTTTTGCCTGCAGCAACTATGACTCAATAGAGACCTCCCTGATGGTCCTTTGGAGGGCAGGATAAACATTGTAAGGTGCTAGAGATGGTCAGAAAGGAGGCTTTTAAAACATACGAAGAGGGTAGATCTCTCTAATTAACATCACTGTCAAGCTGTTCATGATATTCTGCAAAGCCAGAAGAGGCAAGAAACTTGTCCAGAGTTTGCTAAATGTTGCCTAGGTGCTAAAAACAAATTAATTGATTGATAATTGCTCTACCTACAGAAGCAGACCAGGCTAGTTTCAACTTCCTTACTCTTGGCCAGACCCAATCCTTGCTGAAAATTCTTGTTCAGCTTTCCCTTGAGAACTTCAGCCTCTTGTTCTGTGCTCCTTGGCAGAAATTGTAACCTCTTGAGCAGGCGAAATGTTTGGGGCCACTAGGTTGCCCTGCCCCAAAGGAAGGTTGATCTGTGTCGCTTGACCGCTCAAATAGTATTTTCTCCATGCAACTCTTAATTCCTCTTCTTTTGGCATGGGTTTTTCAACAGAAAAAAAATTCTGGTGGACTCTGTCCTTGCTGGTCTTCTCTTGACCATTCTTAACAGAACCCAAAACCCACGGTCTGATGTTTTGGCCCCCAAAGAAATTCTACTAACAAAGGCTCGTGAACCTTTGCCTTCACACCTACTAAGCCTTCACACCTACTAAGTTGTGTGTGCAAATGAAAGTCTCCATTTGTGGGGTCCCAGGTCTCTCTGAGCTTGCTTGTTTTCCTGCAGATGTTTCTTTATCAAACTAGGTAACATCATCAGGGCTAGCAAGGAGTGATGTTTGCCGTCAATTTATAGCCTAATGGCTTGTCCTGTCAGTGTTGGTGGCAATGACCTTAGAGATTCTTTGATTCTCTGTTTGCTGTTCGCTTCTTTGGCAGTTCCTTGATTTGGGCATTGTTGCTGGTTTTTAAAGTTATTTTTAATTTTAATTATGATAATACAACACAAATACATCCAGCTTAACTTTGTTATACATATATACATTTTATTTCATCATTTGTAATCTCCTTATTTAATGTATTAATTACTAATTAATCTAATCATAGATGTTATTAATGTCCTATATGCCCATTGATGGCTGATTTGTCAGAGTGCCAGGCTAAAGTCTCATTTCTCACCCTCAGATTCAGCCCAGTGAGACAACGTTGATCTTATTTTCTTCAAAGTCTGAGGGTGTTTGGGCATTATTGAGAGATGGTGGGGTTTTAAGTGCGGGAGGGAGGGGTGTCTTAAGAAATTTTTAGTTAGGTTTTTAAGGGGGTTAGGAAGGCCCGGGCGGGAGTTGGGGGACAACTCGCCGGAGGCTGGGTCCAGACCGGGGGTTGGGCGTGGCTGGGAGAGTCAGAGTCCGGACAGGACCGTATTGAGGATGGGGGGGGTCACCGGGGAGGGTGGAATTAAATCTATTGTTACGGTGAGCGGGAGGGGCAGATTTGGCGGTTATAGGGGGCCATATTCTGTGTTGGGAGCGCGCCCTCGCTGTTTG
Organism: Bungarus multicinctus; assembly: GCA_023653725.1. Taxonomy (NCBI): domain Eukaryota; kingdom Metazoa; phylum Chordata; class Lepidosauria; order Squamata; family Elapidae; genus Bungarus; species Bungarus multicinctus. The sequence goes on from CM042842.1 coordinate 1,483,108, forward strand.
CTTGCTGTGGCGCGCTCCGACCCCCTTGTCATCTCCCGTTCCCCAGGGGGTCTGAGCAATCGGGCCCTGGGCCTTAGGCTGATGTTGTGTAATGCCAGGTCCGTTGTTAATAAAGCCCCTCTCATCCATGATTTGATTTGTGAGGGGGGCGCGGACCTGGTGGGAGTTACCGAAACCTGGCTGGGCCAGGAGGGGGGAGTCCCTCTGGTGGAGATGTGCCCAGCCGGGTTTCGGGTTTTTCATCGGCCGAGGGCCCAGGGGAGGGGAGGGGGGGTTGCGGTAGTTATTAAGGAGGATCTGTGTCCGAGGGAGGCCACTGTATCTCAGACGACCGGGTGTGAGCTTCTTTTCGTGAAGTTCGGTCCCAAGGTTCAGGTGGGCTTGCTGGTCGCATACCTGGCTCCCTGCTATGCGGCAGCAGCCCTGCTTGAGCTCCTTGAGGTCATAGCTGGCGTGGCGGTTGGGACCCCCAGGCTTATGGTCATGGGGGATTTCAACCTGCCATCTGCTGGCGGTACCTCGGGGATTGCTCAAGAGTTCATGGCTTCCATGACGGCCATGGGCCTGACCCAGTTAATTCGGGACTCTACTCACGTGGGAGGTCATACCTTGGATCTGGTTTTCGTCTCTGATCAGTGGCAGAGTGATCTGGGTATGGGGGATATAGTCATAGAACCCCTGTCATGGTCGGATCACTCGCTCCTGAAGCTCGACTTCCGTTCCGCACCCCCTGACCGCAGGGAGGCGGGACCATTAAAATGGTACCGCCCCAGGCGCCTGATGGATCCTGATAGGTTCCTGACGGAGCTTGGGCCATTTCCCGAAGCTCACACACACGACTCGGTTGAGGGCTTGGTCGCCACCTGGGATAGGGTGGCTGCTGGGGCCCTCGACCGAGTCGTGCCCTTGCGGCCTCTGACCCGATGCCGATCCCAAGTGGCTCCTTGGTTTTCTGAGGAGCTAAGGGAGATGAAGCGTCGGAAAAGACGCCTAGAGAGCAGTTGGAGGGCCAGCCGCTCTGGGTCCGACCGAACACTATTACGATCTTATATTAAGACGTATTTAGTGGCGATAAGGATGGCGAGGAGATCTTACCTCTCCACCCTTATTGCGTCCGCGGAAAACCGCCCAGCCGCCCTGTTTAGGGTGACCCACTCTACTGGAGGTAGGAGCGCGGGAGGACCCCTTGCAGGGACGGGCTGAGGAGTTTTCTAGGTTTCTGCAGGACAAAATCGCTCAGATCCGGGACGAGCTGGACTCCGACTGGGCATCTCCGGGCGGGGGGGGCGGGGGTGGATATCGGTGCGGTCAATTGGGTTGAGTTCAATCCTGTTACTGTGGAGGACGTGGACAGGATACTGGGGGGACTGAATGCCACCACCTGTTTGCTGGACCCGTGCCCCTCCTGGCTGGTCTTGGCCACTCGGGAGGTGACACGAGGCTGGTTCCAGGGTATTATAAACGCTTCCTTGAGAGAGGGGCTGTTACCTGCCGCCTTGAAAGAGGCGGTGGTGCGGCCCCTCCTCAAGAAACCGTCCCTGGACCCAGCATTGTTATCTAACTATCGTCCTGTCTCCAACCTTCGCTTTGTTGCGAAGGTTGTTGAGAGTGTGGTGGCACGTCAGTTCCCGCAGTACCTGGATGAAGCGAGTTATCTTGACCCCCTCCAATCGGGCTTCAGGCCCGGGCACAGCACGGAGACGGCGTTGGTCGCGTTGGTGGATGACCTCTGGAGGGCCCGAGACAGGGGTTGTTCCTCTGTCCTGGTCCTGTTAGATCTCTCAGCGGCTTTTGATACTGTCGACCACAGTATCCTATTGCAGCGGTTGGAGGGGTTGGGGGTGGGAGGCACCGTGTTGCGGTGGTTCGCCTCCTTCCTCTCCGACCGCTCGCAATTTGTGTTGACGGGGGGGCAGAGATCGGCCCCGAGGCCCCTACGATGTGGGGTGCCTCAGGGGTCGGTGCTCTCGCCCCTGCTGTTCAACATTTATGTAAAGCCGCTGGGTGAGGTCATCCGTGGCTTCGGGGTGGAGTTCCATCAGTACGCTGACGATACTCAGCTGTACATCTCCACCCCGGGCCACCCCAACGAAGCCGTCGAAGTGATGTCCCGATGCCTGGAGGCCGTGCGGAGTTGGATGGGTCGTAACAGGCTTCGTCTCAACCCGACCAAAACCGAGTGGCTGTGGTTTCCTGCGCCCAGATACAGCCAGCTGGTTCCTTCGCTGGCCGTGGGGGGAGAGGTCTTGACCCCCGTGGAAAGGGCGCGCAACTTGGGTGTCCTCCTGGACGTACGGCTGTCTTTAGAAGAACATATTGCAGCCGTCGCCAGGGGGGCTTTCTATCAGATTCGTCTGATTTACCAGTTGCGGCCCTTTCTGGATCTGGGCGCACTTCGCATAGTCACTTCCGCCCTTGTTATCTCCCGCTTGGATTATTGCAATGCTCTCTACATGGGGCTCCCCTTGAAGAGTCTCCGGAGGTTGCAGCTGGTTCAGAATGCAGCCGCGCGGGTGATCGTGGGTGCCCCTCAGAGCTCCCACGTTACACCGCTTCTCCGCAGGCTGCACTGGCTTCCTGTGGCCTTCCGGATTCGATTCAAGGTGGTACTGACAGTATTTAAAGTGCTCCATGGCTCGGGACCTGGGTACTTACGGGACCGCCTGCTGCCATCATCAACCTCCCGCCGCCCAGTACGCTCCCACAGGGTTGCCCTCCTCGGGGTACCGCCGCCCAGCCGTTGTCGGTTGACGGCCCCGAGGGTTCGGGCTTTCTCTGTGGGAGCCCCCTCCCTTTGGAATGATCTCCCCCCGGAGATACGGGCTATGACGGATATTCTGACCTTCCGGCGCGCAGTGAAAACCCTATTTTTTAAACAGGCTGGCCTGGCCCAGTAACTGTATTTTAGTTTTTTAACTTAATTTTAATCGGGGTTTTATTAGTTTTTAATTTGTAACTCTATTTTTGGGTTAGACAGCCGGATCAATTTGGTTTAATTTATTTAAATTGTATTTATTGAGTATTTATTATGTGTTTTTAGTAGGCTGTACACCGCCCCGAGTCCCTTTTTGGGAGAGGGAGCGGTATAAAAGTTTAATAAAATAAATAAATAAATAAATAAATTATTTCCAGCAACAGATACGTGGTTAGATCTTCCTTCAAAAAGTCCAACGTTTAGCTTTTTCATGGCCATTTTTTAAAGATCACTTGACTTGCACTTCTCCTTCCCTTCTAACAAAATAATCTTGGGGATCTTTAATCTGACACGGCAGAAGATTCAGATCAAGCTTGGGAAGTACTTCCTTACTGTACATAAAGCAGGATAAAACCCATGAGATTTACTGCTGTAGTGACGTCTATTAACTCTTGGCTCACGTGTGTTCTGTAAAGCAGGGTTGTTGAGCAAGCTGGACCCAGAGCCCCCCTTTTTAAGCAGCTTCCAGAGACCCCCAATATGACATTGCCAGACTTCACAGCATACAATGCCAGTGTCACTTTCTGCCTGTTTTTTGCACGCAAATAAAGGAGGAGCATTAGTCTTAAAGCAGCTACAGAGTTTGTGGTTGTTGTTTTTTTTTACACACGCACACAAACCAAAGCAAGAGGGAAGGCAGGTAACAATGGCAAAACCAAGAACTTGGAAATGCAAATATCCCAGGTTCTGGGGTGCTAAGGACTAGAAACTGAACTTCTGGCCCTGCCTGTAAAGCATCGGTTGCAATCGGTTTGATGGCTGAAGCGAATATGGGTGGTCTGAGTTCTACCCGATGCAGGGGGTGCCCCCTTTCCATTAAAATATCTTACAGCTTTGCACAAGTTTCTGCCTCTGCACCCCAACTTCTGGTCCCCAGTTGTCCTCTCTGCAGTCTGCTCAGGTCTTTTTTCCAGAGCGCGTCCCCTGCAAATAATCCTTTGAGATAGAGAGAGAGAGAGAGAGAGAGAGAGACAACGTAACATTCTCCGGGGACTTAATTAAGCAGCTCGATGACATTTATGAATGAAGGCTCAGCGGGAGGGAAGAGCAGCCGGCTAAAAGGCTCCGGGGCAAAGCTGTGTTGAACCCTGCTTGTTGTTGATTTAAGGGATGGTTGTGTTTGAATTTCTGCCTGGTGGGATGCAGATTAATTGGAGCCCAGAGAGCCGGTGTGAGATCCGACCTGCTTTGGCTAACCGGCAGGTGGAGAGGCTGGTTTCTCCCTGATTCCTGCCGAGCTGCAGGCACTGAACCAGGATTGACCAGGAATGGTGGGTTTGGGGGAAAGGTGAGACGGGGAACTGGTGGCGCCTGGGTAGCACCCGACTGTGGCCCAAAGGGAGGCCCTTCCACAAGGGTTCCGCCTGGCTCTGGGGACAAGGCCCCGGGAGGCTAAAACCGTTGTAAATACAAGGAGTCCCCGAGTTACAACCACGTTTTTGTTGCTAAGTGAGAAATTTGTTAAAAGTGAGTTCCACCCCCCACCCCCAAATCCCATTTTACGACTTTTCTTGCCAGGTTTGTTCAGAGAATCCCTGCAGTTCTTAAATTGGTCACACGGTCATTAAGCGAATCCGCCCCCACCCACCCCCGTTCACTCTGCTTGCAAGAAGATCGCAAAAGGGGATCGCGTGTCATGACACATACAAACACCCCGTTCCCCTCCCCGGGATGCTGCAACCGTCATAAATATGAACCCAAGTGTTGCCAAAGGTCTGAATGTTGGTCACGTGGCCCTGGGGATGCTGGAATGGTCGTAAGCGTGAGAACCGGTCTCAAGTCCCCTTCTTCCAGTGCCTTACTTCAAACGGTCGCTCAAGGAACAGTCGTAAGTGCGAGGACTAGCTGTACTGCAGCTCTACCAAATCTATAATACTGAATCTTGGGTGTGCGGGGGGTTGGACAAATGACCTACAAGGTCCCTTCCAACTCTGGTTATCTGTTACAAAGTCAGGTGTGTGTGTGTGTGTATAAACCCCCCCTGTTTGGAGAAGAGCCAGGGGTGGGGTCTACATCGGCCTTGGCTGATACAAGATTTTAACTGTCTCCCGTTTTAAATTGGGTTTTAAATATTTGGGGTTTTTAATTAGTTATGGGGGAGGGTAAACTTTTAATTATAACAGCCTAAATTATTTAATTCATTTTAATTTTTGTATAATGTATTGGGGTAGGATCGGCTGTGCACCGCCCTGAGTCCCTTGGGAGAAGGGCGGTATATAAGTACCTAAAATAAAAATAATAATAATAATACACTGCTCCGCTTCGCCATGTCCTCTGGATGTTTCCTGCCTGGGTTTGTGCAAGGGAGCTGCAGTGCGGTTCCCTCTTGCTCCCACAGACGCCATGGCAGCCTTCGTTCGTTTGCAAAATGCAGAATCCTTGCCTGCTCCACGCCGCTTCCTGATCAAAGTGTTTTGCTAGTAACTCTTATCAGTGTTTTCTTCCTGTTTTGTAGACATTGCAAAAGAGCTCTGCCCTTTGCAGAAAGGCCTGCGGTTCCCTCATTTCTGTTTCTCTCTCTCTCTCTCTCTCTTTTTTTTCCTCCCCTCTCTCCATCTGGTCCAATCGGCGTTAATATTTGCCTGGCCCTTTCTGAACCTGGGCCCCTGTTTGCTTTTCCACATAAACTAAGAGTTACCTGGAAATGCTCATCCTTTGGAGTCCTTCCCACCCGGTTCAGGGCGAGCAAACATTTCTCACGCCAAGCAAATAAACGGATCCACGTGGGGAGGGAGGGCGTGATCCAGCTCACAGGAAATAAATACACAGCGAAATGCCTGGAAAGATGGGGAAACGGGTTCCGATCTGACTCGGTTAATGCTGGATTCGCTCCCCGGGTTATAATTCGTGATTTGGTTTCAATCCAGGAGAACGTTTGTAGCTCAGGGTTGAATTGAGGTCCTTGGTGCTCTATGAGGTTGGGAGGTTTTCTTGTGGACATTTCATGACCCAACTAAGTAACATCATCAGTTTGAGGAGGAGGAGGACTATGGGTTCTTTGAATGCTGTCTGAGCTTGGTTCTTTCTTGACAAATTTTGGGCTGATTTGTTTTGATTAGATCTTCCTTTGCAACAAAACCCAACTTGGTGCTTTAAAAAAAATCCCTGATTTATTCATTAAATTTATATGCTACCCATCTGACTGTTGAAGCAACTCTTTAAAAGGTTAGCAAACCATTTGGCTTAACTCATTTGCTAAACAAAATGCCATTTATTACAAAGTGTGGATTCTTTCTCATAGGCCGGGGATGATTTGAAAGAGCTACCATTTGCACTTAAAACCAAAATAATAACCTTGGTCCTAAACAGAGAGAATCAAACCTATTCACATTCCCAAGATTTCAATACTTAGTGTCATCTTTTATGCCTCAGTTCATGTATCAGTCATAATATGGTTTGTTTGGCCTTAAAATGGTTGTTTGTAAACATTGCTGGTGTCTTTGTACCTTGGATGATCAGCAAGTTGATTTCACCATAAACCATGGTGGTTTAAGCATGCCAAGGTTTACCCTGGGGTGTGAAACAGGCTGGATAATTTTCAGCCAAGTCACCATATGATCTTAGAAGAATACCACAAAGAACAATTCTCCAGATACGTTCATAAATCAGAATTTTCTGGGAAGTATCTCCTTCTAAGAGACTTCATGTTGGAAGGGAAGGAGAACTTATAAGGTGGGAAGGGATCTTGGAGGACTTCTAGTCCAGGGGTCTCCAACTTTGGCAACTTTAAGGCTGGTGGACTTCAACTCCCAGAAGTCCACCAGCTTTAAAGTTGCCAAGGTTGGAGTCCCCTGTTCTAATGGATGAGAATCCTGGGAGTTGAAGTCCTCCAGGCTTAAAGTTGCCAAGGTTGGAGACCCCTGTTCTAGTCCAACCTAACCTGCTCTAGCTAGAGACCCGAACAAATCCAAGCTCTTCTTGAAACTCTCCAGTGGTGGAGCGCCCACGACTTCTTGTAGATGGAAAAGCTTGACCTTCCTGGCTTGAAAGCCCACAAGAACATCTTGAGTTCTTGAGTCCTCAAGAAGAAGACGACCAAGCTAGTGTTGAGACCAGAACATCTGCTTTGGTGTTTTGGAGCTCAACAGCTGGCCTCCCTGTTCTCCGTGGCCTATATTTCACAGTTATGTGCAGACTTCAGGCTGTCTCTGGTTACCGCTGACATTTGCCTCCTAATCCTGCCCTCTTTTAAAGCCAGCCCGAGGTGTTAGAATGGCACTCGCTTTCTGGGGACAGCTGCACAACCTGCTAATGCTTTGGTCTCCACCACCAGAGGGAACAAAAACCAGCCCTGCTTTTCTCGCTCCCCCTCCTGCCCCCCAGGATTTTGAAGCACAGTGGGGTCCTGTTTCTAAACACCGTGTTCCAAAGAACCAGCGTCGCTGCCAGCTAACCAGGGGGTGATAATTTCAACCGAGGATCAGGCTGGAACATCGAGTGCGTCGCCTGTGTAACCAAGCAGAGAAGAGAAGGATGAACATGAGGGTGACATGGGGTGGGGGGGGAGGCTATGAACACAGTCAAAAGTGTGGTGGGGGGAAATCATCCAAGGACCAACCTAGAACTAAGGAGAAACTTCCTAACAGAGCAATTCATCAGTGGAACAAGTTGCCTTCAGAAGTTTTAGGAGCTCCATCACTGGAGGTTTTTAAGAAGAGATTGGAGAGACATTTGTTCGGATTGGGATAGGGTCTCCTACTTAGCCAGAGGGTTGGACTAGAAGACCTCCAAGGCCCCTTCCAGTGCTGATGAAGTTCCCACAACCTCCGAGGGCAACTTCTGTTCCATTGGTTGATTGTTCTCACTGTCAGAAAGTTTCTCCTTATTTGCAGGTTGAATCTCTCCTTGTTCAGTTTCCATCCATTATTCCTTGTCTGGCCTACAGGCGCTTTAGGAAATAGCTTGACCCCCTTCCTTCTCTCTGGGGTAGCCCCTCAATATGGAAACACTTCAATCCTGTCTCCCCTGGTCCTTCACTAGATTAGCCAAGTCCAGTTCCTGCATCCATTCTTCGTATGCCTTAGCCTCCAGTCCCCTCATCATCCTGGTTGCTCTTCTCTGCACTTTTTCTAGAGTCTCAACATCTTTTTTATAGTGTGGTGTCCAAAACTGGATGCAGTACTCTAGGTGTGGTCTTACTAAGGCTTTACAGAATGGTCTTAGTACCTCCCTTGATCTCAATTGTATCCCTCTGTTAATGCAACTTAGGATTGCGTTGGCTTTTTTGGCTGTTGCTGCATACTATTGGCTCCTATTTAGCTGGTTGTCCTCTAAGACTCCAAGATCCCTCTCCCAGTTCCTGCTATTGAGCCTGATTTTACCCAGTGTGTGTGGGTCCTTTGGGGTTTTCTTGCCTAAGTGGAGGACTTTACTATTCAGTCATTCAGTTCTCTTCCAAGCCCATGGCCAGTGGGATCCCCAGGAGCATCATCCTTTGCAGCCTGGAGGGCTTCATCGCACGGGGCTGCTGGCCACACAAACCTAATCCCTTGATCTCCAAACAAGCCAAACCTTGCTTGTCCTTCTTCCTGTGGTCTGAAAAAAATCCACATTTTTGTCCTTGTCCCCTTTTCAAGAGAAGCTGACTTGGGGCCTTGAGGAAACTCATGTCGGCCTTTCATTCTGTGCGAGGCGATGAAATATTTCTCTTCATTCCTCTGACTCAGCTGTTCCCTTGGCTGGGTTGGAACATGGCTGGTGGGCTTTCCACTCGCGTATCGCACGCACCTGGCCTTTGTGGCGTGGACTGGTGATCCTTGATTTACAATCGCTCGTTTAGTAACTGCTCAAGGTTGCAACAGGCCTGGGAAACCATGAGTTACAACCAGCGCTTGCATTTACCACGATCTCCATGGCTGCGTGCTCCAAATTTGGACATTTGGCAATGGGCGTTTATTTATTTATTTATGACGGTCATAGGAACATCATTTGTGACCTTCCCAGATGGCTCCCGATAAGCAAAGCCAACGGGGAGGGGAGACCCATCTGCTTAACGACCGCAGGCTTCACTCATCTGTCGGGTAAAAGGTCACAGAGTTGAGTGCGACTCACTTAGTCACCACTTAGCAAGGGGAATTCTGGTCCCAGTTGCAATCAAGAGCGACCAGTGAATTGTGATTTACGACTTAGTGTGTTGGGTCTCCCAGGGCAAAAAGGGCCAAAGCCTTGGCTAAGTGTGATGGGTGAACCCGGCCGCGAGTTCAAATCTCACGGCCCAAGCGGTCAGGCCTTCTGCCTTGTTCAAAACAAGGCTTGTTCAGGAGCCGAGCGATTCTTAGATAGTCAGAGTGCAGGTTGTTATTCTACCCCGTTCCTGTTCTGAACACCAACTTGGAAACGAGCGCCTTCCTTCCGTCTTATCTATAAACACTGTGTGCTTTTCAAGGTCTCGGTGTGGGAGTTTTCCCCACTAGGAGCTCAACAGCCAATGTTTATCAACACGGACGTTTTGACGCTGGCCTCCGGCACCTTCGCCCCAGCCAGCAAACACGGGGCGAAGGGAGGAGGGAGATGCTCCCTCCCGCATTGGCCCTGCTGGGATGTCCTGATCTGAGCAGGATGCTCCGAACCCCATGGGATGACATGAGCTGCCGCCCCGAAGTGTACACCAAAGCTCTTTGACACAACGGTTCCCACGTGTTGCCCTGACCAGGGAACTCTGGCTGGCTTTTCCCCAAGGCCTTGAGCAGGTCAAAAGCAATGAGTCACTCCCCACCAGGGCACACCTGTGGGGGAGCGAGGTGGCAAAGAAGGTGACCTCAGTGACTCAGCAAGGCCTTTGCAAGAAACCATCACTAGTGACTTCTCCGTGGACATGCAAAAGTCACGCTTTTCTGGCAGAGAAAAGCATGAAATTAAACAGCATAACGGAGTCGGGAGGGACCCTAGAGGTCATCTAGTCCAACCCCCCCTGCTCTAGCAGGAGTCCCGATACCATTTCAGACAAGCGGCTGTCCAGTCGCTTCTTCAAAGCCTCCAGGAATGGAGCATCCACAATGCATGGAGGCAAGCAGATAAATGAGTGCAGCTTAATTAGTTTATTACGGGCTTAGATGGGAGAAAGGGCACCCATGTGGCCATGTGGTGCCTTTTCCTCGGCCATTTCTTTACAGGGGAGGCTTCATTTAGTGACCGCATCCGGGAGGGGTAATTGTGCCACCAACCAAAGCAGTCATGAAGTGAAACCAGCTTACTGTCTTCCTTCAGCTTTCCTTTGCTTTACAGGCCTGCCAAGGTCGTAAGGGCTGAGAACCGGTCGCAACGCTAACGGTCGCTAAATGAGGCCGTTGCTGAAGGAGGACTGCCTGTTACCAGCCGAGGAATTCTGGGAATAGAAGTCCTCGTATCTTCAAGAGGCCAAGGCTGAGAGGCCCCTGTGTCCTGGTTTGGCCTCCTTGATGCTTTTTAAGAGGATGTTGAACCGTTTTCTCCATCTGCCTGTTTGGCAGGTGTGTTCACCTGTTTACTTCCCTTGGGAAGGAAATGAGAAACTCCAGGCCATCGATGGCTCCTCACGTGACAGGCCCAAACTTTGCAGATCGAGTGGGTTAGAGGTGAGCACAACGGCTCGGCTAATGAGAAAAGAATTGACACTAATTTCCTAGGGCAGTTAAAATACAAATATAAAAGCCCAAGCTGCAGGATTAGGCCCGTTAGGTGTGGTCTGCCTTTTTTTTTTTTTCCTTGGGCTGTTTTCTTGGCCAAATGCAAACCCCCAGTTTGTCTGAGTGGCTCCCAAATTTATTTCCATTCTTCTGCTTGGTGGGTATTGGCAAAAGGAAGAAAAAAAAATTAGTTGAAAAGAACGCTTGCAGCTAAACAAGCTAGGAGAAAAAGAGAAGAAGAAAAACCCCATTATGGACTCTGGAACCTTGTAAAATTCTTTGTGTGCAGAATAACTGCACAATAAATTAACCTACTGCTGGCACAGTTCGGGCTGTTTGAATCCTCCGTATCTAGAGGCAGTCTACCCCTGAATGCTAGTTCAGAGGAATGCCCCTCCCTGCCCCAATTAGACAATTCTTTTGTGCAGTATAGGGCCATTGCACAATATATTTACCCACCCCAGTTATTGTGTTGGACTGTATGAACCCTCCATATCCAGAGGCAATCTACCTCTGAAGGCCAGTTCAGAAGAATGCAAAAAAACCCAAAATTAGAAAGTGCCCAGAATGGGTTGGTCATTCTAGGAAACACGAATGCTGCCTCTTTGGCATGATCCCTGCCCTTCTTTTGCCCCACCTAGAGCCCTCCAGCTGGTTAAAGTGGATTCTGGTTGTCGTTCTATATTATAGCAGGATTCTCCAACCTTGGCAACTTTAAGACTTGTGAACTTCGATCCCCAGAATCCCCCAGCCAGGGTAGCTGAAGTTGAAATCCACAAGACTTAAAACCTGGCAAGGTTGGAGAGCTTCTGCATTATAGTGCGTGTGTCAAAAGCCAAAAGGAAGCTTTGAGGCAGGTACACTGTTGTTTTGAATGGCTTTGTTGACTGGCTCAAAGGAATAACTCATATTTCAGAAGATGCTGCGAACTCCTCAGCTAATAGCAACTGGCAGCATGCAAACGTCAACGGCTGCCTTTGTGGGGGACTTGTGAAGGAGAAATATTGACAAGTCATGTTTCCTTCCTTCCCCACTCCTCCTTGACTTCGGGCACAGGAGGCTGCAAAGGTTGGGAGGAGAGAGAGAAAGAAAGAAAGAAAGGAAGGAAGAAAGGAAGGAAGGAAGGAAGGAAGGAAGGAAGGAAGGAAGGAAGAAAGGAAGGAAAGAAAGAAAGAAAGAAAGAAAGAAAGAAAGAAAGAAAGAAAGAAAGAAAGAAAGAAAGAAAGAAAGAAAGAAAGAAAGAAAGAAAGAAAGAAAGAAGGAAGAGAGACAAACGCTACCGAAGTTCAGGAAGTCACAGGCTGTACGAGTGACCCAGAATTAGATTTGAAGTCTTAGCAAAATGGTTGTGTTGACCTCAAACTGTATGCATTTGCTGCCACCATCCCTTTGATCTGAAGTCCCCTCGAGGCCAAAGTCAAGATGCTCTGATAGGTCAGCTGGCCCCTTTTTGTGGACAATGAGTTGGAAGAAGATCATTATGTTCCAGATATTCCTATTAAAAAGAGAATAGGCCAGAAGGTCATATCCCTGGAAGAAATGAGAACATACAGGCTCCAGCCCTCAAGTTCATAATACTCTTCAATGTCCACTAAAGATTCGTCTTCAATGGGTCTGCTAAATAGCTGAATAGATTCAATTTCATCGATGAATGTTCATTCATATGGACTTTAAGAGGCATGAATAACCTTCAGGTCTTGTGTCCTCAGCACTCCTAGACACCCCATTGACATTCTTAATGCCACTTTAGCTACCATGGATGTGGAGCATCATAAACCAACACCCCCCCCCCCCAGATATGGACTCCAAAACCATCAGGAACAGCACCCCTGATTTTATTCAGCTTGTTTCAAAACTGCTGGCCAGGATGGCATCAAAATCCTTAATATAGCTTTATGCTGCAGAAAACAATCTCATTCTTTTCTTTAATTGCTACCACCTATTTAATACTAAAGAGTAGACTTCGTTCTTGCAACACTCTTAATGTGCATTTAATCACTGTCTCTGTTTCTACAATGCCCTGAGTCACAGCCTAACCAGTTGCCTGGATTGCCATAACATGCTAGGCTAGAAGAAACAAAATGAAAGAAAGATTGGTAGTGACGTCCCATCTTAGTTTATTTTGCAAGTCTATTTGTTAGGTCTTTCACTAACCTGGTTAATGCGTTGTGTGAACACAACCTGTGAAAGCTGAGAAACACGTTTTCCTTTTTTTGTCCCAATCATTATTATTTTTTTTAGCTTTCTGAGAAACACACTTTCTGAACAAAGCAAAAGGCCTGAATAAAACTGCACCAGTTTTATCATGTCCAATTCTTGGAAATTCTCTTCTTTGATTAGGCACGTGACCACATTTTAGCTGATTTATATCTTTTTCTCCCAGACTGGATTGGAAATGAAATTGCCAGGGAAACATTTACCTGTTGGGTTTCTGTGCTTGGGGCTCCTTGTAAAAGGAAGAAGTGACAAACATCTTTTAGTCAGACAGGGAAACTGGTCAGATAATTTCTGAGAATGATATTTTCTGCACTGCCAGAAAATGCTTATTTTCTCGGGATTGCAACTCCTGGATGGTTTCGAGAGGACAAAATGCCACCAGGAGCATCAGAGAATAGTGTGGGATATATTGCTGATTTGTACAAAAGCAAACCTCCTGGGGCTCAGCTGACTGGAAATGGCTTTTTATTCTCGAAGCCAATCTAAGGTTCTCATAATTGTACATGCTAAATGGAAATAGTGTGGACCGAATGAATCAGAGCCTGCTCTGGCAGGTGTAGAGAAACAAGAAATCCCAGCAAGAAATGCTGGGGTTGGTCTGGATGAGAAGAGACCCAATGAAGAATAATCTCTCCTAAAACCCCCAGAGCCAAGAAAAGCGATAATTTGTCCTTGCAAGTTATCGTCTCCTGCCTTATATGAGAAAATATTGCTTTCTTTCCTGTTGAGAAGAAAGGATGACTTTCCCAGGTGGTTAGAAAAAGGCAATATTTGAAAACATGCTGCCTTTCAGAGGGAGGGGGAGCCCGGGAGGATCAATTTTAGAAGTTCAAAGGGTCATCTAGAGCAGGGCTGTCCACAATTTGGGCAACTTTAAGATCTGTGGACTTCAATTCCCAGAATTCCCCATCCAGCATGCATGGACCTCAACTCCTTAGTCAACATGCAGGGACCAAGTCTCCAGCTGGCTGGGAATTCAGAGAATAGAAGTCTAAAGCTCTTAAAAGTAGCCAAGGTTGGACACCCCTGTTCTAGGGGGACAGCAATGGATGGACTTCAGGACCCTGGATAGCGACCCCACAGCAGCTGCCAAGCTTTTGAAGGAAGCCTATAGATAACTTTCTAAGACTCCATCCAGTCAACTAAGGGACATTAAAACGGTTGGAGTTATGGAAAGTGAATCAGAGACTGTGCATTGTTGGATGGTTTGGGATTAGTGTCATATAATCCAAGGGGCAAAATTAACTTATCAGTTCAGGGCAGAGGTGACAGAGGATAGACCAAGGAAGATCCCTGGACTCAATCCATCTCTTTCTCTGCTGCTTGAGCTTCTTTTCTTGAGGACCTCTGACCTCAAGTGAGCCAAACACGACCCCTACAAAGTCCCTAGGATGAGTTTTATGGGTATTTAGGAACACAATGTTCTTTGAAAGCTTCTTCTAGCTTCTTCCAGAACCTTCTGTGGCTCCTGCTTCCCTTCTGCTGATCCAGCACCCCAAAGCTTGTCAGAGCCCCCTCCCACGCAGACCGTCTCCAACTATCAATGGAGCAAACTCACGGATGAGAGCAAATGTTGCCCGATGCCAACTATGGTGAGCGGAACTGGTTATTTGTATAACACACACACACACACACATAAACACAGACATGCACACAAACCCAATGCCATAGCCACAGTCTAAGTCATTAAGGATAGAATCATAATCAAAGGTTTAATTTAGGCCCAAAGGAATAGCAGTCCTCCGTGGTTGTTGTTGCTAACTATTGTTATCCACACGATGTTTATGGATTGGGCAGGGGGGGTATCCTGTGGGTGGCTTTTATAATGAGCTCATAAACCACTTTCCCTGTTTGAATTGCCTGAACAAAACAAAGCCCCAGGGTCTGAACTGCTGGCTGGGAAGAATTAATTTTCCACCAATTCTCACCCCAGGTCAAAGGGTGCCTGTTATTTCTGCTCCTCGCTGTGTTCCTCCATTTCTGCCCTCCCAGCTGCCCGTTTCCCACACTGGCCGTGCATCTTATTTGCTTGATGGGGTTGTGCATAAATATCTTTCTCTCCGGGTGAAGGTGTTGCTGTTTTCAGTTCTTTCTTTTTTCTCCCTCCCAGATGCATGCAAACACAAAACTTTGGAGCCAAAGAGTGATGCATAAAATCGCCTCCACCTGGGTTCCTGAAAGGGGTGCAGAAATATCCCTGCTCCCAAAAACTCGCAAAGAAGCTTATAAGGTATAGATAAGAGTTTCTGGGAAAAGGCCTGCTTGCACCTTGGAGGGCCCTCTGGCACTCCGTAGTGGCAGGAGAGGGAAATGGCTACAGACCTCAGTGCCTCTTCACTCTTGGCAGAGATGCCATCTGGGTTAGCAGAATGACAGAGCAGAATGAGGGAGTTTGGAGGTCTTCTAGTCCAGCTCCCATTCTGGTATGTCTGTCCAATCTCTTCTTGAAGACCTCCAGGGATGGAGCATCCACAACCTCTGAAGGGAAGCCGTTCCACTGATCCATTGTTCTGGCTGTCAGGAAATTCCTCCTCCTTTCTGGATTGCTTCTTTCCTGGTTTAGTTTCCATCTGTTGCTTCTTGTCCTGCCCTCTGATGCTTTGGAGAATAGCTTGACCCCTTCCTCTCCTTTGGGGCAGCCCCTCAAATATTGGAAGACTGCTTCTCAAACCTTTAGTTCAGATGAGTATAAAAATGATTTTTAAGTTTTGAATCTTGAGTCACATAGACAAATATAACAGAATACCAGAATACCAATAACAGAATACCAATGTTGGAAGGGACCATGGAGGTCTTCTAGTCCAACCCCTTGCTCAGGCAGGAAATCTTATACCATTTCAGACAAGTGGCTGTCCAATCCCTTCTTAAACCACGCCCCCCCACCCCCATGCTGGAACAGCCACAACTCCTGGAGGCAAGTTGTTCCCCTGATTGAGTGTTCGAACTGTTAAGAATTTCCTCCTTATTAGGAAATCAAGTTGCTTCTCTCTTTGATTACTTTCCCTCTGCTGCTTCTTGTCCTGCCCTCTTGATGTTTTTGAGAATAGGTTCGCCCCTTCCTCTTCTTTGTGGCAGCCCCTCAAATATTGGAAGACTGCCATCATGTCCTTTATTTTCTTTTTATTATTATTATTATTTACATTTATATGCCGCCCTTCTCCGGAGACTCAGGGCGGCTTACAGTCTATGGAGCACCATGCTAAGTGCTCGGCAATAGCCTTCATTCCATTGTATATGCCTGCTTATTATTAGGGCTTTTTGCCCCCCCCCCCAAGTGGCATTTTACAAAGTCAGCTTATTACCCCCAACAGTCTTGGGTCCTCAATTTACCTACCCCGAGAGGATGGAAGGCTGAGTCAACCTTGAGCCTGGTGGGATTCGAACCTGCACTAATTGCAGGCAATTGAGTTGTAATAGATGATTAACAGCCTGCACCACCAAGGCCCCCTCTGCGGGGCTTGGAGTAGACCTAGGGACGTTCATACATTCCTCCAGTTCATTTTACTGGAATCTCTTGGTTTCCTGAAGCAAGTCCAGGAACAGTGATCTGCATTTGGGCCTCTTTCTCATCATCACCACTGATCTCAAGCTTCTCAAGAAACCGAAGAAGCCGGATCTCTTCCAATGAATGAGCAAACTTCACTCTGCTTCCTTGACTAGCCTTCGCAAGAACTGTGTTTACTCAAAGCTACACTCACGAGTGGCAGGAGGGCGAATTTCCATCTGAAACACCCCTTGAAGCAGCGGCGTCCAACTTTAACAACTTTTAAGACCTGTGGACTTCGATTCCCAGGTGCTAGCTGGGGAATTCTGGGAGTTGCCAATCCGCAGGTCTTAAAGTTGCCAAGGTTGGACACCCCTGCCTTAAAGAAACCCCCAGTTTCTGTATCTCTCACTCCTGGTCAGCTCTCTCCTGATGCAATCCCATTTCACTGGGCGGCATGCAAGAGATCCTCTCTATCACCGTTTAAAAATTAACTTTGTTCTCCGCTGCTGCCAATTCAGAGGCATCTTTCATTATTTCCCTCCCCCAAGGCAATAAACAGGGTGAGAGGCTCCGTTATTGCTATGGCAAGAAGGAGGATTGTGCCAAGGCACCCTGGCTTTCTAGAACTTGCCCAGACTTGGGTGTCTGAGCTGTTTGGGGTTCTCTGTTCTTGCCTAATGGGAAGGAAAAAAAACCCCAAGGTTGTGTCGATGTGTGCATTTGGAAATGAATGGACCAGGTAATGCATTTTCAGGGAACTCTATGTGGGTGCCTTTATCTTGCAAAAATAAGATAACTGAGCAACAGCTGGCAGGGAATAAGAGCAAAGATGTTTGCATGATAGATTTGCTAAGAATTCAATGAACACATTTGTAAATAGTGCCTTTAACTGTAAATGACAGGATTCGATCAGATTTTTAAAACAATTCATTATTTTGATAAGTAACTCAAAGCAGCAAGCATACCTTCCTCCTCCTCCTCCTCCTTTCCCCAGAACAACAACCCTGTGAGGTGGGTTTGGCTGAGAGAGAAGGACTGGCCCAAAGCCTAAGGCAGAACTAGAACTCCTAATCTCCTAGCTTCCAGCCTGTGCCTTGACCACTAAACCCAAACGGGCTCTCATTTTATTCCTGCAATGATGCAGACCATTTATAATAATCTATTGCTCATCCTCCGTATCCATTTTACAGATTGGGTTTTATTTTTCCTGAGACCATGGCTTGCCCAAGATCATCCAAGAGGGGTGAGCAATTTGAACCCCCCCAAAGTCCACCCACCTCAAATCTATTCCAGGGGATTCAAAATCAAAACGTCTCAAAAAGTTGGAGCAATACACTCCAGGCATGCCCCGGAGACCCTTTGCTTTTCTTCTGGGTGTGGCAAGCCCAGGCTTCACCCTCGCCCCCCAAACCCAGGAAAGAAATCCCAACTTTCCAATAGAACTTTCTAGATGCCGAGATAAGCTATTATCCTCCGGCGATAGAAACCAACATTCCTTGGTAATAAAACCTTGGATTTGTTGCAGCTCCTACACAGAGAAAGAAACCACGCTTCTCCTGCAGGGACTGGAATTTCTCCTGATAAGTTCCCCTCTCCTCTGATTTATTTTCTCTCTCTGGGGAGTCATCGTCCCACCTCCCAGGAAGCAAATGGCTTGGATGTCGGAGCGTTTCCCCTAAAGAAAATCTCCTTAGAGTTTCCTGAAAACCAACCGACTTTCAGAACAAGACCTGCCTGCCTCACCGTCTCCTTTTCTCTATCCCCCGCCTTTAAATGGAAGACCCCCCCCAAACCCAGACTGGGAGCGAAGACCCTCCTGTGCCCATTTCTTCCTAGGTCTTTTCTCGTTCTTTCCATGCCTCTCCTGGCTTGAAAGCGCGCCGCGCGTTGAGTCCTTCTCATCTCGACTAAGAATTTCGGATGGAGTGAGGACCAACGGGCGCTCCTTCGGAGGAAAAGAGCGGATCGAGGCTGCAGCGCGGCGGGGCCCCCTTCCTGCGCTCCATTCAGACCACGGAGCCTCCCTCCTCCTCATTTCTTCGACCGTTTCTCTCTCTCCGAGCAGCTCCCCCCCCCCAATCTGGCGTCCTCCCGACAGCCGGACTACAACTCCCATTCGCTGGCCTGTGGGCCAGGGAGGGTGGACGAGTGAGGCAGAGAAGGCTGCCTTACTGAGCGCCCGTCCGCCGCTAACCCTAACCTCTCCGCAGTGCCTCGCAAAAATAGTCGCCAAAAAGTGGCAAACTTTGGAGCCGTTTCTGGGGGAGAAGACGGGGAGCGGGAGGAAGAGGGTGCCCATAAGTCTTCCCATCCCAGCTCTCCACAAAGAGTCCCAACGGATCGCGCCGGGTCGGCACCCAAAGCCGCCCGCGTTGCTGGCCGCGCCCGGGGAGCCCAACACCTGCGGCCGCACCAGCAGCTCCGCGTCCGCCTCTGACCAGCCAGCTCTGAGTCCCGAGCTGGGCAGGCAGGCAAGCGGCGCAAGCCGGCCCCCGCTGGCTGTTTTGCGCCGCCTCCGAGGGGGCGGCGGCTCTGCGGCCACTATAAAGGCGGGCGAGGCGCCTCGGCAAAGCAGAATCGAGCGGACCCGTCTGGCTTGAGCGCATCCCCTCCGCAGCTTCCCACGCCCAGTTCTTAGCGCGCCTTCTTCGCTCCTTCGCTGCTGCGCCGATCCTCCCAATGCGCCTGGCGGAAATGATCAAGAAAATGGGTCCCAGCGAGGTGGAGTTGAACATCCCGGCCAAGAACTGCTACCGAATGGTGGTGCTGGGCTCGTCCAAGGTGGGCAAGACGGCCATCGTCTCCCGCTTCCTCAACGGCCGCTTCGAGGACCAATACACGCCCACCATCGAGGACTTCCACCGCAAGCTCTACAGCATCCGCGGGGAAGTCTACCAGCTGGACATTCTGGACACGTCGGGCAACCACCCCTTCCCGGCCATGCGGCGCCTCTCCATCCTCACCGGTGAGACGCGAGTCTGTGTGTCTGCACAGGGAGGTCCGGAGGCAGTCTGGGGAAGGCGCTGTCCTTTGGGCTCTGCTCCGCGAACCAGGCTGAATGGGACTGAGAGAGAGAGAGAGAGGGAGAAAGAGAGAGAAATGGAAAAAGAGAGAAAAAGAGATGGAAACAGGGAGAGAGAGAGAAAGAGAAAGAAAGAGAGTGAGAAAAAGGGATGGAAAGAGAGAGATATTGGGAGAGAGAGAGGGATGGAGGGAAAGAAAGAAACAGTGAAAAAAGAGAAAGAAAGAGAGAAAACGATGGAAAAAGAGAGAGAAAGAGATGGAAACAGGAAGAAAGAGAAAGACACGGAGAAAAAGTGAGAGAAAGAGGGAAAGAGAGAGAGAGAGATGGAAAGAGAAACAGGGAGAGAGCGAAAGGCACAGAGAGAAAGAGATGGAGTGAGGGGGGGAAGAATCAGCATTTCTCAATCTTGGCAACTTTGAGATGGGTGGATTTCAACACTCAGGATCGCGGTGTTTGGCTGTGCGCGCCTCATACAAAATATGTAGGAGGGATTATTTTTGTTGAGTGCCTCTCCGGCGCTCTCCCGCCGCCACTTCTATCCCGAAGATGGGCGCAAATTGAGGAGCGTTCCCCGCTCCCGTTTCGCCTCGGTTGGCTCCTCCACTCTTAGCTTTTTGCAAGCGGGCGCCCACGTGCTCCGCTCTGCCACACTGCGGGATTCGCAAGTTCTGCGAAGCTCCCAAACCCGCCTGCTTGCAGTCAGGGGCGAGAAGAGGGGAAGCAGAAGAAGACAAATCTATACTCCATAGATAAAAATAAAAGATAATCTCGCAACTTTGATTATGAATTCACTCCGGGATATTTCCCCGGTTCTGTTCTGTGCTCCGTTTCTCTTTGAAACCGGCTGCAACTTGAACCCTTCAGCCTGGCAAGCTTTAATGGGGAAGCGAGATCTCGGCGCTCCCGCAGACACCTAACTTTATAGAATTGAACTTTCAGTCTCGGTTTTACAACCCAGAGATAAGCAGCTTCATCGAAGCGCCTTTGGCTGTTGCGATCTGATTATTCTGGAGTTGTAAAGAAAAGGAAAACAAAGCTGAAGCTGATAAGAAAAGGACCAGCTTCTTTAGTCTCTCCTAAATTAGCCCAGGGATCACTACAAAAATGCATTTTTATGGCTACTGCAGCAATATAGACCAGAGGTCTCCAAACTTGGCAACTTTAAGTCTTAAGGTTGCCAAGCCTGGGAGCCGCTGATATAGACGGAGTGCTGCATTTCTGACCTGAAGTGGATTTTCTGGCTAATGCTTCAGAAACGCCTGAAAAGGTGAGGAGAGAGAATCAAAGCAGCATTGGCAAGAAAGTTGACTTTAGTTCAGAAACAAGTCTCTTCTTCACTGCTGGTCTTTCCCCAGCATTGCATGCCTCCAACATTGAAGTTTGGAAACTTAGCTCCTAACCTTCTCCCTTTCTTCTCCTTCTCCTGCAGGAGACGTCTTTATCCTTGTCTTCAGCCTAGACAACCGGGACTCCTTCGAGGAAGTCCAGCGTCTGAAGCAGCAGATCCTGGAAACCAAGTCTTGCCTGAAAAACAAGACCAAGGAGAACATTGAGGTTCCTCTGGTCGTCTGCGGCAACAAAGGTGACCGGGACTTCTACCGGGAGGTTGAATCCCGAGAGATCGAGCAGCTGTTGGGCCAGGACTCCAAAAAGTGTCCCTATTTTGAGATCTCCGCCAAGAAGAACAGCAGCCTGGATGAGATGTTCCAGGCGCTCTTCACCATGGCCAAACTGCCCAACGAGATGAGCCCAGATTTGCACCGCAAAGTCTCCGTCCAGTATTGTGACCTTTTGCACAAGAAGACCCTCAAGGGGAAAAAACTCCTGAAGGACCCCTCTGGAGACGGGGCTGGGGAAGCCTATGGCATCGTGGCCCCCTTCGCTCGCCGGCCCAGCGTCCACAGCGACCTCATGTACATCCGGGAAAAGGCCATCCGAGGCGGCCAGGCCAAGGAGAAAGAACGCTGCGTCATCAGCTAAGGCTTTCCTCGCTGGCCTTCTGGACCTTCCTGAGCAAGAAAAGAGCCAAGAGGTTCTTTGGGTATCCAAACTCTGCCAGCCCGTCTGGGGGGCACGCAAGCCTTCGGGCTGGGCCTGTGGGACACGGGGGCCTCCTCACTCTCCACGGGGAACTTTCTGGCATCGGCTCCCCACGAATATTTTCCTCTTCGCAAGAGTTGGAGGCGAGGCTGAACCGTCCAGCTGGGACCTGAGACCGGAGGTGGGACATTGCAGACTTCAGTGGTGGCAAGGAGGCCACTCAAGTCTACGTTTGTGCTCAAAAAGACGGGGGACACGGGAGGGGGGGATTTGGTGGAGTGGGTAGCAGAACTCCCCGACTTTCTCATGGCTGTGTCTGTGACGCTTTTTGTTTGCTGCCTCCGAGTGCGTTGAAAAGTTTAATTTGCTGCTGCTGAAAATTGTCCATGGCTTCTTCTCTTCCCCTTCCCCCCCGCATTGGGTGGGAGCACAAAAAGAGGGGACACCCAGCAGGGAAGCAGTTGGAAAAGCTGTTTACACCCCTCGCCCCTTTTTCTTGGACGTTGTTGACAAACAAGCAAAATGACCGACAACCGCATTGCATTAAAGCCAACAGGCACTTTATACACACATGTAAAATTATCGGGGGGGTTGTCAAGATTGACGTCTTGCTTTGATAATGTTTGACAACAGTTCTTCGTTATATCGGGGCGAGGGTTTTTTTTTCTATGAAATAAAACTTTTGAAAACAAAAAGCAACTTTGGTGTTGACTTCTTTGGCGGGGTGAGGTAAATGGAGGGCTGTATTGCTACAGGTATCTGTTGAGTTTTGGGGGCTCAACGACTGTGGTCCTACACAGGTTTCCACCAGCAACTGTCACTGGTGCCTTCAAGATGCCCAGTTGAAACTGGAGATGTTAAGGAGATGTGACCAGGAGTTTTGAAGTAGGATTGTGGAGACCCACATTCAACTCTGCCCTTAGCCTTGGAGACCCCTCCAAGGGGTCTGTGGACCGGCCTTTTATTCAGCCTGGCCAACCTTATCAAGTTGCAGCTGTTGAGATAAAAGGAAGCCTCCACAAAGCCAAGGAAGACCTCTTGAAAGACATATCGAAGACCATGACTTCCAAACGTGGCAACTTGGAAGTTGTGTATACTTCAACTCCCAGAATTTCCCACCACCATGAATGACATGAAAAGGTTCCTCTGTATTTCTCTTACACAAGACTAGTCTTCTCAACAAATGGCCCACTTTCCAAGCAAGTCACAGCCCCACCAGTCTTTATAAAAGATTTGAGAAACTGGGTTTGATGGGCAGCGTCCTCTTTTCCCATCCCAACAGCTTTCAGATCCTGCTGAGACCTCTTGCAAGGAGGCTGCCAGGAACCTCTCCTCAGGACCTGGGTTCAAATCCCCCTTCTGCCTTAAAGACTTGCCTTTCATCGCCAGACTGTGGCAATGGGGGAAAAATAGCAGATGGGCTATAAACCCAGACATTATACCTGCCCTCCTTGCGTCTGACCTCAGGTTTCCAAGCTGGGGATGCTGACGGGGTAAAGAAGAATCTGCATTTGTAATAAAGGCTTTGGAGACAATTTGCAGTTACTACAACCATGACTAATAAGAAGGTAGAGGCTTGTGGGTTCCTAAAACAACCGATGAAGAAACGGTGTTCAGAGAAGGGAGATGAAGTCATTGGAAGAATGGAAAATGAAGTTACATAAAAGGGGGTCAGATCATTATTCCCCTCCCCATTTTCCATGCATCTCCTCTGGCATCAGTCTTCCACACAGCCGTAAATACCAAGGGCCATGATGCCAGCCTCAGGTGCCCAGTGGAAATTTTCCAGTCATTGCAAAGTCCACATGGCTGCCCAGATCTGCCAGGGAGCATTAAATGTACCAAGAGTGAATGGCAGGAATCCAGACCTCGCTGACCCCTTCAATATGCTCAGCCCAACCCTTCCCATAATTGCCTTTATTGTACTCCTGGTCTGGAGTAGAAAAGAACAATAAACTTTCATCTCACGAGATGCTGGGAGGAGGCCAAGACGCTGGATTCACACACCTGAAGCTGGGCACCTGAAGTTGGCCTCTCTCGAGAATTTCTTTTGTAGGGTAATTGCAAAGATTCCCCTCCGAAAAGTGGCTTTGGGTAGTGAGATGGGCTCACTAGAGAAAAAAAAGAGAGAAAAAGTAAGTAGGTAGGTAGGTAAGTAAGTAAGAAGGCAAGGAAAGGAAAGAAGGAAGGAAATAAAGAAAAGAAAGAAGTACAAAAGAAGGGAAGGGAGGGAAGGAAGGAAGGAAGGAAGGAAGGAAGGAAGGAAGGAAGGAAGGAAAGGAGGGAAGGAAGGAAGGAAGGAAGGAAAGGAGGGAAGGAAGGAAGGAAGGAAGGAAGGAAGGAAGGAAGGAAGGAAGGAAAAGGAGGGAAGGAAGGAAGGAAGGAAAGGAGGGAAGGAAGGAAGGAAGGAAGGAAGGAAGGAAGGAAGGAAGGAAGGAAAGGGGGTCCCTGGCTAGCACGTGGGGGAAATTTAAGATGGACTTCAGTTCCCAGAATTGCTGGCTGGGAATCCTGGGAGTTGGAAGTTCACCCATTTTAAAGTCCCCGAGTTTCAAAAAGACAGGGCCCAAACTGCGTTCAATTCTTTGAAATTGCAAGTTATTTTTATTAATGACTTTCACAGACTAGAAATAACTTTAATTACAGAAGCCATGATGTCACTCAGTGTCGCTTTAATTGATAGTAACCATCCTAAGGCCCTAGGAAGGAGGGGTGGGGAGTAAATCAACTTTCTTACACATAACAAAGAAAGGAGAACAACAAAGGGGGAAAAAACGACATGATTAAAACAAAACAAAACACCCCAACATGGTTAAGAATCAGGATTAAAAGAATGGCGAGCAAGAAGCTTCAGATAATCCCGGATCAGCCTTAAACAGCCGAGAGATCAGATTTCTGTCTTTTCATCCTATCAAAGTTGAGACGATGCAGTGATTTTTGTGATACAAACACACACACATCCACTCCGCCTGTTTAAAGAGGGCTATTTTTGAAGCGAAAAGGCTACACAGCTGGCAAACCCAACAAAGAACGACGTAAGTAAAATAAATCAGGAGTGTTAAGACATGACAGGCCACGTCAGCAGGGCGGGGGGGGGGGTTTGCAAGGCAACCCCAGAATATTAATATAATCCATCTCCTCCTCCCTCCCAAATTTTTTTTAACAAAGCCATGAAGGTTGCCCTGCAAAGCAACCTAAAAATAATTGTAACAACATTCACACATGGATAAATGAAGGCTTTCTCTATCAATGACACTTTCCATGGAAACGGATGATTGATATCATATAAGTTTAACTCAGACATAAGTCATGCGGATTTTTTTAAAAAAGAAACTGCTGAAGGTTTTAAACGCTACTCACATTTTCTCCCTCACTGCTTTGCTGCGTATGAAAAATTTCCTTCCCCACCCAAGATGGGATTCATTTATTGTTGGTATTTAGCCCCAACAAGACTTGCAAAAATGTATCCAAATTTAAACCCTAACTGCTGGAAATATAAACAGGCGCAAGTACCTTTTTCCATGTATGGTGGCTTTGGCCGGAAATTAATAAATACTGGATCAAAATACAAAAATGGTTAAATGAAATTATACACTGCCGAGTAGAATTGAAGCCGGAATTGTTTTTATTGGGGATTATTAAGGGAAAGTATCCTAAAAAGATAAAATATTTGATATTATACATCACCACAGCAGCGAGAATTGCACTCACACAATCTTGGAAAATGACCACTACAACCGACAGATTGTTTAGTAATCCAAAAAATATTTTATTGTGCAGAAATAGACAAACTTACTATAGCATTAAACAATAAGGAAGACTAAGAATAGTATTCAGTTTGGGATAACTGGTATCAATGGATAGATAGTAGGAATAAGAAATGTATAGATCAGAAGAAGATATAAATATGTATATGTATATAATTAGAAATGTATGGAAATGAATGAATATAACCAAGAATTTTTAGTACTGTCAAAGAAGATGGAAGAACTGTACAAAGTTACTTTTAGATTTACTTGTATTTTAATGTTTCAAATTTCAATAAAGGTTTAAAATTTAAAATTGCAAGCAAGCAAGAAAAACGAGATTCACAGATCGACCGTCCCTCCCACTCAATGAAGTGGTCCCTTCCCCTTTAAAAATTCTGAGATCAACCATACATGAAGACTGGGTGGGACAGTTCCACCTGGAGCATACCACTTCACCCCCACAGAGGGGGGAGGTGTCAAACAAGGGCAAGTGGAAGGGGTGAAAAGCATAATTAAGAAGAGCAGGGAATAAAAACCACAATAAATCAACTTTTTAGCAAGTAGAAAGCTAAACCTGAAACTCCATTCCCGATTTTGGGGTTTTAATTTTTCTCGCTTTTAATGCAGAGAGTAGCCAAGGTGAAACCCTCTTTCTGATGAAGTGGCACACTCTCACATTGCTTTACCACCCAATTGCAAAGGAACCGGCCCACAGACACCATCACCCCCTCCCAAAATCAGGTAAAAGTGAGTTTTGCACAATCACATCTTATTGAGCTCACTAATTTATTTATTTATTTATTTATAATCGTATTTCTATACCGCTCCCTCTCCGAAAAGGGACTCGGGGCGGTGTACAGCCTAATAAATACATAAAATACAGAGATACAAAATTAAATAGAATTTAAAACCGAATTAATTGCACACCAGAACATCCGTGACGTTCTATTTCAAGCCCATCACCCCTTCTATTTCAAATGTGGTCCCTTTAAGAGGCGTGGACTTCAACTCCCAGAATTCCCCAGCCCCGGTCAGTATTCTGGGAGTTGAAGTCCACGCCTCTTAAAGGGTCCATGTCTGGCAAAGGTCACTTCAGAGGGACTGCTACTCCTTGGGGATTTCAAACATGCACAGAGTCTTATATTTCTGCAGGAGTTTGTTCTTGGTTTTGACTTGTTCTCGGAGGTTCTGCAGTTGCTGCTGCTGCTGTTCGGGGCTCAGGCTGATACCTTGGATGCTTTTGATCAGTTTGTGGGTCTCCACAAATTTAGTCCTCAGCTCATTTAGCAACTGGTGGACCTCCTGGCTGTCTTTATTCATGCTGAAACACAGAAATGGGAAGCAGGATAAGAATAAATTCCTTCTGTTAACCGCCAACATTATTTACATACAAGCAAGGAAGGGCCAGGGAACTGTGCAACCTTCTGATCTTTTTTTGGGGGGGGGAGAATTTTAATGAAAGATTTTTTAAATGTCTTTTCTGATTTTTTTAAAAAAGAAATGAGCTCTTGGCTGAACGCTTACGTTTTTTAAAAAATACCTGTCCTCTATTTAGCATCCTGGATTTTAATTCTCTGTCGCTTTGATTTCTTTCCCTTTTATTTCGTGCCAGTCACTTCGAACAGGACTTTTATTTATTAATTATTTGTTTATTAAACTGGTTGGCTGCCCGTCTTGCTATCCTTGGTTGCTCTCGGAGTATGACTTCCATCAAAAAACCCAATTTTAATCATTTTTCAAATGGGAAAGTTGAGAAATTCCAAGTTTTTTGCCCCTCCCCGTCCGCCAAAAAAAAACAAAACCCACTTCTCTGAATCAATTATTCCTAGCCCATTATTCCTACTCCCTGACCCCCAGCCCCCTCCCCACTTCTCTATATTGATGGCCCAAGAAATCGTGGCGATAGGCGGTTAGGAAGTATGACATATAAATAAACAAACCTTGGGGAGGACGGCACAGAGAGCACAAGAGTTGCTAACTGCAGAAATAAATCTCCTGTTTTGAAAACAAGAGAACTGTGTCCCTGCTCTGAAAACAACTCCCACGTCGTTTGGAGGAAAGCATTATATTTGGGATTTTTCCATTAGCAGCTGGCTGGGAACCAAAGGTTAGAGTAAATAGGCTTTTGCAAAGCAGGCAGGAAAAAACCAAAATATTTATTCTGCGTCTCATGGGATGGACCAGCCCCCCAAAAATTCATTTTGCAAGGGCAGGTGTGAAGATCCTGACTTAGAAAACTTAGAATAACTTTATTGTCACGTTGAATGTACACTAATTGGCATACATCAGAATGAAATGTTGCATATATAAAATAAATAAATAAATAAATATGCATATACCCACATTACTGTATATGATTCTAAGTCTAAAAGTTATAAAGTTATTCTAAGTCCAGACAGGCCTTCTCTGGAAGGGTCCCTCCTCATCCAGGGGTACAATTGCTCTCCCCAACCACCAACATTTAGGAAGGATATCAAAAAAACCCATCCTCTCTTTGGACCCTTTGGACGTGTTCGGTGGCAAACGTCCATCTTATTATTTTAGCCTTGTGTTAGCACCATCCTTAAATTCTGATTTACAGCTTGGGATGTTTTTCGGATGTTGAGATGTTCTGCATCCGGTTGGCTGAGGCTGGTCCACAGCTACCTTGCTCCACCTGAGCCACTTGCAGGTGGGCCCACCTGGATCCCCAGAACTCTCCAGCCAGCATGGATATAGCGTGGACAGGCGGCATAGAAATACATTATTATGAATTTAATAATAAAACCAATAAAAGTGCACCAGGATGCTCCCCACCCGCTGGGCCACAGATGCAGATTCAAATCCTGAACTGGGTAGAGATCCAAGGGGGGGGAGGGGGACGGCAATCTTCCTGGAGATCTCAAGTTTGAAATGGGGTGGGGGGGGTGCCCCCTTTCCGGGATGCGTGGGAGATTTCCCCGGCTGGAAACCCGGCTTTCCTCCACCCCTTCCCCTCCAAGATAGACTGCCCCTGTCCCCGGAGGCTCGGCGGGGCATTTACCATTTGATAATGTCGCGCACCAGGGGCAGGAACGAATAGTCCTCCAGGCCCGGGCCGGGCGGGGCGGCGGGGGTCGCGGGCTGCGCCTGGGGCGGCAGGAACTTGGGCTCGGGCGCCGCGCAAGGCTGGGGCGCGGAGAGCGGCGCGGGGGCCGTGGCCAGCGGCTCTCCCGGGGCCTGGGGGTTCCCCGCGGGTTGGGGTCCCCCAGGGGCCGGCTGGGACTGCGGGCCGGGGTCTTCCAGGGCTGCCCGAGGACCTCCGGGCGCCGCGGCTCCTGGCGTGGCCATGCGCTTCGGCCCGGCTCGGCGCACCTTTGCGCTTGGCGAGCTGCGCCCGGGGGCCGCTTGGCGCTCGCTCCGGAGAGGATCGCCCTGCGCTGGAGGCTCTGTCCGGCCCCCTCCCCTCCCCCACCCGTGTGTGTATGTGTGTGTCTGTGTGTAGCGGTCGCAGCAAATGCACGCCACGCGCGTTGCAAGAGTGCAAGGTTGCACCGCCTCCGCGGCCGTTTTGCACGTCAGCCCGTTGCAGCTCCTCCTCCGGCTCCGCGGCGCCGCCTTCGCTGCAGCGGCCGAATGGGGAGCTCTCCAACTGCTCGTTTCTTTTTCTTCCTCTTTCCTTTCCCATCTTTTCCTTCCTTCCTTCTTTCTTTTTTCTTTCTTTCTTCTCCTCCTTCCCTTTCTCTCCCCTCCCCCCCATCCTTTAAGTCACCATATAAAGATTTATGGAAAGATTTAATTGCAAAAAAGTTTGTGAGCCTAAACTTAAGGAGAAGATGTCACCCTTCCAGGGAAGGCAACTGATTGTTGTGAACCACAGCATTTTAATCCCTGGGAATTCTTTTAATTAATTAGAAAAATCATTTATTGGAGCAGGAGACACATTTACTCCCCCTACCAAAAGCCTAATTACTTCCCCAGCAAAAGCAAAAATAATAATATCCCATTTCTTTTAGGTCAATTTGCAATGATTAGTTCACAGAAAAATGATTCTCAGGAAAGCTGCTTCCCAATTTGTTTTAAGTAAATATTAATAAACAGGTGCTATTTATATCTAAACCGAAACTCTGGGATGACTTTCTGAGCTTGGCGGATGCTACTAAAAATAACTAA
The DNA here is from genome assembly GCA_023653725.1 of Bungarus multicinctus. Taxonomy (NCBI): domain Eukaryota; kingdom Metazoa; phylum Chordata; class Lepidosauria; order Squamata; family Elapidae; genus Bungarus; species Bungarus multicinctus. The sequence goes on from CM042842.1 coordinate 1,512,335, forward strand.
TATAATCAACAGCTGATTTCCAGGAAATAAAGAAAAAGAGAGAGAGAGAAAAGAGAGAGAAAGAGAGAAAGGAGAAAGAAAAGAGAGAAAAAGGAAGAAGAGAGAGAGAGAAGAAAAAAGAGAAAGAAAGAGAAAGAAAAGAGAGAAAGAGAAGAAGAAAAAGAGAGAAAGAAAGTAAGAAAGAAAGAAAGAAAGAAAGAAAGAAAGAAAGAAAGAAAGAAAGAAAGAAAAGCATCAACAGCAGACCCTCAAAACAGCCAAGATGGGAGTTTGCTGAAAGCGATGGGGGTCCCTTTTCTGAATCCTTCCTCTGAGACCACCATCTTCCAAGCCCTGTTGAGATGTCACAATGAGATGTGGTAGCATAAGAGGGCCGATCTGGGCTTCCAGCTACTTACTCCACTTCTGGGGGAGGCATCCTGGACCTTCTCTTCAAGTTGCCAAGTTTGACAAAGGTTCCTTTAAGCCAGGGGTCTCCAAACTTGGCTGCTTTAAGACTTGTGGACTTCAGCTCCCAGCTATGCTGGCTGGAGAATTCTGGGAGTTGAAGTCCAACAAGTCTTTAAGCGGCCAAGTTTGGAGACCCCTGCCTTAAAGCAATGTTTGTCAAACTTGGCAACTTGAAGAGAAGTGGACTATCCGGGGAATTCTGGGAGTTGAAGTCCATGAGTCTTAGAGTTGCCACGTTTGGGGACCCCCGTTCTTCTCCAAAGAGGCTGCGAATGTATCGGGCTTTCTGAACTGAACTGAGGCTCCCAAAGCTGATTTCCCAACTGCAGAACCGGGAGAGGCAGCCTTGACTCCAGCCCTGCCGTGCAAACCCCTTGAGATAAGGCCTCCAGACTGCCTGGGGATCCCTCTGCAAATTTGAACGGCCTTTGGTGGAAGAGCTGAAGACACCCGGAGGGGGAGAGATGGAGAGCCTCTCTGCAGATCCAAAGGTCAAGAAGGCCAGGGAGGGGACAGGGCAGCACAAGGGGAAAAAACAGCCAGCTTTTCTGGACTCTGGCAAGCTCACTACGTACACAAAGGAAACCCTCAGACTGCTGTCACTCCAAACAGTTTGATGAAACAAACGGTCGTAAGTCAAAGAGTATCTCCAAGCTTATTGGAAAAACCCAAGTTGGCCATGGTCATCGTGCTTAGGTCAAACCCAAACACACATCATGAGTTTTTTTAGCCTAGCCAAGCAATTATTTTAGCTTTATTTTGCCCCGAGGCCAAACTTCTTTTGTGCTTGTGTGTTTAGGCAACAATAGGTGTTTAGGCAACAACAGCTTTTCAGTTAGAAGTGGACAAGGGGAGGAAGGGCTTGGACACTTGAAGGTTTATTCAACTGTATTAAGAAATAAAAATGGTTAATTGCCACACTTTGGCAGCATTCAAAGGTCTTTTCTTTCCCCCTACTTCCAGCCCAGAGGTGTTTTCCTTTGAGTTTGTAGCAGATGGGCAACAGAGCCTTTAAAAAGTGTGACTGATTTTTTACCATATGTCCTTCCAGATGCTGGAAGAGAAGTGATCTAATGCATTCAATTAACTGGGAAGCCTTCGCATTCAGACTGTGGGAGAGTAAAAATCAAAATCTACTTTTCACTAATTATATTTCCCAGCTGCAGTAAAATAAGCAAAGGCCCAGGTTGTTGTTGTTTAATCTCTCTTCCCTGAATGCTTCTTTAGCAAGCTGGTTCATCATCAACGAATCCGATAACTGGCAATTCTCAACATTTATTGCTGGTTTGCTGAATAGCTGGGTGTCTTAGCCTGGTGTTTTTCAAACTTGGCAAAGAAAGAAGTTGTGGGCGCTGCAACACTGGAGGTTTTAAAGAAGAGATTGGGTTTGTCTGAATGGGGATAGGGTTTTCTGCTTGAGCAGGGGCTGGACTAGAAGACCTTTAGAGGATCCCTTCCAGTTCTGTTCTTCTGACTTCAACTCCTAGAATTCCCTAGCCCAGGGGTCTCCAACCTTGTGGACTTGTGGACTTCAACTCTCAGAATTCCTCAGCCAGCTTTGCTGGCTGAGGAATTCTTGGAGCTGAAGTCCACAAGTCTTAAAGTGGCCACGGTTGGAGAGCCCTGCGGCCTAGCCAACAAACTCCAGTTCAGAGATCAAGTGTCCAAGCTAATCACTAGTTTGACCCCTTTTTTTTTGGCTCCTTGGACCAGTTCCCTCCTCTGCTCACTAACCTCACAGCGTGGTGGGGTCTGAAGTCCCCTATTGTTGCTGATCTGTCAATCTCCTGCCATGCCTCAAACTTAACAAACCAGCCACTTGGTCGGGGAAGCATATTCTCCTCTGAGGAGGTGATTTGTGATAATTTTGCAGGAAGCAATTTGGCAGTAACTTTGAAAACAACAATAACAATAAACCACAGAGGATTAATTATGAGGGCCATAAAATCATTTGAGGCTTTCAAACTTGAAAGTTGGATCCCTGCACTTTCATCCAAACGTCTCTGGAGATTGTCAGTCATCCCAAGGTTGTCCCAAAGGTGTTTCCCCAAATGGCAGCTGGCCTTCCTTCCTTGTGTTTTTTTTTTTTTCTCTTCCCTTGAAAATGTTTTGCTTCTCATCCAAGGTTCTTCCGTTTCACCTAAATTTCCTTCCCCATAAAAAGTCACATCTTTAAATGTGCAGCCCTTCCATTCCACTGAACTGGACCGATGGCCTGGATTCCCACATCTTTTCCAATAGCCCTTCTTCAGAAATAAATTAATGTAGCGGGTTAATTGCCCTTCACCTCTCTTTCATCCCTCAGCCTGGGAAAATGTGGTTGTGTTTTGATTTTTCATTGAGAGCCTAGCAACGTGCTTTCACTGCCTCACTGTTGACATGTGTGCTTCTCTTAAACACAAGGCTTTGGAGTTGGGCCATCAACTCATTGCCCCCTTGAAAAAGTGCAAAGCTGTTTAAAAATCCTGATTTCCAAATGTTTTCTTTAAAAAAAAAAAGAGGAGCGAGTTGCTAGCTCTGGTGTTTGTCAAGCTAAGTGAAGCATGGGTTGGCGGTATGTTATTCCAGCAGAATGCATTCACCGGCACCCCTTCTGAGACACAATTCATCTTATAACTCACAATTCATGACAGGGAGAACAAATAATCAACATAACAGTTTGCCTCCTGGAGTTGTAAGTGCTCCATCGCTGGAGGTTTTCAAGAAAACATTGGCCAACCATTTGTCTGGATGGTATAAGCAGGCTTAACAAACAAACCACAGTTAAGCAAGTAATGACTGATTGTAATGTTTAGACTTAGCTAATGCCAAGCTGGATTGTCAGAATAGGTATTTTTAGAAAGTTTCCTAAAAAGGGATGGAGAAAGCCAATTTTTTTTAAACTCGGAGTTCAATGATGGATGAGCTAGTTAAGAAGAATAACCATCGTGCCCCATGGCAGACTTTCTGTTCCAAAGAGAATTAATCATTACCTCTTAATGAAGAAAATATGTTTTGAAACAGGCAGGACCAACCAAGCTTTGCAAGCCTTGCAGGTTGGCTTCTCCACCTTTGACCAACATCTCCCTGGAGTAGCCTTTGATCTTTCAAGATGCAAAGTCTGGTTCTTGGCACCTCCAGATGCTTCTCTTTAAATTCAGAGAGAAAAAAAGCCTGACTGATCCTGGGGAACAGACCTAACCTTCTGAGTTTTATTTTAATGCTAAATCCCAAGTCAGATTCTGAGGTCAACGTGACCAGCCAACGTTCTCTGATGATCATCAACACCACCTCTGCAAAGTCGCTCAAGGCCACAAGAGTCTTCTAGGCTGTTCTGAACGGGGCTGAGTGGCAGGCTGGCTGAGAAGTCTTCAGAAATATGTAGGCAGTTGACCCCAGAGTCATGGGGATCCTTGACTTAGGAGAAGCACTGACCAAATAGCTTTGCTTTCTCCAGTTCATCCGGGTTATTCACCGAATGTCTTTTCCAGATGGCTTCCCTTGTGGTTTGCTTTCCCATTAATTCTGCTTTTATTATTCCTGCTCAGAAATACCTGGCAAGGAGGGAAAACAGAGCCCCTCTTTGAAGGAGGTGGACGGTTTAGAAATGTGAAAAATAAGTAAATTTAGATTGGATAGATAGATAGATAGATAGATAGATAGATAGATAGATAGATAGATAGATAGATCGGAAGGAAAGAAGAAGAAAAAGAAAGAAATAAGAAAGAAAAGAAAGAAAGAAAAAAAAAGAAGGAAGGAAGGAAATAAGAAAGAAGTAAAATAGCTTATATCTTGGAGGGTAGGGTGGGAAGTGAAACACCCTTTGCTTGAGAAAAGACTTGGCAAAATCTTGCAGGGACCTCCCTGGATCAAAAGGCAATTTATTTCATTCTGTTTCCCCCTCTTCAGTGGATTTGTGACTTAACAGGTGGCAGGTACGGCCTCCTTCTTAGACTGAGCTTAGAAGGTAAATAAGATCAGTTTTAGTTAGTCCTGACCTGAAACCCCGCCAGACAACCGCAGGCCTGGAAGTGAAGCTGAGGAAAGTCAACAGCTTGGAAGTCAACAATGGCCAATTATTTTCACACTGTTGCCAAGAAAACGGTAGGGAGTCCCTCCGTGAAACCGCCTGCACGGAAGCATGGGCACCCGCAGGGGGTCAGAAAAGTCAAGATGGCCACCACACAGGTGCAACGGAAGCTCTGGGTCGGCGCTGCAATTGGGCTCGCAAAGGCCAGCTACAAATGGGCATCCCTAACCGAATGGATCAACGAGATACCTGGCCTAGGCTTCACAGGGCATCGGACGGCACGAGAGAAGGGTGTAAGACGAGAGACAAGCTGATAGGGAAAGGGTGCCCCAAAAGGAGTTCAGAATAGGGGATAAGGTGTATCTTTCCACCAAATCCTTGTGGTCAAGGCAACCCTATAAGATGTCACCTGGGAATGTGTGCGAGACGAAGAGTCCGTTCCCCAAACGAAATGAATGCAGCTGATTGGATTGTAAATAATAACAAGTGGGAAGGCCAGGAGGGAAAGGGAACGTTAACTATGCTATTTGCGCGCGAAAATATCAGAACTGGCTGCGCACCTTCTGTAACCATATTGGTCTAGTAAATTGTAGCCTTGGAGAACAGAAATGTCCCAGAAGTCTTTATTTACTGCACAAACCAAGTTGACATGCTGCTTGTTTGTTTGCGTGTGTTGTACCCTTGTGGATCTCCCCGAGTTGAAGTCCAAATCAGAGGGGATTTTGCCCAAATAGATTTGCAGGGTGCATTGCCCTGGAATCTGCAGCCATCTCTGCACAAAAAGCAATCAGTTCAGAAAAGGTTTTGTCTCTGCTCTGCCACCCGTCCAGTTGGCCCTCCCTGGGGGAGAAGGTTGTGCTGGAATAACGCCCGCTTCTTAAGGAGGGAGATTGCTCAAGCAAAGCAGAGAAAAATATGTCGATCTGGGCTCAGCTGGATTGGCCAAGGGTGAAATCTTAAGGTTCCTTCTGGGTAAAGAGCCCGCAGCTCGCTCCAAACCAGCTGGGTGGACGTGCTAAAGTTGCCCTTTTAGGATCCAGGGTGACTCAAGCTTTCACATTGTCATCACAGAAAAGACAGACTGGGTATTTGCAGAGTCCTTCCTTTGAAGCAAAGAAACTTTCCTCGGAAAGATTTTCCTGGTCATAAATCACAAGCATCTATTTGTGGCTTCTCAAATGAAAACCATCAGGATTAATAGGAAGAGAGTTTTGTTATTTGGAAGCCTTCCACCTCCCTGCAGATCCCGGGTGATTTTCTGTTGAATTCTTTTCGTTTAAGGCAAAAACCGGGGGGAAGAAAAGCATTTTCTGAATTGTCCTTTGGGACAATCTGACGCACAGAGAGTTTAATCAGAATAGAGCTGGAAGGGACCTTGGAGGTCTTCTAGTCCAACCCCCTGCTGAAGTAGGAGACCCTACTGATGCCATTCCAGATAGGTGGCTGTCCAATCTCTTCTTAAAACCTCCAATGGCCCACAACTTCTGAAGGCAAAGTGGTTCCAGTTTGATTCATTCCATAAATGCCCTCGAAACATAGGTCTGATCTTGTGTTTATGCATACAGTTAGTCCTCGACTTAACAACCACTCGTTTAGTGACTGTTGAAAGTTACAATGGCACAGAATAGAACAGAACAGAACAGAATAACAGAATTGGGAGGGACCTTGGAGGTCTTCTAGTCCAACCCCCTTGTGCTGTTCAGACAGTATATAGTTGATTGGGAATTGGGAGCTGTCCCCTTAAAGAAATGCCTCACGGGGGATGTAGTTAATGCCTCATGGGAAATGTAGTTCATGTCATGCGGTCACATCTGTAATCCTGATTGGTCAGTGAATTGACTCTTGATTGGGTTGGGGGAGTTTCCTTTATTCTTGCTTGGACCCCAGTATCGTGCTGGTGTCTCTCCCTTTGCTCCATCGTTATGGGATGAAGATAACTATCTTTTCACACTATGAAGACAACTATGCAAAGATTGGACATTAGATGAATCTCAACATAACTCTGAGTTATACCTCGAGGATGCCTATTACAATCCAATAAAAAGAACTTTGTATGGAAGCCTTTTCAATGTTTAACTTCTTATCTCAAGTATTTGAGAAGATAAATCTTGCTTGGGAAAGACACCCCTACTTATGACTTACGATGTTTCTCACACTTATGACCGTTGACAGCCTCCCTGTGTCACATGATCAAAATTCAGATGCTTGACCATTGGTTCTTGTTTATGATGGTTGCAGCGTCCCCGGATTATGCGATCCCCTTTTGCGGCCATCTGACAAGCAACGTCCAGGGGGAAGCCAGATTCATTTAACAACCGTGTGACTAACTTAACAACTACTTAACGACTGTGCCAGGAAAGTTCCTAGAATGGGGCAAAATTCACTCCATGAATGTCTCCCTTAGCAACATCAATTTTGGACTCAGTGGTGATTGTAAGCCCATATAAGGAAAGCGGTCAGTCTGCTGGATCTTTGGGGATCTCAAAGCTTTCCTCCCTGCTGACCTTTGCATTTTCAACAGGAGAATCCTTTCCAGGCTTGGCCGGAATTGACCATTTCCTCTAAATTGTCCTCCTTGTCTATCCCGGTAGGAAAATTGGGGACAAATGTCCCTTTATGGGGAACGAATCAGCCCCCAAAAGAGAGAGAGGCACTTCTAGTGAAGGTTGTGGTTCTTTTTAACTCCGGAGTCTCCTAGGGCGAAGAATGTGGCTGAGACCGAGCGCCATCCTTCGGGTCAAGCTCCCAGGCCTTCCCAGCTGAGATGACGTCTTTCCCAGCCTCTTTGGAAGTGCAGAAACAGCCTCTGCGGTTGCTCTCTGGCTTGGGCAACCTTTTCCTTCTTGCCAGGAGCATCTGGAGAAGGTGGCATGACAACCGACTCAGAGAGAGGCCGTGTGTTCGCTTCGGTGTTGGATGTATTAGTGGCCCTGTCACAAACTGTTCTCCAGGGGGGCGAGAACACTTTGTTATAAAGCCAAAGGGCCGAAAAGGGAAGGCAATCAAAATGCAAGGACATGAGATCAAAGCTGGATCCTAAAAGGGGGAGGGGGAGGGGAAAGAGAAGAGGAGGGGGGAGAGGAAGGCCTGCTGAAAAAGCAAAGCTCAAAAAACAAAACAAAAAAACCAACAGCAGCACCCAACAACAGTGCAGGTAGCAATGGCTGCAAGAGCTATTTTTAAAAAAGAAAAATATGGAAGGCGTAAACCAATTTGGAGATGTGCTTTGAGAAGCTGGAGGTATCTAATTATAACCTTATCCCAGGAAGGATAAGCTTTGCTTGGCATGAAAAGAAAAGAAGGAAAAGAAAGGAAAGGAGGAGAGGAGAGAAAGAAAAAAGAGAGGAGGAGAAGAGAGGGGAGAGAGAGAAAGGAAGGAAGGAAGGAAGGAAGGAAGGAAGGAAGGAAACGAAAGAAAGAAAGAAAGAAAGAAAGAAAGAAAGAAAGAAAGAAAGAAAGAAAGAAAGAAAGAAAGAAAGAAAGAAAAGAAAAGAAAAGAAAAGAAAAGAAAAGGCATTAGGAGAGCAGCCAAACCAACTTCCTGGGTCTAATGTTGGCTGTTGAAGCCTTCACACAATGTTGCAAAAGGAAACTGGAAACTGGGAAACAAACTAATGTGTGAAGTTGCCTTATTATTTTTATATATTATTGCCTTATTGCCTTTAACCTTAGACTGTCTCCTATTGACCTCCCCCCTTTCCTAAGAGGTCTGTAGGGGGTGTGCATAAGCGCACCAATCGTGCCTACCGTCCCTAGTCCTATTGTTTCTTTTTATTTTTCTTATAAGTATCTATCTCATGTATTCAAAACTATATTTATTCTTATACCTGTATCTTGTAAGCGATTGACAAATCAAAATAAATAAAATAAAAATAAATAAAATATTTGTCTGGCCGCTGTCTCTCTCTTCCCCTTAGCTTTATACAAGTGTGCAAATTGAACTGGTTTTGCACCACGCCACCGCTGGTGAGGCAAGACGGGGTCAGGGTCATGAAACCAATCCAGAAATCCAACAAGACTTAAAGTTGCCCAGTTTGAGAAGCACTGAACTAGACCCAGAAGTATACAGGACTCTTCTCAGAAAAAACTCCTAAGGCAAATGAAACTCCATCATTTGTTTTCTTTAAGGGATGATGACGCACTTAAAAAAAGGAAGGCGGAGCTTCCATTGCATTCTGGCTGCCATCTTGACTCCCCTGACCCTACTCTTCAAAACCTCATTTCTTTGGGAGAAACTTCCCGAATTGGTTCTCCTTGCAAACCCACCTGGAGACGAAGACAGAGGGCCTATTCCTCCATCAGGGTCCCAGAGACACCCCCTCCAACCCTTTTTCTTTCCGTTGTTGGAAGTTACCCCTCTCCTAGGAAAATGAAATATTTTAGGATATATTAAAAAGGCAGAGTATTTCCCCTAAAAAGAGAAGTGGAAACTCAGAAGCAGAAGCTCACCCCCCCACCTTTGTTAATGGGTGGGCCATAAAGGCCTGGGCCAGAGTATTCTACATAACAAAGGCCTCTACCCATCTTGCCACCTGGCCTGGGAAGATTGCATCAGCCAACTCTCAGGTGAACCCATGTGGATCCAGACTACAAAGCCTACAAAGTTAGCTAAGACCCCCACCCCCACCCCACCCCTGGGAGCCTGGCAGCCAATGGGATAAAAATTTTTGCACAGGAACAGGAAACACTAAGGTGGGGCCCACCAGAGAGGACATAACTAAGGGTCTCTCAGCATCTCAGCCTTTCTTTCCCTCCACCCAACATCTGGAAGCACAGGATCATCCTTCTCCCTCTGGAGCTCCAAGCCAGGTGGTCCTGCTGTCCACCATTAAACCATCTTTTCCAAGCAGCCTCCATGTTTCCAGTGTCTTTTTCCCCACTTGCAACTGAACCAACCAACTAAATAGGAGCCAGCAGTGTGCAGCAGCAGCCAAAAGAGCTAATGCAATCCTAAGTTGCATTAACAGAGGGATATAATCAAGATTAAGGGAGGTACTAATACCACTCTATAAAGCCTTAGTAAGACCACACCTAGAGTACTGCATCCAGTTTCGGTCACCACATTATAAAAAAGATGTTGAGACTCTAGAAAAAGTGCACAGAAGAGCAACCAGGATGATGAGAGGACTGGAGGCTAAAACATACAACGAACGGTTGCAGGAACGGGGCTTGGCTAATCTAGGGAAGGACCAGGGGAGACAGGAGAGCAGTCTTCCAATATTTGAGGGGCTGCCACAGGAAGGAAGAGGGTCAAGCTATTTTCTAAAGCATCTGAAGGCCAGACAAGGAATAATGGACGGAAACTGATCCAGGAGAGATTCAACCTGGAAATAAGGAGGAATTTTCTGACAGGGAGAACAATCAACCCATGGAACAGAAGTTGCCTTCGGAAGTTGTGGGAGCTTCATCCCTGGAGGCTTTCAAGAAGAGATTGGAGTGCCATTTGTCAGAAATGGTGCATGGTCTCCCGCTTGGGCAGGGGGTTGGACTAGATGACCTTCCAACTCTGATTATCTGTTATCTGTTAACCCAGAAGGATGTTTCTTCCAACACTGTCCTTCTGCCCTGCTAAGGCCAGCAGGTCAACTGCATCAAGCAGATGCTGCCCCTCTCCCCCGGTATGGAAAACCGAAAGCTTCGTTGGGGGGGAAGAGATCACATCAGCCCTGGACAGGATGTAACCGAAGATCTTCCATGGGAAACGGGCAGCTGCGGGGACTTGACTTGATTAGCCAAAAAAGGAAGAAGAAAAAAGAAAAAGAAGAAAAAAAGAGAAAGGCACAGGATGAATGAGACGTGGCCTAGAGGAAGGGGAGAACAGGGTGATCTTTGTCTCTCTCCGCTTCTGATCGGAGAGCGGGAGCAGGCGGCGCTCGGAAAAACAAGAGGAGGGTTTAATGCCCGCCTGTTCGAGAACAGAAGTGGCCTTAGACAGAAGGAGGGTTCCCTGCGGCCCTCATCCCTCTCAGGATGCAGTGAAAGGAGAGGAGGCAGGAGGGGGAGGAAGCACATCAGCCACGCCAGGCAAGTCTGTGGTTTCTTCCCCCAACCCACAGAACTTTAACTTTAGACCAGGGCCCCCCAAACTTGGCCACTTTCAGACTGGTGGACTTCAACTCCCAGAATTCTCCAGCCAGCATAGCTTACTCTCTTGCGATCCCTTCCTCTGCAATCTCTCTCCATTTTAGGAGATTAAGAGAGAGAAAAAGCAGGCATAGCTGGCTGGAGAATTCTGGGCGTTGACGTCCACCAGTCTTAAAGTGGCCAAGTTTGGGGACCTCTGCCCATGAGCCATGGTTTACTTGCAGGTCAGAATTGGCTGGGTTCGTCCATCAGAATAAAGCTGGGTGACTCTGTCTTCACCGTCTCTAAGTTGGGTGGAAGCAAACTTCTCTCTAGGGCTCGAGGGACCCTCCAAGACCAATGGCTCATCCTTGCAGGCTGACTCTGCCCACAGACTGGAGTTTGATCCTGACCCACGCAAGGTTGATTCAGCTTTCCATCACTTCCGAGTTGGGTAAAACAAGGACCCCAATTGTTGGGGGCAAGAGGCTAACTCTGTAAATCGCTTAGAGGGGGCTGTAAAAGCATTGTGAAGTGGTATATATGTCTAAGTGGGAAGGAATGAGTGAGTGAGTGAGTGAGGGAGGGAGGGAGGGAGGAAGGGAGGAAGGAAGGAAGGAAGGGAGGAAGGAAGGAAGGAAGGAAGGAAGGAGGGGAGGAAGGTAGAAGGGAGGGAAGGGCCATGGTGGCGCAGTGGTTAGAATTACCGACAAACTGCTCACTGCCAGGGGTTTGATTCTGACTGGCTCCAGGTTGACTCAGCCTTCCATCCTTCCAAGGTGGGTAAAATGAGGACCCAGATTGTTGGAGGGGTAAATTGGCTGGCTCTGTATACTGCTTAGAGAGGGCTGGAAATCACTATGGGGGCGTATATAATCCTAAATGTTATTGCCCTCTCTGGCTTAGAAACGATGACAAGTCTTTGAGAAGAAGAGGGCAGAACCTCAATCCCCTTTGAAACTTTGGTCCTCCTGAAGGCCTCCCTGGTTGAAAGTCGTGGGCTCTCATCCTGACTCTAGGAGGGAGGCGAGGCGGGCATTGCCGTGCCATCCCCAGCTTGCGGCCATCGTCTTTAATCAGTGCGGAGAGACCTTGAGCACGAAATCCACAGAGTGGACTTCTGCGCGCTGGGAGGACGCGAAGAGCCCTGCCGAGAACGTTCTGAATCCCACTGCAAGGATATCATGCTTTTTGGGGCGTTCTCATGCGCGGCTCCTTGTAGATTAGCGGGGGGGGGGGGGATGACTTGTTCAGCCCTGTTGAAAAGCAATTAGTCCGTCTTCTCTTTGTGATTCAAACTCCTGGGGGATTTGCCTTTCGGTGCCAGCTCAGCTGCTTCAGGACGGGACAGGGCCTGAGGGCAATGGCTCAGCTTCTCAAGAACTTGGTTGGAGAAGGGGGTGGGTGGGTGGGACCGGAAGGCCTGATCCCCACAGCCACTGTTTTAATTCATGCTCAGCATTCTTCCCTGGAGGGTTGGTATTTTTCTTTCTTGGGCCAGCTGTAAGGAGAAGGAAATGCTTGGATTATATATATATATATATATATATGTATGTATGTATGTATGTATGTATGTATGTATGTATGTATGTTTGTTCATTCATTTGGTTTGTCAATTTCTTACAAGATAATAGGTATAAGTAAAAACATAGTTATGAATACATGGATGCATATAAGAAAAATAAAAATAAATAAAAGAAACATTAGGAGAGGGACGGCAGGCACGTTGGTGCGCTTATGCACGCCCCCTACAGATCTCTTAGGAAAGTGTGGAGGTCAATAGTAAACAGTCTAAGGTTAAAGTTTTGGGGGTTTGGGGAAGATTTGGGGATTTTGGACTGTTGTGTTGAATGTCCTGAGTGAAGTTGGAAAGGAAGGACCAGGAGCCGATTGAATGCAAGAGAGGGGTGGATTACAATTTGGAATCTGACAGATGCCACACTGGCCCAAAAACACATCCATATGAGAACACTTTGGAGAACCCAAACAAAATCTCGTTTTCTTCCATCCATCCATCCATCCATCCATCCATCCATCCATCCAATGCATAGGAGACAGTTCTTCACTGCATCACAATAGCTGCCACTGCACATACCCAACCATTAACAGTTCCGACAACACAACAAGATTTTTCATTGAAATATCTCTGGATACAAACACAAAACTGGCCAAATCATCTTCATTTAATGACCCCATAATCCCTTGCGGGGTGGAGTCTGTGCAACTGAATGGCGCTAGCAGAGTGTTTGAATGGCCGGATGCCCTTCCTGTCGCTAGTGTGGAGTTTTGTTCAGCAGATAGAATCTCAGTGTGCCCAGAGAGAGAAATTTATCTGCCTCTACCGAGGATTGAACTCACTGGCCAAATATGGTGTCCAATTGTCTTCTCTTTTTTTTTTTAAAAAAAAGAACAAATACAAGAAGGAAAATTAAGCCACGGATGCTTTCTAAATGACCGCAGTGTCTTATGCCTCTTACACCAACATGGCCAAGGTTCACACTTTTTGGAGTGGATCTAACATGTTACACCCTCTCCTTAATTAAAACGCTGGTGATTTGAACATGTTTTCCAAAAGAACAGTAACCCAAGTTGGTCGTTTTGTGGGGGGGACGGGGACGACGACACCCCACAATTTCTGGTGCTCTCTCTCCGCTTCATGGTCACGTAGCTTTGGCGAATCAAATTACACGAGTTTGCTTTTGGGAGCCACCAGAATCCACGATGCATCTTCATCCCCAGGACCCTTTGTGTGCCAATCTCTCCAAAGCGTTGGCTGAGTTTTTGGCTCGTGCCACCCACTCCACCCCCTGGGTGATCGGAGCTTGGCATGAAGAAGAGACATGCCTGGTCTTTCTGAAGGTCAAAAGCTCTTGCTGGGTGGGGAGGGATAGAAAAGTCTTTGCTGGCAAAGCTCCCCACCCCCACCCTCAAGGTTTGAAGGATTCCAAACAATGATTATGAAGGAAGATATACCTGCCTAAAGCGGAGAGAGAGGACCACAGAGTCACTGGAAAAGAACAGCCAGTCCAGGGCCACCAAGAGAAAGAGGCAAAGGAGATAGAGCAGGATTCACTTCATGGAGAGATCAGGTGGCTGCAGAAGGCCTTGGAGGACACGATGGGATGAGCTCAAAGCTCAACTGCGTTTGCAGCCGGTTTCATAAGGATTCTGTGGAGAGGAACACGGTGTTAAAGTGAGGGCCATTGGTATCCTGAGATGGGAGGTGCATTCAGCCCCGACCAGCGAGATAAGAATGAGATCAGCCCATGCAAGGTCAGGGGAGGGGGAGGAGGAAGAGGAGGATGAGGAGGAGAAAAGAAGGAGAAGGAGAAGAAGGAGAAGAAAAAGAAGAAGAGGAGGAGGAGGGGAAAAGAAGAGGAAGAAGGAGAAGGAGAAGAAGGAGAAGGAGGAGGAGGAGAAAAGAGAAAGAAGGAGGAGGAAGAGGAGGAGGAGAAGAAGAAGAAGAGGAGGAGGAGGGGAGGGGAGGAGGAGGAGAAAAAAAGAGGAAGAAGGAAAAGGAAAAGGAAAAGAGGAGGAGGAGGAGAAAGAGAAAGAGAAAGAAAAGGACGAGGAAGAGGAAGAAGAGGAGGAAGAGAATAAGAATAAGAGGAGGAGGAGCAGGAGGAGAAGAAAAGAAGAGGAAGACCCCAACAGCATCCCTTAAAAAAAAGCCATTCTGGAAATTCAGCTTTAGCCGACGGCGTGATCTTCTGTGGCCTCCTGGCCTCATCACGGGCACTGCCAAGCATGACACTTGCGGTCCATGAGGTTAATGAGGTTGTTGTCCCAGCACGAGACCAGAGTCACTTTTAGGAATGGGTACTTTGCCCCGTGATACAAGGCGGTGAAGGGCCAAGAAAATGCCGAACCTTGGTCCCAGAGCGGCTCAGGTGACACCCAGCTGGGGATTCTGAAATTTTCCCTCCTGCCCACTCAATGAACCCTGGGGTGCCATTTCTGCTAACAAGACAAGCACAGGCCGGTTACCCAACACAAAATACCCCTGGTTTTCGAAAAGCAAGTGATTTTGTTGGAAATTTTTTTTAAAAATTAAATCCTATATTTATTTTAGCCATTTTTTGACAGGCAACAAGGCTCCCAACATCAGCTCCGCCTGAAATGCAAGATCTTATTAAAACAGCAAACATTATTTGAAAAAACAAAAAACTCTGGGTCTGGTTTTTCCTCCTCACCAGTCAGTTTCTTTGCATCCTGACCCAGTTCTTGAAACAGCCTCTGTCTAATGAGAGTAGAATCTATTCTCAGCTTGGGAAGTTGCTAAAACAGTGCCTATAATTCAATCTTGCCTCATTTAAATTACAGAAGAAAAATAAGTTAGGCCTGCTGAAGCATCTCTTAAGATACCAGTTGTTGGATTTTTGTAATGCAATAGCAGAAGGATAATTCATCAAGACGTTCTCTGCGGCATTAATTAATTTCAGTTTCTTCTGCAAATCTGAATATACTCTAGGGAAGCCCGTATGCTAATTCTGTTATTATTTTTTCTGTAATTTTTGTAAATATCTGCTGACCGCAGTTATTTCATGGAGTGTCCCAAAGTCTAAGAAGACCACAATAAATACAAAGAAATTGTTCTCACAACTTTTGGTGAACTTCTAGAAGAAGCATTGATTGCCAAGGTGGCGTTTGGTGAAACTTTAAAATACAATCCTCTCCTTTTCCAAAATTTGCACGCTTCCAAAAACCTAGATCTAGTTCAAATATTGAAATCTAGATCTAGTTCAAATATTGATCCTATGATTTTTCAACCCTTGGCTTTTATTTCATATAGAAAATATAGTTCTATTTACATATTTGAGGGAGTAAAAAGGTCTTTTCTTCCAGGACGAGATTAGATGTCATGCCATGTATCCTGTGGCAAAACGTATTTATTTTTTTAGGAAAATCAGCCAATCTCAAAGACCAGCCAAGTCATGTCAGGATCAGCCCAGCAGAGGAAATACACAGGTTTATCCCCAGATGTTTGCAAACAGATTTTGCAAACATTTGTACAGTGTTTGTCCCTGACCTCATTTTTTTCACCGGTGACTTCTTGAGCCAAGTCTGGTTTTGCCCGAATTCCGGTAATTGCCGTTTGCTTTGCAATCTCTAATACAGGAACAACTGAGATATTTTTGTATTTACAAGGCCGGCAAAGTCTTAGGCCCGTGCGCCATGTGAATGAAGTCCGCGAGGCGGGAGGAAGTGAGAAGGGGATGAAATTCTTTTTTATACAGGAGTGTTTTGAAAGGCATGAGAAGGTGTATTGATTTAATATAATCATCCTCACCTCCTTCCAGCCTTCAGCTCCCTTGCTGTGTGGTTTTCTAGGCAGACTGAGAGTTTGGGCAGAGAAGAAAGAAAGAAAGAAAGAAAGAAAGAAAGAAAGAAAGAAAGAAAGAAAGAAAGGAAGGAAGGAAGAACGAAAGAAAGAAAGAAAGAAAGAAAGAAAGAAAGAAAGAAAGAAAGAAAGAAAGAAAGAAAGAAAAGCGTTGATGGAAAGAGGCCAGTATTAAAAGCACAGAAAACTCAACTCTCCTTAATTATCCTGACAAAAGTCAGGCTTTCGAAGATTAAGGTGAGTTCCAGCGAAGTTCAGGTGGGACCAAGCAGCCCTTGCACGTGGCATGGCTGGGCCACGTGAAAATATATCTTGCACAGATATTTTTTTGCCCTCTCTAAGGGTGGCTCTGCAAGCTCTCCATCCATGGCCGCTATTGGGAACAGAATTTCCATTGCTAAACAAGGTGGTTGTTCACTGGGTCATGCCCAATTTTATGACCTTCTTTGCTATAGTTGTAAAGTGAATCATGGGGTCACTAAGTGAATCCAGGTCCCTCCATTGGCTTTGCTTGTCGGAGGTTGGCTGGGAAAGTCACAAATGGAGACCATGCGATCCTAATATGATTTGATTGCTTATTGTACCTATGACTATTATTAAGTGTTGTACTTTATGATTCTTGACTGTTGACGAATGTCTCTTTTCTTTTATGTACACTGAGAGCGTTTGCACCAAAGGCAAATTCCTTGTCTGTCCAACCACACTTGGCCAATAAAGAATTCTATTCTATTCTATTATTCTATTCTCGGGATGGTGCAACTGAACTATGCATCTTGCTTATGATAAATAGTTTAGGCTATCCTATGAACACACACAGAATAGCCAAAAAACAGAATAACAGAAATGGAAGGGACCTTGGAGGTCTTCTAGTCCAACTCTCTGCTCACACAGGAGACCATTGCAGACAAATGGTTGTTCCAATCTCTGTCCAATCAAGGAGAGAAGCAACCTGGAATTAAGGAGAAATTTCCTGGCCATGAAAACAATCAGTGGAACAGCTTGGCTCCAGAAGTTGCAGGTGCTCCATCACTGGAGGTTTTCAAGAAGAAATTGGACAGCCACCTGTCTGAAATGGTATATAAGGTCTCCTGTTTGAACTGGGGGTTGGACTAGAAGACCTCCAAGGTCCCTTCCAAGTGTGATTCTGCATGTGACAGCATTACCCTCATCCTGCAAGATGGAATTACCTCTATGAAGATTCTCAGGTCATGGTTGTATCAACAGCGGTTTTCATTTTGAAGAGGGAACTGGGTTAATTTTCTGAGGAAAAACAAAACTTCACCAGTTGTACCGGATGCTGTGGGAGACAGAAGGGCAGTTAAGCTTCCAGCATAGGAAACGAAGAAGCGTTTTGCTTTTCCTGGGAGGGGAAAAAAATCCATCCAGTTGCCCTTTCAAAATAAAAACCACTTTTGATGCAAGATGGAATTGTTTCAGAGGTCTCCAAACTTGTCAACTTTAAGACTTGTGGACTTCAACTTCCAGAATTCTCCAGCCAGCTATGGAGAATTCTGGGAGTTGCCAGCTAGCTATATGGAGAATTCTGGGAGTTGAAGTCCACAAGTCTTAAAGTTGACAAGTTTGGAGACCTCTGGTCTACCCCAACGTTACACAGTCCATGGCGTTCTGTCACTGCGTCCCCTGTATCAGAAAGGACCTTGCATCTTTTCATGGGACATTAAACTCTCCAATTGGCCTCCAGTTCTCATTTTGTGGTCTGGGACGCCACAGCCAGCTTCCACTGCAATTGTCTGGAAACCTTTGAAGGCCAGCAAAGTTTGCAGAAGCAAAGATCCTTGAGACAAGAAAGGGTTGTTGCCGGTTGTTTGTTGTTGCTGTTTGTCTGGGCTAGCAAAGGCCTTTCTGGGCAAAGGGCCATCTGCCAAGGAGGACTGTGTTTATCTGGCCCAGAAGATATTTTGGCTGAGATGCTCTGCGGATGCTTTCAAGCCGTCCCAGGGGCCGATAGGCAGGGATTCTCCTGGGCTTGGCAGGTTGACATGACCCTGGTGGAGGGAGGGGGAGATAGCAGTCGGTTGCAACATCGGTCCAAGGTTGGTTTTGTAACGAGGGAAGTGGGAAATTGCTGAGCTGATTTTGAGAAGGGAGATGCTTCCCTGAATCTCTTATCCGTGGATTTGAGCATCAGGAAAATCACCAGATGTTCCTACAACATGATTGAGTCAATTTGTTGTTCTCTTCCTTCATGAACTCTTCATGCCAGAAGCAGGACACCTCATGATGACGTAGTCAAATTCCTTCCTTCCTTCCTTCCTTCCTTCCTTCCTTCCTTCCTTCCTTCCTTCCTTCCTTCCTTCCTTCCTTCCTTCCTTCCTTCCTTCTTTCCTTCCTCCTCTCTGTTTCTTCCCTTCCTTCCTTCCTGCTTCTTTCCTTCTTCCTTCCTTCCTCCCTCCCTCCTCCCTTCCTCTTGACTTCTTTCCTTCTTTCCTTTCCTTCCTTTGTTTTGAAATGTGGGAAATGACACCTTTGATTTCTTTTATTCCTCTAATCATTTTAGCCTGATTCTTCCTTTTGCTGCATTTGTACATGCTAGTCCATGCCAAGCTGTTTTGTTTTATTTTAATCCTGTTCTCTTCCTTATCACTGCGTTTTGCAATCCTGAACTGAGACCAAGCATTGATTACCAATAAAGCAGCATTTTTGAGATTACAGAACTGGGAGGAGAAAGTACGGAACACGGAGTTAGCAGCTGCATGTTTCAGAAATAACAGATTAAATGTCTTCACAGCATAACTAGGGAGTGTAAATTTGCTTAGAGCTTATGGTTAGCTATTGGCATTGTTCACGCTAACCTTTGGCACACACAATGTCGGTGTGTAGCATGGCCTACAATATTAGACAGAGATAAAGGTGTGTACTGCCTTTTTATGCATCTTGTTGATCCTTCTTCCTTCCTGGAGTATCACAGCATTGTAACTAAGCAGGGCACAGAACAGACTGTTTTCAGGATACGTAAGCCTTCAGGTAGGCTGACCCTGACTGTGGCTCAGCCTGACCCAAAATGTTGGCTTTCCTCAAGACATGACAACTAGGAAAAAAATAGTATTCCCATGATCCACTTTTTTTTTAATCTGACATCCTTCCTTCCTTCCTTCCTTCCTTCCTTCCTTCCTTCCTTCCTTCCTTCCTTCCTTCCTTCCTTCCTTCCTTTCCTTCCTTCCTTCTTTTCTTTCTTTCTTTCTTTTTCTTTCTTCCTCTTCCTTCTCTTTCCTTTCCCTTCCCTTCCCTTTCCCTTCCTTCCGTCCTTCCTTCCTTCCTTTCTTCCTTCCTTCCTTTCCTTTCCTTTCCTTTCCTTTCCTTTCCTTTCCTTTCCTTTCCTTTCCTTTCCTTTCCTTTCCTTTCCTTTCCTTTCCTTTCCTTTCCTTTCCCTCTCTTTCAAAGAGATTGAGAATTAAGCTCTCTCTGTTCCAGGACAAATCCTGAACTTGGTTATGCTTCCATGATCTGGCATTGAGGATAATAATAATAATAACAATAATAATAATAATAGAAAAAGAATCCCAGTCATTTTCATAAACGATTGTCCTTGAAGACTGCGGATTTATGCAACTTTCCAAAAGCGAAGGGAAAAAGGAAGGTGACAAAGAGATGCGATTCCTCCTCCATAGCTGTTGGATAACATTTTTTAGTTTTTGTCCTGAGGATAATGGGAGAAGTTTAAAAAGTTCATTTGAAGAGTCTGCAAGGCTGTGGGCTGAAATGCGTAGAGGTTGAATAGTTTTTATGCCCCGTTGTATGCCTGTGTTGTGTATATACAAAAAAATTGGTTTTTCCCTTAGCCATCCATGACGATGAGCTTCACAACTAATGAGTTAAACCCAGTAAACATCCCTTTTAGTGTGGGCGAAAACAACAGTGGAAAATCTTTCTCTCGTGACCCTTTTGAGCGCAGAGGAAATTTTCTTCAGGAAATAATAGCAATTATTTATCCCAAATCTTCTCGGTACAAAGCCCTCCTGCTATCTCAAGCTATTCTTTGTCCAACCGCCTTTATATAGGACAACACAACTTGTTCTAAGGTGAGTGTGTATGTGCACACACAAACGTACCATTAACGGGCAGAAAAAAGGATAAAAATTTGTTGAAAGATGCCTCCGGGGTTGGATCTTTTAAAAAATAAGTTGAGAATAAAAAGTGTTTTCCCGATAGCCTTTTTTTTTTTCTTCCAGGCCAGAGAGCTAAAGTTAGCAAGTTTTATTCTGAAGATGTGGGAGAGGAAGGCTGGTGACCTGATCCGCACATGCCGCAGAAACCTACAGGAATGATCCTCACGGAAGGATCAAGTGGACTAGAAACTTATTTCTAGCTTTACCAGAATGGAGGGTCCTCTCCTTCCTTCCTAAGGATGTAAAAAAGAAAACTCTAATAACTCTAATGCCATTAACTTGCCTAGAGTTATTCTCTCTGGTAAGATGGTCAGCCAATAAACTAGATTAAAAAAAAATAAAACAATAAAATAAAATATAAAATAATTATAAAATAAAATAAATAAAATAAAAAATGAAATAAATATTTTATTTTATTTTATTATTTTATTTATTTTAAAAGTATTTGTTTATTTTAAAATAATAAAATAAATAAAATAATAAAAACATCCCTAACTTTTCCACCAGTTTGAGTTCCATGGGATGACTTCCTGGGAATTTTCTCTACCTTAAATCGCTGGGTTAATTTCTTGCCTTGCATATCTCGATGCAAAAAAGAAAAACCAAGAGAGAGAAAGAGAGCATCAAGTTCCACTCTTAATCATCCTGAGAACAAGGACAAATGAATTTTGCACGATGGGTCGTATATTATACGAGAGGAAGAACTTTAGTAAGATGGTTTGATAGGAACTAAATCATTCAGATCAGTTATAATGGACTTTAACCAGTTTATCGCCCTGAAACTTTTACACACACTGGTTGTTTATTGGTTGGGTTGATATCTCCCCTTCCATAGGGTCAGGTATTGGGGAGCTCCCTGTTCCTATTTTTTCCCCACAACACAGAGGTGATCTTCAGCCAGTTCTAACCAGTTCTGGAGAACCGGTAGTGGAAATTCTGAGTAGTTTGGAGAACCAGCCAATCCCACCTCTGACTGGCCCCGCCCCCATCTCTTCTCTGCCTCCCATGGAGTCCCAGCTGATTGGCTGGATCTCCTTTGGTTGCCCTGCCCAGGAGAATGGAGCTGGAAAGCAGGTTAGTGGGGTGGGGAAGGAATGGGGATTTTGCAGTGTCCTTCCACTGCCATGCCCACCAAGCCACACGAACCAAACCAGGCCTTGGCCCACCAAGCCACGCCCACAGAACCGGTAGTAAAAAAAATTGAATCCCACCACTGCCACAACAGCCTTGTGAGGTAAGCTGGGGAGAGAGTGGGAGGGAGAGAGAGAGAGAAAGAGAGAAAGACAGAGAAACAGAGAGAAAGAAAGAAAGAGAAAGAAAAGGAGAGAAAGAAAGAAAGAAAGAAAGAAAGAAAGAAAGAAAGAAAGAAAGAAAGAAAGAAAGAAAGAAAGAAAGAAAGAAAGAAAGAAAGAAAGAAAGAAAGAAAAAAGAGAGAGAATTGGCTCAAATTTACCCAGGGAATGTGAGGTCATCTTTGATTTACAACCATTTATTTAGTGAGCATTCAAAGTTACAACGACACTGAAAAAAAGAAAGGCGACTTACAACTGATCCTCATACTTACAGCCAACACAGGGTTCCCCACACACAGTCAAAACCCCGACACTTGGAAACTGTGTTTACAATGGTTATGGTGTCCCAGAGTCCCAGAACTTAAGCCAGATTAGTTTAACAACTGTGTAATTGACTTAATGATCACATTGGTTCACTTTTGGGTATGTGAACTTCTAGGGAATTCAGGGCTGGCTGGGGGATTCTGGGAGTTGGAGTCCACAATCTGAAACACTGAGATATGTTGGACTAGAATCTCCTGTTCTCCATGCTCACCGCTCTGTTGACTGTTCAGCCGCAGACCTTCGATGGGACATTGGTTGGTTCTTGATGGTCTTGCAATCCATCTGCCTTGGTTGCAACTTTGAACCCTTAGAAGAATAACAAGAGGGACCTTGGAGGTCTTCTAGTCCAGGGGTCACCAACCTTTTGGACCTCAGGGACCACCAAACTCATAATTTTAGATCCCAGGGACCACTAACTCGTTTTATGGGCGTGGCCTATTTAGTGGGTGCGGCTAGGTGGTCATGTGACTGGCTGGGCATGGCTTGTATGTAAATATTATAAATATTTATATAAATATTGAATTTTTTTATTAAAAAAGCAACTTTTATCCAAAATCAGGCAAAGCAGGCAGATTGAGTTGCTCACAGAATCATTCAGTGATCTATCTATCTGCCATCGACTAGCTCAGTCTCTCAAATTTGCTTGCCATGAGTCTGCACTGAATTTGCTTGCAAGCAAACCTTCAATCCTAAGGTTGGTTTGGCTGTGCTTAGCTAGAAAGCAAGAAATCCAACTGTTTTCTGCTTCCTAGCTAATCTAAATCTCCCAGCGCAGCAGAACAGATGATGGTCAGAAAAAGGAAAAATAGCAATTTAGCAGGCAAGTTTACCGGGTAAGGAGTGAGTGGGCAGGGAGGGTTCCTGCGGGCCATGTGGGCGGTGCAGCCTTGTGTTTCTGCGCAACCTGGATTAATTGCTTTGTGGGGGTGCTCTGGGGGTGAGATTTCTCCGCGGCCCACCCAAATTTTCTCACGGCCCACCAGTGGGCTGCGGCCCACTGATTGGCGACTGCTGTTCTAGTCCTACCCCCCTGCTCAGGCAGGAAAGAGCCAGCCCGCTTTCATGTGTGTGTGTATCTGTGTGTGTGTTTGTGTGTGTGTGTGTTGGATTGTGTGGTCCCCTTCTACATCATCCAAGGTTTGCCTGGCTTGATTGTTTGAAGAGCCCTGGTTCCTCTTTTGAAACTGTTTTTATTTCCTCCTCTTTCCTGGAACTGCTCTGCCTACACACTTACAAACCTTTCTTTTGGTTTTGGTTTAACACCAGTTTATGCAAAGCAGTCTTGCTTCAAAATACCCCAAGCTGAGAAGCAGGTGTTTTTTTTCCCCAATTGCAGTTTGGATCCACAAACAAATCCTCCATTATTATTACTTTTTTCCCGTAACTGCACATCTTATCTCTCTGCCAGCGAGAAAGCCACCCTGGAAGCACCATAAACATAGAGCTGATGAACAGCCCTGTCAGATAAAACTAGGGATAAAACAGTCAGATAACGCAGGTAAAAATCCCTTCTCGGGAAATGGACCAGCCAGGTGGGGAACTTCACCCGGTGAATATATTGGCTTTAATGGGTCAGCTGTCCCCGGCAACTTGATTGATAACCCTAATCTATCGTAGTTCACATTCTTGGCTGATCAGACTCAATACTTGTTTCCCCCAAAGCAAAAGGACTTGCGAAGGTTGTGATTGATGTATCATCAACGGAGGTCTCTAACCCAAGGGAGAGGCAAATCATGGGCAATGCCAAAAATCTCCTGGGGGTGGGCTGCGTTGGTTGTCCTCAACTTATAACCACAATCTTTTTATTTATTTATTTATTTATTTTATTTATTTATTTTGTCAAGCAATTATAAGATAACAGGTATAAGTATAAACATAGTTATGGATACATGAAATGGATACATATAAGAAAAATAAAAGAAATGAAAAGAAAAGAAACAATAGGAGAGGGACGGTAGGCACGTTGGTGCGCTTATGCACGCCCCCTACAGACCTCCTAGGAAAGGGGTGAGCTCAATAATAGACAGTCTAAGGTTAAAGTTTTTGGGGTTTGGGGAAGAGACCACAGAGTCAGGTAGAGTATTCCAGACATTGACCACTCTGTTGCTGAAGTCGTATTTCCTGTAATCAAGTTTGGTGTCATTAACCTTGAGTTTGTATCTATTGTGTGCTCTTGTGCTGTTATAGTTGAAGCTGAAGTATTCATTGACAGGTAGGACATTGCAATGTATGATTTTATATACTATACTTAGATCGAACCGAAGGCGGCGTAGTTCTAGGTTTTCTAGATCTGGTGGCATAAGGTATCTTCATTTAACATCTTCTTTTAACGACCCCATAATCCCTTGCGGGGTGGAGTCTGAGCAACTGAATAGAGGTAGAATAGAGTATTTTAATGGCCGGATGCCTTTGCTGTTGCCAGTGCAGAGTTTATGTTCGGCAGATATATCCTCAGAAATATCCGCCTCTACCTAGGATGGAACTCACAGCCTCCTGACTGTGAGGTGAGAGCTCACTCCTGACTTACCACCACAATGGTGCCCCAAATTTCTGTCACTGAGCAAGGCTTAAGGTTACGGTTAAGCGAGCTTTCCCCCATTTTGTGACCTTCTTTGCAGCAATTGTTAAATAACACGGTCGTTGAGTGAATCTGGTTTCCCCGTTGACTTTGCTGGGCAGAAGGTGGCAAAAGGGGGACCATGTGACACCCCCTCCCCTTCCAGGACGCTGCAACCATACTAAGTACTTGCCAGTTGCCAAGCATCTGAATTTTGATCACGTGACTAGGGGGATCGTAATTCTGAAGAGTGGTCCTCTCCTATGTCATTCTTTTCAGTGCCATTGTAACTTTGAACGGTCACTAAATGAACTCTGGTAAGTTGAGGGCTTTCTCTGTTTAAGCTTAATAAAAGCTGGGGTTGTCAGCCTGGGAGAAGATCCAGGGGAGACATGTTTGCAGTTTTGAATTCCTTCAAAGGGCTGGAGAGCATCCTTGTTTTCACCTGATCTGGAAGGAAAGACAAGAAGCAACAATGGGTTTTTTTCCCCTTCCTCTTCTTCCTCTTCTCTTCCTCCTCTTCCTCCTCTGCCTCCACCTATTTCCCCCAAAGGTATTTAGACATGAGATGGTCTCCAGCCTTCCACCTCTGATGGTTCGTTCTGTGGTGGAGTTGGCTCCACCTCTTACCTGGCCGATGAATCCCCTCCCATCGAGGTGCATTGCTAAGACTTCTTCCCTTTGCCTTCACCTTTCCTCTTCTTTGTAAGGCTTCAGTTTCTCCCTGGACTGTAAAAATACCTGCCCGGGGAGTGCCCCCCCCCAACGCAGCAGGGTTCTCATTTTATGTCTCCTGCGGGCTCTCGCACAGTGGGAATTTACTGTACATTTGACCTGCCCAGCGTTGAGTGCAAATGAACTCGGATGGCTTTTCTTTGAGATCAGCTTTGTTTTCCAGGAGGATTTGTAAAGTGGGTCAGTGTTATTGTCGCAACGTAAGTGACTTTTTCCCCCCAAAACAAAAATAACTCAAATTATGTCCCTATAAAAATACAGGATATTGATGAGGAACACGTGGAAGGCTCCAATTTTGATTTTTGAGGCCTTTGCAACTTGGAGGCTTCAAGATTTGACACAGAAAATAAACCTCTCTCTCTCTCTCTCTCTCTCTCTCTCTCTCACACACACACACACACACATCTATCTATCATCTCTATCATCTATCTATCCATCCATCCATCTATCCATCCATCCATCTAGCCAGCTAGCTATCATCTATCTTATCTATCTTATCTTTCTCTCTCTCTCTCTCTCTCTTTCTCTCTCTATCCATCATCTCTTTCAATCTATCTCATCATTATCTATCTATCTCATTATCTATCTATCTATCTATCTATCTATCTATCTATCTATCTATCTATCTATCTATCTATGCATCTATGCATCTATCTATCTATCTATCTATCTATCTATCTATCTATCTATCTATCTATCTATCTATCTATCTATCTATCTATCTATCTATCTATCTATCTATCTATCTATCTATCTATCTATCTATCTATCTATGCATCTATGCATCTATCTATCTATCCATCTATCTATCTATCTATCTATCTATCTATCTATCTATCTATCTATCTATCTATCTATCTATCTATCTATCTATCTATCTCGTTATTTGTCTGTCTGTCTAGCACCTACCTACTTATCTACTTATTTGTTAAATGTACATGTTGCCTATCTCACTATCAGGCGATTCATCTTCAAATGTGAATCTGGAACTCAGTTAAGCCTTTTCAAACCCTGATTGTGGCCAAAGCGGCTTCGGTTCCCACCATCCTTAGGCAGCATGGGTCATGATTCACAATCCACACAAGGGTTGAGAGAACTGTTGGGGCTGCCAATCCTGACCTGGTTGGGCGGGGAATTGTGGGAGTTGAAGTCCACCCTTCTTAAGGTTGCCAAAAAAAAAAAACCTGATCTGGATCCATAACTT
Organism: Bungarus multicinctus; assembly: GCA_023653725.1. Lineage (NCBI taxonomy): Eukaryota > Metazoa > Chordata > Lepidosauria > Squamata > Elapidae > Bungarus > Bungarus multicinctus. The sequence continues at coordinate 1,538,437 of CM042842.1, forward strand.
TCCAACCAGCCTCTCCGCTCCACAAGGAAGTTCTCTAGAAAACGTGGAGAGCAGAATTTTTAACGTCTAATCACTCTCTTTAAAAGCTCCTTTTGGTTTCTACCCATCGGATGGTTGTTAGAAGCTGCCAATCAAGTGAAATAAGAATTTAAGAAATTACTTTGGAGGTCAACTGCCATCCAATCGAGTCGAACCCACCAAGATTTCAGAGTCCTGGTCTTCCCTCTCTACCTTTCCTGGGACTTTTTTTAGAAAGATTTTTTTGTTCTTCTTTGGCCCAGAGAAACCATGGCAGGCTGCTTCAGTCAACCGGGGATTTAAAAAATGGGACAATAAATATCTTTTTTTCCCTTTCCACTTAGCCGCCTACAAGCACAAAGTAGGTCAGAAGTTTTGCAGTTGCTCGCCTCTGTTCATAAACACAGATCAAAACAGAAAAAAATATGAGAGCATGTTATGTCTGTGGAAAAGTCAATTTGGTTTGTGTTTACCGATTCTTCTTTTATGGAGGAGCAATCTGGCCCTTAATTTTGAAAATGATTTGTGGTGTGCAGCCAGCCTTCTCGGAGCTATTTCTGGCTCTTGTTCCTTCTGAGTTCAGTTGCTGCAAACCGTAGGTGGCCCAGAGGCAGCATCAGCTCTCCTTTAGGTTACAGATAGTCCTCAAATTATGACCATCACTGAGCCTGACATTGCAGTCGTAAGTTGAGACGGCCATAAAGTGGGTCACTTTGTGACTAGAGCTGATTTTATGACCTTTTTGGCAGCAGTCATTAAGTGAACCCATTGTTTTTCTCCAGGAAATCAGAAACAAACATCAGTTTCTGTCAAAAATGTGGTAAATCAGAGTCATGTGTCTGTAAATGCAGGGTGGTTCCCATGTGCCCAGATGGGGTCATAAGACCATGGGGGCGGGGGGTGGGGGCAGAAGTTGGAACTTCAAAACTGGCTCCTAAGTCCCATTTTCCAACTGTAAATAAGTCTCTGGTCATAAGTCAAGAACAATCTGAATTTGTCTAACTATATGTATGCTCTCTCTAACCTTTTAAGAGGAGGAGGAGGAGGAAAGTGGGAGAGAGAAGGAAAGTAATGTGCTGGGGAATCTGGCCATCCAAACTGTTTAAAAACCGTTTTTTCCCCTGGTTCTTTCCTAAAATCTTCTTTGCGAGCTTATTTTCCTTGCTCGAAAGAAGGCTGCAGCCCCTGGCTGTATCGATTATAGTGGTTTTTGCTCAAGAAGCCCAAATTCTCCCCACAGATTGCAAAACCCACTTCAAACCAGTAAAAGCCATAAAACCCATAAATATCTGGATGGGGAGCCCTGAAGGGGATGATCACATCATAGACAAACCACATTCTGCTGGTACAATGCAGGTGCTTAAAAAGAGCCACGCACGGTAGAAGAAGATGGCCTAAAGGAAGAATTATATCTATATTGCCCAAAGCTGGGAAGATAAAGCAGGTCTCAGGATTGCATAAATTGCATAAATCATTTGAGTTTTTTTAAAAAAAGGAAAAGGAAGAAAACAAACTTAGGTGAATTTTAAGTGGGTTTTTCTTGATGCATTTCCTGCCCCCCCCCCCCCCCCCCCCCCCCCCACACACACACACACACACACACACACACACTAGTCCTCTCCTCCAGCTTTGCCCATCTGCTAAATGCTAAAAAATTCCAGCCTTGAGGTTGGCTGAGTAAACTCCCCGTGACGTCAAAGAGCAAAAGTCAAAAACAAGAACAACAAAAGGGGATTTGTGTCCTTTTGAGATGGGGAAAATTAAAAAAAGAGGCTGATGCGCTTGAAGGGGGTGCGTCACCGTCCGATGTGGGGAAAGGAAAGCCGCGGTGCCCCGAATGCTACACACCTTGTGGGTTTCCTTTCCAGCAAGACTTCCAAAGATTTTGCCCCCACTCTCCTCTCCAGAAATGTCTGCCAACGTCACGGTGTGGGCTAAGCTCCCCCACCCACCCCGAGGTTGTGCAAGGGAAGCTGGGCACAAGGGCACACTCTGTGACCTGACGCACTTCGGCGTGCCAGAGCGATGCGTGTTATCGGCTCCGATCCAACCCTCTGGGTCCGGCCAAACCTTTCTGCTGAGCGAGCTTGAGAAAAAGAGCTTTGGCTTCTGTTCGGGGTCCCGAAGGTGGATCCCTTTCAGAAAATTAACTGGATTTGAGGAAGGGCTGGATGGAGTCAGATCTCTAGAGTGGATCAGCCACCAGCTTGGTGGCAAAAGCCACCGGTGCTCTGTACATCCAGTGGAGGTTATAGATGGACAAGGCAAGAGGGTAAAGAAGACATTAAATCAGCCCCCGTCTCTGGAATAGAGAGTATTTCCTTATATTATTTTTTTTGAATTTCCCACTGTACGGCAGAAGGGGAGTGGTGTGAACCTACAGAAGCTCAAAATTAGGATATAGAGAAAGAGTGTTGGAAGGGACCTTGGAGGTCTTCTAGTCCAACCTGCTTCTCAAGCAGGAAGCACCTTTTCCCAACCTGCTTTATTCAGAGGCAGATGCTTTCATGAGCCGCGACTGACGAACATGGATTCTTTTGACTAAAACGTATGACTTGCACAATGTGCTGCTTCTTTTCTCCTCCTTCCTTCCTTCCTCTTTTCTCTCTCTCTCCCTTCTTTTCCTTCCTTCCCTCCATCCCCCTCTCTACCTCTCTACCTCCCTTCCTCTCCTTTCCCTTCCTTCCTTCCTTCCTTCCTCCCCCCCCCGCCCCCCCAAATCAATGTTTGCACAAAAGCTTTAGGTGAAAAACTGGATTTTTGAAAAAGTGGTTTCAGGTTTCTGCCGCCTCGGAATTGGACTTTGCTGCGATTTGGCCTAGCCCCCACCCCATCCCAAATAAAATAAAATAAAATAAAAGAGAACCAACTCTTGGCCTAGACTGCTCTCTGGTGGCAGATCTGGGGATTTAGCACACCGTGCATGTTCAGCATTGACAGCATATACTGATCGGAAAGTTCAGAACCAGGGATAGATAGAGGAGACAAAAATAACCTGGAAATAAAATCCTAAATTGCATTAACAGAGGGATAGAATCAAGATGAAGGGAGCTACTAACACCGCTCTATAAAGCCTTAGTAAGGCCACACCTAGAGTACTGCATCCAGTTTTGGTCACCACACTATAAAGAAGATGTTGAGACTCTAGAAAGAGTGCAGAGAAGAGCAACCAGGATGATGAGGGGACTGGAGGCTAAAACATATGAAGAACAGATGCAGGAACTGGGCCTGGCTAGTGTAGGGAAGAGAAGGACCAGGGGAGACAGGAGAGCAGCCTTCCAATATTTGAGGGGCTGCCACAGAGAGGAGGAGGGGGTCAAGCTATTTTCTAAATCACCCAAAGGCCAGACAAGGAACAATGGATGGAAACTGAACAAGGAGAGATTCAACCTGGAAATAAGGAGAAACTTTCTGGCAGTGAGAACAATTAACCCATGGAAAAGAAGTTGCCTTCAGAGGTTGTGGGAACTTCATCACTGGAGGCTTTCAAGGAGACCAGACTGTCATTTGTCAGAAATGATGTAGGCTCTCCTGCTTGGGCAGGGGGTTGGGCTAGATGACCTCCAAGGCCTCTTCCAACTCTTGTTAATCTGTAAAAGGAACTAGCAAGCCACCGCAACGAGGTTCATGCCAGTCAAATCCCCAGGAGAGATCCTTGACTTAGAGAGAAGTGAAGAATTGAATCAAACATGGCTGATCCGGCTACATTGCAACACATCACCCACAGATACGGCACATGACAAAACACAACAGGATTGTTTCTCAAGCAGGAATTGTTGGTTGTATTGCACAATAAAAGTACGCGGAGCTGCAGAGCTGGAGTCAGTCAGATTAAATAAATAGACCGAATGTTGTGCCTGCGTGGGGAGATTCCTCGTCCCTGGAATCTCCATGCGTTAACATCACATCCTGGTCTGTCAGGTTAGGTGTCGAACAGAGTCATCTGAACATTTCAGAAAACCCCCAAACCAAGTTCATGATGGACAGTTTGAGTCTGTGAAAAAAATGGCTCTGCCTGAGGTTTCCTGAAAGGATTCTGAAGGTTTTCTCACACAATAACACTCCCAAGACTGACAAGAGCTATTTGGAGAACGGCAAACGCTAGGACAAGCTTCCTCCCAGAGCAAGTGAGTACTTACTAACTGCAGACTAAAAGGTGGATGGAGTAACCTGTCTTGGGACTGTGTCCTTTGAGGTTTAAAGCTGATGTAACTTAGTGCAGAGAAAGGAAAACTAGCAGGCCAAGCTTAGAACCTTCTAGAGAAGATATGAAGGTTCCCCATGAAGATATGAACAGATGTGTGTTGCCCCAAAGTCAATCTCTACCTGAAGGATGGAGAGTAGAATCCACCCAGGTAGAAGTTAAGGAGGTGCAAAGTATCTCATTTCAGAGATAGGAGGGAATAGTTGTAGCTTGGAGACGAAGTGTGAGGTCTTTAGTGTTCTCTGAGCTTGATGGTTTTCTTGCAGTTGTTGTGTGACCCAACTAGGAAACATCATCAGTGCTACAAGTTTCCCCCACTCCCTTCTAACACTGATGATGTCCCCTAGTTTGGTCATGAAACGTCTGCAAGAAAACCACCAAGCTCAAAGGACCCCACAGAGTTGCAATGTTCTGTCGAACTTCAGAATGCTTTCTTTTCTCCCAGTCCAGCCTCTCTGGCCAGCTCTGAAGTTGCTTCCCACACTGTCCACAAATAAATCCTTAGGAAAAACACCCTGTTTACTCTCGGAAAACATTCAGATATCCCCTGGAATGACCAGGTCAGCACAGTCTCCAGGAACGAAAGGGATAGGTCTGAAGACCTCCAGAACGAGAAACATAGACCTTACTTGTGTAACTCTTCTATTACTGTTTGTGAGATATTAGGGTCCACTTGGACACATCCACGGCCTTTTTGCCCCACAGAACAGTTGAAGTTTTTCTGGGGCAAGATAAAAAAGTCAGGATGGAAGCTACAACAGGGAATTGAAGACTTGTCTATAGAATGTGCAACATTACACATGGATTTGACTTCCCAGTTGCAGATCCATCTTGATTTTTTGACTCCAATGCTCCCTGGATTTTAGAAAGCTCTGAAATCAAGAGATCCTTCAGGTGAATCCGTGCAGCAAACTCGCATATGCCTGTGAACTTGTGGCTGGGCACATGAGGTCCAGAGGCCACCAACCTCCTTGCACTCTGGAACATTCCTTGCCCGTCCATTGCAACAAGGGTCATTTGAGTTCCAGAAGCTCTGTGTCCATCCATTGGAGGCCAAAGATGAGGATGGCCATCATCTTGAATGAAGAAGTCCGCACAGAAACTTAAACAGGGATGGGAAACCATCCTGAGTTGATCTACTCAATGAGAGGCCTTCAACATAGTTGGAAGACTTGGCCAACACCACTCCTGTAGAGACTCAAGGACTTCCTCTAACTGCCAAAACCGAGGCTACAACTCTTCCTTCTCACATGCCAGTCCAGACCCAAGGAAGGCAACAGGTACCTTCTTCTTCTTCTTCCTCTGGCCAGAAACTCCAGAAGATAGTCTCAGGCAACCAGACCTACTCTTTGCTGGCCTTGCTGAGAACTCTCCAAGCTTCAGCAAGTTCGCTTGCTTTCCAAGATGGCCTTCCAATCATCAGCCCATGAGTGCAACCGGTGGCAAGAAGCTGGGAGCTGCAGATGCTTGTTGTGGCAGGCGGTGAAAAGCACATGCTCCCAGGTGGGAGTCCGTTCCACTCCTGCGAGGGAAAGGAAAGATGGCGGGTGTGAAGATGTGAGTTGCGTTACTCCAACAGGGTGCAAATCGGTCCACCTTTTGGCCCCTCCCCAGCACCAACCCTCCCCACCTTACCTACGATATCAAGCCTGTCATCAATCAGCACATGTCCAGAGACGATCGTCTTATCCCGGGTGAGAATCACGTGCTCCAAGAACTCGTGTCCGAAATGCTTCTCTATCCAAGCGAACTGGAAAACAGCAGAGGGCATGAAGGTGAAAACACTAGGCTGGAGAAAACTTTTTTCTGTAGGATGGGGAGAGCGATAAAACGAAAGCTTCCCAGACTCGTTTTTAGGATGAGACAAACAGCATGTCAGTTTAATACACAAATAAATAAAAATAAAGAAAACATGTGGGTTCCCAGCTCTGAGAAGGAAGGGAGCTGGAAGGTGAGGTTAAATCAGACCAATTCCTTTAAAACTGGCAGTGTTTAGCTTGCCTTCATATAAAATCCTGGTTCTTCTGATTTAACCAGTGATTAACCCGAGATTTGTTGAGCAGGTTTTACCTTTTCATACGGGCAGTAGCGATACTTCTTGATGGGACTCGTGCATATGAAGACTTCAGTCCTAACATAAAAAGAGAGAGCGAGAACCACTCGTATTTCTCAGTTATTTTTCCACAACTGGATTCTGACTCTCCAACAGAATCTTCTATGCATGGAAACCAAAAGGAGCCGGTTTGTGATGCCTGGATTTGGCTGAGAAAGAATTTTCCGCTTCCTAGGTCTTCTACAAATTGGAATGCTTGGCCCATTTCTCCCTCGGGTTCTGGAACTTCTTCAGAAGGGGTGGGATGTCTCACCCCCTACCCGCCCTGCTGCTTTCCTTCTACTCTCCCAGCCCACTCACCAGGAAAACCAACGGTGTTCAGTTTTGAAAACAGGATTTATTTAGTTTTAAACTGGAGGTTTTAAACTGGAGGCTTACATTCTAGGACTCTACGTTCTATGATTAATCTAGAGAAGAACAGGGTAGGAAACATCTGGAGAACATCTGGAGTATCATTAGAACGGTTTTTAAATTTTTTAACTTTTTACCCTGTTTTTATCGTTCTATTGTAGTTTTAACTTCAGCCATTAGTTTAATCTTTTTAAAATTTATTTTAAACTTTCTATTTGTAGTCGTATCGTTTTTATTTGGGCTGTACACAGCCCCATGTCCCAATCTGGGAGAGGGGGCAGTATATAAATAAAATAAAATAAAATAAAATAAATAAATAAAGAACTTGCTGCTGTTCCCATTTTATGGCCCAATACTTACGATTCTAATTCTGCCATCTCCTTCAGAGCTTCCACAGCCCCTGGCAGGGGGTCGAGTTCCATGAAAAAGTTCTTGGATTCCCAAATACTGATAGCCTTTTCCTGTAAAGTGTGGGGTGGGGAGAGAGAGAGAGAGAGAGAGAAAGAGAAAAAAAACACACAGATGCAAACAACAGCACATAACAGATAACAGATAATCAGAGTTGGAAGGGATCTTGTAGGTCATCTAGTCCAACCCCCCCTTGCCCAAGCAGGAGACTCTGCACTATTTCTGACAGATGGCAGTCCAGTCTCTTCTTGGAAGCTTCCAGGGATGAAGCTCCCACAACTTCTGAAGGAAATTTCCGTTCCATGGGTTGATTATTCTCACTGTCAGAAAATTCCTCATTTCTAGGTTGAATCTCTCCTTGTTCGGTTTCCATCCATTATTCCTTGTCTGGCCTTCAGGGGCTTTGGAGAATAGCCTGACCCCTCCCTCCTCCCTATGGCAGCCCCTCAAATATTGGAAGATGCTCCCCTGTCTCCCCTGCTCCTTCTCTTCCCTAGACTAGCCAGGCCCAGTTCCTGCAACCGTCCATTATATGTTTGAGCCTCCAGTCCCCTAATGAAGGCAACCAAAGACCAGTGACGTGTCTCCAAACACGTGGAATCCAGGAGATCAACCAGAAACCATACAGATAGTCCTTGACTTACAACAGTTCATTTAGTGACCATTCCAAGGTACAAAGTCACATCGGGCCGTTTTCCTCACTTACGATTCCTGCTTGCCTCCCCAGGGTCATGGGATCAAAATCCAGACTCTTGGCAACTGTCCCACATCTATGACAGTTGCCGTGTGATTCCCCCTTTTTGTGACCTCCTGACAAGCCAGGGCAGATCCGCTTAACAATTGTGCTATTAACTTAATCAGTGCAGTGATTCGCTTAATGAGAGCGGTGTGGAGGCCTACAGGGGGCGCTCTCGCCTCACCATCAGGAGGCTGTGAGTTCGATCCCAGGCAGAGGCAGATATATTTCTCTCTTTGGGCACGCTGAGAATATTATCTGCTGAAGAAAACTCCGCAGTGGCAACAGGAAGGGCACCCGGCCAGTAAGCACCCAACTTCTAATACTTAGAATTGGAGATCAGGGCAAGAAACAAAGGAAGGGAGAGGAGAGAAGCAACCTCAAATTAAGGAGAAGCTTCCTAACAGCGAGGACAGTTAACCAATTAACCAGCCGTTCCGCCAGAAATTGTAGGTGCTCCAACACTGGAGGCTTTTAAGAAGAGACAGGACAGCTGTTTGTCTGAAATGTATAGGTTCTCCTGCTTCAGCAAGGGGCTGGACTAGAAGACCTCCAAGGTCCCTTCCAGCTCTGTCCCATTCTAAAGAATAAGGAAGGCCTCTGCACCCCGGAGTAAAGCTAAACAGTGCAGTGGACGGTCCCTGAAGCGGGTACACATCTGCTGAGCCTGAAATGGATTGGGGAGCCTTTGCCTGGGGGCCCAGCCGCCAGCCCCCCATCAAAAAAACCTTAATTTCCCCCCCAGCAGCAAACCGAGACTGCCAGGGAGGTTTTGGGCATGCAGAAAAGGTGCTGAAATCCTTGGAGCGCCCGACGGCCGGGGAGCAAAGGAGCAACGGCCGGTCAACCCACCCTTGTTTACTCTGCTTCCCCGATCGCCCTTCGGACATCTCCCCCGGGGGTCATCGCTGCTTGCAAGCCCCGTGTGTGTGTTGTGTGTGTGAGGTCGGGACTCACGCTCAGTCCAGGCTGGAGCTTCCCGTATTGCTCCGAGACCCAGAAGCCGCGCCGCTCGTCCAGCGCGATGTAGGGTAGGTCCGGGTACCGGGCGCGGTACTTCTCCAAGAACCCCCCCTCGAAGTCGGCCAGCACCCCGTCCATGTCCACCAGCACCCGCAGCGGCCGGGAAGGAGGAGCAGCCGCGCGTCCTGAATGCGCCCGGCCGGTGCCCGAGCCTAGCAGAGGCGCCCAGGCGCGCAGCACCCGCTGCGGGTGCCGCAGGAGGCTGCGGGTGCCCCGGCAGATCATGGCCGGGTAGGGGCGTCTCTGGGCGGGTAGGGGAGGTCGTGACCCCCTCCGGCCACCTTCGGCCCCGCGCCCGCCTTTGCCGCAAGATCCGAAGGTCACGGAGGGAGGGAGAAAGGCGCCCGGCGGCCACTGCGGAACTCGGGGCGCGTGGATGGGCTGGAGGGGAAAGAACAGAAGGAAGGAAGAGGGAGGGAGCGGGGAAAAAAGGAAGGAAGGAAGGAAGGAAGAAGGAGGGAGGGGGGAAAGAAGGAAGGAAGGAAAGAGAGGAAGGGAGAAAGGAGGGAGGGAGAAAGGAAGGAAGGAAGGAGGGATTAGAAAGAAGGAAGGAAGGGTAGGAGAGAGAAAGAAGGAGGGCCCGAGGAAAGGGAAGGAAAAGAAAGGGAAGGGAAAGGAAAGGAAAGGAAAGGGAGAAAAGCTAACAAGCAAAAAGCCTCCCAGCGAACCGCGGGAGCTGCTCCGGTGCAGCCGAGCTCGCCAGCCCCTTCCCTCCAGCAACCGGCCCGGTGGGGTTTCCGCTTCTCCTTGCCGTCGCCTGCAAAAGGGCGGCGGGGGTGGCTGAACAGCGTGCCGGGGCGAGGGCCGGTTTGGCTCGGAAAGAGGAGCCCAGCCACCCCCGCCTTTCCCCGGGCGCAGAGCTGACGATGCGGAACCGTTGCGGGGCTCAGGGAAGCGGCAGGGGAGAGGAAGGCGAACCAGGGCAGGGGTGGGGTGGAAGGGGCAGGGTCTGCGTGGGTTTCCCAGGAAATAAAGCCAGAAACGGGGGCCTGCTTCTCCCTTTTCCCACTAAGCCATCGTATGGAAAGGCAGCAGCATTCCTAGAAATAACCCACATTTTATGCAAAAGCAGAATTTTGCATCTCCCTGCCTGAGATTTGCCCCAAGTTTATTGCAAAGCATTGGCTTTCTTGCACCACAACTCCCTTCCTAAGGGAGACCATAAGCACCCTCTAAATTTCACTTAAGCTTCACTTAATGACCAGCTGGTGGTCTCCCCACTGCGGTCACTAAAGGAGAACAATGTATAGAACCAATTTGGAAGACTTCTTTTGAGCCAAACATCTCAGGGTCTTCCCACAGGTGCTTTTTCAAGCAGCAACTGGACTTTCTGGTCCAGCAAACCTCTCTCTGAATTCTAACCCTGAAAGGCTACTGCCCTGAAGATCCCAGAAGTGATTCTGACAGGAGTCAAATTCAAATTGTGCTCTCTGGTCAAGGAGGTTGCCAGGCCAATGGAAGTCCAGGAATTTGAGCCTCTGTGCACAAATTAGGACATTTGGTGGTCTTTCCTGACTACTAAATGCTTTTCTGACTACTAAACCCTGTCGGCTGTCAGATTACTAAATGCAACGTAACACCACAATCAGGCTTAATGTGATAGACTTACAGTGCCGGTGTATAGACTGGTGTAAATGTATGTATGTATGTATGTATGTGTGTGTATATATGTATGTATGTATGTATGTATATGTATATTAGGCTCATGTACACATTTTGTGCATTGACAATAAAGATTTGAACTTTGACTTCTGTTCGATAGTCTTCCTGGAAGATGGATCCTTTCCATTCTTCCGGCTGAGGTCTCCCACCTAGGCAAGTTCCAGATCCCTGGCAAGTCTCAGTCACCTGCTGGGGTGCCTGAATCCTGCTGGGGTGAAGGAGCGTTTCTTCCATGGCAGGAATCTAAGAGGGTTGAGGCTCCCTCTTCTATTTTTAAATGGCACAAGCTTGGACGGAGAAGACCCATCGGATAAGCAAGAGGCCTTGTCACATTAAACGCTGCTGCGTTACAAAGGACAGGCAATAAAGCAAAGCCAGAATAACAGAATACCAGAGTTGGAGGGGGTCCTTGGAGGTCTTCTAGCCCAACCTCCTGCTCAGCCAGGAAATCCTACTACACCATTCCAGACCATTGGTTGTCCAGTGTCACAAATGCCTAGACAACAAAATTGGTTTTTTTGATCCCTGGATTAGTGAAAGAGCCAAAAGCCCATTTTCAACGGAGCAAGATTAAAAATCTAATATACATTTTGGATGGTTTATCTTGGTTTTACATTGCACTTGCAGAGTTAAACAAACTAAAGCGCAAAACACATTTATTTAATAATGATGTGCACAACATGTTTAATTATGTGTAGATAACAGACATCATTTTCACAATTTGCAGTCTGCATGAAGGCCCCACCCCCTTTTGCAGCAAAAAGGGCGGGGCCACGGGGACTGTTGTGGAGCCACTGCGCGTGCGCGAGCTCCTCCCAGGGCAGGAAGCGGCCCTCACGGTTCGCCCACTTCCGGGTGGGGGTGATCCCCATGGCAACGACCCCAGCCGGGCTCTCGCGCCGCGCGCCGGAAGTGACGCTCCAAAAGCGCGGCTCCCGATTGGCCCTGCGCGGCGGCGACATTCGCTCCCGCTGCGTCTGGAAGAGCAGGAGGCAGAAGCGGCTCCTCCGCGGCTGACCCGGCCGGGCCTTTCCCTCCCCTTCCCCCGCGCCGCCATGGCGTCCGCCCTGGAGCAGTTCGTCAACAGCGTCCGGCAGCTCTCGGCCCAAGGTGAGACGCAAGGCCGGGCGCGCACGTGGAGGCCGCTGCCGCCCTCCAGCCCCACTCCGGCCCCGGGCGGCCTCCGAGAAAGGGGAGCAGGGAAGGGAGCCCGCCTCCTGAAGATGTCCGTTGGCTGTCGTGTCTGTCTGTCTGTCTGCGGGCGGGGCTTCGGGGCCCCGCCTCTTGGTTTGGAAACTCCTCGCGGGTGGGGGAAGGAGGGAGGGAGGGAGCAGAGCAGTCCTTCCCCAACCTGGCGCTCCCGGGCTGGCTGGGAATCTGGGTGGGGGAAGGGAGGGGGCTGGCTAGCTGGCTGGAGAATCAGGATGGGAGGGGGAGTTCGTTGTGCCTGTTCACAGCTCCCCTTCCCAGTCCTCTGGGATCGCCTGGTGGTCTCCTGTCCAAAGCCCAGTTCCTCTGGCTGAGCTCTTCAAAGGTCAATGGGTGGTCACTTGCATTCTATGGGACAGCCCCCCTCCTCACCTAACTGGGACAGACACCTTTCTCCTTCTAATCTCCCCCTCCCCAAGGATCACTCTTTCCTTTGCCCCTTCTGGATTCTGCCTCTTAATAACCAGCTTGACTTTTTGTTTGAATTTTTTTATTTTAAAAAAGAGCCAAGCGATGGCTGGAATGGAGGAACATCTTAAAGCATGAAAGACTTCCATGCAAGTCTTCTCTGCAGCCACAGCTTTAGTCGATAAAGAAAAATAAACCCTTAAATATAAAGCCTTAAAGAAAAATAAGAAAAAAATAATTCGATAACTCTATTGAATTTTAGTATATAGTGCAATATTAATGCAATATTAGGAGTTTCCAATTCAATGTGTGGAGTGTGTGGGATGTGTGTTTGTGTTTATTTTCATAGTCATAAATTGTACACTGAAGATGGTATTTAATTTTGATGTACAAGGTGCAATAACAATAAAGTAAATAAACCCTTAAAGAAAAAGAAATTAATCCATGTTCTTTAGAACAACGAGGTAGCTTTATGACCCCTGGTTTTCTATTTTTGAGAGGTGTTTCAGCATCCCTGGGGAGGCACAGTTTATAAGCTGCTGGTTTTGGCTCCCTTGCATTAAAGTCTTTGTCTATAAAAGCAATATTTCTCAGCTTGGAAGTTGGTTTTAAGGTCCTAACTTTGCTCTGGAAAATCTCAGAAGAATCTACTCCTTTTTGTTGCTTCAGTCCGGTGGCAAATTTTTGTCTCGTTTTGAACTTCATTCTATCCTTCTAAAAATCCCTGACTTTGGGGCTTTCTAATTTCATGTTATTTGTAGAAATACGAAGAAATGTTTTAATTATTTTCCAAATAGTTTATCTTCAGTTTTATGACTGTTAGATATATGCAGAGATTTATGAAAATTGTACATTTGCATAGGTGTGGTTGTGTTGTTTCGGGGTATTTAAATTTTAGGAGATTTATATGCAAGACTCTATCCTAGGTTGAACTGTTTTCATTCAGGGATTGAAATGGTCTGATTTCAGCTGGGGTGCTGTCCATGGTATTAAATGGTTAGGGACCGAAGCCTCTAATCTGTCTCCTATCCCAGCATTATTGTGATGTGAAAATTAATTGCTGGTAAGGGAGGATAGAAAACAATTTCATGAATTAAAGCTTTCCTTTTTGGTCCATAAAAGCCTTCTGAAACAGTGGAGAATAAAAATACTAATAGAGCACCTTTTCTACAATTTATTGTTTTGTACTAAAGAGCTGATTTTGTGACACCTTCCTTTAGTTTCTTGAGCGCTTATCAATTGAGACATGCTCTCCCTGCTGTATATTTTTAATTACGGGATTGGGTTTTTTACAGCTTTGCTTTTATGACATAGATGGCTGTTCTTGTGGTAATTGCTGTTTGTAGAGCTGGTTATTATTCATAGGGCAGAGAGTGATAGATCCTCATTTCCCCCCCTCACTTTTCAACTTTTTCACCTCTCTCAGGGCAAATGACTCAGCTTTGCGAGCTGATCAACAAAAGTGGAGAACTGCTAGCGAAAAACCTCTCCCATTTGGATACCGTGCTCGGGGCACTCGATGTCCAAGAACACTCACTGGGCGTGTTGGCTGTTTTGTAAGTGACCTTCGTTTACTGGAAGCTTCTCCTTTAGACTTGAATAGAGAGACAAACTTGATTTCCACGATGCTTCTTTTCTGTGAACTTTCTGCTTCACATAATTTCATTAAAAAAAAAAATGAAAAGTAAGCTTTGCAGATTCTTCCTCCATTAATCACCACAACTGGGATCAGAAATCAATTTGTAAGTCAGTGTGGTCATACATCAAGGCAGCCATGTGACTGGATCCGAGATTGACATTTTCACGGTTGTTCAGCAAATCTCACAGTCACTAATGCAAATTGCACATTCTTCCAATTGGGTGGCTTTTGTTTTTGTTTTGCTGGCAAAACACTAGCAAAAATACACTCGAAACTGGCAAAAAAAACATTGCAGTCACAATTTCAAACTGGTCACAAACTGGTTGCCAAACACCAGGAATGTGGCCCTGTGAGCATAGTGAGGAGGTGGTGCATTTTATGATAGCTGGAAGGGCCCCTAAGCGCCTGTTCTGCAGTCGTAACTCAAAGACTGCCTGTATTTCTTTCTCCCCCATTTATTAACTAGATGTCGATGTCCATTCAACTCCTAAGAGTGGATGCATACAGCAACTACACTATAAACCCACAACCCGGCCATCTGACACACTTAATGTGCCCTTCGCGACGGTTTAAGGAGCTCTTGCAGGGATCCCAGAAAGAGATGGCTTGCATTGTGTGCTTTGTCTTCCTTTGTAGGTTTGTGAAGTTTTCTATGCCCAGCGTCCCTGATTTCGAAACGTTATTCTCGCAGGTCCAGCTTTTCATCAGCACTTGCAACGGGGAGCACATTCGATACGCCACCGACACTTGTAAGTGCCTTCTGCCATCTTGTGAATTTTCGCCTAAAATCTGCGTTGGTTTGCTAAGAGTTACAAATGAACGTTGTGTTAAGAAATAGAGAGAGAGAGCCTGCCGACATCATTTAATCAATCCGAATAAGTTTATATCTATAGTAACTTTATCTTTAGTGTCTGTGAGTATGCATGGATACTAAATAATAACACTAACTTAATTAGGAACAAACTACAGGAAAAATGGTAGGAAAAAATAACAATGCCAATAAAAAGAAAGCACTTTCCTATAATACGAGAACTTTAATGCAAATTACTACAAATCTATTTTTAATAAAGGAATTGAAGCTGGGCCACATAGGATCGTACTGTGCGACCTATCCTTTCAATCAATAAAAGATCACCTTAAAGGCTGAGAAATGGAGTTTTAATAGGCCAAAAAAAAAAATCACCTTTTTTGCTACATTCCAAACATGGTATATTTACAGCTCTTTCTATTGTCTATTTTCACAGACAGGCAAGCTCTAAATGTAATTTAACAAACCTTAACAGCTTGAAGCCTTAACCTCCTCCTAGGAGCATCACTGACTTTAATATCTAACTGAAAAGGATCTCTCTGTGGACAAAAGATAGTCACTGATGTGTGATTTTCCATGTTCTCAAATCCCTAGTTAGCACAGTCTCAGTTCCTTCCTTTTTCCCTTCTCTCTAGTCGCTGGCCTGGGCCATCAGTTAACAAACGCCCTTGTGGAACGGAAGCAGGTAAGGAAGTCGAGCAGTGCAGTCCTTCGATTCTCAGGCTGCTGGTCTTGAGGAACACTAGATTTTTAAAGTGGTGCGTTAATGCTGAACAATACTCACTGGAGTAGAACAGTGACGCGTAAATAAAGTATAGAAATCACAGCAAATGAACGTTTGTCCTAACTTGCCAAGTTGGTGAAATATTTTTACATCTTTGGGGTTGGGGTGGTGGGGGGGTATAGCTTTCTGACCTCAGGACAGGTGAAGCTGCTCCAAATATGTACAAATCTCTTTTTTGCATGTATGTAGAAATTGACTCTTTTGCTTGCTTGCCATCAGCCCCTGCGTGGAATCAGCATTCTCAGGCAAGCTATAGACAAAATGCAGATGAATACCAACCAACTGACCTCAATACATGCTGATCTCTGCCAGGTGAGGATCCTAGAGTCAGGTGGGAAATGAAGTCCCCTTACTAGCAGAATAGGCCACCCTAATAACATGATGCAGAATTGAACTAAGACTAAATGGGACATTTGCTGCCCGTCGTGGTAATTCCCTGCCCTTTTGTTGCCTGCAATTTTGTTTAAATTTAGCTATTCCCAAGTTGAATTTCCCTGATGTGATCAGACTGGCTTTGAATTCCCCTATGTAGATTCCATCTCTCTGAGGGTTGGGTTTCACACATGTCATCAGACAAAGGTCTGAACTAGTTTGTGTGGATCATTTACACGAGGATGGCATGAAGCAGCCAACAGCAAGGGCATACACCCGGGGGATAAAAACAGTCCAGATGCCAGCCACCCACCCTGCAACTCCTGTGAAAAGGGAATGGAGTTTTGATGGCATTACTTCCTAGAAAGTGCATGCTTTATCCGCCTTTAAAAGTCCAACATGACAGTCTGGATCTCTCTGTGGTTTTAATCGACGCACCAGCCCAGAGACACAGCCACCCTGAATATCATTTCATTGGCCTGACATTTAAGGGCCACCCCCCTGTATTTTGCCTTGATTAATGATTCACATTCTTGCTCTGAAGCAAATCAGACTAGTGGCTGGTTGTTTCTTTTTTTTTAATGTGTTAACCCTGGTCTGTTTCATTTTAGCTCTGTTTATTAGCCAAATGCTTTAAACCTGCCCTCCCGTATCTAGATGTGGACATGATGGATATTTGTAAAGAAAACGGGGCCTACGATGCCAAGCACTTTCTGTGTTACTACTACTATGGTGGAATGATATACACTGGGCTCAAGAATTTCGAAAGAGCACTCTATTTTTACGAGCAGGTAACTGTTTTCCTTCCTCTTTGGTGTTGAAAAATTTCTTGAGGGTACGACAGCCCGGTTAAAAACCAGCAAAGCCTCCAAGATTCCTGCTTGGTTAAATGTATTACTGGAAGCTATGACTACTTGCAGCAGAGATAAAATTGTCAGATTACATTTTTATCCCAGTTTTTACAAAATATCTTGTCAAATATACCTAATATTCCTCCTGTTTTCCCCATAATAACAACCCTATGTGGTTGGTTGGCCTGAGAGACAAAAACTGGTCTAAAGGCACCCTGCCAGCTTTCATGCCTAAGGTGGGACTAGAACTCACCGTCTCCTGGTTTCTGGGCCAGCATCTGAACCACTGCACCAAACTGGGTTGTTGGGTTTTTTTGCATTGTGATCCATTAAAAGTGGCTCCGAAAACAAATGTTAGTTTTTTTAAAGATGTTGGGCTCTTTGATTTCTCTTTCTGTAGGAGACTAAATAGCTGCCTGTCTAGAAACAGACTTCCTTTGTTGACCAGGTGTTAAGTAAGGCTACAGCCTTTCTTTTGTCCTTGGAGAATTGTTTTGAAATAGGTTTAATTGAATTTCCATAATGTTAGGACAAAGTTGCATCACTCCAGGTCATAACCTGGATACTCAGGACCCCAAGGTCCATCTTCTGTCTTCGTGCTAGCTGCCTCTAACCTTCTGTCTTTATTTTTCAGGCTATAACCACCCCCGCCATGGCTGTCAGCCATATCATGTTGGAATCGTACAAAAAGTATATCCTAGTCTCCTTGATACTCCTTGGCAAAGTGCAGCAGCTGCCGAAATACACTTCCCAAATAATAGGTAGATTTGTTAAGGTGAGGCCCCAGAGATCCTGTTTGAACCAAGAGTTGGGAGACCTGGGTGTGGGGCCAGATATGGGGGAAAGGAGATTTTATTTCCTAGCTATAGTACAGTGAGCTCGATTGAAGGAGTAATAGAAATGTTTTGATGGGTTCAGGGCAGCAGCCTGTCAAAAATGTACTTTGCAAACGTTTTGGGGGAAGAGAGAAAGCCTAACAGAATAACAGAATTGGAAGGGACTTCAGAGGCTCCTACTCAAGCAGGAAACCTAACAACCAGTATAGGGATCAGGTGGGCCAGTCTTTTCTGGATCATTGGAGGTTGAGTTGCCTGCCCTTCTGTTCCCACAACCTTGTCCTCTTTTCCCACTGCAGCCGCTTAGCAACGCATATCACGAATTGGCGCAAGTGTATGCAACCAATAAGCCCTCTGAGCTGCGAAGTCTGGTGAACAAGCACAGCGAGACCTTTACTCGGGATAACAACATGGGCCTGGTGAAACAGTGCTTATCATCTCTCTACAAAAAGAACATCCAGAGGCTAACTAAGGTGAGGCACCCAGCTTGAGATTTGTCACTCCCCTCCCAAGGCTTAGAGGGGCTCCTGCAGAGAAAAAGGACTTGAATTAGATAGGTAGGTAGGTAGGTAAGTAGGTAGGTAGGTAGGTAGGTAGATATTTAATAGACAGATGATAAAGATAGATGATAGATGATGATAGATAGGCAGATGATAAAGATAGATAGATAGAATAGAATAGAATACTTTATTGGCCAAGTATGATTGGACACACAAGGAATTTGTCTTGGTGTAAATACTCTCAGTATACATAAAGAAGGAACACTCGTTAAGAAGAATCATAATGTACAACACTTAATGATAGTCATTGGGTACAATCAACATCAAATCATACTAGGAAACAGAGGATACAAGCAACAAAGTTATAGTCACAAGTGGGAGGGGATGGGTGATAAGGAGTGATGAGAAGATTAACAGTAATAGTGTACATTTTGTAAATAGTTGAACAGTGTTGAGGGAATTATGATAAAGATGATAAATATGCAGACAGATGATAAAGATAGATAAATAGATGATGACAGATAGATAATAGGCAGATGATAAAGATAGATGATAAATATACAGGTAGACAGATGATAAAGATAAATAGATGATAGATAGATAGATAGATAGATAGATAGATAGATAGATAGATAGATAGAAAGAAAGAAAAAGAAAGAAAGAAAGAAAGAAAGAAAGAAAGAAAGAAAGAAAGAAAGAAAGAAAGAAAGAAAGAAAGAAAGAAAGAAAGAAAGAATTCTTTATTGGCCAAGTGTGACTGGACACGCAAGGAATTTGTCTTGGTGCATATGCTCTCAGTATACATAAAGGAAGAGATACGTTCATCAAGAGTCAAGAAGCATAAGGTACAACATTTAATAATTACCTTTTATTACTTTTATAACACACAGAATTACTTTTTATTTGCCACCCATTGCCTTGCAAAAAATAACCCTTCTCTTTCTTTTAAAACTGGGCAGTGTCTTGCAAATTCCACCTCACGGGTGAGATTTCAGAGGAGGGGATAGCAGAAGAGATCACTTGTTCAGTCCCTCCATTTGGCTGTGCTTCTTTTCAGACATTTTTAACACTGTCGCTACAAGACATGGCGAGCCGAGTGCAATTATCGGGGCCTCAGGAGGCTGAAAAATACGTCCTTCATATGGTAAGGGGTTTTTGCCTTGGCCTTTTGCCTTGCCTTGGGGAAATGGAAGCCGAATAGCACAAAAGTAACCAAGCGAGGGAGGTTTGTTTCCAAGCAAAATCCTGCTTCAACCGTGTCCTTTTTTATGCAGATAGAAGACGGAGAAATTTTCGCAAGTATCAACCAGAAAGACGGCATGGTTTGTTTTCACGACAATCCCGAGAAATACAACAACCCAGCGATGCTCCACAACATTGACCAGGAGGTAAGTGAGGTTTGGTGATTCCGTCGTAACTTAGAGTGGCCGTTAAATGAATGGTTGTGAGTCAAGGGGCTACCAGCCTACAGTATTGGAGAATGCTGCTGCAATGCAGCTTCCACGATTCAGGTGTTTTCATTAGCTTATCAAAATGTAAAATGCGAGGAAAAATGAAGATAATGTGAAAATAAAGGAGGAAAGGGGGAAGAGAGGAAAGTGTAGGGCAGTGGTGGCTAACCTTTTTGGGCTCTTGTGCCAAAAACTGGTGCGTGGTTAGCGCGCGTGCACTCGCATGCCAGCACCCAGAATGCACTGCACCCCCCATGCCCCCTGCACATGCATATACAATCCCCCCCCATGCCACCCGCTTACCCGCACTGCGCCTCACAGCTGATTTTTCTGCTGGTTTGAGGCCTTTTTCAGCCTCCCAGAAGCTTGGAAAAGCCTCTGGAAGCCTTTTCAGGACGAATAATAGGCCCATTTTGTTACTTCTGATATTACAGGAAGTGACGAAATGGGCCTATTTGTCCTGAAAAGCCTCGCAGAGGTTTTTTCCAAGCTTCTGGGAGGCTGAAAAAGGCCTCAAACCAGCAGAAAAATCAGCTGTGAGGCGCAGTGCATGCGCAGTCAGGTAAGTTTGCCTGTGGCTCATGTGCTGGCACAAATGGCACTGCGTGTCACTTGTGGCACATGTGCCATAGGTTTGCCATCACGGGTGTAGGGGAAAGGGGAAAAGAAAGAGAATAATTCTTAATATTCTAATGCAGTAGAATAAGGTCATAACATAAAACCTTCAGTTTTTCCTTCCGATAATATATAGCAGCCATTTCTATAACTGCTATAACCTGTCTGAAATGAGCGAAACCCAATGTATCAAAGTTTCATTCGCTCCCACCCACCCCCCTCAAATGTAAAAGTCCAGAAGTGGTTTCCTTCCCAGCAAAAACAAAATGGTGTCCTTTTTTTTAATCAAAGCAGTCAATTTAGCCATCTCGGCTAACTCCCATCAACCTTTGCAGCCCTTCGTCCATGGTGGGCTGTAAAACAGCTTCCCTTCTATCTTCCTTCAGATGTTGAAATGTATAGAACTCGATGAGAGACTGAAAGCAATGGATCAGGAGATCACTGTGAACCCTCAGTTTGTGCAGAAGGTAAGCACCAGAACCATTCGGGAATCAAATACTCTTTCACCATACTGAAATTTTTTTTAAAAAAAAATATCCTCATCAAAAAAAAAAAAAAAACTTGAGCCTAAAGGAACCAATTTCATTTGATGAGAAAATCTGGCCCTTCCTGCTGGATTCTCCTCTGTGCTCGCTGTCTGCCTAGATCACAAGATATTTTGTTCTCTGCTCTTCCAGATTCAAAACAATTCCCTGTTTTTCCCTTTGCAGAGCATGGGCTCCCAAGAAGACGAATCAGGAAGCAAGCCCTCCAGTTATTCTTGAAAAATCACATTTTTGCTTGCTACTCTCTTGTAAAACACATATACATACAAAAACAAAAAAAATACGCTAAAGAGAGACAGCTTTAGGATTTGAGTGTTAAGAAAAAAAAACCCCAAGAAGAAAGCAGAGCGCCGTCTGTCGCATCTGAACTGAAAATGTCTTCTCAGTACTGTACGATTTGGGTGGGGAAATGCTCTACAAAGGAAGGGGAGGGGAAAAGTCTCATTCTGTTGTGGATTTATCTTGAGATTTAACATTGTTAATGCATTAAATAATTCACTTTTTTGTTTTATGAATGTTACTGCTTTGGCAACGGCTTCCTTTTTTAAAAAAAAATATTTTCTTCAGAGTAAAGTTCTACCAGGCGAGTTAGATGTCTGATGGTATGAAAACTCATTGTTTGCACAGAAAGCCGTTTTCTTGCAGCAAAATCAAAAGTGTTTTTTTTTGTAAGCTTAAAAAACTAAGGGAAAGCATTCGTTATTCACTTTTCTCCCCACCTTAAATGTAGATTTTAAAGGTTTGTGGCTTTGATTTGGCAGGGAGCTAGGGAGAATTTTTCTTGGCAATTTCATGGTCCCTCAAACTGCTTTAATACCCCCTGGCTAAGCCTGTGCAGTTAGGAGTTTCTTAGCATCACCTCTGTATCTCTTCTGCCTCTGGTTATCTTCAGCATGCCTGGTTGGGGAATTCTGCGAAAGGGACACCTGTCATAATGGTGCTAGAGCGGGGATCTCCAACCTTGGCGATTTTAATGACTTGTGGACTTCAACTCCCAGAATCCTCAACCAGCATGTGGACTAGGGAATTCTGGGAGTGGAAATCCATGAGTTATAAAATTGCCAAGGAGATCTACAGCAAGGATCTCCAACTATGGTGACTTTAAGCCTGGAGGAGCTTTGCTGGCTGGGGAATTCTGGGAGCTGAAGTCCTCCTGGCTTAAAGTTGCCAACGTTGGAGACCCCTGATCTAGAGATCTAGAGCCTGGGAAGATGTCTCGATCCCTTTCCCCTGTTCTGTGCTTCCTGCATGGGTCAGATAGGTTCAGCAACGTGAGTAAGATTCCCATGTTTCTCCATGGCTGGCCAGGGAATTCTGGGAGTTGGGAGTCCGCCCATCTCAATAATGAAAGTTGCTGAGATTTGAGAATGCCTGGACGGTCTCAGAGAACCAAAGCCCATCATCCTCTCGCACCCGAAAATGAAGGCAAGAAATGATTGTCCAGATCTGCTCCATAGGGATTTGCATGCTCTTTGGGGCAGAGACTCCCCACCAATTGTGCTGCTGTTTGCATGCAAGGCTTTGCAACCCTGGTTGATGGTGCGATGGAAGAACGGGGGGTCATCCAAAGAATGCACTTTTTTTTTCCTGTAATTCGCTTCGGCCCGAATTCCTTCCCGCAGGAAAAGCGAGATACAAATCTAAATAAAAACCCTCTCTGGACAACTTCTGCATTGTTTCTATCATATGACTCTCATGGGACTGATCGGGCCGTACCATTTTCCCCAGGGGAGGGGAAATATAAAATCCAAATATGCGGGCAGGAGATTCTGGTTACCTTCCCCCTTCCGAATTAGCAATCTCTTTGGCTTTGGTATTTGCAGTCGCAAAATCGGAAAGTGCAGGTAAATTGCTGGTGAAACCTCTCTTCCCCCCATTTTTCTCAGTTAGACTAGCCCTTCTCTGGAAGCCTCAATGGTGGTGGGTTGAACCAATTACAGCCGAAGGGGGATCCTGTGAAGTAGTTGGCAAAGAAACCCTGAAGGCTACCCCAGGAGGATTCATGGGTTACTTGTGCATTATTTAGACCTGCTTCTAATTCCTTGCCTGGCCTTGGATTCCACGCGGGGTTTCGAAGGAGGGGAAAGTTCGCTGGGTCCCCCCCCTCCAAGGAGGCGTTTCATGGTTCCTCCCGTTCAGTCCGAGTCAGGCGCTTCGGGCGGTGCCAGAAACCCGGAAAGACGCGCGTGCGCATTCCTACCAGGACGGAACCCTCGACTTCTTTACAGGCGACTCAATCAGGACTAGCCTCTTGGTCTGGCTCCCGAGGAGGGAATAAAGGTAGGATCGTGTGTGCGCACGCCGGTATGAGACTAGGGAGAGAGGCTATATTAATATTAACCCCAGGTCTCTTTTGCTGGCGAAAGACGAGCCTGTCCCCAGATTGTAGGGGTGGGCAGCATCCCCTCCCCATACACACAATCACACCTCTACACGTGCGTGGTTATTTATGCGGCAGGTTCATTAATGGCCCCCTCCCCAACTTGGGCCATCCCCAAAGATGCTGGGACTACAACTCCCAGCATTTGCAGAAATGATGGGAGTGGGAGTAGCCGAACAAGTGGGGAGAAAATCTGAGTGTATCTCGCTGGTTGGAAGGGCCCCCGTGTCTTGAGTCCAGTGCAGAAACAGAGGGAGGAGGAAGGACTGGGAGCCATTCCAGATCAGCCTCCCCCGACCCCTCCCTCCTGAATCCTGGACTCCCAGGCAGTTCTATCATCAGTGGCAGGCTATCCAGCCGTCCTACCTTGCAGGGCTGTCGTTAGCGCTGGGGTGCATTGGTTCCCTTGCAGTAGCAGCCTGATTTTAGTATCCTGCTATATTGGCTGCCGATATATAAAAATCTATCATCTATCTATCATCTTTATTATCTATATATCTAGTCTATCATCTATCTATATCTAATCTATCATCTATATTATCTATATATGTAATCTATCATCTATTTTATCTAGATCTACTCTATTATCTATATATCTAATCTATCATCTATATTATCTAGATCTAGATCTAAGTATCTATATTAGGGGTCCCCAACCTTGGCGACTTTAAGCCTGGCGGACTTCAATTCCCAGAATTCTCCAGCCAACTGGTTGGGGAATTCTGGGAGTTGAAGTCCGCCAGGCTTAAAGTCGCCAAGGTTGGGGGCCCCTGATCAATATTATCTATATCTAATGTATCATCTATATTCTCTAAATCTATCTACCTACCTACCTACGGTATATCTCATCTATCTATGTTTGTATGTGTACATGTGTAAATAAGAACCTTCGGCAGCTGGGTGACCTTGCACCAGTCCCCGCCCCCTTCAGCCTTGTCCACCCTCACAAGGTCGTTGTTCTTGCTGGGAAAACAAGAGATTCCTGCATGCACATCATGAATTGCACAAAACCAAGACAGGAGGATCTCTTGGCTTTTTTGCAGCTGGCCGAGCAGCGGCGGCAGCAGCCATGAATGCCATCGTGGTACTGTGCCACTTCTGCGAGCTGCACGGCCCTCGCACCCTCTTCTGCACGGAGGTCTTGCACGCCCCTTTGCCGCAGGGCCCGCCGGGGGGAGACAGCCCCGGGCAGAGCGAACAGGCAGAGGATGAGGAAGGCGGCATTCAGATGAGCAGCAGGATTCGCTCCCACAGCCCGGCCGATGGCGCCAGCGTCGACTCCAGCAGCCCGGGCCCCAAGAAATCGGACATGTGCGAGGCAAGTGGGTTTCCTCTGCTCCCCAAGTCCCCCTCCCCTCTGCAGGAATCCCTGTGCCATTCGTTGATCCACATTGGCTTTTTGAGTGACGGCTTGCAATTGATGGTTGTTTTCTCCCTTAAGGACATTACTTCCCATTGCTTTAGTCCAAGTTTCTCAACCTGGCCCATTACTAGAAGATGAGTAGACTTCAACTCCCAGAATTCCCTAGCCAGGCATGCAGTCATGTGACCACAATTATTCACATTTTGACTTCAGTTTCTGGAATTCATCGTGCTTCCTAGTGTCTATTTCTTACTAACCTTTTTACTTCCCCGCCACCTCCTAGGGTTGTCGTTCCCTTCCTGTCGGCCATCCAGGCTACATCAGCCATGACAAGGAAACGTCAATCAAATACATCAGCCACCAGCACCCCAACCACCCCCAGCTCTTCAGCATTGTGCGCCAGGCTTGTGTCCGCAGCCTCAGCTGTGAAGTAAGCCGGCTGGGTTGGATTAGCTATTTTGTTTATTTATTTCTATTTTTATCATCCTGCCTTTGGTACTTTCATAAACAGCTCAAGGAGGTGAACATACCGAATACGTCTTCCTCTTCCTGTTTTCCCCAGACAACAGTTCTGTCAGGTGGGTTGGGCTGAGAGTCAATGGCTGGCTTTCATGCCTAAGGCTGGAGTAGAACTCACCGTCTCCTGCTTTCTAGCCAGGTGCCTCAACCACTGGATCCAACGGAACCTCTTCGCCAGCTCAAAAGGGATCTGGCTTCTTGCCTAATCTTGCGGGAAAACTCCCTATTTCTTCGCTTTCCTGTTCACTGGTTAACTACCTTGGCTAGTTTGCATCTTTTTAAAATTATTGTTTTAAACCTCACTTAGTTTTTTTATAGTTTTGGAATTGTAAGCTGCCCAAAGTCCTGGACTGAGGTGGGCAGCTCTAGAAACTGAACACATAAATAGAAATAAGATTAACGGCAGAAGCTGAGATTGGAAGGAGACTTGAAGGTTGCAAGGCCCCTTCTGTTTCTAGAAGAAATGCCACCATTTCTGGGTGCTTTTATTTTTGCCTTTTATCCAGACGGTTTTGGGAAGGGGAGGGGGTTGCAGACAGGCTGTGCCTAAAGAATTTCTGATGCCGACGATGGCTTTGACGGAGTCTGGCTCTTTTTCTTTGCAAAGGTCTGTCCCGGACGGGAAGGTCCCATCTTCTTCGGCGATGAGCAGCACGGTTTCGTCTTCAGCCACACCTTCTTCATCAAGGACAGCCTGGCTCGGGGCTTCCAGCGCTGGTACAGCATCATCACCATCATGATGGACCGTATCTACCTCATCAACTCGTGGCCTTTCCTCCTGGGCAAGATCCGGGGCATTGTGGACGAGCTGCAGGGCAAAGCTCTTAAGGTCTGGGCAGCAGACTGGGAGGCAAATCAAAGACGTTTGAGAATCATAGGGCAGGAAGGGACCTTGGAGGTCCTCTAGTCCAACCCCAGCCCAAGGCAGGAATCCATATACCATTCTGGCTGTCCAGTCTCTTCTTGAAAATCTCCAGTGATGGAGCACCCACAACTTCTGGAGGGAAGTCAATCCACTGATTAATTGTCCTCCCTGTTAGGAAGTTTCTCTTTAATTCCACGTTGCTTCTCTCCTTGATTAATTTCCATCCGTTGCTTCTTGTCCTGCCTTCAGGGGCTTTGGAGAATGGGCTGACACCCCCTCCTCTTTGTGGTAGCCCCTCAGACACTGGAAGACTGCTCTCATATCCCCCCCAGTCCTTCTTTGTTAGACGAGACATACCTAATTCCCGCAACCATTCATTGTATGATTCAGCCCCCAGGTCTCTAATCACCTTTGTTGGTCTATCTCTGCACTCTCTGTCTAGAGTTTTCAAGACCTCTTTTTAAGGTCTGGTTGCTTTCTAGGCTAATGATAAATTTGGGCATACCTGGGTTTTTAAAACACCTTTGCTTTTTCAACTTATATTCTTTTCCATTGTTGTTTCTTGGTTTCTCAGGTCTTCGAAGCTGAGCAGTACGGATGTCCGCAGCGTGCCCAACGCATGAACACGGCCTTCACCCCGTTTCTGCATCAGCGGAATGGGAACGCGGCTCGCTCACTGACTTCGCTTACTAACGACGAGAACCTGTGGTCTTGTCTGCACACTTCCTTTGCTTGGTGAATGCGTTTGGTAGACCTCCGGCATGGACATCTGGGTGCAGCTCTGCTCTCCTATCCAGTGGGCTTACACCCCTTTCCAATATCCTTAGGCTGCTGAAGGCCTGTGGCAGCAGGCTCACCGAGAAGCTTCTGGAGGGGCCTCCAACAGAGGACACCTTGGTGCAGATGGAAAAACTTGCTGGTAAAGGCAGAAGCCATTTTTTAAAATGGACGTTCTCGCTTGTAAAAAGCCAATTCCTTGCCTCGTGCAGGAAGCAACTTGAGTAGCCTTCGTTCAAACTCTTTTCTCTCTCGAGATTTGGAAGAAGAGTCAGAAGCCTGGGACAACTCAGAGGAAGATGGAAAATCGACCAGCCAGAAAGATGTCCAAGAAGGTTCTGGACAAATGAAGAACCAGGCTGATTTTGGTCTTCTGGCAGACTGCAGCAGCTGGAACGGGCCGGGTGGGAGTCAGTCTGTCTTCCGTTCCCTCCGGCATTTGAGACAGGCAAGGAATGGCCATTGGATCACTGGACAAGGAGAGGGGCCTTTGCCCATCCTGAGTTTTAGGAGGCTGCCAAAATACACAGCAACACAAAAGAAATAATAAATAAACATAAATAAATAATAATAAAGCACATACTTCCAGAACTTGCGAAGCATGGTGCAAAGCAGTATTCTGGGAGTTGAAATCCAGACCTCTTAGAGTTGCTAAAGCTTGAGAAACACTGGTTAAGGTAAAATTAAAGGCAAAAAAACTATTTAAAACTATTGTGTCCTTCTCAGGTCTTGGGATCGTCGGCATTCCGCATGCTGGCCTGGCACGTTCTCATGGGCAACCAGGTCATCTGGAAAGCGCAGGATCGAGACCTCATCCACTCCGCCTTTGATGTCCTGCGGGTATGAAACACATATGAAACATGACATTACCTTTCTCCGCCCTGTCCTCTTTTAGTGGATTTTTGATTTGCTGGGCTGCCCTGATGGCATACATGCAAAGTTCTTGTCTCTGTGAGCCTGCATGACGGTGCCTCAGACTGTTTAGAATTGCATCACTGGTTTTGGTCAGTTTTAATCAGTGTAGCCAATGATTCCAAGCCTTTAGAAACTGAGCATCATATATAAAAGTAGGAACCATAAAAACGTTATCATTCCAAGATAGCATGGATGTCTTGCGTGCACCTCCGGCCCATGTAGATCTAGCTGTGTTGATCTTTAGTCTGTTTCAGAATTAATACTTACTATTTTAAAATGTTTTTCTTGTTCTTAATTGGTTGGAAGCTGGCTAGAGTTGCCTCTTAGCAAGATGGGGGGCATGTAGATTTAATAAACAAATGTATAAATTTGTTTGAAATGGCAAATAAACCATTTTAGGACTTTGTATCGTCAGATCTGGATTTTTCATAAAATCTGTCACCTCTGCCCATATTCAAACAATTTTCTCTGGCCGGCTTTGCAAACCATTGTGTGCACAAAACCTGCACTGGTTAACTGGACTCTCACATGCTTCTTTTTCCTTTGCTAGACCATGCTTCCGGTTGGTTGCATCCGGATCATCCCATATAGCAACCAGTATGAGGAGGCTTACCGGTGTAACTTTTTGGGGCTTGGCCCTCAAGTGAAAATTCCTCCTCACATTTTGTCCTCAGGTAAGAGTGATTGTTTTTCTGTCTTCCTCGGACTGGTAGAAAAGATTAGTAACCGTTTCCTTGTCTTGGACACCCTGATGATCCATAAACTACAGATAGTCCTCGACCGTAGTTGGGACCAGAATTTCCATCATTAAGCAAGTGACTCACGCTGGACTTTTTGTTACTGCCATTAAGTGAATCCAGCTTCTCCCTTTGATTTTGCTTATTAGAATCCACTTAGGAAGATTGCAAATAGCAATCAGATAAATCCAGGATGCTGCAAACACCATAAATTCAGGCTGGTTTCCAAGCACCTGAATTTGGATCACATGTCTGGGAATGCTACGATGGTTGCAAGTGCGAGGATTGGTTGTCAGTCACTTTTTTCAGTGGTATTATTACTTCGAATGGGTGCTAAACAGATGGTCTTCGGATTGATGCAGGTTGCTGCTTCGGATGCAGGAGCATTAGTGTCCCAAAGGTGGTTTTTTCCAAGAGGCAAATGGACTTTGAAGATGTTTTGCTTCTCATCCAAGTAGCTTCTTCTGCTCTGACTGGATGGTGGGGAATATGGAAGGATTTCTGTTCCTTGCAGACAGCTGGTCATTTGCATCCTTTTAGAGAGCAATGGAGGCCACTTGGGAGGTTTATGTCCTCAGGGTCATCTGAGTGGTGCAAAATTTCCTTAGTCAAAATTGAACAGCTCTCTCTCTCAAGAGGGGGAGTGATACAACACCATCTATCTCCAGCCACAGCAGTTCCAAGATACAGTCCTTTCAGCTGCTCCAAGAAGGCTGCACACCCATTTGCACTGTTCAGATGACCCTGAGGACACAGACAAACTTCCAAGTTGCCTCAGTGACTCTCTAAAAGGATGCAAATGACCAGCTGTCTGCAAGAAATATAAATCCTTCCATTCCCCACCATCCAGTCACAGCTGCAGAAGCTTCTTGGATGAGAAGCGAAATGTCTTCAAAGAAAAAACAAGAAAGTCCAATTACCTCCTGAAAAAGCACCTTTGGACCAACCATGACCTGGATGACTGAGAAACTCCATAGACAGAGACTTTAGCATTTTAGGCACTTGGGATGGCTCTCTCTATTGCTGGTATAAATCTGGCGATGGTGCTATGAAGAAATTCTGTTTTTTGTTCCAGAGTTTGCTGTCCTGGTGGAAGTTCGCCCCGCCACACGGTTGAGCCTTTACCCTGTCCTCTTTGATGAAGACCAGCCCCTCAGTAAATATGAGTTTGTGGTTACTAGTGGCAGCCCTCTTGCAGCAGACAGAGGTGAGCCATGCATATTAGGTCCAAGCTGTTTTGGGTAGAGAGTTACAACAGTCCAATTTGTAGTTGACAACCAAAAAGTTGTGTCACAAATTTTTGAAAAGGAACATACTTTTAATGACCCCATAATCCCTTGCGGGGTGGAGTCCAGGCAACTGAATGGAGATGGAGAGTTTACTGGCCAGATGCCCTTCCTGTCACCAATGCAGAGTTTTTGTTCAGCAGATATATTCTCAGTGTGCCCAGAGAAATATCTGCATCTACCTAGGATCGAACTCACAGCCTCCTGATTGTGAGATGAGAGTTCCACCTCTAGGTCACTGCACCACTTGTTACTTAGCTGGAAATGCAGGAGAAAAAAGATGGATGGATGTCTCAACAGTGCAGTGCTGATTAAAAAAATAACAAAAGAAAAATTGGATGATGTTTAAGTCCTTCTTCCTATCTGCAGTTGGTCCGACCATCCTGAACAAGATTGAAGCTGCTCTTATGAATCAGAACCTCTCGGTCGAGGTGGTGGACCAATGCCTCATTTGCCTGAAGGAGGAGTGGATGAAGTAAGGTGGACTTTTGGGGGCAGTAGTTCTCTTCTAGAGTTTCTTGCACATGCTTCCTTGAAGGAAGGGAGGCATGCCGTGTGATCTTTAGAAATTTCATTTTCGGAAGAACTGGTCCTGGTTTGCAACTTAACTCAATTATTATTATTTTTTGCTTTCTTCAGTAAAGTGAAGGTCCTCTTTAAGTTCACCAAGGTGGACAGCAGGCCGAAAGAAGATACCCAGAAGTTGTTGAGCATCTTGGGGGCTTCCGAAGAGGATAACGTGAAGCTTCTGAAGTTCTGGATGACGGGCTTGAGCAAGACCTACAAATCGCATTTGATGTCCACCGTTCGCAGTCCAACTTCTCTGGAGTCTCGGACTTAGGAGAACTCTTAGGTTGCCTTTGGGGAACTCATTGTCGATCCACTCATTTTGTGTGATATGAAGGAGCTCGGATATTGTGTAGCAACGCTGCGTAGACAGACTGAAAAGCCAAGGATGAAGGAAGGTCTCTTGGCCAAAAAACTACCTACGTCAGAGGTGTCCAGACTTAGTAACTTTATGACTTTTGGACTTCTAACGATGCAACATTAAGTTTTTTCTTTGTTACCATGAAATTAATTCAGTTCTTTATATTTTTAACTGTACAGCTTCTTATTCATAAACTATAAATTTTTTCTAGGCAAGAAAAGTAATTCCGAACATACTTTGTATGGATTTTTTAAAAGGGACAGAGATTAATAAAGAGATCCTAATTTGTTAAAGAGTTCATTTTATTTCTGTGAATATGTCAAAATATTTATAGCTACTTGTTTTCAGAAAGATTTCTTAAATATTTTATGGTTTTTCCTTTATTGTGTAATTCATGTTTGTGTTGAATTTTTATTTAATCTGTGTGTAAAAAAATGCACATAATAAAAGTTTTCCTCCCAGAGAAAAATCCTGGTTTTTAAAAAAATCAAATGTTTTAACACATCCTAGGAAGCACAATAAAGTTTTGCTTTCCAAATTTAATTATTTCCACTAAACGTTCAAAAAAATGCAGGAAACCTAGCCTCTTTCTTCTATGATTGTCACTAATTTTCATTCCCAATCATAGTTATAGCTGTTTTTTTCAACCAACTTAAAAGGCAGTTAGAAAGAGAAGCTGATCGTGCCTCTCCAATAACGACTCCATCTCCCACAAGGCCTGAAGAACAAAATTCCGCCTGGGAATGATGGGAGTTGAAGTTCACGCAGCACAAGAGGAAAGACCACAGGAAAGGGCGGAGAACGCATGCGTGGCCACAAAAAAAAAAAATTAATCTTTGGGGGGAGAAGACGCACGCGCTTTTCCTCCGAATGGAGTACGCATGCGCGCCTCACGAGGCGGGAAGGTTTAAGCGTGCGGCGCAGGCGCGCGCGGCCTGAGGAGACGATGTGGCGGGTCGGGCTGGCCTTCGGGCTGGGCGCGGCGCTCGAGGCACTGCTGGGCTGGCTGCTGAAGCGTCGGCGGGCGTCGTTGTCGTTGTCGTCGTCGACGGCGAGCGAGGTCATCTTCTTCCCCTCGAGGGTGACTTGCACGGAGGAGCTGCTGGCCGGGGTGCCCTGCGTGTGTCCGCTGCCGCACGGAGAGAGCGCGCTGGGCCGCCTGCTGGTGCGCGTGCTGGAGGCGCGGCGCTCGCTCGACCTCTGCCTCTTCGCCTTCTCCAACCCGCAGCTGGGCCGCGCCGTCCTCCTTCTGCACAACCGCGGCGTCCGTGTCCGACTCGTCATCGACGCCGATTACATGGTGCTGCGCGGCTCCCAGGTCGGGCCGCTGAGGAGAGCCGGTGAGGGGCGGGGCCGCGGCGCCGGTGACCAATGCGCGTTCCAAACGGGGGGCAGGAAAGGAAAAAAATCAGGATGGGCGGGTCCGGTGGAATTCTGGGAGTTGAAGTCCAATGGCACAAAGGTTGAGAACTGCACCTTTAAGCCAAGGGTTTCCTACCATAGTAACTTTATTAACTTGTGGACTTCAACTCCCATAATTCCTCCTGTTGTGGCTGGCTGGGGAATTCTGGGAGTTGAAGTCCCCAGGTCTTAAAAAGTTGCCCAATTTGGAGACTCCTGCTTTAGGACATTGTGGGGAGGGGGCACCCATCTGGTATTTTGAGAGATGGGGCAAGAAGGAGGAGAGGAACAAAACCACAAATAGAACCAACCAACCACCCAGAGAGAGAAAATCGGAACGAACCATTAGGAAGTCATTAGGAGGAAAGGTGGAGAAACAGGTGGAATGGAAAGTGGGCAAGGAGAGACGTTGTAATAAGTGAATTTGGGGGATGGAGAGAGTTGATTTGGTTTATTTACCCCAAACCCATCCATGGGGAGGCTGGAGGGCAGGCAAAAGGATTCAAACCCCAAACCCTACTATCTGAACACATGCCTGGGTTTATGACATTCCCATTTCAAGCCATAAAGGAGAAGGCAATCCAGCGTTGGTTTAAACCCCCTGCCCAATAGCTCTAAGGAGCATTCAAGTCTTGAGGGGTAGTATCTAAATGTGAATGTGGTCAAAAGCAGTGAAAAGGAAGGGTTATTTTGTGCCCTTGGGGAGAGGGAAACCAGGGGTGAGTCAAGAGCATGAGGCTCTCCCTGCTGTCTTTGAGCCCTTCTGGGCATCATTGCAAGGCCACCACAGCCCCTGGCATCCTGATGGCCTGGCTTTGGCCACGCTGGCCTGGGGCTGAAGAGAAAGGTGAAAATAAGCAATGAGGTGGAAAGGGATACATGGTGTAAGAAGAAAAGGGGGAGATTTGGGCTAAGGCAGGTGGATTGAGGATAAAAGCGAGTGATAAAGACTGAAAGATTAGGTGGTTTGGTCGTAAAGACACCCATCGACATAAATTATGTAAGATTGTGAAGTTTGTATGCCACTCATCTTGTCATCAGGTGACTCTCCCAAACCCAGTTGAGCAACCAGCCAGATCCTTGGTGTTGATGGGGTTTTCTCTTCTTTGTAAGGGATTCCGGTACGGCATGATCAGGACAAGGGCTACATGCACCATAAGTTTGCCATCGTGGACGAGAAGGTGCTGATCACGGGCTCTTTGAACTGGACCACCCAAGCAATCCAGACCAATCAAGAGAACGTGCTAGTGGTGGAAGATCAGGCCTTGGTGAACATTTTTCTAGCAGAATTTGAAAAGATTTGGGAAAACTACAATCCTGCCAATTATACATTTTTTTCTATACATGAGAAAACTGGGATTGAAAATGCATAGAGTTAATTCTGGGACATAAATATAGCATGGCAAAAAACCCAAAAACCGTTTGGGAGCATTTAGTTCAAAATTTCTCATGTTATTTGAGAATGACATAATTATCTTAAAAGATAAGCAGCAAGTCGGGAAATACACAAGCAGTGTACTCTTTAGGTGTTCAGTAAATTTACTTTCCAAGAAATAGAACTTGAAATAGGCTTTATTGAGAAGGGATATAAAGCTGAATTATTGCAGAACTGAATGCAAAGATGGAATTGTGTACTGATCTTCATAAGCACAGGCCTAAGAACAACTATCTGCTTTTCCAAAAAAGCAGTGAAGCTGGGAGTGCTGAATTTCTGTTATGCATTGTTTGATTTGAACCCTGGAACACATGAACTTGGCAGCAGAAAGTGGAGAGGGGCAGAACCATCGCCCTCCATGGTGTATTGCACTAAGAGACAACATCCAGCCATAAGTATGACCCCAGTTTAAATATTTCTCTGAGTAAAAGGAAATTAGGACTGGTTGGATTTAACTCTTGCTGTAACTGTATTACTGATGAGAAAGATTGCAAGAGAATTCTTGGAAGAAATGGAGGTAACTATTAATGCATGAACACCTTGAATACATTGTCAAGTTTTGTATGTTTAGTTTTTTTTCAATGATTAAAGCTGTTGTTCCAGAGAGCAAGTGTGAATGGAATTGTAATATTTTGGGACTCTAATACCCGAGTTATGAAATAGCTATCCTTACCTTTAAGAGGCTCTGGAGTCTGGCAGTTTAATATTTTTATTTTTACTATTTCCATTTTTCTCTCTTTTTTTTTTTTCCAATGCTTGGAACAGTTCAGCAACGTATACCCGGTTCCACTTATTAGCAATTGTTACATTTATGGGGAAGCCAGAATTGTGACCCATGACTTGTAATAAAATCACATTTAAGTAGTTAATCCTGAAGGCCGCATCATCTCCATCTACCAAAAAAATCTTCATAACAGCATACCAAGGGTGGTGCAAAAATAGTTTATTACGATATAATTTTATGTATAGTTAAGTAATTATATTTACAAAATCATCAGCTACATCCATGGGAACCCTAGCATGTCACACAAGGTTTGTAAGGAATAAATACTGTGACCGAAGTGGTACTTCTACAGTGAACCAGCTGAAGAGGGAACTGGCTCCCTTAAAAAGCATGAAAAGACGCCATTCGGAATCTCACTAGATCCAAAACAGATTTGTTGAGAAGAAGAGAAGATTCATTCTTTGCTGGGACTTCCACGAGTCCTCTTCACTGGAGTGGACAGCTAATTCACAGGGTCCACCTGGTCTCCAATTGGGCTCACCTTCTTACACCCTAAATTTTGCTGGAAAGTTTGGATTAGAGCAGTGTTTTTCAACTGTGGCAACTTTAAGATGGGTGGACCAACTCCTAGAATTCTTAGCAAGGTTGAGAAAGACTGAATTAGTCATTCCCACTCAGTTCTCAGAAGACCTGGTGATCCAATCAAGTCAATTTAGCGATGACGCTCACATGGGACTTAAGGCAGAGACAGACATGGTGGCCTCAGACACTTTCTGAAGTAAGGCGCTCAGGAGTGGCCCCATGAAGATGGGCCTTCCTACCGTCCTTGTGCACAACCTCCCACTCCCTTTCCTCCAGCCACAAGGTCATGTAGTGGGAACTGGTCGGCAGCTCAGCGACCAATCTAGACATTTATATATGGTTGTTTCTTACACTGAAAGTAGCAATGGTGTTACTCCATTGAAAGAGGAAAATGGCAACTAATTCTTACCACCCAGATGGACTTCCACTGTTAACAGCAAATTTTATTGACTGATGCAGAGTTATGGCATGGCTAATTCCGTGGCAAACCCAAGATTTTCCCCTTAGGTACTTTAGGAATATTTCTCAGCTCTTGTGGTCAGTCACAGGCTCACATTCTATCAGCAAGGGTATTCTTTCCCTCTGAGGCTCCATTGTGATGTACGATAGCGTAACTTTAAAGGCAGCTATCAAAACTATAGCAGCTGCATTCTGCCATGCTGTGACCACAGTATAGAATAGCATAATTCAAATTTATGGACAGTGAGAGGCAACATTACTTAATTTCTTTGGAAAACTGCTTGGTTTAAATCTGCCACAGGGTGAACGTGCAGGAACGTGGTGTATCTTTGATGTCTTAAGAGACGCTACTATCACCATTGCTCAGTGAACATGCAGTGAATCTTCAATTTATTGGACCTTCTGTTGATCAGCTTTCGAATGCATCAGACAAAATCCATTGGCCGCTCTAGGCATACATACAATCCTATTTGTTAATTAATGGACATTCAGGTCTAACAAATGCCTTCCTACGAGTCCATTAAACTGAGTTTACTGCAACATAACTGCATAGCCCGGGTTATTTGCGCCACTGTCTGTTACAAGCTTACTGAGGTGAATGAGGAAGAAAACTACTGTATAGCAATTAAGTTTTAAAACACTGTACATATTTTTCTTTGGAGAGGCATTTCCAAAACTAAAAAGGATCAGAGAAATTTAAAAATATATTTATAGCATTCAAACAAACCAACCAACATTCTGTAAGGGAACAAAGCAGGATTTCGGGTTACACTAATTTCCTTTTCCCAAGTCCAAAGGAAATCTGTATTAGAACAAGATTAAAAAAGAAAGTCATCCCATAAAACCCTCCGTGAGTTTTTGCATAATAAATATTTACATGGCGTGCTTTGAATACTATACAGGTCTTAAATTATTTTTAGAGAATAACAAAGCTTTAAAAAAGGGGGGGGGGATTACAAAGGAAAGATAAGCGTGCGTGTGCTCAAAGTGTTCACAACGAAGTACTGCATATGAACCATTGAAATGGAGAAAAAAAGTCCAGTGGGATTCTAATCAAGTATATTGTCATTACAAAAAGCAACGTTCCCACACCCCCCCCGCCCAAACACCACACAGGGCTGCTTGAAGGCAGCCTCTGTCATAGGAAAAACAGCCTGCTCAGATCAGCACAAGCGATCCTCCTTTTATTTCTTAGCAGGAAAAAAGGAAAGCAAAATGGCATTAAGAAAAGACAAGAGTCCTGCTTTGAAACAAGGTGGGGGGGGGGAAAAGAGTCAAGATCAGCCGTGGACAACATCCCCAAAGCCGTATTTCAGGTGTGTTTGCAGGGTACATCCAACTTGCCAAACCTCCCATCAAGAATACACATTTCTCTTCAATCTCCGAAGGACAGGATTGGATGAAAATGCAGCAACCTGCCTCCAAACACTCCTTTTTAAGAGCCATTCAAGGAACATGGCATTTTCCCAAACACCCCACTGGCGTGGTTGCGTAGGGACTGCCCCCTTTGCTCACAGCAGTAAAGTCAAGTTTTATGTGGATGGAGGTGGAGTGGCTTTGCCCGGCTTTCAAACACGTTTGAAGGATCCATCTCGGAATCGGGACGTTCTTGAGAAAGGGATGGGATGAACTGCAGGGGTTTTTCCCCAGAGACCCTTGGTTTTTCTGCCGACAGACTGCTATCAAGTTGCAGGAAGATCACGCAAGAAAAATTAAATTCTTCTATCCTGATATTTCTCACTCTTGGCAACTTGAAGATGTCTGGATTCCAACTGCCAGAATTTCCCTGCCAGCACAGCATAGAATTCTCGGAGTTGAAGTCCAGATATTTTCAAATAGCCAAGGTTGAGAAACCCTGTTCTCCGGACATCTGTGTGAAGGACAGAGGAAAACTGAGGCCTGCAAGACCATTTTGGAGATGCCTGAGATGCCCTCCAAATGCCAACATTCACACACCAATCCTAGCAATTGCTTTGGGGCTGCCATACCGACTTTGAAACGCACTTCTAGACCCTCAACCAACAATTTGCAGTCAGCGAAAACTGCTCAGAATTAGGAGAGGTCTTGAAGAAGAAAAGCCTAACCTTTAAAGTAACGATAGGAAGGTCTCCTTAATCCTAGCCATTCAGGGCAGAATACTATTGTTGTGGCATGTCAAATACTACCAGGCACCAGAAATCCATACATTCTCCTCTGTCCAGCTGCCTTTAAGGTAGTGCATACTAAGCTATGCCTTTGCTTCAGGTCTATGTCTAGAGACAAGTGATCCCATAAGATGGAACAACGTATTTCATTGCTAGGTGTCCAATGATTCTAAAACCTGCATGCAGAGAAAATGGACCCACCCTTGCTGAGATTAGCAAGACTTCACACAGTTGGGCTTGTCCCAAAGTTAAAGACAGTTGCAACAGAAACTCAACCCAGTAAAAGCAAAAACTCCCATCTTGAGGGACCTCAAATTTGTAGAATTGGGCCGGAGCACCTGAATTATCTGCAGTGTTGGGGAGACAAAAAGGAGGCTTGTTCACAATGCTGGCAATTGATTAATCCTGAAATTTTAAGCACCCACTTCCAAGGCGT
This sequence comes from Bungarus multicinctus, assembly GCA_023653725.1. Classification (NCBI taxonomy): domain Eukaryota; kingdom Metazoa; phylum Chordata; class Lepidosauria; order Squamata; family Elapidae; genus Bungarus; species Bungarus multicinctus. The sequence goes on from CM042842.1 coordinate 1,575,921, forward strand.
TCTGTTCGCTGGGGTTGGCAAAGACATCCATCCCTGGGCCTCTCTTGGGAAAGCTCTGTACTTTCTGGATCCCAGTGCATCAAGAAATATATCGCATTTTTGAGGTGGGATGGGCCCAAGATATAGGAGGAACAGTCAAAAGTCATTTAGACCTGCTTCATTTCAAGTGGATGAAAGCATTAAAGGTGCTTTGGGATCATGGTTAACCTGGTCTTTTTTGGAAGACCACTTTTAACTGGGCTTAGCTCCCAACCAGTTTTCAGGGTTGTGTTCCTTTGCAACAGATTATCCCTCACACAGGCAGTGCTAAGATTTACAGAACACACCTTTGCTACTGTTGTTAGGTCTGTTAAATCAAACTTCCCAATCCCTTTGCTGCGTGGGAAGCTCCCCTCTCTTGCAAGTCAGAAGCCCTGCTTCCCTTTCTTCTTTATTTACAGTTTTGTATCACTGTTGCATGGTGCAATTGGGCCCAAATAGATTCTCAAAGACAGATACAATCCATTTTTCTTTTCTTTAAAAGTCACCTTTAAGAAACGAGGATGTGCACTTTAGGATAAAACCTGGTTTCTCCGCCCTCATCAGACAAGAGAAATGTCCTGAAATCTCTTGGATGGATGCCCAAAACACACTGAGATTAGGAGAAAAGGTGAACCCAACTGGAAGAGGACAATGGTTGCTAGCGATTTTAAGGGCTATGTTTCCTGGCTAAGGTGGAATCTGCCACCCCTTAACCATGACTCTAAACTGGCTTAGTAAAATAAATTCAGAAGATTGCTAAGCTATACAAAAGGACTGAATCTCTGCAAACCACACAATAGACTAAGGACAGCCCAGACTGTTTTCTTTCCCCTTTGTTGTGTTTCTCAACCATCCAGGGGAGCATTGGGGAGCTTGCTTGGCCAAGATGAGTTTGTTTCAGAGTGGCTCAAAATATGCGCCTAAGTGCTGTGTTACTCTTCAACACTGGTGGAGCTAAGCTGGAGGTGTGTCCTCCCTCCCCCTTTCCCAGGGCCCTGTTGTGATACCAACACATCAGTAAAACAGGGCTAGCTTATAATAGGCTGTTGAGCCTTAATACTGACACTCAATGTAGTGGATATACACTAGGAAGGAGATAAATATATTTAAGGGAGGAAAAATATCAATCTCTCCCTGCATTCTTGCCCAAAGTAAGGACTTTTTCATTCAGGACATATCAAGGAATCCGTTTAATCTGGTATTTCTCAACCTCATCGAGTTTAAGATGCTTGGACTTCTACTCCCAGAATTCCCCAAGCTGGCTGGGGGATTCTGGGAGCAGAAGTCCACGTATCTTAAACTGGCTAAGACTGAGAAACAATGATTTCATCCCTTTGGTGGTAGACAGAAAAAAATGTCTTGAATTGCTCGGTCTGTTCATCTGTGGAACAGCTCTAGAAAAAATTCTGCTCCTGGCCAAGCGAAGCAAAGTCATAAGAAAAGATGGAGGGAGGGAAGGAAGAAGAAGGATGCTCATGTTGTGATGCGTCAAGAAAGGCGGTGCACGTGGCCAAGCCGGAAACGAAGGAGAACATTAGTCTTTCTTCAACTCCTTGGATTCAAAGAGCTTCAGACGCTCCTGCACCGTCAGGCCTTCCTTCAGACTCTGGAGGGGGGAGAGAAGGAAAAAAGCAAACCATGAAAGTCCACTCTGGTGCAATGGACCAAATCCAACATGGAAATGTTCAGGCAGAGGAGATAAAATAGCGAGAGACAAAATCCTCAGGTTTACCATCATGCGGAAGAAAGAAAAAGCATCATTATGGAGAAGGGTTACTGGAGAATCGGTACCCAATGGAGGAAGAGCGAGATGACCACAGGCGCAGCTAACTGGAGTGACCGCCTAGAGATTCTCTGAAGTATCTCCAGATGCCTTCAGCTCCACCAGACCTATAAAGTTGTCCTTTCCCTATAATGTATTTGCTCCAAGACCATTTCCTAATGTAACTATGGGGCAATACATTAACACCTGATAAAAGATGCCGTCTCTTGCAGAACTGGGGTTACAGAAGGAATGTCTAGTTTTTTTTCCCCTGGCTTCTTAACTCATGGTGGGAAGAGCAGAATGTCACACCTCTGTTATGAATCAAAGAGTAGGATTTGATTGCACAAGGTCAAAACCAAACATTCCAATGCTATGTGTCAATGAAGACAGGAAAATTAGAAAAAAAAACTATATAGATGGTTTTTCTTCAGGTTTTCCCCGTTTCTTGCACCTTCTGCTTGCTTGCTTCCTTCTTCCTTACTTCGTATTAATTGGTGTTATTAGTTTAATCTTTTAAAAGTTTCAATTAAAATTACAGACATTCCTACATACACACACACAATTTTATATATATAATTTTATATTAAATGTATGAACACACACACATCAATACAGATGCAATGATTTGGGCCACCATATCAAATGGGTAAAATAACTTCTAATTGCAAAACACTACCAATAGCAACAGCATTAGCCCTTAGACTTATATACTGCTTCACAGTGCTTTACAGCCCTCTCTGATCCGTTTACAAAGTCAGCCTCTTGCCCACAACAATCCAGGTCTTCCTTTTACCGACCTTGGAAGGATGGAAGGCTGAGTCAACCTTGAGTCGGTCAAGATCGAATTGCTGGCAGTAAACAGATTTGCCTGCAATACTGCATTCTAACCATTGTGCCACCAACTGTCTATTAGTTGAGATGAACCAGCATCCAAAACTAGGGACCTCAAACATGATCCTTCACTTGTAACCGCGTGCCTCCTGAAGAGTGGTCAGCAGAAGCATGCACAGTCAATCCAACATGCAGGCATCTTCTCATGCTCCACAGAGCTCCCCACAGGTCAGCCGAGATGGCAAGGAAAACTTGTGATGGATGTCAGTGAAGACAGGATGAGACAGAAGGGTGGATGCAGCCACTGATCGGGCGTGAGGGGTCTACCCAACCCAAGTCCCATGGCTTCTGGGGAGTGGGTGGGTGGTGGGAAGAACCTTATTAGCTATGGAAACATCAGCAGAACATGCATTTAAGTGCACTGCAACCTCCAGAAGTAGCATCGTTGAACCGATGGGGTGGTTGGATTACCTACATGGCAGGGACCCTGGAACCTGCTGCATTTTTCAGTTATCCCATGAGGCCTGCTCAATTACCGACTGTTCTCCGAAGTGAAGACAAAGAACAAAAACAAAAAAGACATCAATCCTATCATGGACCACAATACAAGCAACTTCCTTCCCATGCCTTTAAGGAGGGGGCCAAGACCTAATGGCTCCACAAATTAACAAAACTATTTAAAAAAAATCCCCCATAATAATTAAAAACACAGATCTGTCATAAAGAGACGCTGTACCGGAAGGAAATTAAACTAGGTCTTCCAGTGCAAGAAGAAGTGGTACACAGAGAAAGGCACAAGATACCATCCAAACTAATGTGAACTTAATAAATGATAGAATTTTGCTGGCATTCAGAAGCTTACAAAGAAGGGGGTTTTAGCTCAGGGTTAGCTTTCTTTTCCTAATGCCACATGTGTGCCAATATGCAAGGAGAGACGAGTGGACCAGAATGAGCTAAGGAACCAAAGGATGAAGAGGTCCCCTCTTGTGGACTATTGGAAACTATGTTCCCTTAAAGCAATGTTTGTCAAACTTGCCAACTTTAAGACAAGTGGACTTCCACATGGCTGTCTAGGGAATTCTGGGAGTTGAAGTCCACATGTCTTAAGATTGCATATTTTGAGAAACAATATCCTAAGATCTCATGCTTTAAATGTATTGCTTATAATTCAAAGCACCAAAGAATGAACATTTTCCTTATCTACATGTTCTCAGCATGCTTATGAAAGAGAATGGCTTCTGCTTTCTTCTGGGTTGACTTCTCAAGATAGCCCAAAGCCTTGGAATTCTCAGATGGATCCCTCCACCCAAGTATTCTCCAGGGCCTTCCCAGCTTAGCCAACAGCTAAGTTTGGTTAGATGTTGCTACCTGTTGCAGAATCAGCCGTCGATAGGACAACTACTAAGATATTGCACATCTAACCATGTTTTCCAGGGAAAATGGAAAGACCACTTCAACTCACCTTTGACCTGATATTTCTTAGTTGCCGGCCAATGCTGGTCCTGTCCTTCTTCAAGAAATCAGGATTGCTTTTTGATTTCATAATATCTAGGTAGATAAGAAAGAAGGGAAGTCAATATAATTCTTTTGAAAACCAGCAGGTCATGGTTTTCCAAACAGAGTTAAGAAAAATCACTATCTCAGCTTCTTTCCCCTCAAGGCAACAACACTCCAAAATACATATCCCTCTCTCAAGAAATCCAATTTTACCACTAATTCTAATGCTAGGTTCCTTCAACCCACCAAGTCCAACTCAAGTAGATATCTAAGAGTGATTTTTGCAACAATGAATGTGCACCAACCTTTTTTCCAGGAAAACACGCTGAAGATCATCGGATCCCACCCTTCCTTTGATTCAGCAACCTGAAATATGAAATTACGAAGCAGTGAACCTACCGTATCCGGACACGGTGCTGCTCTCGGGCGATTTTTCTCCTAGGGCTTCGGTGGCTGCCTTCAGCTGCTCTTTCAATCGGCTGATATCGCAGTCTGCCTTGGCTTTGACGATGCTGAGCTCCGTGTAGATGTCCTTGTATTTATCACTGGCATATTTTTTATCCTGGAGAACAGACAAAAGACAATAGGACTTGAGATCTTTCGGTCTCCTTGGGCCACCCAAGAGATAACTGGGATTACTAGTAATTTCAATTGCCATTAGTTCAATGTCTTCATCATCTTTCCCAATATCTCATTTAGCAACCATGGCAACTTTAAGACTTTAAGCTTTGCTGGCTGAGAAATTCTGGGAGTTGAAGTCCACAAGTCTTAAAGTTACCAAGGTTGGAGACCCCTGCACTAAAACTCATAGTTTGTTGTCATCTCCACTAAAACTCTGAAGGTGTCCCTTTGTTGCCTAGTTCTTCATCCTCCAGGTTCCTCCCATCTTAGGCCATCACCTGAAGCAGCAGTCCAACCTTGGTGACTTGGAACTGATTTCAGTTCCCAGAATTCCCCAGCCTGTTAGCTGGGGAATTCTGGGAGCTGAAGTCCATCTATCTAAAAGTTGCCAAGGTTGGACATTCCTGACCTAAAACAAACTTCTAAAGATAACTGCTCTGCTTAGCTCAAAGTGTACAAATGAGGAGGTTTAAATAACTTGTTAACGGCTTTAAGGTGATGCCGCCTGCTTCTAAATTCTTCTTACCCTCAGTGCTGTTTGCAATTCATCTTTCAAAGAGCTGATCTCTTGCTTCAAGTACTGGATTTCTGATTCCTTAACTCTCAACAGGACCTGCAAGGAAGAAAGTCAAGGAGATACACCTTTTAGAAAACGAATATCAAAATAAAATATAAAGATGGGAGAGAGAAAGGGAAGAAAGGATTTTAAAACAAAAGGAAAAAAAGAAAGAAAAGAGGAAGGGAGAGAAGGAAGGAAGGATTTTAAAACAAAGGAGAAGGAAGGAAGGTATTTCCGACCTTCAACAATTACAAACAAGCTCACCTCTAACTCATAGGCATCCTTTCCTTGGGTGAGAGGAGAGGCGGCCATTTCCATGCCGCCTTCCCCAGTTAGCAACGTCCGTAGTCGAGTGATCTCTGCAGCCAGACGGTTGTTTAGCTCCTACAAGGAAACCACAAATGCAGGATTGTTCAGAATAAATAGAATTATGCCAACACACCACCATTCTATCGTCCAAAACAGGAAACCTTTACATCAATTTTTGCAGAACACAGGAATCTGTCATTTTACCGTGCATGCAGAATGCATTGATGTGTGTATCATCACATCCCTCCCACCCGCAAATACAGGACCTCTTGAGCATGGCGAACTGGGAGATTCTGGGAGTTGCACGTCTGCTCAAAGTGTTTGAAAAACCTTGCTTTAGAGCCCAACTGTGTCAGACCGCAGGTAGGCTTCACCTGATTGTGCGCGTTGAGTTCCTGGTTCTCCCGCTGGCATTGCCGGAGGGCCTGTCTCTCCGCCTCCAAAGCCTGGGCCAGGTGAGCGTTTTCCAAGCACTTCTGCGAATATTGTTCGGAAAGGACTTCCAGTTCCCGCTGGACAGACTGCAATTCCTCCCTGAGGGCAGGACAAAGGAGGAAGTGGGTTGGACTTTGAAGGGCCATTCAGGAACCACCTTGGCAGGTGAGGAGGAGGAGGAGGCAGAAACCGCACCCGTGTGATGTGAGAAGATGAGAACTTTCAACTTCTGATTCCTCCCAGATCTTCCAAGGACTTATTGCCTTCACTCAGCCCTTAAAAGCAAAACCTTTCCCAATCCAATCATGCTTGTTTTTGATCACAAGCAAAACCCAACATAATTTCTCCCTTCCAAAAATGTAGACCAAATAGCTTTTAGTAGCCTGAGTTAAAATCTGTCTAAAATCTTTTTCTTTCTTTTTCTTTCTTTCTTTCTTTCTTTCTTTCTTTCTTTCTTTCTTTCTTTCTTTCTTTCTTTCTTTCTTTCTTTCTTTCTTTCTTTTCTTTCTTTCTCCTTCCTTCCTTTTCTCTTTTTCTTTCTTTCTCTCTCTTTTCATCTCTCTCTCTTTCTAAATGGAAGGAGAGTAGAAAACTGGGACAGTCATATGTGTAAGAAAAGCCTTAAGTGATTTTCCCAAAAATTATCTGCAAAGTTCTAGAAACTGAGCTTGGTCCAAATCAGACATGAGGATTTCATTTCTGCTAAAGCACAAATCTATAAATTCAGTTTAGGTCATTTTTTGGGTGCATCTGCAAGAATAAATCTGTTTATTATCCTTCCATGACCTCCTCAAAATAAATTATATGTGTATGTGTGTGTGTGTACATACATATATTTGCAGAAAGTATGTCCCCATTACAGCCAAAGGCTTATGGAGTGGCTCATAAATAAAAGCAAAATGTACTACACATAGAAGAATTTTGGAGTCTAAGAAACGGAGAAGAAAAATGAGGCATTAGCAGTTCGTGTGGACAGCGATGCTCCCAACCTGGATAGCTGTAGAAGACGGAGAAAATTAAATGGGGTTGGTGTTTGTGTGTGCATGGGAGCGTGTTTGTGTGCTCAGATAATAATCATAGGGTGCAGATGAGCTCAGAACACCCCGAATGCCAGCAATGCACAACAAAACCCAACTGATGTGGCCCCAGAAGGCAAGAAACATTTGACAAGAGTATCCCTTACAAGTATTGCCTCTGCAAGGCTTCGATGTCTGAATTGATGCTGCTAATTTGGGAGCGGTGGGTTTTTTCCAACTCCCGTTCAAGTTCTTCCCGGTGAGCGTTCTTCATGGCTTCTATGGCTGGAAAGGAAAAGAAAGAAGGGATTACAGGAAATCCTTGATTTACAACCGTAAGGGAGCCCAGAATTACGGTTGTTAAGTTATTGCAGTGGTAAGTCGAGGCCAGATCAGATTTTAAGGCGCTTTTTTTTTTGCAGCTGTCATTAAGTGAACACCGTGGCCTTTTCCAACTGGAGGTTGTTTTTGCCAGAAATTGGAAGTAAACACTGGAAATTAGCAAATCATGTCAAAGTGTGTGTGTGTATTTGTCTGTGCGCGTCTGTCATAACTCTGAAAAGGGGTCATATGTAGCTCTATCAAACAGTGGTTAAGCAACTGGAAGTTAAGTTGAGGACTACCTACACACAGTTGCAGGAAAAACACACCTGCATTCTCTTCTTCCCTTGGACTTACCAGAGATCGTGGCGGCCGTTTCCTCAGCCAGCAAGCGGTCCTTCTCCTCTCTCAGCTTCTCCAGTTCTCGGTGATGCTGCCTCTGCAAGTCCTCGATCTTCTTCTGGTGGGTCTCTTCCATGGCTGCAAACCCCCGTTCACACGTTGCCTTCAAGAAAGTCAGAAAGGAGGATTGCATTGGTATAGTTGCCCCAGCCCATTAAAAAAAAAACACACACACCCTCCCGTAACAATATAGGCAGGGTCTGGAGAACAAAAGGGGAAGTGGCCAACAGAGAAGACTCAAGTCCCTGAAGGAACAACCTTGTAGTGAAGGACAGATCAGTTCCTAGCTAGGTTAGAACATCTAGCATTCTCCATCACCACCACTACCAATCTTTACTATAATGGAAGAAGCACTCCAAAAACTTTAAGGAAATACTATTTTAGGATCCCTTGAAAAGGTTCTAAAAGGAGGTGGGCATTCAAACTTGGGGAGGGAAAAAAAACCATTGTTGCAGGGATTAACAATTCTAATCTTAGCTTGCAAACTCTACTCAGTCCTTTTTCCTCCCTTGTCTCAGGAGTAGGACCTCACATGAATATTCCCTAAACCATACCTGTCCCAATAGCAATAGCACTTAGACTTATGTGCCGCTTTATAGTGCTTTGCATCCCCCTCTAAGCAGTTTACAGAGTCAGCCTCTCACCACAACAATCTGGGTCCTCATTTTGCCCACCTTGGAAGGATGGAAGGCTGAGTCAACCTTGAACCGGTCAGGATTGAACTCCTGGCAGTGGGCAGTCAGCCTGCAGTGCTGCATTCTAAACACTGTGCCACCACAGCTCCTAATGCTACTTCTTATTCATAACTAGGAATCCACCACAGCCCATTGTTCAATGTGTGGTGTGAATAACAAAGAGCCTCACTTCCTTAAGGTTAGGCTGCCGTGTTGTAATTACGAAAGGGGAAAAACGACAAGTGCCCTCTTTAGGATGTGCAAATTATTGCAAATCGGAGGAATGTCACCACGTTCCACCTCTTTACACCCGAGTGAGTTCGCAAGAAGAGAACACTATAGGAGCACATATCTCAAATGAGAATCCTTATTGGAAAATCGGCTCTTTTGCTAATTTGATGGGCGACGAATGGATGTGGTGGGGGAGATTTTAAGCAGAAGCAATGATGCTGATCCAGTTAGGTGTTTTTAGACATGGTGAGTAAGTGGTGAGGGACAACAAGCACCCTGTTCCATTATGAAAGGGAAAAAAGACAAGGGCCTTCTTTAGGATGTGCAATTATTACAAATCAGAGGAATGTCACCAGGTTCCACCTCTTTCCTCACTGTCTAATGGAGGGAGGGGGAGATAGGGCAGATTTTCTAGGGGCAGGAAACCCTATCACCCCCATTATGAAGTTCAAGTCACCGGGCGATCCAACTTAATCAAAGGAGACCTTCTGAAGGTTAAGAGGGTTGGAGGGCAGTGTGCCAGGAAAGCCCCAGTTTAAGGTAACACCTACCAAATGGAGGGTTTACTTTTTTACTTCAACCAAATGGAGTCTAGAGTTTTACATTTCCTGGGAAATCAGACTGGGGAAGGCCTGACATTACGCGGAATCTGCAGTTGTAATCAACCTGGAGGACACCACCTCTACCGTGGGGGCTGTCTATGCTATGTCAGCTCGAGGAAGCAACCAGGAGGAGACGGAATGCTAGAAGGAGGCTTCATCCAGGGCCCCTCCTGGACTGGATCTCTGACTACACAAGAGCTACAGAGAGTTGCAGCAATCCACCACGACCTAGTTTATTTACTAGTTTATCTGGTTTACTATCTGTGACCCTCCATTTGGTGGGTGTTATCTTAAACTGGAGCTTTCCTGGCACGCCGCCCTCCAACCCTCTTAATCTTCACAAGGTCTCCTTTGATTAAGTCGGGCCGCCTGGTGACTTGAACTTCCTAATGTCAAGAAAATGATGTCAGCACTGGAAAAAAAATGGCCAGTTTGCTCCCTGAAGGTCAAGGGATCTGCCTAATCCGAAGGACTCACATTCTAGTTTAAATGCATCCAAGGCCCTAGGAGGCTAAACTGATGCCACGGTTGGTATTTTAAAAATGCGAAATGCATAATGCAAAAGCTTCTATCGCTGGATTCTACCCGCAGGCCAGCTGGTTAATCAGCATGCTTGCTCTTAACAAGGGAGGGGAGGGAGGTCAGACTACTTGGCCGTGATGTAGCACGATAAGATGAGCAAACAAAGACCTTAAGGTTCTCAAAGTCCTTCTGGTATTTCTCCCTCAAGGTGGGCGCGTTCTCGTCCAGCTGCTTTCTCTCCAGCTCATCTCTCATGATGTTCATCTGGGATTCCAGTTCTTGAATCCGTTCTCTCAATCCGTGGAGGGCATTGGGATCATTTCCCAAGACATGGATCCCGTTGTCGTGCTGGTCTTCTCCCGGTGCTTCTGCACCAGAGATGATCCCGGGCATGGTTTCAGGAGGCTCCTTCTGATACTTCTCCAGTGATTCTTCCAAGCTCTTGAGATTCTGGTTGTAGTGTTCCTGCAAGATCTGCAGTTCCTCATCATGGAGGACCTGGATTTCTTTCATCTTGACCTGGAATTTTTCTTCTAAGCTTTGCATTTGCTCAAGATGGTATCTCTCCAGGTTCTCCTTATCTTGCACTAGGGCCTCCAGCTGGTGGCTCCCCTCAATTCGTTCCACCTGCAGGGTGTCCTCAGTCCTATGGAGCTGCTCAACAGCCTTCTGCATCTCTTCATCATATTGGTTCTGAAGTTCTGCTATTTTTTGGCTCTGCTTACATTCCTCTTCTTCCAGGAGCCTCCGCTGGTTGTCCAGCTGCTCCACCTTGGCTCTGAGGTCTTCGTTTTCTCGTTTGAGCATGGCAATCATCTCAGCAAACTCGTTCTGCTGTTTCTGCAGCAATACTTCATACTCTTCTCTGAGGACCGTGACTGCCCGTATGCGCTCCTGGCACAAAGTGTCCATGTTTTGCAGAGACTCTTTGTACACCTTGGCTTCCTTTGTGTACTCCAGCCTTGCTCGGTAGGCCCCGTAACACACCTGGGCCTGAATAATCGCATCCTGAACGAGTAGAGAAGAGTAGCGTTCCAGATCCCCCATGCACATCTCGTAAGGAGGACTGCGTGAGATTTTGAGGAGCTTCTGACAATCTTTCAAGGCATTGTCAGGGGACACAGACAGAAGGGCAGCCGCAATCTCTTTCAGAACGTTGGCTTTGTCTTTGAGCTGCTGAGCCAGATCATCCTGGACAGCTGCCAGAGCTTGACTGCTGAGATCCTGTATGCTCTGAGCTTCCAAAATGCGGTCCTGAAGGCTGACGTGCCAGGTCGGTCGGGCTGCTTCTGAAATGCCTTCTTGGATTTCAAGAGCTTTGGAGATCTGGTGCATGATGCCATCAAATTCGGGAGATTTATATGCTTTAATGATTTCTTCCAACATGCACTTATGCTGCTGGAGGGCTGTTTTGGCATTGTGGAGGTCTTCTTCCATGGCTTTTAATCTCTGATGGAAGGATTCTCTCATTTTCTGAGCCACGAAACCCAGTTCAGCTTTAACCAGCGTACTGTCGGTAACCGATTGGATGAGATACGGAGGAAAATCCAAGGTCTCCATCTTCTCTTCCTCCTCTTCTTCTTTGACCCTCAAGTGCTTCCTCAATTCTTCTACCTGTCTCCAAAACTCATCTTCCAACAACAGCTTCTTAGACAAGATGTCGGCCAAAGCCACAGCAGTATGGGAAATATTTGAAGGCTCCAATAAGACTGTCTCCAGAGTGGCATGAATCTCTCCAAGAGCCACTGAGATCTTTGAAGAGGCATCTGTCAGAGACTCTGCTATCTGGTTGATCAAGCAAGCTTCAAAAGCCACCCTCCTGGAAAGCAACTTCAGCTGTTCTTCTACAGAAAATTCCAGCTGTTGCTTCCCTTGGAGAGAAGCAGCGTTGTTCTCATCCCAGCAGATGTCTTTAGTCTGCAAAGCTTGGACTGCAAGATGTTCTTCTGGTTGATGTTCAGCTGGAGGAAGTGCCTTTTGCAACATCTGGATTGCATCCATTAAAATACTTTCAATGTTGGACAGAGCATCCAAGAACATCTCTCCCTCTTTTCCTTTATCAGAGGTGCCCACATGTTTTAGTTCTTCTCTGCGCTGATTTAGACACGTTAATGCTCGGCTAGTCTTTTCATGGAGCTTGCCCAGCTCATGGATGTGGTTCTCATTCAGCTTGAGTTTTTCTTCCTTCTCGCTCTCTACCTGTGACACCAACCCTCTAATTTGAGCCAAGCTGTCCTGAAGCTGTTCTCTAAGCTGAGCTTCAATGCCGGACCACTGGTGATGAAGGACCATGAGGGCATCTTGATTTTGGCCCTGCTGACTTTCAAGTTTCATGGTAACATCTTTGAGCTTTTCTTCGGTGATGTAAAGTTTGGTTTCCAGGGAGTGAATGATAGATAAGTAGGTCTCCGAATCACCCGAGGCTGGGTAACAAAAAGCTGGTTCAGAAGTCATGCTTTCTTCCGAAAGGGACCGTTCCTGGCTCGTGTCAGAGGAAGTGCTGCTGGCCCACATCTTCTCCGATCCATCAGGATGGATATATTTTTGGCACTGGATGTTGGAGAAACGTATCCGTTGTCTTTTGGCTCCTGGTATTTCCGCATCAAGTTTCGTTGAATCTTTCTGACCCATCTCTATTTCTGGAAGATCTACTGACTTCAATGGAGAAGAACATTCTTCAATGCTCACCACAGTAGGTCCACAGATTTGCCTCTGGCTGCTACTGGGCCCTTCATGACTATCCTCAATAAGCATGCATCCCAGATCTGGGAGTCTCTCTTGCTTTGGGGAATATTGTGCTGGATCTTCAACCTTTCCAATATCAGTTGCGTTTGTTGCAACCGTCAACACAGAACTTGCTTCAGCTGATGTTTTCAAATCCTCTTCTTTGGCTGGGTAGTCTTCTTTTTCTTCTCGGCTGCTACCCACAGTAGTTAGAGGCTCGCGGAAGTCCTGCTCCTTTTTCTCCACAAAGCTCAAATGGGTTTCTCTTACTTGTCTCAACTCCTCCTCTTTCTCTTTTAGAATCTGCTGCAAATTATGGAACTGCTCTGACACCACCTCGTGGGAGCGCTCCAGAGTGTGGTAGCTGCTTTCCTCCAGCTGTAGCTTGGCTTGCAACTTAGCCACCTCGTTATCAGACTCTGCAACTTGGTTCATCAACTCCTGGAATCGGCATTTAATTTGATCCCTTTCCTCCTCAAGACCTTTGATATGTTCCACCAGCTTCCGGATGCTGGCTTCTTTCATTTCTAGATGATCCTCCAGTTGATGGACCAGTTCACTGCTTTCAAACTTGGCACTCAGCTTCTCCTTCAGAAGGATCTCCTTCTGTTGCTCGTTGTTCTGAAGCTGATTCTCGTATTCGCTGGCTTTATCCTCCGCTTCTTTGAGGCTCTGGATCAAGATCTGCTTCTCCCTCTCGCAGCTTTCTAGCAAAGACTCGTAATTCTTCTGGAGCTTCTTCTCCATCAGCATTCGGGATTGTTCGCCGGCGCTCAGCTGCAGGCTCAGGTCAGCGATGCGATCCTGGAGACGTTGGACTTCTTTCTGGTAGTCTCTCTGCAAAGCCTGTTGCATCTCTAAATCTCTCAGCTCTTGGGTCTTCTCCAGCAAGAGAGCTTCTGCCTCCTTCAGCTTCTGCTCACTGGCCTTCAGCTGGGAATTCAGGGTCGTTTCACTGTGTTGCCATTCCTCCATCTGCTCCTCAGTCTTCTTCTTCTCAGCCTTCAGGTCGCTCTTCAGCTTGGCCAAGGTCTGCTCCTTGATGGAGAGGTCGGCAGCCGCGTTGCTGAGCCTGGCTTGCAAGCTCTGGATCTCCGCTTCATGATGTCGGATGACGTCCTTGGCCTCCCCATAGCTACGTTTGAGCGACTGGATCTGCTGATTGATCATCTCCTGCCGCTGGCATTGGGCTTCCAATTCGCCCTGGAGATCTTTGTTGACTTTATGGAGCCGCTCCCAGGCCCCTGAGGAAGAGGAGGAGGAGGAGGAAGAGGAGGAGGCCACTTCAGTCTTTAAAAGAAAATTAATTGAATAGAGAATTAGTAGCATTCTTGGTGCCCGGTTCTGAGTGTCACATCTCTGGTTAGGTTTAAGGCCGCAGAACGCGTTGAACGGATTTGTTCTCTCCCTTTCAGCTCCAATTCGGATTGGTCTCCTGGATTTTTTGGGTTTTTCAAAAATGGCCAGAAACAACACACCCCCCTCCCCCATTTTTTTTTGTTTCAAGGATAACAGGGAGAACATCTTCCAACTTTTAACAGACAGCATGGATGATAAAACACCACAACAGGTTGTACACAAAAGACCCTGAAAGGAACAACTTGAATAAACAAAAAAAAGGGAGGGGGGGGGACAATGGACACCAGGAAAAATAATGGCGTAAAAGACAAGTAGAGGGAAGATTGGAGAGAGAATGAAAACTGAAGGGGTGAGAGGGATGACCCAACGGTATGCTAGGAATCAGCAAGCAACTTCGCAAAGGCAAATCTCACCTTTGGGGTTCAAAGCTGAGCTAGAAATGGGCGCCAGAATTGGGCCCTCCCTGTGGAATTCCTCCTTGATCCAGTTGATTCCCCCACCCTACAGATGTTTCGAGGGACCTCGGAGAGATGGACCCGCACCCAGATCTTTGGCAATGGTGACTGAGCCCCGTTTGATTGTGTGAGTTTGGTTTTGTTCCTGTCTGGGTTTGCTGTCCTTCACCGCTGTTTATTAGGACCCTATTTTATATCCTTCGAATGTTGTTACATTCTTGGAAGTTGTTGGAAGTTGGACAGTATGCAAATTTTTAATTAACATTAATAAAACAGTCTATTTTGTTCTGGGATTCTGTCTCTGTCAAAGTTTTCTCGAACTTTCAGGACTGGGTGAGTTCTGAGCTTATCTGCCCAGTGGCAGCTGAGTTGTTTTTCCTGGCACCCAGATTTCAATCTAGTGTTTTTTGCAAACAAACAATAACACTAAACTTCATCTAATACGAACCAGGAAACCCACAAAACCCACACACCTGTCCCTTCCCCTCTTCCCTTCGCTGCAGCTGGTGACAACTGCCCTGCCCAACTCCTTCCTGCCCTAAATTTTAGAGGAATAAAACAGCATTTGATGCTTTACATTCCTAGAAAAAAACAAGATGGGAATGAAATTTGATGTTGAGGTTCTAGGTCTACCTAGGCTTTGTTCTGCCTGAACGTCAAGAGAAGTAGGGTGGAAGGACAGAGGTAAGATGTAAACAAAGGTCCAAAGGAAAGAGTCCTTTAAAGAGATGCAAAACAAAACATGATTCATGCACAGAGAAGAGTGTACAGAGATTCGTGCAATGGTTGGGAAATAAGGCCACATGGTATGGAGAAGACAACAGACAGGAGAAGCCCAGCGTTCAGCCTAATCACCAGCCCTGCCTCGCTGCCCTGGGATGGCTGCAAGGGACAGCCCACAGATGTGACACTCAGATCCATGCTTTCACAGCAGAACAATCCCCCATGCACAGTGCCCTGTCCCCAAGGAAGATTAGTAGAGCCACATCCCCCAACTTCCCCCCAAAAGAAGCTAGTTGTCTGGCGAGAAGCAAGGGGAAAAAACCCAGTCATGCGCCATTGTTGTTAAAAATGAAGAGCGCAGTAAAAGTTCAAGGCAAGAGATACGCAAGAAAAGTTGTATTGCGAGAGATTCAGTAGGGCTCCAAGTTCGACATGCGTGCAACTTGGCTCTAGACAGATCTCAAGGACTCGATGGGAGGAAAACCTGCAACGTGGACACCATGAATTGGGAAAGAAAGAAAGAAAGAAGGCTAAAAATGTTTTATTGTGGGTCATCACAAGCTTCAGATTTGGACTTTGCCTTCTGGATTGCCTAGCAAGGTTTTTTTTTTTTAAAGATAAAAAGGAGAAATACGCAGCCAATATCACTCGTTTGTCAACAACACAATTCAGGTTTTTAACCGGTGACTTGGGTCTACTTTCTAAAAACATTTAGTATTTTAAATGAAGTGATTGTGGGCAAAAGGCCATCACAAACCACTCCAAGTGAATGAGATTAGGACTGTTCTGAGCCAGAATTCACAACCGTCCATTTGTGGGGTTGTCCTGCTAAGAGAAGTTTCAACTTTCAGACGTTTCAGGATGGGGAAAAGAGCAAAAAAAGTTAAGAAATATTATTATCATTTGACCGAGTGGCCCATGCAATATGTGCCAGACCCAATTGAAAAAGGATACCTCTCTAGCAATTTGGAATTTTCATTTAAAAAAAAAATATTTCTGGGCATCTGATGTGTGGTTTTCTTCCCTGCTAACTTTCTCGTTAACATTAGTGAGAATTGCTTTCTCTGCAATCTTTTAATTATCCTCTTCAGAATAGTACAGATGGTCCTTGACTTACGACTTACGAACACACTGGAGCCCAAAATTTCTGCTGCTAAATGAGACAATTGTTAAGTGAATTTTGCTCCATTTTACGACCTTTCTTGCCACAGTTGTTAAGTTAGTCATGCAGTTGTTAAGCAAACCTGGCTTCCCCGTTGACTTTGCTAGTCAGAAGGTCGCAAAAGGGGACCACGTGACTTGGGGGACACGTCATAAATAGGAGTCAGTTGCCAAGCCTTTGAGTTCTGATCACATGACCATGGAGATGGCTGCAACGATCGTAAGTGGGAAAAACGCTCATACGAATTTTTCAACAGTCATGAAATGAACTGTTGTAAGTCAAGGACTCCTTGTATTTCACCTCACTGAAGCTTCTGGATGCTGTGGCCATTATCCCCCAGGACATAACTCAGGACCCTGGCACAACCCACTCATCATATATACTGTAATGAAAGGGGAGGCCTTGTGAAGAGGGGAAGCCCAAAATTCATTGACCCCGTCATGCATCGCCCTCAGCAATGAAGGCTTGGCCAGCGTCCTCTGGAAATCTAGGCCCCTTTGCAAGCATCCCGGACTGAAGCCCCAAAGACAAAGCCCAGCTGACCACCTGAGGCAGAGCTCCTGGTCTCCTCCTCCCTCCTACCTGCAGGACGTAACCTTCTCGAGCGCTTTGTTCACGTCCCAAAGCTACTTTGAGCTGGTCTTGTAGGACACGGTTCTGTTCCAAGAGCTCTGAAGCTGCCTTTTGACTCTGTTCCAGCTGAAAGTGCAACAGGGAAGGTGTTAAACAAGGAAGGGGAGGGACCCAAAGATCAGCAAGTCTAGACCATGGTTGGAGTCTGTATTTTCAATAAGGAAAACCAACTTGGTTGGACAGTTGCCTGACCCAAGAGCTTCCAACTTGAACTAAAGTGGACACGTTCCAAGATGGGAAATGGGAAGCATCAGGTCTTCTTGATCTCTTCACAACTGCCCATGAGTAGTGACTTTGCCACTAGGGTTTCCAGTGGTCTGTCCTTCCTTCCTTCCTTCCTTCCTTCCTTCCTTCCTTCCCCGTTTTCCTTCCTTCCTTCCCTCCCTCAGTTTTTCTTTTTTCCTTCCTTCCCTTCCCCACATTACCTCCTTTTCCAGCAGCACAGTCAGGTGCTGCTTATGGAGTATCTCGCCATTCTCCTCTGGTTGAGGAAGATGAAGCGGGGCAATAGGGATCTGCTTCTCCTCCCGCAGAGGAGTGGTCTCCACCTGATGCCACCTCTGCTCGATCTCCACATGGACGCTTTGAGACTTGGCCTCCGTAGCGGCAGGCAACCCCGAAAGCCTATCCACCTCCATCCTGGAGAAGTCTTCTGGGCTTCCTCCATCAGTAGCATCCAGATGTTCAAAGCGCTTCCTTCTTTCCTCTCTTCGGCGGGCACGTTCTCGCTCCAGTTCCCCGGGATCTGTTTCCAAAGGGCCGGGCTCCTTGGGGAACGGAGCAGAGGTGTCCTTCAGAGTCTCTGCCAAGTTGGCTCTCTCCTGAGCCAGGACTTGCTGTATGGGGCGGAATTCAGCCCAGTCAAAGGTTTTGGAGCGACCTTCTCTTCGGCGTTCCCTGGCTCGACTGCGCTTGTATTCGGGGTCAATCTCGGCCTGTTCCGTCTCTTGCTTTTCGCTTGGCTTGGGACAAGTCTCAAAGGAGGTGCCATTTTTGCTCTTCTCCTCGGGCAGAGAGCTGATAAGAGGGGATTCAAGAAGAGAGGAGAAGAGAAGTTAGACACAGACCCAACTTTTCATCCCTATGTTTGTCTCTGATTGTTCCAGAAAGACACCATCGGAGGCCAAAACTACTGGAGGCATGGAATTTGAGTAGAAACCGAGTTATTCTGACTTCATATTCAAGATAATGTCTATTCTTTGGCTTAAGAAACCCAGAACTGTATTGACGGTGTAAAGATCTGATTGATTAACCTTCCTACTGATACAGAGTCGGGAGCCTTTCCTGTCCCTATAATACAGTTCATGATTGTGCAAAGTTTCCATTCTTCTTCCCATTCTGCAAGATGCAAACTTTGAACATTCAACCTTTGCATCAAAATCGGCTTAAGGCGACTTTGCAAAATTACCTGAGGTTTGGAGCCAGAATTTTTTTTTTTTTAAAGTAATAATGCTAAACACAGAACAGACACAAAACCGAGATTTATCTTTGAATGAACAGAACAGAACAGAATGAATAAAAGCTAAAACAACAATCTAAAATGTCCTGCGCAAAGGGCTATTGTGTGTTTGGAAACCTGCTTCTGCTTTTTGTGATGGACACCCTATTTTAGCTTCTGTTGGCCTCTCTCCTTTTTCATGTTCCCTGCCCTTCGCAAATGTTCCTTAACTATTTTCTCCTCCACTTCTCCTGAAAAGAGCGAGATTTATGCTCATAACAAAGCTGTTGTGAGTTTCAGCATCATTATTCACCAGCATTACAATGAGGACATTCATGAAATCCCATTTTTTCTTTTTGCTGAGCAGGTCAAGAAGAGGCCAGTTTTCCCCAAGAAGACCTTCTCTTGAGACCAGGGCAAGAATTTTCCGTTTCCATTACACCCCACAGAAGAATTGAAGGTCCTCTCCCTCTAGCTGACTTCAGTTGCTAATAACAGAAGCATGACTTAAAGCACTGAGCGGTATCATAAAAGCATCCTAGGAAATAAAATTGAGGGCTGATTGCAATGTTTTATCCCTGTCACGAAAGAAGACATCTATCAATAAAGGAAAATATTTCAGGGTTGAAATGAGGGGTCTTTGATGCTCTCTGAGCATGGTGGCTTTTTTGAAGACGTTTCATGAAGCCAACTGGGGAACATCATCAGTGTTAGAAGGGAGTGTGTTTTTGCTCTCAGTTTATATTCTAGTGGCTTGCTCTGGGTTGGCCTTAAAAGGTTTTATTTTGGTTGAAATGTTTATTGTTGGCTTGTTTAGCAGTTCCTTGATTAGCGAATTGTTTACTTGATTGTTGGTCTGATGTTAATTGTGATATTCATGTATGTTCATTTGGGTGCTGATTGCTGGTGGGGAGTGTTTGGGAGGGAGACCCAAACTTCTCTCCATCAGCAATCAATACCCAAATGAGCATAAATTAACTCCAAGACTAACATCAGACCAACAATCAAGTAACAATAATCCAATCAAAGAACTGCCAGAAAAGTCAACCATAAACATCCCAATCAAAAAACCTCTAAGATCAGCCCCACCAACACTGACAGGGCAAGCCACTAGAACATAAACTGAGAGTAAGTCCTATTCTTTACTAGCCCTGATGATGTTACCTAGTTTGGTAATGAAATACTTGCAAGAAAACAACCAAGCTTAGAGAGCACCAAGAGCTCCTCAGAATACATCTAGGAAAATGGGACTCTGTTGTTTAATGTTAAGATATTTGATTGCTGGAGAAGTGAGGGATTGGACAATTGAGTAAGAAGAAAAAGCTGTAGCTGATTGGTTGAAGAAAGCTGGCCACTGCGTGAGGCAATCTAAGCGGTGATTGGTTGCTGTGAGTGTAAAGGGGGAGTTTCCTTGTTTCCCGCCTTTTTCCTCTCTGTGCGCTCTGTGATTTACCTCACAATGTTCTTGCCAAGTAGATTTACCTGACAGTGTTCCTGTTTGCCTATCTTATTTAAATATACTTATTTATATAAAACTACAAGTTCGTGCCACCATCTCTGACTCCATTTGTACACTTGCTGTGCAATTCCCTGACAGACTCCCATTCTGTATTTTTACAAATTGTCCCCTTTCTCGACATTTGCTTTCAACCAGGAAATCTCCACTGCACCAAGAACATCCTTCAAGGACAAACTGGATATATTATCCTACCGAGATACAAACGCCTCAGATTTTGTACTGTCCCTCTCCTCTCCAAAAAGCTTATGTGTGTGTGTGTGTGTGTGCATCAAATAGCTTTTTAGTGCATTTTTTCCCAGGCTTCCATTTAGCAGTGAAAGAGAAGGGGGGTGGCTACAATATGGCTTCTTCTCCAAGACAAGGACCAGCACAGGACCTAATGCAAACCAGTGCTCACATCAAGGGAAGCTGCGGTGCTCACTGCCAAGGTGGACGTCCAAACAGAAGGGGAGCGAGACAGACAGGCAGAAACAGGCAAGGGGAAAAGGTTTGGAGGATGCTGGAAACGAAGTCTTGTCACACAACGGAAACATGCCAGCCTCCAGCGTGCACATTTGCAGGGTGGACTTAAAATTAAAATAACATCATAATTTAACTCTAGGGCTGCATTCCCCTAACTTAGCCATGACTGCTTTTTACTATCCCTACTAGCTTGAAAAGATGAGCAAGCTAATAAAAAAATATATTGCTTTCTTTTCAGGATGTGCCCAGAGTCGGGCTATCGGTTGTGAAGCTTCTGAAGATCGTGGAAAACGCTCACTGGTGGTAGTGGATAGATCTACCATATAGGAAGAGGATCTTGCTAACTTTTAGGAAAATCTTTTTTTGGTTGGCTATCTTTTCCCAACCACTCCTTAAAATGGCAGGAAAGGCTTGAATGAATGGATGACTTATCCATTTTCTTTAAAATCAACAAACTTTATTTGGCTCTCTAAGATGAGCCATCAACATCTAGCCATCAACTTGGAAGCTTCTTAAAATCTGTTTTATGGCATTGACTCTAGGAATTATCTAATCTCCATGTAGAAAAAGATTTCTGGCACACCAGTTGCAAATGCAAAAGAATCAAGCTTTTTGGGGATGATGAGGTTGAAAAATGTCCTCCTAATTAGTTATTTTTAATCATCATCTATTGACGTTTTTTGATTGGGATTGAAACTTGAGAAGTTGGCAATGGTAGCCCAACTCATGTCAAAGCAGCTTTAGTTCTATAGACAGCAGTTACAATCAAATGCAAATTTCCTTCATGAAGAAGAATTACATGTTGATTTTCAACATTAATAGAGCAGAAAAATATGGGAACAGACCACCAAGTTGGTGGGGAATGTCAGAATGACCCATTACCCATTGGGGTTGACTTGTGTAGGTTCTCCATGTCATCTTTTCAAGGCATGGTCTCAAAGGATTCTGGAATTACTCTCTTTGTTTGTCTATTTATTTTCAGCACCCAAGGATATCTTTCCTCTGCAAAAACTATTCAAATTACCTGATATATCAATTTATATTTAATTTTAATATTTCTTTCTTAGGATGTAAAGGAAAGTCTGGCTTCATTCTCAGGCAGATCACTAGAAGACCACTGACTGCTTTTCTGGAGCCTACCTTTTGCCCAATTCAGTCTTCCTCATCTGCACAACAATGACTCGATCTAAATCCTGTGACAAAACTATCCAACATTTACAAAATACTGACCCTACCCTCACTCAAACTGATGATGTTCCATAGTTGGGCAATGAAATGTTTCCAAGTAGATAACCAAGCTCAGAGAGCAGCAAGGATTCCTGAATTCAACAATACACTCATAGATTCTCTTCTGGTGGTACTTCATTTTCACATGACCCATGTGTCAGGAAGTAATTTCAGATATGCCTAGTCATGGGACTTGAGTATCTGGCTTAAAAAACTAGTGGTATGGCTAGAGGTTCCTCTACTCATGTACCCACTTGGTTATTTAGAGAACAAAGAAGCATTTGTTTACTACTCTGGTTGGGGAAATCTTTGGTTGTATGGATACCTACTGAGCAAAGAGATGTTGCAAAAGATCCTACAAACTCTTACTACAAATCTTCTGACCTATTTGAAGTTCTGGCTCTAGGATTAGCTGTGGCCCCTCCAAGAGAAGGTCCTTCAGCTGCATTTCCAAGAAGGCCTGCTTGGCAAGGCCAGTAAGTGACACCACCTAAAGCAAATTCCGCAACTAAATCCCGCCCTCCTCACCTCCCGCCCTCCTCCTTGGTTGTCGGAGCAAAATAAGCAGGAGTTTCTAATCCAGACAAGTGCAGCAAAGAAAGAGGAACATGCAGTGGATCACGAGGTATACAAACCACAAAACGTTAATACAGGAGAGAACACAGTTTTCCAACCTTGGCTTCAGCACGGATAACTTCAAAGAGAAGCTTTTCCTACGAGTGCGTGGAAATTAAACATATGAAGGAGTGAGGCAAGAGAGACTGGGAGGAGAGGGGGAGAGAAGCGTGGAAAGACAGAATGGAGGATGGACGGAGAAGAAGGAAAGCAATTCTGGGCTGAGCTGGCTGCTCCCAGGTTCTTATGTCTGTTCACATACCACTTTAAACCAGGATTTCTTAACCCTGACAACTTTAAGACGTGTGAACTCCCAAAATTCCCCAGCCACCATACTTGAAGATGGTGGGCTTCAACTCCCAGAATTTCTCAGATAGCATACACAACTTAAAATTGCCAAAGTTGAGAAACCCTTCTTTAAAGCAACATTCCATGCTTGACAACTACACCATAGATACACTACTCGCTGTAGTGCTTACTCTTCCTTTTACACAAGCAAATAACAAAATAGAAAAGGAAGATCTTACTACCACATCTGAAGCCAGACAAAGCCCTGTCAAACCAAGGGTTTTAACTTGAGGAGTCTTTAATTTTCTGGAAGGACCTCCAGGTTGGATCTACTGTAAATCAAAGGCAAAGTAGGACTACTATAGAGTCATGCTTAGTGACAACATATACTCTTTAAGGGGAAGGAAAGGTCCTAACTGGAAGATGATGCACCTTAACTGCAAATTAACATTCATGCAAGAACTATCCTGAAGTTGAAACTGCCTGAAGTGCAGTTAATTACATTTATATTTGGTGCACTAAAGCTCACTCATGTGAAAAGCAACTAGGTTGATATGGTGCCCTGAGCTCTACAACTGAACAAATGTTCAAATTGAGGTTCCTCTTAGTTCCTCCAACTTAGCTTCTCCCATCGCTTCACATGTTTAAAAAGAGGTGGAAAGATAAATCAGTCAACAAGAGGGTCCTTACTAAATTGTGCAAAAATCAAACTCCAGAAAACCAGTCTCAGAAAATAATTTTCAGAAAGTGGAGGAGAGAGAAATCAGAAGTAAATGGATTTGTGGAGAAGTGTGATGAAGATAGTCAGGAAAGAAGACCAAACATTCTTATTTCTCATGTTTTTTTACCTGGTCACATCTGGAGCGACTGTGGGACGAACATGTTTCATAATTGTTTGGATCCAGTTCCGGCGGATTCCAGATGTCATAGCAGAAAGAATAAATTTGCCTTCTTTAGTCTAGGAAAGAAGAGAAAGAAGTGATGGTTGAGCCTCTCTCTAGGACAGATGTTTCTGGGAGGAATTTTCTGGGAGGAATCTCCTGCTGGGACTCTCCACCTTTCTAAGGTAGCTTCTCAAGTGAGTTTTCAGAAGTAACAGAAAGAATGGGTTCTTTTCTGGTTCTGCTTTCCAAGAAACATTCACCCAACTTCAGATAGTAGTAGACCATATTTTGAATAGTCCTCCAGGTGGATCATTGGTGGTCGAAGGGATTTGGACCAGGTTTTCCCTCTGAACCCTAGGACACTTTGTGAAGGAGGTGGGACCTTCACAGCTGAGGAACTTACTCATCTATAAATTGGGTCTCATAACAAAAACTGCAACAAAGAAAACTAACTCTGCCCCATTAATTAATTTATAGGACTTATACGGCCACCTATCTCATCATCTATAATCCCTTTTTATAGGGATGGGCTCAAGATCCTTATTTAGAAGATGTCTACCATTTCTATGTATAGTCTGACCATGTCTTACATGAATCTGGAAACCATAGTTTCGCTGGACGGAGTATTCCGTGACATCAAAACATGTTGACAGGTCAATTTCCCCATCCAAATCGGCTGCCTGAGAAAAAGAGAAGAAATGCGTAAGAGGACAATGTATAGGTCTATCTTTATACAGCATTGTCACAAAATGTAAGATGGAATCCTCTTTGCCGGAAGAATCAAACAAGAATCTAAGGAGGTTGTGGGAGAGAAAGAAACAGAGGGGAAGTGAACATCCGAAAGTGTCCATCAAGGTCTAGTTTTTTGGTCTCCGCCTCAACCTACCTCCTCTGCCACTGAATCCCGGTAGTATCTCAGGCTCTGATCCGTCAGCACAAACCAGTGCTTCTTCCACTACAAAAGAAACAAGACAAGCCATTTTATAGATATGGGAAAACTGGTTTCTTAGAGACGTAGGTAGGGGTGGGTGGATGGGATCACTATACTGGGCAGAATTCTGCCAACATTATGCTAAGACTGAGAGAACATCTGCATCCAACCTAGACAGAAACAGCTCCAAGTTTGAGAATTTAGATCCATTTTCAAGATTTACTATCTCCAAAGTGAAACACCTATCTACTGTGGTTTTGCCCAACAGCACCGCAAAACTTACCTGCCCATCTTCATCCTGTTTTGTCAGCCATCCCTTTTTGAAGTTCAGCAAATCCGGCTACAAAGGACAGAAGAGAATTCAGCATCACATCTCAACCGAGATTACATATAATATATAAAAGAAATCCTGTTTTTTCTAAAGAATTCGGCTCCCTTCTTTGAACACAACCTTCCTTCAAGAAAGGGGCTATCTTTTATTCAAGGTAGTCAACCATAACTGGAAGGCTAAAGAACAGATAAAGAATGGTTGCTGGAACCGGGTATGTCTAGTTCAATGAAAGGAAGGACCAGGAGTGACACGATAGCAGTGTTCCAGTATTTGAAAGGCTGCCACAAAGAGGAGGGTGTGTGTGGACCTATTCTCCAAAGTACCTGAACGCAGGACAAGAAGCAACGGATGGAAACTAACCAAGGAGAGATCTAACCTACAACTAGGGAGAAATTTCCTGACAATTAGAGCAATTGATCAGTGAACCAACTTGCCTCCAGAAGTTGTGGGTGCTTCATCACTGGAGGTTTACAAGAAGAGATTGGACAGCCATTTGTCTGAAATGGTATAGGGTTTCCTGCCTGAGCAGGGGGTTGGACTAGAAAACCTCCAAGATCCCTTCTCACTCTTGTTACTCTGTTATTCAGAATTCCCCAATTGTTGAACTTACAGTCATGGAGGATTCTGTAGACCTTCGGTCCAGTGATTTTGCTCTCCGATGTGGAGACATAGTAGAAGTTGACACATCCACGATGGTCCCACTTGCTGTTTCAGCAAGCAAATCCTGCAGGAAATATGAATGTTTCATGGTCATCAGATTTAGAAATGCAATTTTGATGAATAATGAAGATAAGCTCAAGGGGTCAACTGTGATCTCTCATACTTCAAGGACAACAGTTACATTCTTATTCTGGACAGGAATTCTCCAAGGAATTGGTGGTGAATAGATTGTCACGGTCACTGGCTGGGGAATTCTGGAATTTGAAGTCCATGCCTCTTAAAGTTGCAAAGGTTGAGAAACACTATAAATCTCACCCTTCATACCAAGAACATGAAATTGCTGCTGACTCACCCGTTTCCTAGGGAAAACCCTTTTTTCGCTCCTGCCCTGCCGGGTTTCGCTGGAAAGACCAGAGGAAGCATTGATTTCCATGTGTTCCGGATTCTCAATGTCCAATGCTTCAAATTTTTCTATTACTTGGGACCTCCTGAGAGACAGGGAAGAGAGAAGGGATGGGCATTTTAACAAAAGGGAAAGAGAGCCACCCTTGAAAGTCAGAACAACCTCAGCCCTCCCTCTTATCCAGACAACACATTCAACATATTGACATAATGATGCTTTTCTCTGCTATATTTCTATCCTGCCCTATTGCACAGACTCATTAGATATATATATCCTGCCCATCAACAGGGATCAACAACATGATATCTTTGAGTTTTCTTGCAGATTTAAGGCAGCAAGCTCAAATCCACTACTCATTTTGTGAAGTTATGGCATGAAATCCCATTACAGAGCAGCTACTTGATGAAAATAATTCAGTGCTAAGCTTCACAAGTCAAGAGTTACATGTTAATATTTAGGAAAAAAAAACACTTAACAAAGTCATACATAGTCTTTGTTTACCTATGAACCAACATCAACGTTGGTCCACCTGAACTTTAAATGTGGAAGAGAAAGAAAAGAGCTAAAACCAAATTGATTTCAAGCTCTGCATCCCCAAAACGGAGAAGGGCATTTTAAAAATCCCATTGGAAGTTCAAATCCAGGTCTTAAGTAGCCCTTGGAGAGGTCTGTTGTAAAACGAGGACTTCCTGTTCAGGTTTAGTTCTATGAAGCCGCTCAAAATCACCTTGTAGGGATGACGGACAGCATAGTAAAAAATAAAAGAATAAAATGAAGAGAAGGGAAATGAAATAATAAAGCGAAGTGAAATGAAGTAACAAAGTGAAGTGAAGTAATGTAACAAAGTAATAAGATAAAATAAATTAATATAAAATAAAATAAATATAAAATAAAAGTTACATTTAGCACGGGGAACAGCATCTGCCCCAGCATATATAAGAAACCATCAGTTTGAGAGACTCTGGATTGGGAAGGTATTCTATTCATTTTCGCACGGCTGCCTAATAAAGCTAAACCTGTTGAACTACAAGTGTCTTCCAAACCCTGGAGGCTGGGCTCAGCTTCCCTTCAAGGTAGAATCCGAATCACCGCATGCCACATGCAAACAGGAAAAGCACTAAGCGCACCCCCACCAAGATGCCTCCGGCAGTGAGAGCCCCCAGCACCCATGGCCCTTGACCAGAGAAGGCAAAATCATCATCATCATCATTAAAACACCCTTTGGGACCCCTCCCCAAACCGTCTGCCCTCGAACCCTCGCCATGATTTAATAACCGACGGCCACCGCTTGCCAAGACCCATCTTGGCTTCCCCCTTTGGGGAAGGGAACATTCTCAGCCACCGTTTCCCATTTTGGCTCAGCCCACGGGTCTGCTTTCTTTCCAAGCCAACCCCCCACCCCACCCAAAAATAAAATAAAAAGCAGCTTGATTGTCATGAAAAGGGAAGGGCACCATCAAGTTGTCTACAGCTTGAGAATTTTTTTTGAGATGAGATGGGAGCGAAGCAGCGGAGCACAAGTTATCACACAGCAGAGGGAGGTGAAGAACAGAAGACCTGCAAGAAAATAAAAGCTGGACAATGAATGAACAAAAGAAATTACCCCCCCTTCCTCCCCTTGCCCTCCCCACCCTGCCCCCCCAAATCAGAGGCATTAAAAAAGGAAAAACCAAAACCAAAGTGCAAAATCATCCACACCATTAATAGAAGTGATCGTTGGAAACGGCAGATTGTGATTCCCTGTGTGAGTAGTGGGAGGTATCAAGGGAAGGACGGTGGCGAGAATAACAGAGATGGAAGGGGGCCTTGGAGGTCTTCTAGCCCCACCCCCCTGCTCAATCAGGAGACTCTGTACCATTCCAGACAGGACTCTCAATCTCAGAACAGTGTTCGAGTACCGACACTTAGCCATTATTATTATTATTATATTCCATTAATACGCCCTTCCAAGATCAGGGCTGACAGCTCACTCTACAAGTTAAAAAATATATTAATCGCTGCGTATAAACAAGAACCCCCCCCCCCTTCCATTAGATTAAAATGGAGCCAGATTATCATTCTACAGCGGCTGCTCAAGAGCCAGTCTACGGCGCTGAAGCCTCAGGTCCGTGCGTAGTTCGTGAATATTCCAGAGGGTGGGGGCACCCACAGAGAAGGCCCTACTCCTTGGCGCCGCCAGACGACACATAGTGGCCGACGGCACCCGGAGCAGACCCTCCCTGTGGGAACGCACCGGCCTGTTGGAGAACGTTGGCAGAATGCGGTCCTGAAGGTAACCTGGTCCCATGCCATGGGTCGCCCTAAAGGTCAAAACTAGAACCTTGAAGCGAACCCGGAGAGCCACCGGCAACCAATGCAGCTCGCGCAGGAGAGGCGTCACATGGGCGCTACGTGACGTCCCCATAATCACCCGCGCGGCTGCATTTTGCACCAACTGGAGTCTCCGGATGCTCCCCGCAGGAAGCCCCATGTAGAGGGCATTACAATAGTCCAGGCGAGAGGTGACAAGGGCCTGAGTGACCGTGCGCAAGGCGTCCCGATCCAGGAAGGGCCGCAACCGGTAGATCCGACGGATCTGATGAAACGCCCCCCTGGAGACGGCCGCAATGTGATGTTCAAGTGACAGCCGTACATCCAGGAGGACACCCAGGTTGCGAGCCCTCTCTGTGGGGGGCAGAACTTCCCCCCCAATAGCCAGCGAAGGTGTCAGCTGGCTATATCGGGGCGCCGGAAACCACAGCCACTCGGTCTTGGATGGGTTGAGCCGAAGCCTGTTCCCGCCCATCCAGTCCCGCACGGCCTCCAGGCACCTAGACATAGCCCCCACAGCATCGTTGGGGTGGTCCGGAGTGGAGATGTACAGCTGGGTGTCATCTGCATACAGATGACACCTCACTCCAAGACCACGGATGATCTCGCCCAGCGGCTTCATGTAAATGTTGAACAGGAGGGGAGAGAGGACCGACCCCTGAGGCACTCCACAAACCAGGGGCCTAGAGGTGGACTTCTCCCCCCCCGCCAACACGAATTGCGAACGGTCAGAGAGGAAGGAGGAGAACCATCGAAGGACGGTTCCACCAATCCCCAACCCCCCCAACCGTCGCAATAAGATACTATGGTCGATAGTATCAAAAGCCGCTGAGAGATCTAATAGGATCAGGACAGAGGAGAACCCTCTGTCACGAGCCCTCCAGAGATCATCAACCAACGCGACCAATGCCGTCTCAGTGCTATGTCCAGGCCTGAAGCCCGATTGGAACGGATCGAGGTAAGTAGCTTCCTCCAGGTACCGGGGGAGCTGACGTGCCACCACACTCTCAACAACCTTCGCCACGAAGGGAAGGTTGGAGACTGGACGATAGTTGTTTAAAATAGCTGGGTCCAGGGAAGGCTTCTTGAGGAGGGGGCGCACCACCGCTGCCTTCAAGGCGGTAGGGAGCACCCCCTCTCTCAAGGAAGCGTTGACAATCCCCTGGAGCCAGCCTCGTGTAGTCTCCCTGGCGGCCGAAACCAGCCAGGAAGGGCACGGGTCCAATAAACAGGTGGTGGCATTCAGACCCCCCAGCAACCTGTCCACACCCTCGGCGGTCACAGGATCGAACTCCCCCCAGATAACACTCTCAAGACCTGCCCCGGACACCTCCCCCGGGACCACCCAATTGGAGTCGAGCCCTTCCCGAATCTGAGCGATTTTATCATGCAGAAATCGGGAAAACTCCTCCGCTCTACCCTGCAAGAGGTCATCCCGCGCTCTCGGTTCAAGTAGAGAGCGGGTCACTCTAAACAGGGCGGCAGGCCGATTTTCTGCTGATGCAATAAGGGCGGAGAAATACGAAGATTTCGCCGCCCCTATCGCCACAAGGTAAGTCTTAATATGAGATCTCACCTGTGTTCGGTCAGACTCAGAACGGCTCGCCCTCCAAATGCCCTCTAGACGTCTTTTCCGGCACTTCATCTCCCGTAGCTCCTCCGTATACCACGGAGCCAAATGGGATCTGTGCTGGGTCAGAGGTCGCAGAGGCACAACTCGCTCTAGAGCCCCGGCGGCCAACCCATCCCAGGTGGCCACCAGGTCTCCAGGCGAGCTGAGAGCCAGAGATTCAGGAAATGGCCCAAGCTCCCTCTGGAACCGCTCCGGGTCCATTAGGCGCCTGGGGCGGAACCATCTAAGTGGCTCTGCCTCCCTGCGGTGGGGGGTGGCGGAACAGAAATCCAGCCTAAGGAGGGAATGATCTGTCCATGACAAGGGTGTAATAACTAAATCCCCCCAATTACAGTCATTCAACCACTGCCCAGAGACAAAAATCAGGTCCAGCATGTGTCCTCCTATGTGAGTGGGGGCAGAAACTAACTGGGTCAGGTCCATGGCCGTCATGGAAGCCAAGAACTCCCGGACCAACCCTGAGGTTTCACC
Organism: Bungarus multicinctus; assembly: GCA_023653725.1. Lineage (NCBI taxonomy): Eukaryota > Metazoa > Chordata > Lepidosauria > Squamata > Elapidae > Bungarus > Bungarus multicinctus. The sequence goes on from CM042842.1 coordinate 1,605,955, forward strand.
GAGCGATGGCAGGTTGAAATCCCCCATGACCAAAAGCCTAGGGGTCTCAACCGCCAGCCCGGCTATTACCTCTAGGAGTCCGGGTAGGGCCGATGAGACGTGGCAGGGAGCCAGGTACGCCATCAAAAGACCCATCTGTACCCCATGCTACTGATCAAGCTACAATTTTAGTTCGGAAGCAAAGCAGCTGGTTGGTTAAATGGAAGTGATAAGATGCTGTTGTTTCTCTTTGATGTTAGTTTGCAGCAATGAGCCATGCTCTAAAAATTTAAGACTTGTGGCCTTCAACTCCCAGAATTCCATGCTGGCTGGGGAATTTTGGGAGTTGAAGTTTCCCAGGTTAGATACCCTTGCTCTAAAATGATTAAGGTAGCTCAGTGAAAGGAGGAGTTAAGAACCGGAAAGGAAAAAATCATGATTAAAAACAATTTGCTTTCCATTGTCAATGTTTCCTTCCTTTGATCTATTACGAAGCAGGAAGATGGAAATGAGGATGGAAAATCAACAGGAGATCAAAGGGATGTTTTTATGCAAACTCCATTCAGAGAGAAGTGTTCAATGCCACCCAGAGATATTTTTTTCATGAGACGGGCGGACATATAAATTTGATGAATAATGAATGAATGGATGGAATGCATGAATAAATAAACAAAGACTCAATTACCACAAATGAAAAAAAAATGTTTGTTAATAGCATGCTTTAGTTTCAGTGGTGGAAGAATGCCGGGACCAGAAGTTATGTACAATCTTACTGATGGAATTTCTCTGTCTGGTTTTGTATTTTCAACACACCCATTCTCTCTGTGTGACCACAAGACTAGCAAGGAAGATTTTTACAACATAAAGTAGGAAGTTCTCGACTTACGACAGTAATTGAGCCTGCAATTTCCATTCTAAGTCACACCAGACATTAAGAGGATTGCCACATGACCCTGTCCAATCTTACAACCATTTCTGCAGCGGTTGTAACTTTGAATGGTTGGTTAAACTGAACATTATTTGTACCAACTAGTCAATGAGAACTAGAGGCATGTCCATAATTGGCTGCAACAACCACACAAGTCTTATGGTTAAAGACAAGTTTCTACACTCAGTTGTGATGGTCGAACTCTCCACGCAGATACAGGCAGTCCTCAACTGAGGACTGACATACAGCCTGGAATTTCCATCATAAAGTCATGAAGGTCATAAGCCAAAGCACCCACATGACTGGGCCCTCACTTCTAAAGGTGAGCCAGTTGCAAAGCACTCGAACCGAGGTCATGGAGCCATCAGAACTCTGGAACTGGTCATAAGTAGCTTTTGATGGGTCTGTTGTAACTTCTAAGTGGTCATTAAGCAAGGGTTAGCTATATTTGGGGTTTAAAAGATTGATTCATGTACGGATGTGCAAAATGTCACAGGTTAATTCATGAATTGAAGAATGTTGGGCAAACTCTTCCACAAAACCTATAAGTTCTCTCCAAAGCCTAGAAAATCAGGAGTCTTTTTGGAGGCTACCGATGTGTGAAATTAAATGAACAATTGAATGTTTTTATGTCCCAGAATTAGAAAAAAAAACCATTTGCTAAAAAGAAATGTTTTAGGGATGCGCACAGCTGCCGTAAACTATCCTTTTGGTCTAATCTTTCTCATCCTGGGGAATCTGGGATTTGCTCCCACTTAAACCAGATTCAATCTAGTTTCACAGACACAAATAATCCCCTAATCAACGTTTTGAGGACTCAGTTAGGCAAACGGTTAAAGGAATTCCCAGCCTCATCGTAAAAATGCTTTTCTCAGGGTTTTACGAAACCCTCGCGCGTAAATGTAAATACGTCCAGTACATCTCCAGCATCATAGCTGATCTATACTTCAAACTACAATCCAAATATTTTTAAATGTTTCACAGGGTACAAGTCTTGAGCAACTGCTTTTTAAGAAGGGAGACACGCTTGTTTACAGTATACTCAAGTGGTGGAATTTCAAATCCGTCATGGACTGTGTATGACTGGGAATCTCGGCCAAGGGCTTCAAAAGAAATTGTAGCACAATCTAGAACTACGCTGCCTACGGTTGGACTTAAGTGTAGTACACAAAATGATCTGCTACAATGTCCTACCAGTCGATGACTACTTCAACTTCAACCGCAACAATACAAGAGCAACAGATACAAACTCAATGTAAACCGCTCCAAACTCGATTGCAGAAAGTATGACTTCAGCAACAGATGGGTCAATGCCTGGAATGCACTACCTGACTCTGTAGTTACATCCTCTAATCCCCATTCCTTTAACCTCAAACTATCCCCTATTGACCTCACCCCATTCCTAAGAGGCCTGTAAGGGGCCTGCATAAGGGCACCATCATGCCTCCCGTCCCTGTCCTCTCGTCTCCATTTATCCGTACCAATTTCCTGTATTCTTACTCATGTTTATACTTATTCCTGTTATCTTGTAAGCGATTGACTAATCAAATAAATAATAAAATAAACTTTTAGAATTTAGCTTTTGACTGGAGTAGAAAACTAAGGAAGGCCGATGCAGATAATCCTTGACTTATAACCAATCATTTAGAGATCATTCAAAGTTACATTATTGAAAAAAGTAACTTAAAATGAGTCCCCACACTTACGACCAAGATCTGGAGATCATGTGATCGCCATTTACGTCCTTCCCAGCCGTTTCCATCAAAGACCATGGGTGAGGGGAGCTGGGTTTGCTTAATGACCGTACGATTCACTTAACAACAGCACTGGTTGATTTAACAACCAGTAGGTTGTAAAAATCAGGCATGATTCTCTTAAAAACTGCAGTTGTTTAGCAATGGAAATTGTGGAGCCAATAGCGGGCCATAAGTCAAGAACCAGCTGTATAAAAATGTAGATTTTTATCCTTGAGGAAAGACTTTAACTCTGCAATGGAAGCTGAGACACATTTCGGCTCACATGGCAGCAAAGTTAACATCTTTTCAACCAGGAGGCCAACTTTTGCAAAACCTTTTTGCTATTAATAGTCCTGGGCAAGGCACCCTTATTAAATTGCTTAAAAGGTCTTGTTTCTCTGGCCTTTAAAACACACATGCACATAAACACACACACACACAGTTGGAAAACTGCAATTTTGGGTCCCACTCCTATCCCTGATGGCCTGGAATAAACTGGTAGATTGAAAGGGTTCAGGACAGGAAGAAATAATGAGAGTGACAAGAAAGGGTAGGATCTGTTGGATTTTGTGAATATCGTTGGAAGATCCATAGGAATTAAAAATTTTGAGATCAAGATGATCTCAAGGGATGGATTTGTCTGAAATGCTACAGGGTTCCCTGAGCAAGGGGGGTTGGACTAGAAGACCTTCAAGGCCCCTTCCAGCTCTCTTATTCTGTATTCTATTTCAACTTGGACATCAGGTGCCCTTTGGAATCTAGGATTATAGGAAAACCAGGCATGCCAATGCTGGTTACAGAGCTTGCTTTGTTCCCAAACAACAAACTCCACTCAAGGATGGACAAGAATGTTAATGAAGCAATCAGAGAGATGAGTTAACTAAAGCAGCCCAAAGCAACGGATGGAGACTGACAGAAAGGCAGGAAAATGTTCATTTAAAAGCAGGGGGCTTATTTATGCAGCAGGGCAACAAAGGTGTGTCTGAAGCCCCCCTGCAGGCTACAAACAAGCTTCATCAACCATCAGGAACCCCTGAAAACAAGCCAGTGAGGGGCGGAATCTCTTTCATAGCCTGTTTGCAGGCTTCTTGCTAGCCAATTCTGGAAAAAAGAACAAGAACTGTTCTTGAGTTGGGGAGAGCGACATCTGCTACGAGCAAGCAAGATCTGGTGGAGGTTTAGAAAGCAACTGCCATACACTCACAAGCCTCCAATCTGCATATTCTGCCTCCTTTTCTGAGAAGCTTCTTATGAATTCCTATGAATATACAACAGAACCTCTGAAGGTTCTAGCACATCTGGTGCCAGGCACCTATTATCTCAAAACGTGCATGGTTTAGCTTCCTTCCTGTAGCAGGTTTCTAGGCCTCATGAAGGCAAGCCCATAATGCATACCTGTGGTAGCAGGGTGTTGTGTTTTAGAAACCGGGACAAGGATCAGAATAACGAAAGTGGGCTTTTAGTGACCTAGGGAGAGATCTGAACGCCTGTGACAGAATTGTGTTTTATTCCCTGTGGAATATTTTGCTAATAATCACCCAGTCTTACTATTCCTCAATTAGCTGACAAACAAATATAAAACAAACAGGATGAAATTGAAAAATGGTTAAACTGGGCAAACAGAATAAAGTGTCTTACTTTGCTTTCGGATCCAGCTTTTTGTGTGTGCAAAATGTGCAGGGCTGAATGCAACCCGTAGCACCGAATCAGGGGTGGGATTCAAATGTTTTAACAACTGGTTCTGTGGGCGTGGGTAGGTGGGCATGGCCATGTGACTGGGAGGGTGTGGCTTCTTTTTTGAAGCACCTCCCCCCCAGGCCTCAGACGAGGCTCGTGGGGGGTATTTTTGCTCCCAGAAGGCTTCCCTGGAGCCCAGGAAGGCAAAAAAAGGAGCCGGGGGGTGCACAGCACCTCCCCACATTCCATTTTTGGGCCTTCTGGGCCTCAGGGAAGCTTCCTGGGCGAAGGAGTAAGACAGCAAGGGGGATCCCAGCAGTCCTTAAGATATTTCTCCCCCTCTGATGATCAGCTGTTCTGACAATCAGCTGATTGTCGGGAGGGGAAAAAAAGAACTACCTTAAGGAGTGACTGGACAGGGGAGAATGCAGTCAGCGATGTCGCACATGCACAATAAGGGGAGGGAGGGGAGGGCGGAGAGGGGCGGGGCCAGCCAGGGGCACAATTTGCTGGTTCTCCGAACTGCGCAGAATCGTAACAACCGGTTCTATAAAACCGGTCCGAACCGGTAGAATCGCACCCCTGCACAGAATCGATTCCAAAGCAGGTCAATAATTAAACTTCAATACCCTCCCCCACACCAAATCCGTCCCCCACCAATTGTCTGTATCCCTCCTTGGCCATCTTATCCCCTTGATTTTATCCATTCATGTTTTTACCTGCTGTGTTTTCATAATGGATTATTTTAATGTTTTTTCCCCCCAGTGTTTTTTAGTTTTCAGCCGCCCAGAGTCTTCGGATATGAGATGGGCAGAAAATAAATTTTATAAATAAAGAAATAAACTTTGCTCTACATGGCTCGTTCCCAAAAAAGGGAGGCTGGGTCTGTCCTAAACAGGTGCCCCGTGCCTGGCTTTCTTTTTTCGTTTTTGGACTGTTTTCGTAGGGAGAGCGTCAAAACATTTCCGAATGGCAAAACTTTCTTGGTTCATAAAAAGCAAAGGCAGATGGATTGTTTGGTCCCCAAAAGAGATGGAGGAGAGGGAGAATTGGAGTTTTTATTAAGGCAATAAAACCATTTATTGGATGGTTTGAACTCAGGTGCCCAGCAAATATTTTCTGTCTTCCATGCACGCTTGCAAAGGAGCAATGCGCCAGTATTTTGTGCAAGCTGCTTAAGACTAGGTGGAAAAGCAGGGCGAAGCACAAGCCATGCTAAGCTTTCACAGGTTTGACCTTCTGGGCCACCGTCGTGTTGGAGGGCCTGTCTGTGCATGCTTCCGTTTCCCTCCCATGATTAAAATCCAGACCACTGGCTGACTCACATTTATGACGGTTGTTATGTCCTGGGATCATGTGATCCCCTTTTGCGACCTTCTGACAAGCAAAGTCATTGGTGAAACCAGATTCGTTTAACCACCGTGTGACCAACTGAACAACAGCAGTGATTCATTTACCAACGGTGGGAAGAAAGGCCGCAAAACGGATCAAAAGTCCCTAGACAACCATCCTGTTTAGCAACCAAAATTTTGGGCTCAGTTGTAGTCGTAACTCGAGGACTACTTGTTGGAGGGTACAAAACCCAATCCAGCCATCCCATCTCATTGAACAAAACGTCCCTTTCCAAAAGACAGTCTTTAATCCTCCGCCAGCTGAAAAGCGATGACCCAGATTCAGATCTTACCTCCTCTCATTCCCGAACAGCCGAGCTACCTCTTCTCGCCCGGGACTCCTCGCCCGGGAGCTCCGCTCGAGCCTCTTCCGCTCGACTTGAAAAGCATCGCGGTTACTGATGCGGATCGCCTTGGGCACATCAGCCAGGGTGGAGTATTTGCGGCTGATTTTAAAGGCCATGGGGCCGTTGCGCCTCTCCTCCGTCCTCGCCCCGTTGCAGCTGATGGAGTCCTTGTGCTTACAGAGCCGGAGGCCTCGGACGTCCAGGGAATTGAGAGAGAAGCTGTGCACCATTCGGCCGGCCGGCCAGGTACCTGAAGAAGGGAAGGAATCGCTCGGCTGCTGAGATTTGAGGTCACTGTACCTGTGGTTGGGCGTGCAGGGGCTCGGCGGAGATGGCAGGTTCAGCATCTGGTGCTCCTCTGCTTTGATCTCCTGCTTGGTCTTCTCCAAGGAAAAGTAGCCGCTTTCTACCCGCGTCTTCCTCCCGCAGTCGTTACGGTCACCGTTCATGGCAGCCTCATCTGGAGGACGAGGAAAGCATGGAAGAGAAGAGAGGTGAAGCTAAAAGACATTGGACTAAAGTACGCACACATGGTTGGAAAAAAAATGTTTAAACAACATATAGATTTGAAGCCTGAAATATTTTTATTAGGAATGGTACCTGAAGATTATAGTAAAGAAAAAACATACTTAGTTATACATGTGTTAACAGCAGCTAAAATTGCATCTGCTCAAAATTGGAAAAGTGACAAGATACCGATAGAGGGAAAAATAATTGAAAAAACATTTGAATGTGCAGAAATGAATAGATTAACATTAGAAATTAAAGAAAAAGAAGAATCTGAATATTACATGGTATGGGACTTGTTTTATAAATGGCTAGAAAATAAAATTAATTAAAAGGGATTAGACATAATTATAAAGCAGTAAGAGAAACTAGTGTAATAGATATACTGAATATTACTTATATATATGGGAATGTGATTGTTATTATTATATGGTTATACTGTTAAGAAGAATATTATTAGTATTTGGAGACCTCTGTTCTAAGGCTTCCTGGTGTCCTCATTCCAGGGTTACGACTGAAGGGAACTGGGGGTCCTTGCCAGAAAACAAGATAAGACAAGTTACGGAGCAGCTCGGTTGCAAAAACAGCAGCCTCGAGAAGCTGCTGGGGCTGAACCCGGGTGGCTTTAGGGGCATCCAAAGAACAGGACGTTCTCAACAACAATTTCGGAGCAACGTTGATCTTTGTATTGCAAGAATTCAAAGAGGTGACTGTAGAGTCTCAACATTTTTTTTTATAGTGTGGTGACCAAAACTGGATGCAGTACTCTAGGTGTGGCCTTACTAAGGCTTTATGGAGTGGTATTAGTAACTCCCTTGATCTTGATTGTATCCCTCTGTTTAATACAATTTAGGATTAACAGATCTTCTACCCTGGACCTTCACTTTGGTTTGACAAATGTTTGGGACTCCTATCCTTACCTTCTTTGCTCTCCAGGACTGAGTCCTTCAGGGAACAGGCTGGTGGTGCCTGCCCTGGCAAAGGGCCAGGGGCCGAGCTGATGCCCACATTCCCATCCAACTGGTCTTTGCTTCTTAGTTCTTCTTGCCAAAGGGTGGACTTGGTGGTCGGGATCTTCTCAGCGCAGGGGATGCTGCTGCTGGTCACGGCCATCTTCGCTGGACCAGGCTCCTGCAGAGAGAAAACATTTGTGGGCAACCCCAGTTGCAATGGCTTGTGTGTGTCTCATACCAGCCCAGATAAGCCACACAACATTCATGTTCTCCTGGCGTATGTCCACAGCTGCCCTAAGTTCTTCTAGGCCCATGATGGTGAACCTATGGAACGCGTGCCAGAGGTGGCACACAAAGCCATTTGTGCGGGCATATGAGGCCCAACCAAACTTACCTGCACTGCGCACGTGTGTGCCTTCCAGCTGATTTTCAGCCTTTCTGAGGCCATTTTCACCATCCTGGAGGCTTGAGGGAAGCCTCCACAGCCTTGAGAGGCTGAAAAACGGGCCTTCTGAAAATACCAGAAGTGCCAAAACGGGCCTGTTTTCGGCTTCCCGGGGCTCCGGAGGCTTTCCTTGAGCCTCCGGGAGGGCAAAAAAGGCCTCAAACAGACCGAAAATCAGCTGGGAGGCGAGCGTATGCGCAGTGCAGGTAAGGGGGCAGAGATGTTGTGCATACATGCGCAGGGGGGCGGGGCACACCACAACAAAAAGGGTTCGCCATCCGTGTTCTTAGGCCATGTTGCGTGGCTGTCAAACCTAGTCTTCCCGTCTAGCTATGAGCGTTACTGAGTACAGGTGGACCTCAAGGTACAGCCATAATTGGGACCCGAATTTCAGTTGCCAAGCAAGGCAAGTGATAAGTGAGTCTGACGCCTGATTTCATGACTTTTTTTGGCCCTGGTTGTTAAGCAAAACACTTCCGTTGTTAACTGAACCACATGGTCACTAAATAAATCCAACTTCCTCCCATTGACTCTGCTTGTCGGAAGCTGACTGGGAAGGTTGCAACTGGCGATCAGATGACGCTGGGACGCTGCAACCTTCATAAATAAATGTCGGGTTGCCAAGCGCCCAAATCTTGATGATGTAATTGTGGAGGTGCCGCAACGGTCACACGTACTGGTCCTACTGGTCATAAGTCACTTTTTCCAGTGTTGTTGTAACTTCGAACAGTCACTAAACAAATGTTTGCAAGTTGAGGACAATAAAGGCCAAAACTGACCCACCACAACCTTAGGAACTGTGCCTAAACGAGGGAAGGAATGCACCGAGTTGCATTTTTCATAGCAGCAGCACAAAACAAAACACTCACAACAACAACATGCCTCTCCAGGTTCTCTTTTTACACCCTTCAGCATTTACGGCCCCGGTTTTTACCATTTTGGCGCCCAGATCTCCAGCTACTCCCACAGTTGGCATCGCCTCCACAGCCGATACCCGTTGGACCGTTTGAAAAGTGCCTTTCCATTCACCCTGCAGAGACGGCCCCAGGCCCTCTGCATTGCAATGAAGGTGCAAATGTTTTCAAAAATTAAATTCGCCACTCTGCACCCAACACAGAAGCCGGTTTCCAGGAAGGGTTTGCAATTCAAATTAGTTTGGGTGCAAAAACCAAACACGCCCCCTTCTTCCTAAATCAGTATTTTTTTCCAACTTGGTAATTTTAAGATACGTGGATTTCCAACTCCCATAATTTCCCAGCTGACAATTCCCACCTCTCCCTCAGCAATAATTTGGATTGGCAACATTTAGGTGGGATGGCCAGAACCATCCTGGTAAATGGTGACTGTAGAGTAAGGCTACAATTTAGAAAACAAGATGGACCCTGAATCTTGGAGACCTCAAGTTGACTTGGGATAAGTGGACAGTTGGTAGTGAATGGTATAGAGCCTGTTTGAATTTAGGGTTGGACTAGAAGACCTCCAAGGTCCCTTCCACCTCTGCTATTTTTATATTTTGATATTTTTTCTGGAAATGTAGCCTTCACAAAGAACGGGCGGCATCGCTCTCCTGTTCAAGCCCAACACAAAGCCAGCTGAACTGCAGCTCAAGAAAAGTCAAATTAGTGGACTTCAGGCAGTCTTGCTGAAAATCGACACTTCCGGTTTTTGGCAAAGCTGCACACCCACAGCAAACCAAAGCTCGTTGTATGTTGAGGACTACCTGTAGTAGGAACTAAGTGCCAACCCCCCTCCCCATTTTTATCAGAGCAGCAGAGGGAATCGCTTCCTCGTTGGAGGGTGACAGAGGAAGAAGAGTTGTGTATCCCATCTAAGGTGGCTTTTGAAGGTCATGTTGACCAGCTCACCAAGAAGAACATCCAATGCTTGAAGAGAAGGTTTTCCTCCAGGACTCAACTCAATTCAACCTCTTCCAACTCTCCTGGATCACTTTTGCCCTCCCTTAGAGAAAAGTGTAACACAAAGAGCTGAGAGCAGAAACAGAGTCGAGAGATTACGTAGCACAAGCTTCCTCCCCCCTGCCCCCCCAGCATTCCTTTTTTGGAAGTAACATAGACCTTCCCCAGGATTTTTCCCTGAGGCACCCAAGCAGGCCTGCTCCATCTCCTGCTGCTCCACAAAACTCCACCAGATCACGTGGTTCTGCCGTGTTCTGCCTCCCTGAGACTCACCTCTATCTCCGGAGGCGGTCCATTTGGGGGGGAGGTGAGGGAGACCCCCCTTTTCAATGTGTCTCTCCCCCACCCCAACCCTACTATCCTTATTTGGTGCTTAGAAGCTCAGATCCTGTCAACTTTCCAATAGGTTGCTGAGGCAACCAAGCATAACCCCAAAAGAGAGAGAGAGAGGGATAATATTCTGCCAACATTTTTTCCCCTTCTTTTCTGTTCTGCTTCCAAAAATTGAAAAAAAAAAAAGGGGGGGGGAAGGGGAGACTAAAATAGGAAGAGCTCTGGGGGAGGGGCTCACTCCATCTAAGACTGCTTTGCTTCTTACTCTACGCTTGTGTGGGTTGGCTCAGTTGACAGAGAGAGTCACAGAGGAACAGGCAAGGGGAATAGCTGCTACTTAGAGTGAATTTTGGGGAGCCCTCTCTATCTCACTCCCCACCCCCCCATGAAGGACCTCAGGACACTTACACACCCAAGCTGTGAATCTACACATAGATTCCATTGCTTGCTTCTCGCTCAAAGCAACGTTGGTGTGGACCAAAGCTATTCCAGCAGTTTTTGGACGTTGTATTCAATAAATGCTAAGTATGTTAAATACAACATTGAATTTTAATGTGGGGCCCTAGGTGCTCTCTGTGGCTTGGTGGTTTTCTTGCAGAAGTTTCATGACCCAACTAGGTAGCACCATCAGAGCTAGAAGGGAGTGTTGGCAAACCTCTCCCACTGAGGATGTTACCTAGTTGGGTTATGAAATTTATGGCAAATCCTTGATCAAATTCCCCATTCAGGATCTCACGATGCAGATTAAAGGTCCCTTAAGGTGGAGAAATATTCAAACAAGAATGCAGTCAAGCACACACACAAATTCCAAATTAATGTAACCTTGTTTTCTCTGTACGATGGGCTGTTCCCACAACCATCCCCAAAGACCTTCAAATTGAACTTCCAAGGATCCCATTCTCTACGATGTTGGGTCAACTGGTTACACCCAAAGGTTATACAACAGAAGCTTGGGAGAAACCACAGAACTATTCATCATGAAGAGCATCCAATCCTTTTAGTTCAACAAGGAAATATCTGCACAGCTTCAGGCACATGGAGCAGATAATGTTCATTAAATGGCTCGGGATGAGTACCTTCATTGAAGCATCACCCCATGTATCTGGGACCAGCAGCTACATCCAGAGAAAGCTGGTCCAGATCTTTAACCCTCCAAGATTCTCCTGAACAATTTCCATGTAGGACTTTTGTGCAGGAAAGAATGAGTCATACCCTAGATTCTGTGCCTGCGTGTGTGTGTGTGTGTGTTTTACCATTTATAGTCAAAAGAGGGCTAGAAATAAGCTGTCACCAGATCCCCAGAGGACACGTTCAGCTTCCATCTCATCTACCACATCTCGATCGTATCTCCAAGGGCCAACTCTGGTAGGAAAAATCAGAGCATGAGGCCCTGTAACTCCATGTCAGTGATCAGGAATCTTTTCTGGCCTGCAGCTTCAAACAAGGCATTGAAAATCGTCCGTTGATCAGTTAAGAGATGCGCTGCTGAGTGACGTTGATCGACAATCATCGAGCAAATTTCTGTCCTAGGCGGAATGTCTATGGAGATTCTCAGTCCTCCAGGTCACAGTTGCCCCAAGGGTGTCTTTTCAAGAGGCAACTGGACTTTGTTTTTCCTTGAAGACGTTTCGCTTCCCATCCAAGGAGCTTCTTCAGTTCTGACATTCTGACACTTAGAACTGAAGAAGCTTCTTGGATGAGAAGCAAAAGGTCTTCAAGGAAAAACAAGGTCCAGTTGCCGCTTGAAAAAGCACCTTTGGGTATCCTGTGTTGACTTATATGCCACAATAAATGAAAACGGTCAAAGTAGAGAGAGAAAGCAGAGCAGCTTCTGGAAGCTACGCATAAACTGAATGGGATTTTTAAAAACTCCATTTAGAGAAGAGAAACTTGAAAAGAAGGGAGGCCGCGTTCTTGTAAACCAGTGGTGGGGAAAATGTCCTAATTTTAGGCATGAGGTGCATCAGAAGCAGGCCAGGTGTGCTCTTATTTTTACCTGTGGCGTTGGGGGCTCCACTTTCCTTTTCTTCTTTTGATTCTGCTTGTTCGTCCTTGGGTAGACCACCAGCATCTCCAACCACCTGAAGGCAAGAAGGCAAGTTGAGAATTGCCCCCGTTGAATCAGCGGGGATGGTGGAAGAGACAAAGTGAGCAACACCTCCCCCTTCCTCAACTGATGGAGGCTTCCCTCTCCCTTTAAACACACATACACACACAATGGGACACCTTGAAGAAATGGATCCCAACCCAAGCAAGAAAGAACATGGAAAGAAGACACTCTAAAATGATAAAATCAATTTGGGTTGTTCTCCTTCACCAAGGACCTACACCTCAATGCTTCCTGCTCATTTGGAGGAGAGCAAGTAGAGCAAAAGATGAAATTGGGGAGTGTTGTTGACTGTTGGCCAACCTTTGCACAATTTCCATGCAGCTCACACGTATCATAACTGGGTGGGACAAACCGATGGCTCCCTAGATCTGAATTCCTCCCCACGCATCATCTGGATGGGTTTTTCCCAAGGAGCTACAGAATTTCCTCAACTCTTTCTTCTCACAGCTCAGCAAGACGAACTTGTGACTCTACCACCTCCTGCAAGACGCCAGAACCAGATCCAGCATCCTATGTCTACAAAAGCAAGAGTCTAAAGCTCGTCAGAAGAGCAACGAAGACTATCCTAAGAGCTGTGGTGGTGCACTGGTGAGAAGGCAGTATTGCAGGCTACTTCTGCTGACTGCCAGCAGTTTGATCCTGACTGGCTCAAGGGTGACTCAGCCTTCCATCTTTCCAAGGTCTGTAAAATGAGGAGCCAGATTTTTGGGGACAAGAGGCTGACTCTGTAAGCCGCTTAGAGAGGGCTGTAAAGCACTGGGAAGTGGTATATAAGTAAGTGTTATTACTATTGCTAATCTTGTTCAGCAAGCTCCAAGGACATTCCCAAAGCCGCAAGCGAGCACCAGCCCTTCTCTTACTGAGGTCAGTAAGCCACCCATCACCCCAGCGGTGACCTAATACGTTCCCCCACAACAATGTCAGCTCTGCTATTTTTTACGCCACTGAACAATCCCAGGTCTTCTTCGGACCACGGAGAATTCAATCACGGACTCAGCAGGCAAACAACTCTCCAAAGAGCGGCCAGGGACCCAATTACCAAAAGATGGCAAAGCAACCCATCAGAGAACCAGCCGATCTGGCTGAGCAGGTTAGATTCAACTCAACACTTGCCCTTCTCTCTTGTCACTGGAGTTCGGTGTGTGTTTGTACTTCCATTGCGTCTTGCATTTATCCCTTTCAGGATTTACAGGTTTTTAGCAGCAAGCAACAACATAAATTAGAGAGTCGCAATGCCACCATGCCACAATCTCCTTCAGATCTTCGTGTCTGGGCCTGAGACTAGGCACAGGGCTTCCTCTTTGCCTCGACAGAGCCTTCTTGACTCCAGTCTCTTACCCCTGAGACGTTCATCTGTATTTTGCTTCTAAGCCAACATGGGTCAGATTCAAAGTCATGCTAGAAAACTAAGAATAATCTGCAGCGTCCTGATGCTGTCGGGCAAGGGTGGGCACCCTTGAGGCTGGCAGGATCTGTTTGTGTATTTACCAAAACCAAACTCTGCCAAGGGAGATTAATCCAAATCTCCTCATCTCTTTAAACAGAAAACATTTATCTCAAGTTGGGCTCCAATTTTAGCTTAACAAAGGAAGTGTGCTTCTCCCATACGTTTCTCTGGAGATCAAGGGCTGGGATAAACGAAGGTAGTCTCCTTTGAGCATTGTGCAACTCCAGGTGAATTCACAAACAGACTGGGGTTTGCCCTGGCTACTATCCCAGACCTTTTGGGGACCTCCATGTCTAGCCTGCATCTCCTAAATTTCTAATTATCTTCCTTCCAAATGCTAATCACTCTGATCTTCCTTAGATTTCTGAGATCAACCAAAGTTGGCTAGTAAGGATGTCAAAGAATTATATGGTTCCACCAATCTAGAAATGGATGTTCAAGGCAGTTGGGATCTCTTTATTAAACCCTCCTAACCTCTCAATACTACCTACTTTTCAACCCCAGGACATATGGTAGCTCAAGAGGAGGAGGAGGAAGAAGAAGAGGAGGAGGAGGAAGAAGAAATATGCTGTTTTTTTTCCCCTCAGACATTTCAGTTGCTCTACGAGGAGCCTTGAGAAAGAAGGTCTCAGAAGAAATGGACTTCTGAGGACAGCCAGGAAGAAGCTGAGGCAGAAGACCAACCTCCAAGCCAAAGGAGGAGGGCAGCAAGGCCACAGGATTGCAAGAACCATGCGAATGTGTCAGCCTCACCTCCTGTGTCACCACCAAAACGAGGTAGAGGTTTTGAATTTGCAAGCAGGTTGCACAGAGCCTATTTTAGTGGGAACACCCACATTTTTGGACTGTGGATAATGCTAACCACATCTCGCCTACAAGAGGTGTTCTCCAAATAGATCCTGTGGTTCACTGTAACAACTGAGCGGAGGTGAGAGATTGTTTTGAAGTCCATAAGGCAGAAGGTTCTCCATGCTGACTAGGAAAACCACTTTCTGCAACTTGGTGGCTTCCTGTGATCTAGGTGATCTGGATCATCAGGCCATGAGAGGGTTAAGGACCCAGAATCCTTGACATGGGGCTGTGGACAGACCAATCTAAGGCAGAACCTCATTCAGTTCACACATATAGCCAATGATGGTGGCTCTGTGTTGAAGCATCTGATCTCCTACTTCCTCTTTTCTGGGGGGGGAGGAGGAGGAGGAGGAGGAGGAGGAGGAGGAGGAGGAGGAGGAGGAGGAGAAGGAGAAGGAGAAGGAGAAGAAGAAGAAGAAGAAGAAGAAGAAGAAGAGAAGAAGAAGAAGAAGAAGAAGAGAAGAAGAAGAAGAAGAAGAAGAAGAAGAAGAAGAAGAAGAAGAAGAAGAAGAAGAAGAAGAAGAAGAAGAGAAGAAGAAGAAGAAGAAGAAGAAGAAGAAGAAGAAGAAGAAGAAGAAGAAGAAGAAGAAGAAGAAGAAGAAGAAGAAGAAGAAGAAGAAGAAGAAGAAGAAGAAGAAGAAGAAGAAGAAGAAGAGACTTCATTGTCGTTGTACAAGGACAATGAAACTATGGATGCACCCCAGCAATTGTCTGCAATACAATAAAACCAAAACACTTAAAGAATAAGAAAAATAAAGTACCCACTATTTAGAGAGCCACTCAATCTCAACATCTATGCCCAGACATCCTTTGAATCCACATCTGAGCACCATACCATGCACCTTCGCCCGTGTGACCTGCAACTTGGGAAGTCCATGAGAAGGTGGTTTCCTCAAAGATGATTAGATGAAGAACCAACCCCAATCTTGTCGGCCTCAGACACAAGCCAACAATCAACTCGGACTACTCTCCAGAACTTCCTGGTGCTCCGTCCCGAAGAGTTCTCACATGCAACCGCCCACTCGTTCCTGCACCCCAACCCTTCACTCACCCACTGATGATTTCCTTGTTCTCGGCTCGGATGAAGTGCTCCTTCTCAGGTGTCAGGATGCACAGCGAGAACTTCTGCCCGGTTCGATTCTCTCCATCCACAACATCCGTACATTGGTTCATGTTGATGGTTCCTTGTGGCAAAGTGGTGGGCTGGAAAATAAACAGAGAACAATGAGCAAGTAAGAAGAGAAACTATGGAATGGCAACCCTTACAAGTAGTCCTCAAATCATGGTCAATCACTTAGTGACCGTTGTAAATTACGATAGCGCTGAAAAATGTGACTTACAACCGGTCCTCAGACTTACAACCCTACAATTCCCTTGATTGTCATTTGGTGTTTGGCAACTGGCTTGCATCTACACATTTATCCCTGGGGTCATAATTAGTGACCTTCCCAGCCAGCTTACGTCAAGCAAAATCAATGGGGAAAGTCACAAGTCGCAGAGATACAATGTCTCATTTAATGACGGGCAGCATTTCACAACAATCGTTGTCCTAATTGTGGTCAAAAGTTAAGGACTATCTGCGTTTCCAAACTGGCTTTCTCAAATATGGCAGAATCACTTTGGGAACATTGCAGTGATTTATTTGCAGTATTTTCCTTTCTGATATTCAACATGCTTGGAAAAGTCTCTCTCTCTCTCTCTCTCTCTCTCTCTCTCTCAAACCCATATGTAAATGATTTTTCAAGCATTTCTACAACCTGATCCTCTACATGTTTATTGGAGTCACAATTCCCAAACTTTCACACCCCGATTCCCTTTTTAAGACAGCTTAAGATGAAACCTGTCCCCGGTTTCCATTCCAAGTTGGAAATCACAAAACGTCGCTTCACCTTTCCCCGTTTGGCTCCATCAACCATCTCAGCTGCGTCACGCCCCTTAAAACCAAGCTTTCCAAACCCTGCAAATTAAAACTTTAAAAAAGCCATCTAAACATGGGCTCACCTCCCACTATTCTTAACATCGTACTTTTAAATACCGGTTTTAAAATTGGCAGCTACCTCTTTCTGGGAAACAGCATCCGAAAAAGACAAGACTCAACATTGACTGAGGCTGAAGGTATCCCGGGAGGAAAACGGAGCCAAAAAGAGGTTACATCCGACTTTCTCTACTGTGGTTTCCATCCAAAAAGTCATCTCTGTGACTCACACCTTCTTGCCAAGACACACACACACACACACATACACGTTATATTCTCTCCAAATGTCTTCTTTTTTGCAACTTTCTTCAACCACCAACCCAACATTGCAAAGCAGGGGTCTTCAAATTTGACAGCTTTTAAGACTTGTTGGACTTCAACTCCCAGAATTCCTCCTCCAGTCATGTTAGTTAGTTTAGTCCACAGGTTTGAAGACCCTTGCTCCAAAGTCTGAAGACATATACACACAGACAGATGTATAGGTAGTCCTTGAGCTACAACTACCTGCAATTAGGATCAGAAATCTGGACATAAGTCGCTACGGTCATTCTGAGAAATGCACCTGACAGGGACCAGGCAAAAGAAGGATGGTACAAAGACTGGGATAAGAGTTCCTTCAAGGTTGGCAAACATATCAGAGGAAAGCAAGAAATAATGAGAGCCCAAAACACAACAGCGGGCTCTGAGATGCGTTTGCTTCATACTTCATGCTTGTCTTAAACCAGGGGTCCCCAAACTTGGCAACTCTTAAGACTTGTGGACTTCAATTCCCAGAATTCTGGGAGTTGAAGTCCGCAAGTCTTAAAGTTGCCAAGTTTGGAGATCTTTGTCTTAAACTATGCAGTCCGTATGTCATGGAGACCACTACACTCCATCTGTTCAGAGCTTGTGAAATCCTCCCCAGATCTGCTGCTAGTCACCAGAAACTACACCAAGCAGGACCAAGCTGTGACTCAACTCGTGTGTCCTCCATCCCAAACACACCAGGCTTCCACACAATAAATGCTTTAGCACGATGGTGCAACGTTCACATGTGGGAAGAAGGAGAAGGTGGGAGGAGAAGAAGCGAAGCAGTAGCCAAATCTACTTCTTTCTTGGAGGGATGGTGACAACCCAGCCATTTCTCCTTCCAGCCTTACAAGAGATCAGCCAGAGGACACGTTAAAAGAGGTTTGAAGTTTACTCAAGACAGACAGCAAGTCTAAACAGCCAGCCAGGAGCAGAGAGATGGATGACAAGGCTTAAAAGCCATGGATGGCTTCCTCTTAACCCTATCTGGTCCCTGGAGGAAGGATGGAGAGGGACCAAGTTTCTCACACGTTGGGTGTTGCGTCTACTGGTTTCCTCTTATCTTTTCTGTCTGGGTGGAGAAATAGCGACTAGCCTGCAGTCATATCTTAGATACCAAGGACCAAACTCTCTTGACCGTTACATCATCCACATGCTATGGCCTTCAGAAGTCCCCGCTCGATCAGGAAAGTGTGAACCAGGTGATCTACTTCTTCTAAGCTAACTTCTTGCGGACCTCCTCTACTCAAAGATGCTTGGACGGTCACTCTGCATCCCAAGGGATTGAAAGACTTGGTCCAACAACCAACGATAGACAGGAGGTTGAATTAAACCAGGAAGGAGCAGAGAACCTCCTTGGCAGAGTTTCGGTGTCATTATTCGTCCTTTGAACCCAGAGCAAGAAGGGAAATGCAAGGACTTGAAGAAAAGTATTTGTTCTTAAATTATATGCTGTCCCCTCTACCCCAACCCTCCATTTTCAACTCAACAAGCTTCGAGCCGTGTGCATTTCGACAGAGATTTCTCTGCCTGGGTATGCAATCAGCTAAAACCCTTAACGGGCTGCTGGGACGATTTGCACAGGAAGATCCTCCCTCCCCCTCCCACACACCCCTGTTCTCTCAGCAACGGAATCAAACAAGCTTTCTGTGTCTTCGGCCATTCTTCCTTATAAGGGGATGCTTGCATGCCACTGTGATTTGCCTGCTGAACAGCCCAGCTTCCTAACTCAAATCTCTTTCCCCACCAGGCCGTCTTCCAGAAATAAATTGGGTTTGCAACTCTCCGAATCCCCCCTCTCCTGCCAACCCCCTCTCCTGCCAACTTCTTTCTGGATTCTGTAAGACATCAAACCACCTACAACCTCTAGAGAGTAACTCTACCAAGACAACACCTGCCAGATCAACTCTGGAGGCATCACTCAAGGGTCAACGGGGAACCCATAATTTCAAGGATTTGATCACTGAAGCGTTGCTCTTATTGGCTTGTCTTCTGGAGCAACTGCAAACTTGGCCTCATCTTCTCGGTGACAGATAATCGAAGACAACGATGGTGCCTCCTTCAAGTCTTCTCTCCTCCAGCTGAACATGCTCATAATCTCCTCCAGCTGCAGGATCAGAGAGCTGGGCCGCCTCTCAAAGGGCAGAGATTCTTCTGAACTCTTCCCTTATTAAAGGGGGGTCCTGACTCCACTCCAAATGAGAAACATCCATGTCAGTTTCCTGTTTTCAGGCCCATCTGGTCCCCTCTCCAACAACATAGAAGTTGCTCAAGTGGGTGAAATCCATGTTGGCTTAAGGATGCCCTCTAGTTCAGGAAACATTGATGCCCAACCGTCTTAGAACCATCTCTCCAAAACTTTGGAAAGTCCAAGAGTAGAGTTACCAGAGCTAAGAAGGAGAGATCTGCTAGCAAGGTCAACCAAGTCAACGTGGCTTCATGGAAGCCATGATTACATATGAATCGAAGTCCCGCCTCTCTTTTACATGTGACAAAGAGATGAGGCCTCCTCTTCTTGCTTCCAGGGTCATCCAGAGCCCCAAAACCTAATGGTTACAGCCATTATCGTGACTTTTGGACCTTCCAAACAGACCCCCTACAGATACCTCTGGAGATGTCAACAGCAGTTGTTCCTCCATGGGGCACCTTGAGAAACAGCTGACACCAGGATTGTGTAGAGGAGAAAGCAAAGCACTGAAAACAGTGTGTGTGTGTGTGTGTGTGTGTGTTCAAAAGGAAAAAAAGACAGAGGAATCTGCTAGTTCTGTGCATTAGCACCCACTTGCTAACAGATGGCCCCTCCACATCTCCAGGTAAGGTCTGGGAAAGTCCAAACTCTGATGTGTATAAGTACCAGATGGCTGCAATTAATCTATCTCCGTGGAAAACCCGCTTCCTGTGTTTCTCACAAGAACACACAAATCTGAAACAGCATTTTTCGATATCTTTCGACTAGCATCAAGAGAGAGGATGTCCAACCATTTCCTTCCCATTCAGCATCTGAGAACCATTTCCTCTGGAGACAGAAGTTCAAAGATACTCAGAGGTCTCCTGCGCAGCCCCCAGGATTCAAGTCAGCAGCTCCCTTTTAGGAATGGCTGCATCTGTAGGTATCTGTTGCCAGCCAGGATTCAGAAAGGAAGGGCCCTGTGTCTTCTTAATTGTTCTACAAATAGATCTATTGTCTGGCAAGGCAGGAAGTAACCTCTATGTGATTAGCGCAACACAATTAGCACTGTTTGGAATTGCCAAACCCAAACAGTAGCAAACGCCTCCTTAAAGATCAGCAATCAAATCAAGTGTCCTGTATTGTCACACTCAGAGGTTGCTCCTCTTAGCAACCAACTCAGGCAATGTCTAAAGGCCCACGTTTAACTAGACATGAACAGATTGGACCTCTGCGTCAACTTAACTCTCTGCCGAAAGTTGACCTTCTTGTCAACCCTGGAGTCCACAATCACCTCCTCCGTGGTTCCCAATGCTGGAAAGCATGGGAAAAACAACAGCAAAAGGGGATCGGGTCTTCTCAGGCTCTCCAGCAGGGATTAATGCCAAACTCTTGACTCAGAGTTGATCTTTTGTGGATGACCAATGATAACGTCTCCCATTTCCTTTTAGGAAGGGATGGACACTGGATGAAGGGGTAGTGAAAGTAAGACAGTTCCTATCTTTAGATCTTGACTCACAAGTTTTCGCTTCCTGTTAGGGGCATCGGATGTGGGCAAAGGCCTTTGCCCCTTCCTGGTCATTAGGGTCTCACATGGGAAGCCCACAACCTCCCCTCAAGATTTTCCACACTGCTGTTTTTCTCAGTCATGCTCCGAAGTTCAAGCCATGAAGCTCCAGCCCTTCCCCTTCGCAGTTCAGGAATGCTGGAGGCCAGCCTGGTGGTGAATTTATTTCTCCTTCCCTGAACTCCTTGCACAAAGCTTCCACTCTCTTGCACACGCACAAACACACATACACACACACACACACACACAAGCCCGGCATATCTGGGGCTCCGACCCAAAATGCCTTGTCGACAGGATGCTGGAAAGCCGAGCTCTGTGCAAGGAACAATCCAGGAGAGGCCGGAAGAGGCGTTGCTACGCGACCGTTTTATTTCTGCTGGAGTAAAAATAGAAAATGGAGGAGACAAACGGAGGGCCTGAAAGAGCGGTTGGCAACGGGACAATCTGGAGACGGCTTAAAAATAGCCATTCATCTCTGGTGATGGGCAAAGAGCACACCCCCACCTCTGGGGCACCCAGCAGAGAAATCTGAAGCTTTGCCTCCAGGGTCACCCAGAGCCCCAAAACCTATTTTGTCAGCTAGGAACTTTATGGACTTATCTGGATAGCCACTTGCCTGGAACGGTGGAGGATCTCCTACTTGAGACTAGAAGTCCTCCAAGGTCCTTTCCAATTCCATTATTCTGTAAAGGACGGCTAAATAAGACCATCATTGGTGAAGGTGACCTTCCCTTAACTGCTCAGAAGTTCTACCATCTCTTCGTCTCTGAGAGTTACACACCCAATGACTGTAGACACAGTCTCGTTCCTTGGTGCTCAGACACATATTTTCTAGGAGAGACAGATCTCCAGGAGTGTCTCTCCTAACCTGTCTGTGCTACAGTGTTGGATGGGCCCAATCTCTAATAACCTGAAATGGAGACCCTTCACATCATGCAGAAATGGGCTTCAGATCCTTCAACCTCTGTAGGCATCACATTCAACTCTGCATTTCAGAGGACATTTGGGGCTCAACCACAGTTGATATGAGCATGAACAACACCAGAAGGAATATCTGGCACCTCCTGTTAAGGAAATGAGGAATCCCTATAGGAACCCATCTTGCACCTTGATTACTATAATATATTCTTCATGGGTCTACTCCTCAGGATGCCTTAGAGATTTAGCTGATAGAGTACCCATATAAGGCTGGACTCACAACTCTAAAGAATCAACTCAAAGAACATCTCAAGAAGCTAGGTTAGACCCAATATCACTGTTCTTTCCAAAACAAGTCAAAATACTGCTCTACTGGAGGGCTTTCTAAAATGCATTTATTGAGGGAATGCCACAGATTTGTCTATATGATTTTAAGTTACGAATTTTGATTTCTGATTTTTATTTTTGCAATTGCCATGTTCTTCTACTGTAGATGTGCTTATTTGTTTTGCAATCATCTCTCTGTACCACTGGGAATTACTTGATGATGATTTCTCTCCTGCTAGGTAACTAATTGCTTGATTGCAGCTCTAATGCATAAACAAATAAATTAAAACTCTGGCTTCAGTTGCCTTTGATCTCAACTACTTTCTGCTTCTGAGCTTCCTTTCCAAGTATTGCTTTTGTTTTACAAAACAACAACAACAACACCCCAGAGTTTACTCAGAATAGCTCTCCAGGTTTTCAACAGCCATGACTTTGAGATCATTGGGTACAGTTCTGCTTACGCTACTGTTGATGGGCCTATCTGGATTCGCTCCAGAGAGGACCTCCTCATTTGTGGCTCCACCCTGCTCTGGAGGATCCAAGAGGATCTTCCCTGGATTTGCCAACTCCTCAAGACCCTTCTCTTTATACAGGCGAAGAGAAGTTGGGTTTTCTTTCTTTGTTGGCCTACCTTTGATCTAAGTTCTGTTCACAGCTTTGCTTCAAAGAAGAAGATCAGCTCAGAAGGATGTAATTAATGAGGCTCCAGAGCCAAGAGAAGTGCTATTAATCGGAAGAGACACTAATAGCCTTGATGAAGAACAGGCCTAGCACTGTTCCGAGGTCCTTTGAAGCACCGTAAGAGCAAAGGGTTTACTAGGGTTTACTAGGGATGTGGTGCTTCTCTCCAAACATCTCAACCCATCAAACCAACATCTATAAACAGATTTGTCTACGTAACATCCAGTTTCATTATGCTGCTGCCAAGCTTTTTAGAGAACTGGAGTAATGCAAGAGGATTGAGAGAGAAAGAGACACACGAGCCAGTGGAAGACCAATTTAGCATCAGCAAGAGGAACCAAATGAAGGACCTGAGACCATCGGAGCTTTCTTAATCACAGCCCAATGGATGCACACACACACACACACCAGCAGAAAGCCACAAACACCTTAATGAGTGCACACGAAGCATTGTGGCACAGGCTGGAGAAAAAGTGGGCATAAACAGTCATTCCCCGATAGTCCTTTTCCTTCTGGGTTCCCCTCTACCTTCTACAAACAGCCTACATAGAAAAAGCAAGAACTTCTGAAGTCTCTAGCTGACCTCACGCAAGGCGTTTGTAAACAAAGGTCTAAGTGGCCCTAAGGGAATCCCTGGATGTCCAGCTTTGCTCTGAGCTGCCTGGGACACTCTGGGAGTTGAAGTCCACCCTTCTTATATTTGCTGAGGTTGACAAACACTGCTCTAGAGCTTCCTTTGTCTGGTGTCCAAGGCTGCAGGGTTGACTAGTCATGGAAGATATGGGTCCTGGGACACGATAGTCACCCAAGCTGGTTTTAAAACAAGTTTCTAGCCCTTAAGATTTCAGGAAGAGGATCAGAGAGAACTCTCATGAGTGGCAAAAGTAAGAAAGAAAAAAACCCAAAGCAGGTGTTCTGCTATCATTCTAGCTTAGAAACCTCACACCTTGCTTTGCCCACAGGAAAAAAAAGGAAAATATCATTAGATGAGTAAGCTAGATGGGTCTTCGCCCTTCTCAAGATAGTTGATTCCAGGTTGTAGACACTAGAATTGTCCCTTGGGCTGTCAGAATAGCAGAAATGACAGAGTTGAAAGGGAATTTGGGTACCAAGCCTTGGGGTGTCCCACCCATCATTTTGGCCAAGGGTTGGGATTTGGGATCCTGGTGTTTTAAGCATCACCTGCAATAATCCCCAAGCCACCAGTGGCTCCCAAAAATAGGTCAAGGTATGACCTGAGAAAGGTCTAATGGTACCTAAACCAGACATGAAGAGCAAAAATATTCAAGTCTCTAGCACAGGAGTCTTCAAACTTGACAGCTTTAAGACTTGTGGACTACAACTCCCAGAATTCCTCCTCCAGTCATGTTAGCTCAGGAACATTGGGAGTTGAAGTCCACAAGTCTTAAACTTGCCAAGTTTGAAAGACCCTTGCTCTAGCAGGATGGTCAAGAATGGAGACCAGAATTAGTCTCCAGTTCAAGGTGGGTTTTGCCCCCAAGGATACAAAACCATGCAACTTGACACTTTACATGAAGACGTCAGTAAGCGAGCCCAAAGTTGATGAACCACCAGGTTCTTTTTCCTCAGACCAGGGTGGAGATAAGCAGGAAGAAAAAGAAATATCTTTCAGAGAAGAAACCCAAGTGTGACAAACTTTAAGGATCTAGAATGAATTTGCTATCCAAACTCTGTCCAGGCCTTCTCACCACCCAAGTTCTCCCAACCAAGATCCTTTCAACTTTTTTTTAAATTTCCTCCTTTTTTCCACCTATCCTGTGGACTTGGAGAGCTGGGGAAAGGATCTGGGACATAAAAAGAGTTGAGACTTGACTGAAAGTATGAGAAAAGCAGAAGCTATAAAGAGAGTTTAACTTTCTCCCAAGTTCATTGACTGGTGATAACTCTTTTGCTAAGTTACTACTTAAATGTTCAAAGAGACAACTTCCAATAAAAATAAAGGGGAAAAAAACTCCCATGGGCTTGGGAATTCTCCAATGACAAAGGAAGAAGATAGCCTGGAGGAGAAGAGAAGGGGTGCGTCAAAAGGGTTAAACGCCACTGATATAATTGCTGCCAAATCACTCATTTTTGGCTTAAGTAAACAGCTTAGATATAAAACACAGCCCAACCATATTAAATAAATAGTTGTTGTTTTTTAAAAAAAGATACTCAACGTATTCTAAGCCAGACAAAGTACCATAAAAAGAAAACACCAATTATTATTTTTTTGTAAACACTTCTTGTAAAGTTAGAAACAAGGGTAGAACAGACAATAGGTGTGAACGTATTTTTAATGTCTCAGCTACCATCAGAAGCTGAATCTATCACATTTAAAAAGAGATTATCCTTGCAGCAAAGATGACGAGAATTGTGTAGCATCGCTTAAAATGACCAGCTACAAGGTGAAATTTAAAGAGCTGAAAATTCTGAATTGGCTTCTCTTTTATGGGTGTATACACTTTTCAAATCGTATTAAGATATTCTATATTCTAGCTTGAAGAGCGATCAGGTGCAGACCCAATATCCAGACATAATGTTTTCCTTTACTTTTTTTGAAGGAAATGTATCCTAAAACTGAATTCTTTCGGTGAAATGTTCCCCAGCCCAGGTCTGTTAAGCAATTTTTGATGTAGCTTCTCTACCAATGAAAGCTACAGAGCAACGCAACCAAGTTTCTACGACTAATTAAATTGTGAGATGAAGATTACATCAGCCCATAATATTCCTCGGTGGAGAATGCTGTAGAGCTTCGATGGTCATTTTTATTAATTTTTGGGTCATGAGTTTCTTGAGGAACATCTCCACATTCTTGAAGATCTTTCCCAACACGCCTTCCCAAACCAGCCTAGGTAGAGCTCCCAATCAGCTCCGGTGCGTTGCTATTTTCATTCCACCAAGGTGACCTCTGTCCCCAATAAACAGTACACTAAACTAACTCACCCAGGTGAATAACTACATTTTTTTATATATAGGTAGATAAGGAGATCAGTATCACATCCGCTTTCTTACGTTTTGCAGGAAAAGCAAAGCAGAAGTTCCTCCCTTTTTTCGCCTAGTGCCAACTCACTAGTATAATATTGGCAGACACGTCAGAAGGAGTAAGATAAATATATATTTAACATAATGGGCAATAATTTGATTGAAAAAGTTAAGACTTCTGCTACTTGTATCAGCTGAGTCTGAAAGGCTAAGAAAGAGCGCATTACTCAACTTAAAGAGGAACAGAAAATCTTGGTGTTTTTTTTTTAAATCAGAGATGGAATGAGAAATTACAAGGATAACTGGTAGGAATTCCTTATTTAATGGGCAGGCACCTCACTCCTACCTGTTCCTCTTATTTTATCCTTAACCGATTCCAAACTGAATTTGTGCAACATAAACATCCACCATAAAGCAAACCACGTTGTGAAGGATGAGATGAACAAGGAAACCAAAGCCTGGTGTTACTCAGTGATCAAAAATAGTCAAGATGCAGACCATCAAACTCCTGCCCCTTTGCAAAAATCACACGAGAGATTTCCAGCCTCTTAAGAATGACTACTTTCTCGTTCCTCACTGATGGAGAAAGCTTAGATGGCAACTGAGCTTCCAAATGTTGGCCTGAGCAAGAAAGGAGACAATCACAAGGGCTGGTGTGAAAACCAGAAACTCCAGATTCCCACATCTTTCCCAGGAAGTATCTCTCTGCCTTTTGAAAATGACAATCATGATAAATTGCATGCTGCTTTCTCCTCCTCCAGCTAGTAATCCACAGCAGCTTCTTACCAGCTGTTCGTTCCTTCATCCTTACACAGAAAATTAACTTCACCACTATAGCCAACGTCACTGGGGACTCTGCCAAAACACAAGCTCCAGCTCAAGGCCTACCCACCTGGCCCCTGAGCATGGGAACTCGATTCCAGATAGTTTTAATCAATGGGCAACTCGATTGTTGGAAGCCCCCTCTCCTGGGAACGCTCGATTAAGAAGACCAAGAGTAGGCGGGGAGTGTACCACACAACCCATCAAAGACAAGCTCCTTTGCCAATCCAAGGGTGCCCTTCCTCAGGAACCCATCAGCATTTTTTATTTCTCCTTGGAAAACCATACCGAGACACCTTGCTTCAACAGACTTGGATACGAATAAATGAGTCATGCGCTCCGTTTGGTATCTCTGGTTTATTTTAAGACATCAACTGCAGATGTTTCGTTACTCATCTGCAGGAAACTGCAAACCCTTGACCAACGATGGAAGCAAGCAAGCAAGGGAAAGTTCTGAGCTCAAACTATTACCATGCAAAAGCCAATTATGATCTTCCAAGGTCTATGAGATCAGGAAGATATCGATAAAGGAGAATATTTGTAGATCAGGGTTGAAATGAGGGGTCCTTGGTGCTTTCTGAGCTTGGTGGTTTCCTTGCAGATGTTTCATTATCCAAACTAGGTAATTTCCTAGCACTGACTAGCATGTATGATGAAACATTTGCAAGAAAACCACCAAGCTCAGAGACCACCAAGGACCCCTCAGATCAGGAAGGGTGAGAATGGACAACCCAAGAGGAAACTCAAAGAAGGTGTTGCTGGCTGGGGAATTCTGGAGGTCGAAGTCC
This sequence comes from Bungarus multicinctus, assembly GCA_023653725.1. Taxonomy (NCBI): domain Eukaryota; kingdom Metazoa; phylum Chordata; class Lepidosauria; order Squamata; family Elapidae; genus Bungarus; species Bungarus multicinctus. The sequence continues at coordinate 1,633,091 of CM042842.1, forward strand.
AAAACATCTTAAAGCTGCCAAGTACGAAGAACATTGTTCAAACTTCGATGGACTACTACTTGTGGTCTTGGAAGCGCTTGCCTCATCACACCACAAGCCTGCTGTGAGTATTCAGTGAGAAGAAATTGCCCGATTTCAAAATCAAAAAAAGTGGACTCACCATCTCGTCCAAGGCGTAGCGGAGAAGACCATGTTCGTAAAGGATGAAGAAGCGGCGTTGCCATTTCTAAAAAAAAAAAAGGGGGGGACGACAAGAAAAGAGGTCATGTGATTAAAACCCTGGATCCAACAAGCCGAGATTGAATCCCCACAATTATTTGAGCACCGCAGAAACCAGATCCCCTTCCCTGATCCATCAGGATAGCGAGATGGATGGCATATACATTTGATAATACATGAAAAAACATTAAAAATCTGCGAGGAGGAAGGAGTGATCCTTACCCGGGAGCGATGCACAGGGTTGTCGAAATCCGTGCCCTCTGGAGCTAGTAAAAGCCATCCACCATAAATAGGCTTGGCCTGAGAACAGAAGGAGGAAAAGGTAATTTTGATTTGGCTTTAAAGGCCATAACTCCCAACTATTTACTCCGTGGTGCAACTAATTGCACTGGAAGGGGCCAGTTAAGAAATCTGGCCGAACACAAGCAAGGTTGTTTTCTTTTTTCATGCACAGTTGGGACTGGCAAGATGGTCATTAAACAAACCAGTTGCTAAGTGAAATTACCACTACGCTTACAACTTGAATTTCATTGCTTTAACGGCCTGCGAAGGGCATGAATGAAGGATGGGTTACGAAGTGACTTTTTCATCACTGTCATAGCTCCAAATGGTTGCTAAATAGAGACTCTGTAAGTATACACATACACGCATACACACAAACCCACACACACCGTGTGTGATATTGTGCCTCTTTCAGTTAAATGGTCCTCCTGAACAGAACTGATTTATGAATGAAGCTTTCAAAGACAACAACAAACAGTGAAACTGAACCGAGTTAACATCCACAACAAACACACAACTAAAAGTGCAGTACTGTATCTTTGCAATGTGCCCTTTCGGAGGCCCGTGACTGCATTAAAAAGCGATTTGTAGAGCACCAGGGTTTTTTTTTTAAATAAAATTTTATTTTATTTCATACATCCACAGGAAAACAGAAAACAACAAACAGAGCAATTCATCAGTCACTCATTGAGCTGGGCAGCTACAAAACCCAAACAAATAAATAAAAACGGGCTTCTTTCCTTAAACACAAGGGACATCAAGGTCTAAATTTGCTCCCCTTTTCCAAAAACGGAACTAATCGTGAAGGAGATTTTATTTTTGAAGCTCTGAATGTTTCCCCCTGTTTGCTGGCTTTACAGATCTAAAATAAACCTGCAAATACCTTGGAGCAGAAATAGCCTTTGCTGGTATATTCCTAGCTCTGGATTAGTAATCAAAACCAAAGCAAAACAAAACAAAAAATTATAAAGATGGGTTGCTGTTGCTGCTGTTTTAAAAAGCAAAACAAAACTCCGAAAACCTGAAGCCAAAGCAGGGCTTGTTTATTTGAAGAAGAAACCAGCCAAATAAAAACCTGTCCCTGTATTTAAAAACAAAAATATCCTGAGCCAATTGAAAGGAGTCCTCCCCTAAACCTGTTCAGCAAGTCCAAGGATGTTGCAAGATGCTACACACAGACCTACAACTCCAGATAAAGAAGGGGAAATCTGTCAATGCTCCACCCTTGCTTGAAATCGCAGGCTTGCAAGTTGTTTTAAAACGCACAACCCGGAACTCACAATTGGTTATCAAAAGCGTTCCTGATACGAATCCAACCCACGCGAAGATAACTTTGAGTCTGGATTCTCTGCGCAGACATGCATTCCTTTCTCCCTGTAACCTGTTTATCCTGGTTTGTTCGCCAATGCAACGCACCCACCCCAATATTCTCTGCAAATTTATGCTGGTTTAATTGAAGTAAGTGGGTAAAATGAACAGGTCTACTTCACAGAGAAGAGACTGTTACAAGTGGAGTTGAAAGGTTTCCCACAACATGGTTGAACACACACAAACTTGAGCCAGGTATTTCATTCCCATTTTCTTCCTTCAAGATCACGGACTTTCCTTTAGATACTGGATTATGTAGCAGCATTTTTTTGGCCCTATCAGAAAAGCAAAGGAGAATATCTAAGTGAGTGCTAAAACGTCTGCTTGTTCGGCTGCTCCTCTCACTTGCAAAGTTTCTAGTCCTCTCCACATGATGCCCTTTCAAATTATTTTACAATGCAGCAGGCTGGTCCTGCTCAATTATACAAAACAGCAGAGCCTTAACAACCGGGTGGATAGATTTAACTTCGGGATGCTAGACCTCATGAATACTGAAAGTACATTTGGAAAAGTATGCAGTTGAGTAGGTGATGACCGGATTTTTATTTTAAGAGGTGGGTAATCTTGTAAGGCAGGAAAAGAATGCAAGGATTTTCAAGGGGCCCAGAAAAATGCCATTCCTCGTCATTCACTGCCCCACCCTGGAGCCCATAGGAGGGAAATAGACATCTGCAAATCTGCAATATTTTTTTTTAAGGGCTTAAATTTGCTAGTATGTCTCCAAATTCAATGTCCCATTAGGCCTCCTTATCATCACAATTTGCCCTGTGCTACCAGAATCTCCAGAAGACACCAAGAAGGCAAGAATTACTCCTAATTTTTAATCATCATCATCATCCTCATCCTCATCATCATGATGCAAAACTACTCTTTGGGACTTCTGAATACAGACTGACAAAGTTTGGGAACACAATACCCCGGATATCACGATTGTGGAGAAGAAAAAACTGTGGATCATTGACATTGCCATACCAGGTGACAGCAGAATCGATGAGAAACAACTTGAAAAAATCACTAGATATCAGGACTTGAGAATCAAACTGCAGAGACTCTGGCATAATAAACCAGTGTTGATTTGTGATACGAAACCCAGCATAGTTATCTCGTTTGCTGTGTACACTGTTGTTTTTTGTGAATAATAATAATAATAATAATAATAATAATAATAATAATAATAATAATAATAATAAAATAATAATAATGAGGAGGAGAAGGAGAAGGAGAAGAAGAAGAAGATGATGAGGGCAAACTCATTGCAGATCTTGGCTTCTGCCTGCAAGCCCTGATCCTTTTGAATGCAGGCGATAAGGACAGCATTCAGAAGAAACCCGCAACGCCAATTCAGACAAACTTGTGAAAATTTACCATTCAAAACAAAAGAAAAGCACGCATCTAGGAGCTTATTATATACAAGGAAGGGAGCAAACTTGTAAACCTCTTCAGGAAGCGCTGGCTCTGAAGAGAATTTGCCTTCCTTGAAATCAATAAATAACATTTGAGGATCTTTTCTGGCTCTCTTGAAGCGCTGCTGGGATTCTCGAGGCCCCTCACCCCCTTCCAACCAGGTGCTCTGGTTTATGGCTACACACACACACAGAGCCCTTTCCGTATCTGAGCAAACCTGGATCTCGAAGCCAGCTTCCTCCAGGGCCCTCCAGGTGTTCTTGACCCGTCCAAACCTCCCTCGGCTCATGGTCCGTCTGCTCCCCACTCCCCGGGGCCCCGTCTCCTTTCTGCTCAGCGAAGGTGCCGCCTTCCTTCCGTCAGGGCACCTGGGTCCCCACCCACACCTGCCCCACACCCTCCGTGCCTCACGGCTGCCACACCCTTTCTGAATGCAGCAACAGCAGCCGCAGCAGCAGCAGCGTGGGGCTGCCTGGCCGCCTCTCCCCAGGGCTGAGAAAAGGGCATCGCAGAATAACAAGAGTTGGGAGGGACCTTGGGAGGTCTTCTAGTCCAACCCCAGCCTAGGCAGGAAACCCTACAGCTCTGCAGACAAAGGGTTATCTAATCTCTTCTCAAAAACTTCCAGTGTTGGAGCATTTGCAAAGTCTGGAGACCAGTTGTTCCACTGGTTAATTGTTCTCACTGGCAGGAAATTCCTCCTTAGTTCCAGGTTGCTTCTCTCCTGGATTAGTTTCCATCCGTTGCTTCTTGTCCTGCCTTTCAGGTGCTTTGGAGAATAGCTTGACTTCCTCTTCTTTGGGGCAGCCCCTTAAATTTTGGAACACTGCCATCATGTCATTCCCTAGTTCTTCTGCCCAAGGAGATTAAACCAGGTTTTAATGTTTATAGGGCCCTCCATCAACAAACAAAGATAAAGTTATGTTCTTCCTACATGGAGCTTCCTTCCTTCCTTCCCTTCCTTTCTTTTCCTTCCTTCCCTTTCTTTCTCTTTCTTTTACTTCCTTTCTTTCTTTTTCCTTCCTTCCTTTCCTTTCTTTCTTTTTCCTTCCTTCCTTCCTTCCCTTCCTTCCTTCCTTTCTTCCTTCCTTCCTTCTTTCTTTCTTTTCTTTCTCTTTCTTGTTTCTTTCTTTCTTTCTTTACTTCCTTCCTTTTCTACCCTTTCCTTTTTCTTTTCCTTCCTTCTCTTCTTTTCCTTCCTTCCTCCCTTTCTTTCTTTTCCTTCCTCGCTTCCTTCATCATCACCTTAAACTGATGCATTGACAGCAGAGAAACATTAGCAATCAATGAACAAATTCATCCACGGAGACTTAGTGCTGTGATATATGAATGGTTATCAACAACTTTTTGAAAAATAAACCGGGAACCTTCTATGGATTTTCTGATGAAAGAACCCCCCCCAAAAAAATGAGGTGATGATTTATACGGGTTTCAGGGTTAAAAAAAAAGTATGTGGACTAAGACAGGTTTTGAAGGGATTTTTGTAACCTCTAAGAGGGAATTGGGATTATAGGATTGTAATTATCTGTTGACGTTTGGAAGCCATTATAGTTACGTTTCTTTCTCATCGATCTTAGTTTCCCTGCAACTTCTTGTCTTTTTTTTCCTGCTTTAGATTTGTCTTTTGCTTTATGTAAAATTCTCAGTAAACACAAACAAATAGAATATGCAGAGTTACGTTATTTAGGATCCCTCTGGGCCGAAAACCTCATTAAAACGCCTTTCGTACATCAACAGGAAGGAAAAAGCCTTTTATATTTGGTCTTTTAACTGTTCTTAATTTTGTATTGTCCTCTGTATTTTAATTTGGCTGTGCACCGCCCTGAGTCCTGTCAGGGAAATAGGGCGGTATATAAGTACAATAAATAATAATAATAAAACCTGCACTCTCAAAAGGAGTCTACCACCAAATTGTACTTGGAAAGCTAAGAATCACCTCCCCAATTATACGCCGGCTAGGAAAAAATGACATTTGAGTGCACAAGACCGGTATGCAGGCTATTGCACAACCCAATTAATAAACAAACCTTCCTCAAAAAGGTAGCACAGGTCAGAATAAACTATGCAGTAATAATAATAAATCTAGGGTCTGACTCAGGATATTAAAGCTGCAAATTTCGAAAGCTCGTGCCGTCATCAATTTATTTTGCAGAAGTTCAGGCTGGTTTTTTTTTTTCCTTTCAACTCCCATCTATTTACATTCACATCCTGTTCTCTCTTGGAAGAAATTCCCACTCACTCCAGGCAAGGGGCTTCTCACAAGCAGGGGGTTAAGACAGCTCCCTGCAACCCCAGGAACCTTGCCACTGATACTGCAGTCGATCCAAAATGTCAACACTTATTTATAAACAGCTTGCCATGAAATACAAGACGTTGGTACACCCTGATCCTTCTGAAGATCCCACCACAGCTTATCCTGTTTAAATCCCGTCTCGCTGCTTTCCTAAAACTCTCAGCAACTGCAGATTTATTTATTTTTACTGAAAGGAAAAAAGGAAGGGGGAAAAAACACAAACCCTTCCTGGTGTACTGCTAGTCAAAGTGTCAAAGGCTTTAAGAAACAAGGGGAGCCTGGGAAAATGTTTCAAAGCTTAGCGGAGAAGAATTCCCCCCGAGGCTGGCCCGTCCCAACACGCTCGCCAGATTCCCATCAGTCAAAGGGAAAAATGCTCATTCGGGGCCAGAGAAGGAGCTGAAGAAGCCTGCGGGGGTGGGGGGAAGGTTTTGGGGGCGACACAAAAACAGATTTGGGTCTGACTGACTTTTTTTGTTGAGAGAGAAAGGAAGGAAGGAAGGAAGGAAGGAAGGAAGGAAGGAAGGAAGGAAGGAAGGAAGGAAGGAAGAAAACTAGGTAGAAGGAAGAAGGAAGAGGGAAGGAGGGAGGAAAGGTGGAAGAAGGAAGGGAGGGAAGGAGGGAGGAAACCAGGTAGAAGAAAGAGGGAAAGAAGAAAGACAGAAGGAAGAAGGAAGGAAAGGAGGGAGGGAGGGAGAGAGAAAAAGGAAGGAAGGAAACTAGGTAGAAGAAAGAGGGAAGGAGGAAAGACAGAAGGAAGAAGGAAATTAGGTAGAAGGAAGAGGGAAGGAGGGAGTAAAGATAGAAGAAGGAAGGGAGGGAAGGAGGGAGGGAGGGAGGAAACTAGGTAGAAGAAAGAGGGAAGGAAGAAAGACAGAAGGAATAAGGAAGGAAAGGAGGGAGGGAGGGAGAGAGGAAGGAAGGAAATTAGGCAGAAGAAAGGAAGGAAACTAGACAAGAAAGGAAGAAAGAAGGAAGAGGGGAAAGAAAAGATAGAAGAAGGAAGGAAGAGAACTAGGTAGAAGAAAGGAAGGGAGGGAGGGAGGAAAGATAGAAGAAGGAAGAAAGGGAAGGAGGGAGGGAGGATAGGAAGAGAACTAGGTAGAAGAAAAGAAGGAAGGAGAAAGAGGGAGGGAGGGAAAATTGTAAGAGAAGAATTACGGTCGTAGAAGAAAATAGGAATGAAGGATCATCTTCCCGAGTTTCCTGAATGACACATTCAAACAAAAACACCACAAAATATTTTGCCCCAAAGCGCCCTGAATGGAAAAGCTTTCAAAACGAAATGAAATGGATACATCATTGCCTCTCGAATTAGAGTAGGAAGCAGATTCTCCTGCTCTTCCTAAAATAACACCGGCTGTCTCCAAAGGGTGCAGACTTGAGTTGCATTTGATCTGCCTGCCACAAACACAACACAACAACACAAAGCCCTGGTCCCACTGCCACACCTCGCTCTGTTCCGATTCTCAGCAAAACCGGTGCTTTTGCTAAGGATTAGCAGTTTTCTATAACTCTTCCCTTCACCAACTGCTGGGCGTGACGTCTACCGACACAACATTTGCACAACAGGCAATCTGCCTGTTACACATAAGAGTGTGTGTGCATCAGGGCCTGGGTTTTACTCCAGAACTGTGGCTGAAGCTAGTCAAATGTGCAAACTGAACCAAGGGGATCAGGATTCAGGGTTAAAAACCAGCCTGGCAAAATCCAATCCCAGCTTTTCTGGTGCCTCGAAAATGCCAAGACTTAATTTTCCTTTAAAAAAAATTCCTTGCCCACCCAATCAAGAGATGGTTCCTTTTGCAAAAAAAAAAAAAAAGGGGGGGGGGGCAGTCTCGAAGCTTGTTGGTTGCCACAGCAAACGCTGGAAAGACATCTGACATTTAGTTAAAATAAAACCCAACAAACACCCCATTTTAAATCTTCACGATTAGCTCCTCAGCAGTTGGGATTTTTGCACTATGAAACCACGGATTTAAGAATTCAACACAGCCATTCAAAACTAGCTTTCCAGGATCTGTTTATTTAAAGCGTTATTTTTCAAGCTTGGCCCCGTTCAGATGGATGGATTTCAAGGCTGGGAGTTGGAAGCCCACCCACCTGAACGTAACCAAGTTTGAAAAACTACTGCTTTAAAGGGAAAGGAGCAGAAGACTCCTTTCACCAAACAATGATGCCAAAACCTTTTCCCCAAAAGGTGGCACTCAGAACCGATCTGGGCTCTGCCTGGCCATCTTCCGAAACTCGCTTTAAAGGGTCTTCCTGCAGTTTTCATGTCCAACTATACCAAAAAGCTATCCAGGTGTAGATCTAAAGAAAGAAACCCCACTACATTCTAAAGGACTTTAAAGGAAGCCTGGACCAGATTATGCCCAGATTAGGGCCAAGCTTTCGATTACCACGTACAAGGTTACCGTAGGAATAATCTCGTTAGCAAAGATCTCACCTCCATCTTTTGACAGTAATGTGCTCTATTTCCAGAAATTGCTTTGCAATAGACAAGGGGAGTTTTGCTAACAGGCTACAGATCTTTTTTTTTTTTTTTTTTTGGGGGGGGGGGGGGGGGGGCTGCAAAAATGGGCACCCTCATCATTAGGCTTTTGCTACCAAATCAAAGCAGATGGGATACTGGTTAGGACTTAGCCTTTCGCAATGAATTCCAAGTTCAGCTCTGATCCACCTTTTCTTCCTGCAAAAAAACAATCTGTTTAGATTACCAAAATTGGCTTTTCTGCATGAGCTACTTTGCCTTTGTCCTCATTTTCAGAATGGTTGCGGACTGCAATCATGGGTGGACAGAGGGATGGGTGGATGGATGAAGGCCTCTTTTGTTACGGAAGGAAGGAAGGGAGGGAGGGAGGAAGGGAGGGAGGCCTATTTTGCTACTGTAGTCAGGAAGGAAGGAAGGCCTCTTTTGCTACGGCAGGCAGGCAGGCAGGCAGGCAGGCAGGCAGGCAGGAAGGAAGGAAGGAAGGAAGGAAGGAAGGAAGGAAGGAAGGAAGGAAGGAAGGAAGGAAAGAAAAGTGAAAATAGGAGAGAGGAGGAAGGAAGGAAGGAAGGAAGGAAGGAAGGAAGGAAGGAAGGAAGGAAAGTGAAAATAGGAGAGAGGAAGAAGGAAGGAAATGGAGACAGGGAGGGAAGGAAGGAAATGAAAGGAGGGAGGAAGGAAATGGAGGAAGGAAGGAAAAAGAAGGAAATAGAGTGGAAGGAAGGAAAGGTGAGAATAGGAGAGGGAGGAAATAGAGGGAGGGAGGGAGGAAATGAAGGGAGGGAGGAAATGGAGGAAGGAAAGGAAGGCCTCTTTTGCTACTATAGTCAGGAAGGAAGGAAGGAAGGAAGGCATCTTTTGCTACTGCAGGAAGGGAGGGAGCGAGGGAGGAAGAGAAAGGCCTCTTTTGTTGTTGAGCATCATACCGCATCTTCCTAACTCTTGGCAGTCCTTTCTCAAAGGCGCACCGTCGCATCACATCAACCATAAACTGCACCGTTTCCTTTAAAGAGCAGCAGAATAATCCTGGGTACACTGTGGTACAAGTGTGGTCAACAGGTATTTGTCGGCCTCACCTGTGTGGTGTTGGGTCCCTGGCTGACTTTGTGAGTCACTCTTGGCCCTTCACACAAAGCTTCTCGCGGTATGCTCAGGTGCACAACGACGCCTCCTGTGTTGCCGACCGTCTGTACGGACACACCGAAGGACCCATGAAATGGCTTCCCCGTTTTATATCCAAAACCAAGGACACCACGCCGGGCACGTGCCAGGGAGCTGTTTAAAATACCAGCTGCTAGTCCTCAACATGCAAGAGGGCGGCTTTCTATTTAGCACCTTTGCGTCTTTTTCTTCGGCTTCTTTTCCTGAGAGCTGGCTGGAGAATCCGGGAGAGGAGATAAATTCTGGGGGTTCTCCAGTTTAATTCAGTGTGATTTTTCATTTATCTATTTGCCAGCCAGGATATACTCAATAACTTTGATTGTTTTGACAACAGCGTTTTTACAAATGACTTAGCGCTTTTTATCAATTATAGGTTTTTCCAGTCTTCGGTTCAGACTGCTGTTTTTAAGATAGGCCATTTTTTTTTATTTTTTATTTTTTTTGCACTAGAGTTTAAGAATTCATCTCCCTACCTGTATTTTCAAAACTCAGGAAAAGCAGGATTCTAACTCAGAACTCACTCAATGTATAGCAATAACGCTTAAACTTGTATACCGCTTCCCAGTGCTTTCCAGCCTTCTCTAAGCGGTCAGCGTATTTGTCCCCAACAATCTGGGTTCTCATTTTACTGACCTCGGAAGGATGGAAGCCTGAATCAACCTTCAGCCAGTGAGGATGGAACTTCTGGCAGTGGGCAGAGTCAGCCTGCAATACTCCATTCTAACCACTGCACCAATACAGGTTCCTTCCTTCCTCCATTCCTTCCTAACTCTTTTCCTTTCTTTCTTTCTTTCTTTCTTTCTTTCTTTCTTTCTTTCTTTCTTTTTCTTTCTTTCTTTCTTTCCTTCCTTTTACTTCCTTCCTTCCTCTATTCCTTCTTTCCTTCCTTTTCCTTCCTTCCTTCCTCTATTCCTTCTTTCCTTCCTTCCTTCCTTCCTTCCTTCCTTCCTTCCTTCCTAAGCAATAGCACTTACTTATATACCACTTCACAGTTCTCTCTCAGCTGTTTATACAGCCTATTTGCCCCGAACAATCTGGGTCCTCATTTAACCAACCTCGGAAGGACGGAAGGCTGAATCAACCTTGAGCTGGTCAGGATCGAACTGCTGGCAGTGAGAATGCAGCTTAGCCTGCAATACTGCATTCTAACCCCCACGGTGCCACGGCTTTTATACCTCATGCATCGGCTGCTCTTCCACAGCCAGTGAGCTAAGCATGCTATATAAAAAGATGGCAGGCTTGCAATCGGTCACCGAAATAACTTACAGGGTCTGAAATCCCAATTTTAGGTGCTACTTGCTTTAACCTATGCCGGCGAAACATGGGGCACTAACCTCACAATCGATACAAAAGCTAGGAGTGGCACACAGAGCGACGGAAAGACACATCACAAGATAAGACAGAAAGACCTGTGTGCGGATTAGAGAACAAATGAAAATATACGACGCCCTCAAGAGAGAAGAAGAATGGAAATGGGCTGGTCACATAGCAAGAAGAACGGAGGGCAGGTGGACCAAGGCAGTCACCGAAGAGATCCCACTGGATCAAAACCATCCATGAAAGAGACCTAAAGCAAGATGGAGCGACCACATCAGCAACAGTGGATAGACAAGGGCTAAAATGATGATGATATAAATAAATATAAATAAAAAACACCTTTCAATGCACGAGTTGCATCAAGTGTTTACACACAAAGCAGAGGGGGAAGAAATCTGCAATTACTGCTGTGCACAAATATCTCAAACTCTGTGGGTAAACAGAAATCTCGCTGAAGACTCCCCTGAAAATTACAAGAAATGCACTTTCCACCCTTTAAGGTATGGGCAAAATATCCAAGATAAAAGGACGGTTCGGAAATCTATTCCCAAGAGGCTCCCAATCAAAAAAAAAGCCAACCCCATTAATTCAAATAAACTGCCTCGCCTTCTTCTCAGACTAATTATCCGGAATGATGATTGCTATTGATAACCTTATCATTTTTCTTACATTACGTCCCCCAAGAACCAAAAATATACCAATCTCTGTGGTCTCAACCTACCAAAAGCCTTTTTTTTTCTTTTTTGCAAAACAAAAACGTCAGGTTTGAAAACCTGATTTCTCCCCCAAATTCAGTCACGCACCGCTGCTGTTAAATGCTGTGGTTTAATTGCACGCAAATATCCTGGCAGTGAAAAACAAAAACGAAAAACAGGGGGAAAAAACTAAAAGTTCTGCCAGTGAAGGACTAAAATGAGATAACCTGCTTTCCAAAACACCAAAACAAAGCGATGCCAGAACATGCTTTCTGTCGCTGACCTCGAGTTTCCTAATCGGAAGCTGCAAAATGAACCAATCCAGGAGGAAGAATGAAATGGTTTTTGGGGTTTTTTTGTTTGTTTGTCCTTAAAAGCAAGAAGAGGTGTTAAAATTCTTGAGCTACTACATTTATTGCAGAGGATCTCCAACTTTGCAACTTTAAGACCGGTGGGAATTCAACTCCCAGAATTCCCCAGCCGGCTAGAGGACTCTGGGAGTTGAAGTCCACCAGTTTTAACGTGTGCCAAGGATGGAGACTCCTGGCTTATGATCCTGTGAGGCAAGGAAGACATCAAGCAAACACTGAATCTTTGTTAGATCAACAGCCTTCTTTCCTGTGGACCCAAGGTGGCTTACAACAGATAAACAGATAATCAGAGTTGGAAGGGACCTTGTAGGTCATCTAGTCCAACCCCACCCCCAAGCAGGAGACCCTACACCATTTCTGACCGATGGCGGTTCAGTCTCTTCTTGAAAGCCTCAAGTGTGAAGCTCCCACAAGTTCTGAAGGCAACTTCTGTTCCATGGGTTGATTGTTCTCACTGTCAGAAAAATTCCTCCTTATTTCCAGGTTGAATCTCTCCTTGGTCAGTTTCCATCCATTATTCCTTGTCTGGCCTTCAAAGGTACCTTGGAAAATATCTTAACCCTTTCCTCCTCTCTGTGGCAGCCCCTCAAATATTGGAAGATGCTCTCCTGTCTCCCCTGGTCCTTCTCTTCCCTAGACTAGCCCTGCCCAGTTCCTGTAACACTTTATCTCCCTTTATTTCATTTATTAATTAAATCTATATGTCACCCAGATCATTGCCATGCGGCTCTGAAACAGAATAAATTGGGTTTTGAGCCCATCTATTCATCTGCAACGGCCAAGAGAACCCAGGTCTCCTATCCCCCCCCCACCTCACCTCCCCCCCCCAAAAAAAGCAGGTCCCTAAAAAAGAACTGGATTCAATCTTTCTTCCAGATCAGATCCAGAAACGCCCCATTATTTCTGGCAAATCCTACACAGAATTAAAATGATCCCTTGGAAGGCAAAGAAGATGGTTTGGTCTCGTCCAAGAGTCAAAACATCCAATTCTTATCATGTCCAGAAATGGTTAACTTGGGAGATGCGGGCTCTGAGCATCTGGTGTGTGATAAAAATATTGAAAGCCACACAGTGGACTTACAACGGTTCGTTTAGTGACCAATCAATATTACAACGGTGCTGAAACAAAACTGACTTAGGGCCGTATTTTCACAGCCGCTGCAGCATCCCCGTGGCTGAAGGATCAAAATGTGGGTGCTTGGCAAACTGACTCATACTTATGACGGTTGCGGTGTCCTCGGATTGTGTGATTTCCCCTTTTGTGACCAGTGGGGAAGCCAGATTCACTTAACGACCGGGTCCCCTAACGTAACAACCACAAGAAATCACTTCCCTGCGTCAAGGAAGGCTGTTAAAATAGGGTAAAATTCACATAACTAGCATTTCGCTTAATGACAGAAATCTGGGGCTGAACTGTGGACATAAGTCAAGGACTATCTGTAATCACGTCGGCTGACTGCGTCGTTGGCTGAGAACACGCCTCGCGCATCAAAGGAATGGTCAGGAGGCAGGCGTCCTTGTACAGAACTGGGATACACACAGCGCAAGGATCTCTTCCCCAACGCCGGCCCAAGCAGGCAGACTATTCCTGTGCATGGAGGCTCCATGGAACCCGCTCTGCCAACGCATGTCTCCATTGCAGGCTTGTCTTCGCTCCCTGAGCTATCTGGGCCTGGCAGCCTCTCACCGCAAGTTACGCAAGCCAAATTCCCCGGCATCAGCTGTGGATTTGCAGAACTCCTTGTTTCTTCCTCTCTGTCTAGACATTACCCCGTCCTTCTTCTTCTTCTGAGGTCAGCTGAACTGAGGACACTAGATCCCCTGTCTTGCGAGATCTGTCGTTTCATGATCCACTCCCAGGAGGAGAGCAGCAGCCCTAGAAGATCGTAAGCCAGAGGTCCCCAAACTTGGCCACTTTAAGACTTGTGGACTTTAACTCCCAGAATTCTCCAGTTGGCTCTGCTGGCTGGAGAATTCTGGGAGTTGAAGTCCAACAAGTCTTAAAGTGGCCAAGTTTGGAGACCTCTATCCTAAGCAATGGGCTCAGGCCAAATGGAGCCTCCACATCCAGGGGCAGTATGCCTCTGGTTAGAACTACAGCAAGGATTACATACTGTCGTAGGTTCTCCAAGTAGGTTCCCCAGCTGGCTGCGGAGAGGCCGATGCAAGCCTTCAGTGCTGCTAGTGGATCATAGGAGTTGTAGTCCAGCATGCCTGGAGGGAAACCTAAGTACTTACGGGACCGTCTACTGCCACCATCGGCCTCCCGTCGGCCAGTGCGCTCCTATAGGGCGGGCCTCCTCGGGGTGCCGTCGGCTGGACGATGCTGGCTGGCAGCCCTGAGAGTGCGGGCCTTTTCTGTGGGAGCACCCTCCCTCTGGAACGAACTACCCCCGGAGATGAGGACCGTCCCCGACCTATTGACCTTCCGGCGCACACTAAAAACCCACTTATTCCATCAAGCCGGTCTGGCCTAGAGTTACTGGTAGGGCTTTTAATTGATTTTAAATGTTTTTCAGCTTTCAGTCCCTTTGATTGTTTTATTCTTCAGCCATTTATTTAATCTTTTAAATTCTATTTTAAATATTATATTTATAATTGTGTTTTTATTCGGCTGCAGTCTCGTTGGGAGAGGGGGGCGGTATATAAAATTGATTAATAAATAAATAAAGTTGCTCCAAAGAAAACCAGGCCTATGGGGACCTTCTTAGGAAAAAAAAAACCCATCCATTTCCCCTGTATTACCTTTAAAAGAGAAAAAGTTCTTCCATGGAGCGCTGGACCAAACAAAACCAGGAATGGGCCTTTTGCAAGTGGTGAATACTCCTCCCTCCTTAAAGCAGCGCCCCCCCCCCCCCTCAAAAAGGGCTATTCCAGGCCGAGGACTAACCTGCACACAAAGCAGGTGTGTGTCCAAGCCAAAATTAGGACTATAGCACTTTATAAGACTGAGAGGATTAATGGCCTGGAGACTAAATGTATGAAAAACGCTTGCAGGATTTGGGTTTGAGTAAGTCTAGAGAAAAGCAGGACTGTCTGCAGGGGGGACATAATAGCAGTTTTCCAGTATTGGAGGGGCTGCCCCGAAGAAGAGGTCAAGCTACTCTCCAGAGCATCTGAAGGCAGGACAAGAAGTGAAGGATGGAAACTTGATCAAGGAGAGAAGCAACCTGGAATTGAGAAATTTCTTCTTTTTTTTTAAATAAAAGTTTTTTTTATTTTTATCACAACAACAAAAACAAAATAAAACCTTCTTTCTGTTCCACAGTGTGTCAGTTGAGTACATATTTCTTCGTGCACAAAATAATATCATACATATTTAACTAGTATATATTTATAATTGTTCGTATCAATATTTTATCTCACATTTGTCACTTATTCTATTATCCTTAACTTTTAAGTCCTTAACTTTCAATAATATATTTCAAGTTTCATTTTCTTACTCTATCTAACTCATCTATTTATCAGTAACAATATGTTATACTATACTTATATAATTCAATTCTTTACTCTTCTATCCAACCATTCATAAAAGAGATTCCAAATTTTATAACTGAATTGAGAAATTTCTTGACAGGGAGAACAATTAACTAGTGGAACAGAAGTTGCCTTCAGAAGTTGTGGTTCCAATATTTGAGGGGCTGCCCCAAAGAAGAGAGGGGGGGGGGGCAATCTATTCTCCAAAGCTGGACAAGAAGCAAAGGATGGAAACTCATCCAGGAGAGAAGCAACCTGGAATGAAGGAGAAACTTCCTAACAGGGAGGACAACCAACCAGTGGAACAGAAGTTGCCTCCAGAAGTTGTGGCTGCTCCATCGCTGGAGGTTTTGAAGAAGAAATTGGACAGCAGTTTGTCTGACATGATATAAGATCTCCTGCTTGAGCAGAGGGGATGGACTAGAAGACCTCCAAGGTCCCTTCCAGCTCTGTTCTACTTCTCCCTACAGTTGGCTCACAAAGCCATCTGTATCCTAGTTGACAGCTAGCAGCTCAAGGCAAGGGGACACTTGAGTTTTTCTGCCCTCTTTTCTACCTGCTGGTAACATCTCAGAGTCACACCTCAGCATTCAACTGCCACTCTCTTTAAGGTGGGGGAAAGATGCTCCTTCCCTTCCCTTCCCTCTAGCATTTCTCTTCCCAACCCGGATTGCAGTAGGGAATTATGGTGCTTGTAGTCCCACACAGCTGGAGAGTCCCACATTGGGAGCAGCCTTTAAACCCATCTGGGTAGCTCATGGCTTCCCCTTCCAAAGCAGTCGAGCAGGGAACGATCAACTTCGTCTGTGAACAAGACACAAACACACACTTTCAAGGCTGGGCCGGGACCCACACAACCGTGCGTGTGTGTGTGTTTGTGTGTTTTCTCTCCTTTCTAGAAGGAGTTGGATGGAGAACAGGCAAACAATTCAGGCATTTCACACCAGAGATTTAACCCCCTGGTTTTTTAGGGGGGGGGGAGGGGAAGTAACCACAATCGAAGGCCTCAAACGAGAAGAAGGTTCAAAGCCAAGCTGACCCCCTTCGCCAACCCCTTTATCGCTTTACACGCACCATACACACACACTCTCTCTCTCGCGTGCATATTTTCCATATTAGCTCGCAGATGGCGGAGCGGGGGTGGGGTGAAGGAAGGGGCAGCACCAAGCAGGCAGCGACCTCTTTTTCTCCCCCCTCCTTCCCCCCGCATAGGATTGCAAGCAGAGACGTTGGAAGCTGCGCAGGAAGGAACCAGCCCCGCGGGGAAACCAGGGCGCCCCTCTTGCACACATTCACACGCGCCTCGCGCCCCGCTTCTCCCTATTTATAAACAGCCGCGCCACGCACGGGGGAGGAGGGGGCGGGGGGCGGCGAAGGAGCGCAAACACACGCAACACGCTTTTGGAGAGAAAATAATAATAATATGCACGCTGCTAGCTCCCGAACTGGCTAGGCCCGGCGGCGGGGACCCCACTTTGCAAGGCGGCGGACGCTGCCTTTGATATGGCGGATCCCAGCCTTTGAAATGCGAGGCCTTGGGCGCTTCAAGATCCTATCCCTCAAGGGGTAAAGGGAGAGCGAGAGAGAGCGGAGGGGAAAACAGCAGGTTGAGTTTGCAAGCGAGGTCTGGGCCTGCAGGCGGCTTTTGTCCCGAGTTTTCCCCGGTGGGGGGAGAGGGTTAGAGTAGATCAGGAAGGGGGAGAAAGGATAGAAAGTAACAAGGGGGACACAAACCGAACAAAGTAAACCATAAGTATCTCTTTTGTAGGCTCCGGAAGGAAGCGGGCGCTGAGTAGACCAAGCGGGCGAGGAGGCAAAGGTTTCGGGGAGGGGGGAGGGAGGAATCCGCGGCCCGTGTTTCTCTCCCCCCCCCCCCCCATGCAACAACCGAACAGGGACTTTTTCTTCTGCCCCCCCCCCCACTCCACACACACCTCCAGCCCCAATGTGGGATTTGCAACGTTGCTTTGATCCTGGGCAGCGGTCTCTCACCCCAGCCTCCCACCCCGTCCCACGGAAACCACAGCCCACCGGCCGGGCCTCCTGGCTCGCTTCCTCGCTTCTCCCGGAGGTTCGAGCCCTGGAAGAGCCGGGACCTTCTCCCCCCACCCGGCCCTAGAAGGCCTTACCTGGTTCAAATCTTCGTCGTTCAGCAGGTGCGACTCCCGAGGCTTGAAGCAATTCTGACACTTGCTTTTATTGAAAATGTTGGCCTGGAATTTCCGGCAGGGGTTTTCTTTCGCAGCCATGGTGTGTGTGGATGGGGGGGAGGGCTGTGGGGGGGGGGGTGTTTGTGAGGAGGAGAAAGGCTCCCGAGTGGGGAGGGGGGTGTCGAGAAAGAAGCAGAAAAAGCGACGTCAGCCGTTCAGCGAAAGGAGGGCAGGCCAGGCCCCACTCGCGGGGATCCCTAGCCCCGCGCACGGGTGTCCGAGAAGGTCGTGGGAAAGGCGGGCAGTCCGCCCGCTACGCCTGGCCTCCGCCGTGGGCCTCTCTCTGCCAGCGATGCGCAGCCCTCCAGGTGCCCCCACCGGGCCACATCCCACGGGTCGGGGGCCCCAGCAGCCAAACGGGGGCGCGGCGGGCGAGCTCGTCCTGGGTCCAGGGATCTTGCAGCTGCTCCCGGTCCGTGGCTCCAGCCGGGAGGGCGGGGCTGAGGGGTGGGGGGCGCCGGAGGAGGGCGAGCCTCCAGCTGCCAGGGCAGGTGGGCCCGTCGGGAGGAAGCGGAGGGTCCCACGCGAGGCCGCTCAATCCACGCGCCGGCCCGAAGCTCCCACGCCGCGCCGGCCGGCCGGGGCTGCCCGGTTGCTCTCCAGCTGCGGCTCCAGCCCGCCCGAGGACCGCGGGCCATCCATGCTGCGGCTGCCCCAGCCGGAGGAAGCCAATCCAGCGCTCAGTCCGAATTCAGGCGGGCGGTGCGGCGCGGCCGAGGGAGGAAGCCACGAAGATCACCCGCGGGATGCGGCGGCGCTCCTCTTACGCCGGCCCCAAAACCCCGCGACGCGACCCGGTCCAGCACAGCAGCGCCGCCCCGAACGGAACCAGCTCCGGATCACGGCTCGGCGAGGACCCGCTCAGAGCTCCGGCCGCCTCTTCCAAGCCGCAGGCCGCCCCTCCACGCGGGGGAAAGAGCAGGGAAGACGCCGGGAGGGGGGGGGCGGCGTCCGGCGCAAGGGAAACGCCTTGATTTCTCAGCCCCCTCCTTCTTTCGCGCGCCCCCCGCCCCCGTTGGATGAGATGCTTCGGAAATTACAGGGCATGCAAAAATCAGCCAGCAGGACCCCCTCCTCTTTCTGCCCCCCACCCCCAACAAAACCCGGCCGGGGTCTCGCGCTGCAGAGGCCGAGGTTTTGCAAAGGTTACCAATTGAGTGGGTGGGTGGCGAGAAACCCGGAAAGAAGGGGGGGAAGGGCTTCACGCGCGCCCGGAGGAAAGGTTGGGGGGAGGGAGTCCTCCGCCTCTTGCTGCTTTCTTCGCGCTCCCCCCACGTTTTCTATGAGGGGGGGGAGGGAAGAATAATTGACTTTGCTCACGATCCAATGGCGGGGAGGCTCGGCTCTTAACAAAAGGACACCCACCCAATCGCGAGAGAGGTTGAGCCCGTGGCGAGTCCCGCCCTTGCCCACGTCATGTGCGAAAGCGCACAGAAGGCGCAGGGAGGGAGGGAGAAGAGGTGGGGGGGGCTGTTTAATGGTTCAGGCTTGGTGGACGCGCGATGTTGGCAGCGCTTCGGGGGCCGGAGGCGGGGCAGGAGAGAAGAGGGGCCTGAGCAGTTGGCTGGCCGAGCGGGGAGGGTCGCAATCACCGGGGCGGGGCGAGGGGGCATCGCGAGATGGGTTCGTAAAACCCTTGAGGGTCTCTGGATCCAGGCGGTGGGATCCAGCTGCCTCGCGGGGATCTCGCCTTGCTCGGGAGGGCGAGAGAGTGAGATGCAGACAAAGGCTGCGACGCGGGTCTTCATCTCCCGGGCCTTTAATTCGACCCCCACTTCCCACCCAAAGAAAAGCGCCTACGGAGTATTCACCCAGGAACAATTTTTAGGTTGTGAGCCGCCCGGAGACCGTTGGATACCAGAAGAGCGACAGATAAAGCAATCACAGGTCCCTCCTCAAGTCAGAAATCTTTTGAGGAATCTTAAAATAATGTGTGTGTGGGGGGAACCCCAATTTCTTTAAAATTTTCACGGGTAGGCATCAAGAAATGAAGAAATTACAGAAAAAAAGAAATAAATTAAGGCCACATCTTTATTTATTGAGGGAGGGAGGGAGGGAGGGAAAGAAAGAAAGAGAAAGAAAGAAGGAAAGAAGGAAGGAAAGAAAGAAAGAAAGAAAGAAAGGTGGCCTTAATTGGACTGGTGAGGTGTTTTGCACAATCCTTTGTACACTTAAGAACTGAGCTTTCTCTGATTCTGCTACCCATGGATAGAAGGGAGCCTGTTCTCTTCCCGTATTCTTTCCCCACTGAGACCTGGAAGGGGGGGTGCCTGACTCCCTCCATCCCCACCCCCTTCAGTCACAAACAGCTGGCTGCATTGATCAGTTTTCCTTTCATGCCAACTGTTTATATGTAATTTCTCTGTGCTGGGCTCGCCTGGAACCTGAATTTTATTTCATTAAATTTAGATGTTGCCCATCTCCCTAGGAACCAACTCTGAATGGAGTAATTCCTGCTCCTGGTTGCAGAAAATCCTTTTAAAGGTATTTAAAAGTGAAGATTAACTGAGGAAGCTTTAAACTTCCTTTAAAAGGGAAAACCGTGGTGACACCAAGGACCTCCAATAGATGTTGGGACCGATAGGTAATTTTATATTTTCTTCAATTTGGTGGCTGCAATTTCCTATGTATTGATGAAGAAGCCCAGACCTGCAATTCCAGAAACTAATGTGTTTCTTTGGTACCTACCCATGAAAATTGGGGTGTCCTCCCCCCACATTATTTTTAAGATTTCTCAAGGAACTTGGGGAGGACCTGGGATTGCTTTTCCCCAGGCTGACCTTTCTCAGGTGTTGTCCAGGTGCAACAGACTACAAAGTCCATCAGTCTCACCAGGGACATCTGGAAGGCCCATCTTCCATCAAGCTCCAATACATTTTTAAAAACCCATTTACCAAATGGGCCTCTCATTTCACACTCCGGAATAGCCCTTGTCAAAGCCGTTGGTCATCTTTTTTATTATGATTATTTTGGTTTGTTACAAGAGTGGTCTCCAACCTTTCCAGCACTGGTAATTGTGGTAGGGAGGGGGAATGGTTTCACAAGTCTGCACATACCACACTCTTGTAAAAATGTGGCTTCAACGCACACCGAACATTACTGTGGCCTGGTTTTGAACAGGCCACAAATCAAGAGTTGGGACCCCTTCGTTGCACAGCCAGATATTAGACTGAATTTGGCTTTTTAAAAATCTACCTATAGGCCAGGGAGCACCAAACTTGGCCATTTTTGAGACCTGTGGACTTCAACTCCCAAAATTCCTCAGCCAGCCACTGAGGAATTCTGGGAGTTGAAGTCCACAAGTCTCAAAAATGGCCAAGTTTGGAGACCTCTGCTATAGGGAGACGTTTCATTATTATCAAATTTATTTGCTGTCCACCTTACAGTTCGAAGTACTTCTAAGCTGGTTCTTTCTTTCCTTGCCCTTTAATTGCTTTCCAGAGACACAGGCCTGGGTTCACTCCCAGCTTACAAAATTGCACTTCTGGGTACCCAGTCCAGCTTGGTGAGGTCTGGGGAGTAGGACGAGCAGCTCAAAGGGGCTTTGGATCTTCTTGAAAAATGATTAAGGAACTGGGGGATAAAACATACGAGGAACGGTTGCAGGAACTGGGCTTGGCTAGTCTAGTAAAGAGAAGGACCAGGGGAGACAGGAGAGCATCTTCCAGTATTTGAGGGGTTGCCACAGAGAGGAGGAAGGGGGTCAAGCTATTCTCCAAGGCACCTGTAGGCCAGACAAGGAATCATGGATGGAAACTGATCAAGGAGAGATTCAACCCTGGAAATAAGGAGGAATTTCCTGACAGTGAGAACAATCAACCCATGGAACAGAAAAGTTGCTTTCAGAAGTTGTGGGAGATTCATCACTGGAGGCTTCCAAGAAGAGACTGGAGTGCCATCTGTCAGAAATGGTGTAGGCTCTCCTGCTTGGGCAGGGGGTTGGACTAGATGACCTCCAAGCTTCCTTCCAACTCTTGTTATTCTGTTAAAGGGGCAAAGCGCCCTTCCCACACCAGAGCCACAGGTGCAAAGTGGGCCCGTCTGGTTTCGGCTTTCCCCTTTTTCTCCAAGTTTGCTCTCAGCTCTGATGGGGTGGAGGTCTTGGCCAGGGGCCAGTGATTCAGTGGGAATCCACTCAAATGTACCCTTTGTGACGGTGCCTCACTTGTTTCCTTGGCTCATTAAACAACACAACTCCTTTTTTCCCCCCTGCTTCAGAGTCCAAGGGGCCTTGGCGAAAGCCGCAAGAGGGAGGGGAAAGGGGAAAAAAAGGAACAGAGAAAAACATTCCAGCCAGGAGAACTGCACCTTACACCGTGTTTGCTCGGCGGTGTGATAATCCCCTCCTAGCTCTGCATTAGAAACTCCTTAACTTTGTTTGCTTACTAGATTCCACTCAAGTGGGTGACAAAGCGCCCAGATCCACCCTGTGCTTAATTTTGAAAGTAGACCTAATCTCTCTCTCTCTCTTACACACACAAACACAGTAACACACACACACACACACACACACACACAGAGGCTGCGGGTTTTTAGCCTCTTATTCCAAGCGGGGGAGGCTGGCTCTTCAAGGGGTGAACTCGGAAGTCACGACAGTCAATGATATTTTTCAATATTGGCATTGGAAGAAGCAGGAGTCGAAGCGCATGGGGTGATGGAGAAGACTCCTGAGAATAGGATGGAAAACCAAGAAGGCAAATCAATGGATTGTCCAACACATCAACTCAAAGAAGTGATCAAATGATCTGTCTTTGGACGCGTGATGGGAATAGCCAACTCTCTGGAGAAGTCCTTAATGGGGGAAGGAAGGAGAAGAGGGGGACCATCAGCCAGGGGGTTGGACTTGGTTGAGGTGGTGACAGGTCCACTCTTGAAAGACTTGTAGGACCAAGATGGAAACAAATGGTGAAAATCCCCATGTATCTTCTTGCTAAGAGTCAACAATGACTTGATGGGCTACAGTCAGTCAATCAACAGAAGAGCAGTCTCTCTGGAGAAAGTTCTGATACTGGGAAAGGTGGAAGGAAGGAGAAGGATGAGCAGAAGCCAAACGAATGGACTTGGTTGTGGTGGTGATGGATCCGTTCTTGAAAGACCTGTAGGACCAGGGTGGGGCCAGATCATGAAGTCGTCTTGGAGGTCAAACTTCTCAAGTGGACTCTGGAATTAAATTCAGGCTAGCGGGAAATTCTGGGAGCGCAAACATAGAAAGTAACAGCTAAGAGAGGGCAGCCTGCGCCTGTCACTCCAGAATTGGACCGATCTTAAATCCTAGGAGCAAATTCTGCAAAATGTGGCAAGATCCAAGATCCGTCAGCCTGGTAGGAGCAGGTCCTTGTTGAGATCTTGCAGGTCCTTTTTTGCTCGAGCAGAACGGTGCTGTTTATTTGGTGAAGGGCCCAGCTTTGCTCCTGGTGGCCGGCCAGCCAGCCGACACAACTCCACTGACGGATAAATAAATAGGTACACAATTGTGGTTTGTTTACAGCCGGGCAGGCTTTGTGCTGCATCAAAGGCGGTTTCAGTTACCTTCACAAGACCTTCGAAACCACCTGTGCCCAGCTGAAAGGAGTTTAATCTTCGGCACCAAACGATAAATAAACATACAAAAGGGTGAGATTGTTCTCTTCCTGAATTCTAAAGGGGTTTAATTCTTTGCCCACACGACTCTTCATTAATAAAATATCATAAAGAATAGTTTACATGCTTGTATGAACGCTGAAAGGGGACGTCCAGCCAAACAGTACAGGTAGGCCTAGACTTACAACATCTCATTTAGTGACTGGTCACAAAGACACTGAAAAAGGTGGCTTATGACCGTTTTTCACACTTATATGGCCGTTGCAACAACCCCCATGGTCATGTGATCAAAATTCAGAGGTTTGGCAACTGTCTCACATTTATGACGGTTGCAGTGTCCTGGGGTTTTGCAACCTTCTGATAAGCAAAGTCAACGGGGAAGCCAGATTCACTTAACAACCAGGTTACAAACTTAACAACTGCAGTGATTCACTGAACCACCCAGGCAAGGAAGGTCATAAAATCGGGCAAAATTCACTGAACTCTTTAACTTACCAACAAATGTGGTCAATCGTGGTCGTAAGTGGAGGACTACCTGTATATAATGCTCCACTTTCCTAATACTAAATAGTATTTGGTCAGTTTTGTCTCCTGTTAAGAGAGTTGAGAAGACCAATTTTTCATCGTGCTGTTGAATTCAAATCCAGCTCATTATAGAATATATTTCTTTATTGGCCAAGTGTGATTGGACGCACAAGGAATTTCTCTTTAGTGCAGAAGCTCTCAGAGTACATAACAAAAAAATAAAATGCATTCATCAAAAATCATCAGGTACAATACTTAATGATAGTCATGGGGTACAAATAAGCAATCAAATCATACTAGGAAACAGTCAATATAAACCGTAAGGATACAAGCGATGAAGTTACAATCCTACAGTCATAAGTGGGAGTGGATGGGTGATAAGGAGTGATGAGAAGATTAGCAGTAATAGTAGTGCAGACTTGGTAATAGTTGGACAGTGTTGAGGGAATTATTTGTTTAGCAGAGTGATGGCGTTCAGGGGGAAAAAACTCCCCTTGTGTCTAGTTGTTCTGGTGTGCAGGGCTCTATAGCGTCGTTCTGAGGGAAGGAGTTGAAGCAGTTTATGTCCAGGATGTGAGGGGTCTGTACATATTTTCACAGCCCTCTTTTTGACTCGTGCAGGATACAGGTCCTCGACTGAAGGCAGGTGGGTAGTAATTGTTTTTTCTGCAGTCCTAATTATCCTCTGAAGCCTGTGTCTGTCCTGTTGGGTTGCAGAGCCAAACCAGACAATTATAGAGTTAAACATGACAGTTATAATCACAAATATATCTGTCGGTTGGGGAACCAGTTTGGTGTGATGGTTATCAGCCCTGGATAGAGACTGGGAGACCATGAGAAAGCGCTCCCTGACCGTCCTCAGCCATATCCATTTATTATAAATCCTGACCTCCAATAATCTGAAACCTTGCAGGGTGGGGCCAGCTTTTTGCTTAAACGAAACATCTGGGAGACGTTGGGTTGGTCTGTTGAAGCCAAGAGCCTTACAGATCTGCAAAGGGGGTTTATCATTAACCAGCCTGTTCTTGAAATGGGAGTTTTGTGCCAACAGCCACAAAGAAATTTGTCAGTGCCGTTTCCCAAGAAATAGTAATGATATTGCCGACTGTGTAGGTCCCACCTGAGTTAGTCAAACATCAAACTGGAATCAGTTCCATGCAGTCACTGCAGATATTGTCTCACAGAAACACAAAGCAGGAAATACAGTGGTTTCTATTGCTGTCTTTTTCTAAAACTAGCCATCTACCTTGTTGGTCATAAGTTGAAGACTGTTAAACCCTGATGGAGAAGTCAAATGTTACCCACCCTGTTGTTCTATCTAGCATAACCCGAAGAATGGTTGCAGGAACTGGGCCTGGCTAGCTAGGGAAGAGAAGGACCAGGGGAGACAGGAGAGCATCTTCCAATATTTGAAGGGCTGCCACAGGGAGGAAGGAAGGCACCTATTTTCCAAGGCATCCAAAAGCCAGACAAGGAATAATAATGGATGGAAACTGACCAAGGAGAGATTCAACCTGGAAATAAGGAGAAACTTTCTGACAGTGAGAACAATCAATCAATGGAACGAAGTTGCCTTCAGAAGTTGTGAGAGCTTCATCCCTGGAGGCTTTCAAGAAGCGACTGGACTGCCATCTGTCAGGAATGTCAGGGTCTCCTGCTTGGGCGGGGGGTTGGACTAGATGATCTACAAGGTCCCTTCCAATTCCATTAATCTGTTCTGTTCTGGTTCCATCTCAAGAGAGAGAGAGACTCTATCAAGTCACCTTGCCTTCCTTTGTGCAACCGACTTCCCTCCTGCCTACGTTTCCAACTTTGACTCTCCCTCCCTTTCTGACAACAGGTTTACAAAGAGGTTGCAAAGGTGGACAGGAAGCCGAGGGTCTGATTATCACAGAGACAAGCCCGTTTGCCTTTCCCACACCCGACAGGCGTGGCAACTTCTGTTTTCTTTAGAGGCCGATCTTACTAAGGGAAAGGTACCTTCCTGCTGAGCTTGCCAGATCAGCTCCATTGAACGGGGCAATTCTGACCCCCCGAGTCCGTCCAGGGACATCAGCCCCCTCCCCTCTAATATTTATTGCCTGGGTTGACTTTGTGCCATCAAGTGGGTGTCAACTCTGAGTGACCACAGAGATGGGTCTTCTCAGAAGGATCTCTGTACTCCTCCAGGTACTTCAAGTTTCCTCATGGTGCATCCATCGCCACTGCGATTGAGCCCATCCATTTTGCTGCTGGTTGTCTCAACCTTCTTCTTCCTTTCACTTTCCCTGGTACTATGAACTTCTCAAGAGAACTAGGGCTTTGGAGAATGGTCCACAATATGGTCATCTAGGCCTCAAGTGTGAATTCTGGGGTTGATTTGTTCGATGGTCCTTCGGTCTGTTTTCTAAGGCATCCATCATCTTCTCAGGAGTCTTCTCCAACACTCAGGTTCAAAAACATCAACTATCTTCCTATCCTGCTTCTTGAAGTTGTCCTTGGGTAGACACCTCAATCTACTTCATAGACTGACAATCAGGCCAACATTTCTATCGTAGATGTGCCTGTAGCTCAGATACGAGGTTTCCAAGGTTCTTGAGAAGTCACAAATGGCTTTCAGATTGTGCTGTCATTCCAAAATTGTCATCATCTCCTTCTCCTCCTCCTCCTCCTCCCTGCAAATATCCACTCCCTTCTAGCACTGACGATGTTACCTAGTTGGGTCATGAAACAACTGCAAGAAAACAACCAAACTCAGAGAGCACCAAAGACCCCACAGGCCTCCGCTTCTTCCTCCTCTTTTTCTCTCTTCCTCCTCCTCCTCGCAAACTCTACTCCCTTCTACAGTAGCATTGATGTTCCCTAGTTTGGGTAATGAAAAGTTGTAAGAAAACAACTGAGCTCAGAGAGCACCAAAGACCCCCATACTGCTCCTCCTACACCCACCCCCAACAAGTTCAGTTTAGAATTGGAGGCTGACCCAGTTCAACATCGACCATGGCTTGATTCTCAACTTAGGACCCCAGAATCAGGAATAAGGGTCTTAAGCGACTCCCAGTGACTCAAACTGCGTGTCCAAGCACCAGATCCCACAATCTGTGGTCCAGGAGCTGTCTGTGGAGATGCTGCTTTTGAGCTGTTTTCAAGGCAGCAAAGTAATTTCAGACACGAATTCTGCATCCTGCAGAATCGATCCAATCTCCATCCTGCTTGTGAAAACACAAGTTCCTGTTCCTTGAATAGGCCAGAAGGGGGCAGCAGAAATTAAGAACCAAGCAAGGGACAGTCATAGCCCTCCTGTCACCACTAGGTGGCAGCAGGGTGAAAGAGAGGAACTGATAGCATCACATCGATTGTGGGGAGCTAAATATTAGAACATATCAAAAGTTTTCCAAAGAGGCCCAAAGTTTAAAGGGGTAAGAAAAGGGAGTAGAACAGAAACCACAAAAGAAACATATGTACCAATGTACCATCTTATGGTGTGCTATATCTCCCATCATCAGTTGCTAAAGATGATGGGAATTGTAGTCCAGCATAGCTGCAGGAATTTAGCAACTAAAATGTGGGTTTAGTTAACAGTTTTCATATACAAGATTTTGGGTCTTCCACTATTTTGATCATACATGCTATTTTCGTGTGTTTTTAATGGGCTATCTTTATTTGTAAAACCCAAAACCCTTTCCAGAGCCCATGGCATAGATTTAATCCCCCAAATACATAAATAATAATTTCTATTTATCATTCCCTTTTTTTCAATAAATGGATGTGTTACTAGCGACTGGACACAAACAGCTCTACCCATTTGCAATCCACTTTAATGGCAGTATCATTAATTTAGCGCCTTCTCTAAATTGAATTTCAGTTTGAAAATAAAGCGCAGTGCCAGATATTTTGCAAAGCGTAACGGAACCGTATTTGTCAATGGCCTTAAGATGCTTTAACATGCTTGCATGGAAGAGCTTCTAAATGAGTGTTAGATCCGTGTTTCTTAACCTCGGCCACTTTAAAAGGTCTGGACTTCAACTCCCAGAATGCCCCAGCCAGCCATGTTTTGGAATACATCCCAACTTGCAATGCTGGCTGGAGCATTCTGGGAGTTGAAGTCTGCACCTCTTAAAGTAGCCAAGCTTAAGAAACGCTGGTGCAAGATTACTAGTGCAGTTGTAAAGAGTAGAATACTGGATTAAGTCAAGAGACAGAAGAGTGGCCGGGGAATTCTGGGAGCTGAAGTCCACACCTCTTCAAGAAACCCGGTCCTAGTTGGTGGGCACAGCACAGGTCGAGTAGGAATGTGGCCTCCGAGTGAAGGCAGGCTCCGTCGTGAGCTCCAGGTCTTCTTCCTTCATTCCAGGGGGGGCTTGAAACACAAACCTTTGCAACAATCCAACCACAAAGATGAAGAGCTCCATCCTGGCCAGGTTTTCTCCCAGGCAGTTCCTGCGACCTGCAACAAGCACCTCAGGGTCATGTTTTAAAAAGGGGAGAAGAACCAATCCGGACAAACTTCCAAGTGGCCTCAACGACTCTCTAAAGGATGCAAATGACCAGCTGTCTGGAAGAAATATAACTCCTTCCCTTCCCCACCATCCAGCCAGAGTTGAAGAAGCTCCTTGGATGAGAAGTGAAACGTCTTCAAAGAAAAAGAAGGAAGTCCAGTTGCCTCTTGAAAAAGCACCTTTGGGACAACCCATGACCTGGAGGACTGAGAATCTCCGTAAACAAAAGACAGAAACGTTTGTAATACTGGCTTCATGGCAACTCTCCTTAAAATGTCCTGGAGCACATAGAGATGGTGTTCCTGTACCTGAAGCCCTAAGGCCCTGACTCACCTGAGGGTTCTCCCAAAGTTCTGGAGAAGCAGAGGTCCAAGGTGAGACTCCCTCATAGCCTAGGGGGCCCTTGAGGTTCACAGAAAACAGGAAAAAGCCTCCATCTTCTTATTCATTCTCCCCAACTGGTAAAACATACCAGGAGATAAAAGGTCCGAGGAAGGGTAAAGCTTTGGACAACCACTTTGGTTCCAGATCCTGGTGGAGCACTTAGACATCCATGGTGCTGCCCAGCATCCTGGAACTCCAACCAGAGCAATTTGTGGCCTTCAATCTATCTCACCTGATAATTATGGGCTTCTTCATCTTCTAGAGATAGGTTTCATTTCATCAACCTTCTCTTGGTTTCTCCACAAAAGGACAGGCTGTAGACCTTCACAACTTTAAGATTTGTGGACTTCAACTCTAAGAATTCTGGCTGGGGAAATCTGGGAGTTGAAATCCACAAGTCTTAAAGGGACCAAGGTTGGACAGCCCTGCTGTAGACTGACCTCCCAGCCAATCTCCTCTCTCTTCTAGACCCTTGGACCCTCCTCACTCAGAGGTCTTCTTCACCCACCTATTGAGAAAGGCAAGAAAGCTTCTTTCTTCACAAAGTTTCCTTCAGCATCCAGAAAATGGTTGGGGTTAAATCTGTAGGGAGTCTCCCACTGGGTTTCGTCATAAAGCGAGGATGTCAGAGAAGGAAATATTGGTGTTCCCTGGAGCAGAAGCAAATTGAGAAATAATGAAATCACCCAACTCAGGAAGCTCAAACTGGCCAAGCAGCTGCTGATTCAGTTCTACAGAGGAATGATTGAGTCTGTCATCTGCACCTCTATAACTGTCTGGTTTGGTTCTACAACCCAACAGGACAGACACAGACTTCATAGAGTAATTATGACTGCAGACAATTACTACCCACCTGCCTTCAATAGAGGACCTGCATACTGCACGAGTCAAAAAGAGGGCTGTGAAAATATTCACAGACCCCTCACATCCCGGACATAAACTGCTTCAACTCCTTCCCTCAAAACGACGCTATAGAGCACTGCACACCAGAACAACTAGACACAAGGAGACTTTTTTTCCCCAAAGGCCATCACTCTGCTAAAAAAATAATTCCCTGCACACTGTTCAACTATTGACTAAGTCTGCACTACTATTACTATTAATCTTCTGATCACTCCTTATCGCCCCTCCCCTCCCACTTGTGATTGTATGACTGTAAATTTATCGCTTGTATCCTTATGATTTATATTGACTGTTTCCTAATATGATTTGATTGCTTATTGCACCCTATGACTATCATTAAGAGTTGCACCTGATGATTCTTGACTCTCGATGAATGTATCTTTTCTTTTATGTACATTGAGAGCATTTGGACCAAGACAAATTCCTTGTGTGTCCAATCACACTTGGTCAATAAAGAAATCTATTCTAATTTGTTCTGTTCCGTTCCATTCCCTTCCATTCCTATATTGTATTGTATTGTATTTATTCTATTCTATTCCTTCCAATATTATTCTATTCCTATTCCATTCCTATTCCTGAAGGAGTGAGTTTCACCTCTCACATTTTGGGGGAAGAAGGAAAAGGTTCAAGGTAGACCTCGTGGCTGGAATCCTGAACCCGGATGGTCCAAGTCAACATGGACCTTCATGGACATCTCCGTTTCTCCACAAAGCTTTCTGGGCCCCACCTTCTCTCCTGCCACTCGGGACTCTCATACCTTTGGGATAAAGTAGCCCCGGAAGTGGGTGTCCACGGCGGTGCAGCGTGGGAACTGTGGCACGACGGAAGCAAACCGCTGGACCTCATGAATCATGGCGTTGGTGAAGGGCATCTGCTTCCTGTCTTCGTAGACCGGCAAACGCTCTGATCCAAGCACCTGCTGGATTTCCTGCTGGACCTTCCCTGCAGGAGGAGCAGTCCAAAAGTCAGGGCAGGAAGCTAAAGCCCCTTTCCTTCATCAGCCCTGGGGAGGCCGCTGTGTTCCTTCAGTTGTCCTTCAACAGCAGGAAGCTTGAGGAGATCAGCTGCTCTCCAACCCTTTTAGCCAGTTGGGAAGAGCTCTAAAGCAGGGGTCTCCACCCTTGGCAACTTTAAGACTTGTGGACTTCAGTTCCCAGAATTCCTCAGCCAGCAACTTTAAGACTTGTGGACTTTAACTTGGCCAGCAAAGCTGGCTGAGGAATTCTGGGAGTTGAAGTTCACAAGTCTTAAAGTTGCCAAGGTTGGAGATCCCTGCTCTAAAGAAAGGGGTCGCCAACCTTTTGGACCTCAGGGACCACCAAACTCATAATTTTAAATCCCACGGACCACGAATATGAATTTTAACTGACAGTGGTTTGCTGATGTTGGTGGAGAAGTCGGTCCCATATCCCAGAGCTGCAGAAAAGGTCACAGTATTGATTTGACAATCGCTTACAAGATACAGGTATAAGAATAAATATAGTTTTGAATACATGAGATAGATACTTATAAGAAAAATAAAAAATAAAAATAAAAAAATAAAAACAGGACTTGCCCTCTGGTCATCCCGGAGCAGCTGCTCCTCCACACGGGAGCACCGGCCTGCCATGGACTAGAGAAGCTGCTCCAGGGTGACCGAAGGGCCAGTCCTGTGACTCCTGCAGCTCTGGAATAAGGGACCGACTTTCCCACCAACATCAACAAGCCACCCCAGGGCAGATTTCCCTCCCCTGCCATTGGTCTTACCTTCCAGTTCCAGCTCAGTGTGGTTCTACTCAAGGTTTGCACTTGGTCGAAGGGTGGGGGCCAGTGGGTGGGCGGGCCATGTGGGCAGCGCAGCCTTTTGTTCCCACACAGCCTGGATTAATTGCTTTGGGGGGGACATTTCTCTGCGGACCACCAAAATTGCCCACCAGTTGATGATCACTGCTCTAAAGCATTCTATCTGCTGGCCTCCAAGGACAACAGCCAAGCCACCAGAAGGCCATCCTAACCACTGTCTAAACTATGGAGGAACTCAACTGCTATCTCTGCTTCTTCTGTTCCAGGTCAAGGACTCTGTGGCCCTTGACTAGTTTGGAGCTGTTTCTAGCTACTTGGGTGTGCAATGTTCTCCTGGGTGCCCACTGACAGACAGGATGGGAGGGGAGGCCTCATGGTTTGAAGGAAGAAAACAGTGGGAGGGTTAAGGCTGGCTCAACAGCCTCTCTTATGACTTGTGGGGATCAGCTTCGCCCCCCCCCCCGCCCCCCGGTTCAGCCCAATCCAGGTGTCTTAGCAAAAGAGAATGCTGGCTTACTCTGAATCTCAGGGTACTTCATCATCAGCAGAACGGCCCACTGCAGAGTAGTGGCCGTGGTCTCCGTCCCAGCCATGACAAGGTCAAGAACTGAAGCCACGATATTGGGGTTGTAAAATATGTTCTTCTTGCCACTCTCTCCCTTAAACACAAGAGGGAAAAATTGGTTCGGTCAAAGAAAAGAATGTGGACTGGGAAGGCAGATTGGTGTGAGTGTGTGTGTGTGTGTGAGTGAGAGAGAGAGAGAGAAGAGAAGAGAGAAAGAGAGAGAGAAAGAGAAAGAGAGAAAAAATAAAAAAGAGAAAGAAAGAAAAAGAGAGTGAAATAGAAAGAGAAAGAAAGAAATAGAGAAAGAAAGAGTGAAATAGAAAGAGAACGAGAGAAAAAGAGAGAAAGAGAAGAGAAGAGAGAGAGAGAAAGAAAGAAAGAGAGAGAGAGTGAAAGAGAAAGAGAACAAGAGAGAGAGATAGGGAAAAAAGAATTATAATCCAATACATCTCAGGATCCCAGGTTGGAACATTATTTTAGGATGCGCTTAAGTTTCCTGGGTCGCCTAACGGAGTGGCGGGAAACGCCCAAGTCGGCAAAGCCCGGGAGCCCCCAACCTCTTGCTGCTGTTTGAAGAGCATGGAGTCGATGTAGTTTTGCAGTTGGTTCCTGCTCAGCGTCTCCTTGCTGGCCCGCATGTATTTTTCGATGATGGCGCAGGTTTCTTCGATCCTTTTCAAGATCATCTTATGGGGTTTGAGAAGGAATCCGAGGAAGGGATAGACGTTATACACCTGGAAAAGAGCAAATGAACCGAGATCAAACCCACAGAGGAGCATGAGGTTATCAGGATGAGGTCACTCTGGTGCCTGTCATTTAAGGAGTGCCTACATTTCTTTAGTCAACGTTTTTACGGTCTTCTTCGTTTTCAGATTTGCACAGAAACTGGGGAACTTCAGAGCTTTTAACTATGGAAAGGCTCAAATTTCAATTCAATATTTTGAAGGTACGAAGAGCAGCTATTCTCCGTATGTATGTATGTATGTATGTATGTATGTATGTATGTATGTATGTTATTCAGCTTTGTTTGGGTATTTTCCCACATCATTATAGTTGTGCTTGTAAAGTTGTAGTGACATTTCGGCCGAATCTCATCTGCCATCATCAGGCTTGTGTATTGGGTTCGTCTGTGAATCAGGCTTGTGTATTGGGTTCGTCTGTGAATCAGGCTTGTGTATTGGGTTCGTCTGTGAATCAGGCTTGTGTATTGGGTTCGTCTGTGAATCAGGCTTTCGCAGCCGTTTCTGTTTTAAATTTGGTGCTAGCCTCGAGCTTTGTTAGAATTCTATTTTAAATAAAATTTAAAACAGAAACGGCTGCTAAGCCTGACACGAAGCTGAACGAAGCTGAATACCATACATATAAATACCCGAACGAAGCTGAATACCATACATATAAACGAAGCTGAATACCATACATATAAATACCCGCAAAAACTTAAGAAAACAAATCTGTGTGTGTGTGTATGTATATGTATATATCTCTCTCTTAAATAAATTTTGGCTTTTAGGGGGAGCAATTGGCTTTTTATATGTGTATATATATGTGTATGTGTATATATATATGTGTGTGTATTATATGTATGTATATATATGTATTTACTTTGTATTATATGTATATATGTATATACTTTGTAATTATCAGCTGTATATGTATATATACAGTATAGCTCTCAAATAAATTTTGGCTTTTAGGGGGAGCGACTGGCTTTTTCTAGACATCATCCGTAAATGTAAGGTTGAAAAAGAAAAAACACTTTCTGGAGGGGAGAAACAGCAAAAAGATAGCAATGAAATTTATTTTGAAAAGGGAGCAATTTGAAGAAAAAAAAAACCCACCCCAAATTTATCATGGCCCTTTTAGAAATCTGGTAGAGCACAAAGGAGTCAGAGCCAAACATGGGAGCGCAACAGATTTATGCCTGATCTTTAGCATTTAAAAAAGGATCATTCTAGAAATTCCAGAAATTATTAATGGGGTTGAAAATTAATGGGGTCGAAGCCGCATCCAAATCAACCAGAGGGAAATGGGAGAACCTGGAACAGCTGATCTTTTTCTCAGTGCAAAGCAGATAAAGAGAACGAAGGGACAAAATTATAACCAGAACGCATCATTCCAAGTCCAGAATTGCCCTTGGCAATCTCCGGCCTGAATGACGTTTTGGCTCCTGTCATTCTCTTTCCTGCTTTCTGGAGGGGAATGTGGGACTCGATGCCAACACATCTAGAGGCCCCTGACAGGGTGTCCCTCTTCCCTCAATTTCCACAGCCCTGGACATTTCTCCTTTCCTTCCAGGGAGCTTTTCCAAGCCAAACTTATTTGGGTTGCTCCGCTGCGCATCTTTCTATCCACAAGCCTTTCTTTCGGAAGCCAGAAGCATTCACATTTGCAAAACGAAGGGCCCGTGAGTTTGGTGGTTTTCCTGAAGATGTTTTATTACCCAAACTAGGTTGCATCATCAGTGCAACCCCCACTCCCTTCTAGCGTTGATGATGTGACCTAGTTTGGTGATGAAACGTCTGCAAGAAAATGAACAAGCTCAGAGAACACCAAGGATCCTTCATTTCTTCTGCTCCTGCTGCTGTTCCTGCTGCTCTTCCTCCTCCTCCTCCTCCCTGCAAACCCCACTCCCTTCTAGCACTGATGATACTATCTGGTTTGGTAATGAAAAGTCTGCAAAAAAACAAATAAGCTCAGAGAACAAGGATCCTTCAATTCTCCTCCTTCTTCTCTTTCCTTCTCCCTCCTCCTCCTCCTCTTCCTCCTCCTCCTCTTTCCTCCTCCTCCTCCTCCTCCTCCTCCTCCTCTTCCTCCTTCTCCCTGCAAACTCCATTCCCTTCTAGCACTGATGATACTATCTGGTTTGGTAATGAAAAGTCTGCAAGAAAACAACCAAACACAGAGAGCATCAAGGATCCTTGCATTTTGGGCCTGGAGGCAGATTTCCCACCCCTCTCTGGAGCCTTTTGGCACAAAGCAAAGTACCAATTTTTTTTTTTTAAAAAAAGAGGGGGGTTTTCCTTTCTGTCACATTTGGGTTTTATTTAAAAACCTCAGCCGGGGCTGTGGGATTGTATCTCCATGGGAGGAATGGGCAGAGCAAACCAAATTTGGCCAAGGGACTGAGTGGCAGGAATGGAGAGTTATGCTCACGCGTGGAGAGAGTTAAAGCTGGGAGGTTCCACCCGTCTTTTAGCTCTGAGTAAAAACATTTTTCTGGCTCTGCCTTGAAAGGGTGGCCCCAATTTCCCCCCCAACCTCGGTTCCTTTGCCAAACAAGAGCTGGGAGGGTTTGGAACCTGATGCGTCATGTGGAAGTTGTGCTTGGAACTGGATCAGACCGTTCAATCCCCTCCGGCTATTGCCGTTTGGACACAACCCAGCTGCCATTTTAGGTGTCCTCCATCCCCTGGTGGTGAAAGGTAGACTGCGGATGAACAATGAGGTTCCCCCTCCCTGCCTTACACCTTGGAGTGGTGGATAAATAAATAAGTAAATAAATAAATAAAGGAACCCCTGTCTCTCGTGAAGCTTTCCGATTTCTGTCTGATGATCATATCATCTCCCTCCCCATGCTGGGAAAAAAAAAACCCTGTGACTTAAGACAGTTCCTTGCACTTAAAAATCACTGGAGCATCCCCACGTGTCGATTTGGGTGCTTAGTAACCAGCATGTAGTTTAATGGCTGCACCATCCTCATGTGGTCTCCATTTGAGATCTTCCCTGCCAGTTTCCTTTTAAGCAGAATCATTCAATAAGGGAAGCCAGATCCACTGAATAATTGCAGCAAAAAGCTTTTTTTAAAAAAAAATAAAAATCAGGGTTCGGCTCATTTAAAGACCATGCAGCTTAACGACAGATGTTCTGGTTCCAATTGAAGCCATAAATTGAAGACTACCTGTATATACTTCTCCCTTGTGATTGTTAAGAGATTTACTGCTCCAGAATGATGTTCCCAGGACACGAGCAGAGTGGAGGATTGCAAGACAGGGTTTGCTTTCGACTCTAAAGCCACCAGCAGTTGAAAAACCATCTCTGGAGATCTGTGCAGATTCTCAGTCATCCAGGTCAATGTTTTTTCCAGAGGCAACTGGACATTCTTGTTCTTTCTTTGAAGATGTTTCACTTCTCCTTCAAGAAACTTCTTAAGCTTTAACTGGATGGTGGGGATGGAAGGATTTATATTCCTTGCAGACAGAGCTGGTCATTTGCATCCTTAAAACGGTCGTTGAGGCCACCTGGAAGTTTATCTGTGTCCTCAGGGACACCTGAGTAGTGCAAATGGGTGGGGGAGATATAGTCACCCATATAGTCTCTTGGAACTATTGCAAATAAACTTCCAAGTGGCCTCCAGGACTCTCTAAAAGGATGCAAATGACCAGCTCTGTCTGCAAGGAGTATAAAGCCTTCCCTTCCCTACCATCCAGTCAGAGTTGAAGAAGCTTCTTGGATGAGAAGCGAAACGTCTTCAAAGAAAGAAAGAAAAAACCCCCAGAAAGTCTTGACAAAAAAGCACCTTTGGGGCCTCTCAGAATGCTTTTGGCCCTTTGTCAGGAAAAGCAAAGGAAGGTCATCTTACCTGTAAGGCCGGAGCCCCCAGAAGAGTCATCACTTCGTCGATGTTTCTTAGGAGGATGGTGAAAGTTGGGTCGGCGTAGTCAAACCTCTCTCCAAAGAGGATGATGAAGGTGATATTGGTCGGAGCTGCAGAGAAGGTCTTCAGTGCAAAAGGCTCGCCTTCAAAAAGAAAGAAGAAGAATAGAAGACGATTCAAAGAGCAGACGAAGGATATAGAACCGTGATGGCGAACCTATGGCACGCGTGTCAGAGGTGGTACAAAGTGGGCACTCGCACCATCGCCAGCTGCTCTTCTGGTTTCTGGCATGCACATGCGTGCCAACCAACTGGTCTTTGCGGGCACCGGAATGCTGAAAAATGGCCTAGAAAACGGTCTGGAAATGCCCAAAAAACAGGGTATTTCCAGGCCATTTTTCGGGCTGTTTTTGGTGCAAAATATGGCTGGAAAATGGCCAGGAAAACGGCCAAAAAACAGGCCTTCCAAGTCTTTTCCCAGGCTGTTTTCCTGATCATTTTCCAGCTGTTTTCAGGCTGGTTTTTGGGCCAGTTTTGGCATGAAAAATAGTCTGAAAATGGCCCCCAAAATGGCCTGA
Source organism: Bungarus multicinctus (assembly GCA_023653725.1). Taxonomy (NCBI): domain Eukaryota; kingdom Metazoa; phylum Chordata; class Lepidosauria; order Squamata; family Elapidae; genus Bungarus; species Bungarus multicinctus. Next base: position 1,669,764 of record CM042842.1, read on the forward strand.
AAACAGGCCTGCACGCACCGGCCAGCTGATCTTTAGTTTTCCGCTACTCCAGCCATACACATGCACATGCACGCCCGCGTGTCCCTGTTTGGGCACTCAGTGTCAAAAAGGTTCGCCACCACTGCTATAGAAGAACCCAGGATGAAGAATGGAAGGAGAAGTCTCTCACCTTGGAAAGAGTTGACCTTCTCAACCAGGAAATTGAGCTCCTCAAGCATCTTTCCTTCGATCAGCGAGGTGCCCATCCCGAGGTCCCGTATCGTGGTCAAGGTGAACCGGCGCGTGTCCTTCCACATTTCTCCAATGGAGAAGAAAATACCTGAGGAACACACTCCCTTCATTTGTGTCCCATCAAAGGAGGATCTTATCTCCTAGACGAAAATTCCCTCAAAGGTCTCCTATAATTGGTCGGCCTTATTTCTCTCCATATTAGCTCCACGGAGCAGAGAAGAAACAGGAATGAAGTTGACCAGAAATCAAAGCCTATCTAACAGCAGAAACCTTTCAACAATTGATGGAACCTGTTACGATATGTACAGAATAACCCTTGAGTAACAAGGATATATGCACATGGAAACGTTTATGAGAATAGTTATGAATAATTATTCAGCCACACACAGCTACACTGAATTGAGTTAATGTTTACTTTAAGAAATAGCACAGTCCAATAAACGGTCCAGGTCATATACGTTTAACAGTCCAAAGAATATCCAATTACAAAGTCTTCTTACCGGTTGCCTTTGTCATTTACCGTAAACAAAGATATCAAAGTATAAATACATAAATACAACAGATAACCTTAGATAGCAACAGAATGTCAGAGAGAGAGAATGTCAGAGAGAGCAAGCCATGATCTCTAGCTCCCTCTTATAGCAATTCACAATACAATCAACCAATCGGAATACAGTATAAATCAACAGTGATTTTGTCTTAAAGCTACAAACATACATTGTTGGTTTATATATTGCCAACCCAACTAATTCCTAACAGAACCAACAATGGTTGCCTCAAGGGAAACGGCAATGAAAAGACGGTCAGTGCAGGGTGATCTCCAGCCCAACTCTTCCTGTTCAAGACCACCCTGGCTGACCAATTCTCCTATCTCCCTTGCCTTGATGCTAAGACCAAATATGTATGTATGTTGCGTATTTGGGTCTGTGTGTGTATCCTCAAGGCTGGGCAAGAACTAAAGGGTGTTTAGTTGCATGATAATCGAAGTGCTCCTCAAGCATAGTTTCTCAAGAAGTTCTCTCTGATTTCCAGGGATTTTTTTTAAAAAGCACAATATATCTATATCTATATATATATATATAAAAGCGAAATACCACTCATGCATCATCACAAACTCTCCAGAACCAGGAAGCCTACAAACTTGAAATTGGGCACATATGTTCCTCTTGGCTCACTAAGAAAGGACTTTTCAAAATGACCATCAGAACATTAGTATTTCATATATCATTATTAACACGCTCTGGTGCTAAGGAGTCCCACCTGAAAAGAAAACTCTTCCAAATGCAAAACACAAACAGAGAAGAGTTTCAGTTCTGGTTTTAGTTTCCCAGCACCAAGCAGCTTTACAGTACAGTTGAGCTAAGCCACGGCTAGGCTACTTGCTGTCTCCTTCTTGCTCACACAGCAAATACTGTTTCAGTTTCCAAACAGCTCTTCACTCTCTCACACACTGACAAGATGCTAGCCAGATAGATACTGATGGAGGCTGGTAAGCAGAGGCAAACTCCCCCCCCCCCTTATTTTCCTCCCAAAAAACTAAGCCCAATCACATAGTTTTGTGGTGAAGCACGGGTATGGTGCTAGCGTGTGTGTACGTGTGTGTATTTCCTTCAGTTGCACCTTTGGAAGGTTGGACTCTAAAGATCAGCTATCTCATTCACTCCCAAGCATGGTTACCGTTCTTGTGTTGGATCTGTAAGAATATGGGGATGGGAGGCCGGTCGACAAACTCATTTCCCTTGCTCAGGAGGGCCTCTTTCACCGCCTCGTAGCCCACCAGCACCACAATCTTCTGTAGACCAAAATGGAGTGTGAAGACAGGGCCATAGGTTTTGGAAAGCTGGAGGAGGAAGCAGAAGAGAAGACATTCGGAGCTTTTTAGTATTTATTTGTCAATCGCTTACAAGATACAGGTATAAGAATAAATCTAGTTTTGAATACATGAGATAGATACTTATAAGAAAAATAAAAAGAAACAATAGGACAGGGACGGTAGGCACAATTGGTGCACTTATACATGCCCCCTACAGGCTTGCTTACTTACTTACTTACTTACTTACTGTTGCTGAGCATTGGAATCCTGTGAGGATAACAGATAATCAGAGTTGGAAGGGACCTTGTAGGTCATCTAGTCCAACCTCCCCCACCCAAGCGGGAGACCCTACACCATTTCTGACAAATGGCAGTTCAATCTCTTCTTGAAAGTCTCAAGTGATGAAGTTCCCACAACTTCCAAGGGCAACTTTTGTTCCATGGGTTGATTGTTGTCACTGTCAGAAAGTTTCTCCTTATTTCCAGGTTGAATCTCTCCTTGTTCAGTTTCCATCCATTATTCCTGGTCTGGCCTTCAGGCGTTTTTAGGAAAATAGCTTGAACCCTTCCTCTGTAGTAGCCCAATAGCCCCCTTCTGTCCAACAGATATTATTAAACGTCGTACGTTTCAAACACTGCTCAAGTTTGGTTAGTTGGAAGGGGGTTACCAAACCCCTTCAGATGTTCGGCTCCTCTCCTACAAAGATCCACTCTGAAAGGGAGCAGCCCTTGCAGTCTAAACCAAGGCGAGGGAGAAGCCAACTAGTTCCTCCGGTGAAGAAGATCCTCCCACTACTAGGGTCCAAAAAGACTCTCTCTGTAGGACCCACCTCCTGAACCTCTTGGGTTAGAACAGGAGTCTCCAAACTTAGCAACTTTAAGACTGGTGGATTTCAACTCACAAAATTCTGGGAGTTGAAGTCCACCAGTTGCCAAGTTTGGAGACCTCTGGATTAGAAGAACATTCTCCTACGACATGGTAAATGTCCCCCTCTGAGTTCATTGTATTGAGAAGGAACAATCAAAGTCTGTGCTCATCAGGTCTTCTCATGATCTTCCTGGAATCTAGCATGGAAAGTTAGATATCCCCAAGTCCCTCTGACAGAAAGCTGTGTGATATCACATCAGACTTTGCCCTCTCCTGGCCAACGTTGTCTAAACTAAAGTTTCAGATGGGAAAATATCTTCCCATCACTCTCCCTGCTCTTTTAAGTGAGAACATAAACCTCCAATTCTCTGCTTAAGATATGAGCGAACGTTCAGATTTCACCACAACATGCCTTCTCTGCTGGGAACTTTTTCAGAGTCTAAAAGCAAGAGTATTTGGGCAGATATGACTTCCTAAACCCCGTGGGACCATCCTTATCTGCCATAACCTTTAAAAATGGCTAGGGTTCTGCCCTCATGTATTGTAAAGAGACATCCGACGAAATGTAGAATATTATTTGATCTCTTAATAAAGTTTTGGATGGGAGCAGTGGTGAGATTCAAATGATTTAGCAACCGGGTCTCTGCCCTCATGATTTCTTCCAACAACCAATTCACCAAACTGCTCAGAAAGTTAACAACTGGTTCTCCCAAACCACTGTGAACTGGCTGAATCCCACCACTGGATGGGAGGGCAATCAAGACAAGTTAGAGACAACCACACCAGTAGATACTCTGGCAATAATATTTCTATTGCAATCAATAGAAGTGATTACATGAGCAAGCATGATGTGTCTATAGCATACCAGCTGTAGTACAACTGTACCCATGCAACTATACTATGCATACCATGCACTATACCCATGCATACAGATTTAATTTATCCCCAGGCCAATATGAATATTAGCTTTTAAATATGATTTAAATCAATCCAAAATATGATTTAAACCAAAGGTTTAAATAGGACTTAAAACCAAAGTAAACCAACCATGATTTAAATCAAACCAAGGTCTATCTATACTGTTACATCTCCATAACTTTACTTCTCAACCTGCAAAGTCTTAGATAACCATCCAGGTCATTCCTGCTGATAACAGAAGGTCTAAACAATCACCCCTTTGCTCCTTACCTCCATAAATGAGACATCTTGTCTTTTAATATTTATCAAATGCAAATTGCCAATGATAGGAAGTGGAGTAGGTCCAGGAGGCATACGTCGAGATGACCAGCTGAAGTTGCTCAGAAACAGACTCGCTAACAGTAGCAGTAAAATCAAGGGGAAGATGATGGTTGGGTTGAGGAGGAAGAATATCCAAGGAGCCATGTTGACAGGAGCTTTGGAGATGAAAAATGGGGAAAGGCTCTGCTGGAGCAAGTTTAGAAAAAGCATTTTTATTTGGTAAGAAACCAATTTGGCAATTCTTCACAGAGTTTGTGAAATGGCCCGTGCCAGAGTTCCAGCCCTCTTCACAAACCCTCCCCCAGACGCTTGGTTATATCACTCAAAGTGTCAAAACCTCCTTGGTCACTTCAAGATGGAAATCATGTGCTTTACTCAGAGAGGCGTCCACTATTCTCGAGACTCAGTCAAATTCTGGATAACCCATAAGCAAAATCTGGTCAGGATTCAATGCCTTTTTTTTCTCTTCAATATCAGCTTTCACCACAAAGGACTTGAGTCAATAAATTTTCTGATTTAAGGCACATTCCATCTTCAATTTGCATTCAAAGAAGAATCCAGAGAATTTGTTTCATCTGAAACTGAACAGAAGCCATCGGTCAACAAGAGGACATTTGGCAAAGAGAACAGGGGACTGTTAGAAAGGTGAAACCCTCAAATCGAACGATTAAAAGAAATGTGTTAATACAGAATCTTCTGAAATGCTGGACTTTGGTAACTCAGGGAGGCAATAATTGGTGGAATCTAAGAAGAAGTTGGTTGATTTTACATAACAGATGCTTCCGTCTCTGTCATCTGAGGAGGCCTCCTTTCTGTGTAGCCCCCTGGCTTCCTCTCTTCCATCTTTTTGGGAACAATTTTCATTGCAGAGAGCCTCACTTCTGCCCATTAACTCTTCCAAGCAATGACTTGCAGGCTTGGTTCCTGGCAAGGGCCCTTGCTTTCCACAGAGGATCCAAAATCTCTCAGCATATTTGTATTTGGGCACAAGGGAGGTCCGGTCCTCCTCCTCAACTCCACGTTTGTAGCTTGTTGTGAGATGGGCTAAAAACATACATAACATCCTATACATAAATAAAAGTCAGCCTCCCTGAGATTTTTCCCACAGAGGAGATGTTCTCCATAGAACAGACACCACTCTACAAATGGACTCTCGGCGCTTCCTGGTCTCCAAGTCAAAGCACAACCATTTTCACGGACTTTGAGGTCCAAGCGATGGTCACGTCTTTTGTTACTCTTGTCCACTGTTCAACCCGTTCCTCTTCTCATGCCTTTCAACTGTTTGTCGTCCAACTGTTTTGTTCTAGATCATTTCTGAGTGGTTCACTCAATGATGTCGCTCTAGGAACGAGACTGGAACGACGTCTCCTGCTCTCTGTTCCTTTGGGCCAATGTCTCTCGAGAATCGTTTTGTAAATTCAGGCTGTAAATAGCAGCTAGAGGCGAGTGCCTCAGAGTAGCACAGGAGAGCTAAGCTATCTCCCATTGAGCAGAGGGTGTATGTTTATTTATTATTTTATTTTATTTGTCAAACATGTGCAAGATAACCAGTATAAGTATGAACATAAACAAGAACGAAGGGAGTAAATGCAGATGAATGGGGACAGTGAGACAGGGACGGTAGGCACGCTGGCCCCCTTTAAGGACCTCTTAGGAATGGGGTGAGGTCCACGGTAGACAGCTTGAGGTTGAAGCTGTGAGGGGTTGAGGCCGTAACCAGGGAGTCGGGTAGGGCATTGTGGCTGAAGTCGCATTTTCTGCAGTTCAGTTTGGAGCGGTTTACCTTGAGTTTGTATCGGTTGTTTGCCCGTGTATTATTGTGGTTGAAGCTGAAGAAGTCGTTGACTTCTTCAAGGGATTCTTCAATATGTGAAGATAGTAGATGAAGATGGCAGGAAAAGATATCTATAACTTCAGTTCCATGACTGAAAAGCGAGATATTGTTACAAGAGAGAGATTTAAAAATAAAAACAAGCAAGAGAGGTTCAAATGAGCATGCAGAAGTCCACTGTAACTGACTGTTCCCTGCAATGTTTATCATGGTTTAACACCAAGAACCGAATCTGGGACTCAGATCAGATTTCAGATTTTGCCAGAGAAAGCGAGAGATCCCTTCTCAAAAACACAACCAGTGTCCTAAGCTTTCAGGTTGCCTGGAGCAACAATGGGGATGGGTCAATAAAAAGTGAATTTATAATTCATACGCATGATAGCCCGGCTCTTGCAACATCATTCCGAACTCGGGACATGCCAAGGCTGGTTTTCTGAGCTGGATTCACTCAGAAGGTCAGCAATTTTGATGACTTACAGACAAAGCAAATCTGTAGAACTGGAGCAGCGGGTTAAAAATTAAAAACGAGGGACCCAATATGCTACCCAGAAGCCAAGAACTTCTGTGAAAAATTAACTTTTTGCAGATGCGAGGGGTCAAGGTGGTGCCAAGGAAAATGCCATGGAGGAGGGAACTTAGGAGAGAATTGTGGGTTGTGCACTTCTTGTAGACAAATTATATCCAATTTTAGTTTCTCTAATTTATTCAATATTCTTTTCCTTCTGATTGCTGAATTTAGTCCGTTTATATTAATCATCATAAACTTAATTTCTTCTTCCATGGTTTTATTTATAATATGCTGTGGTTGAAGCATAGTTGACTTACATCTGGGAAGAAGACTCTGGATAGTCTTTCCAAAGAAGCCAGGATTGAAATATGTGAAATTCTTGGACAGGGTGCCAGGTTGGAGAAGAGGAAAAACTACTTACTCTGTCGCCTTTTCTTCTGCAACGGAAGAATGAAGAAAAACAGGCTCTATTACAGGCTTGATGGGGTGGGGTGGTGTCATTTAAACTAGGGGTGTCCAAACTTGGCCACTTTTAAGACCGGTGGACTTCAATTCCCAGCATTCCCTACGGTGGTTGAGGAATGCTGGGAGTTAAAGTCCACAGGTCTTCAAGTTGCCAAGGGTAGACAACCCTGGTTTAAATAAAGGGCTTTAAGAGCACTGGAAACAATTACAGATAGTTCTTGACTTACAGCCATTTGCCCATTGGAACTTGCAATGGCACTGAAGAAAGCAACTTATAACTGGTCTTCATATTTATGACCATTGCAGCATTACCATGGTTACATGATCAAAATTTGGCTCTTGGCAATGCCCATATGTGTGTGTGTGTTTGTGTGTGTGTGCGGGGGTGGGGGGTGGGTTGCAGATCCTGGAATCAACTGATTGGGACACAGAACGCCTTTTTAATTCTGCTCTTCTGTCCTCCATAATGACCAGCGTAAACCTGAGATTCAGTTCCCAACTTCTGGAAAAAATACAGGTGGGTCCTTGATCTACCACCATTCATTCAGCAGCCACTCAAAGTTATGACAGCGCTGAAAGAATGGGTAGTTACAACCACTGTCCTCGGAGTTCTGGCCGTCCCAATAACCCCGCAGTCATGTAATCTGGGCCCTTGCTAAGCAGCTCACACTTACAACTGGTTGCAATGCCCCACGATCAAGTGATTACCAGTTGCAAACTTTCTTGCTGGCTTCCTTAGAAAGACACTGGGGAAGCCAGCAGGGAATGTCACAAGTCATTGGGGGTAAATCTCTTCCCCAACAGCAAAGGTTGAGTGTACTTACTATACTTTGCAACTAAGGAAGAACTAGTCTAGAGGATAAACTCTCAACCCTCTTTGGATGAGAATTCTCTAGATGATTGGGTTTTTTTCCTTCAGCCAGCAGAGGTCACTACCATATTGCAACTTCAGCTATCGAGAAGTCACTAAAACACAAATAAATGTCTTTGTAACTTACACATCCAGCAAACGGTTCATATAGGCAGCTGCATGGGAAGGTTTCTCCACCTCCCAACAGTGGCTCTGTAGCCCTAACATTTACTAAGTTTGGATACTCCGGGAAGCTTCACTTCCATTGTAGAGGGACTTTTATTACTGCTGAAGGGCAGGAAAACCTAGTCCATCTTTCTCAGCCCGATACTCTTCTCAGCCTTTCTACCAAAACATTTGGAAAGGTTCGGGTTGAGGGAGGGGATCCATGGGGATCTACGAAGGGCTGAATAACCCTACTCTCAAATCCTGAACCCATCAGGGCTCAAGAGCTGGTGGCACACCATTAATATGCTCTGAGAGAGGTCCTTGGTGCTCACTGACCTTGGTGGTCTTTTTTGAAGACCTTTCATTACCTAACTGAGGTAACATCATCAGTGCTAGCAGTGTTACTTAGTTTATTTATTTGGTTTGTTAATTGCTTACAAGATAATAGGCATAAGTAAAAACATAGTTATGAATACATGGATACATATAAGAAAAATAAAAGAAACAATAGGACAGGGATGGTAGGCACGTTGGTGCGCTTATGCACGCCCCTACAGACCTCTTAGGAAAGGCGTGAGGTCAATAGTAGATAGTCTAAGGTTGAAGTTTTTGTGGTTTGGGGAAGAAACCACAGAGTCAGGTAGAGTATTCCAGACATTGACCACTCTGTTGCTGAAGTCGTATGTCCTGCAATCAAGTTTGGTGCGATTAACCTTGAGTTTGTATCTATTGTGTGCTTTTGTGTTGTTATGGTTGAAGCTGAAGTATTCATTGACAGGTAGGACATTGCAACGTATGATTTTATATACTATACTTAGATCGGACCAAAGGTGGCGAAGTTCTAGGTTTTCTAGGTCTAGAATTTCAAGTCTGATGACATTCTGCAACGAGTATAGGAGTGGAGAACTCTTCTTGCTAAATATTTCTGGACTTTCTCAACTGTGTTAATATCAGATACATAATGTGGGTTCCAGACTGATGAGCTGTATTCGAGTATTGGTCTACAAATGTTTTGTATGCTCTAGTTAGTAGTGCGATATTACCAGAGAAAAAGCTACGTAAGATTCAGTTAACACAACTCTTAATGTTTGGGTTAATGAAACGTCTGCAAGAAAACCACCAAGCTCAGAGATCATCAAAGACTTTTCATTTCAACCTTGAGCTAAAAACATTCTCCTTTATCAACAAGGCTCTGTCCACAACAATCCACCAAAATAAAGAGATGGATATTTTGACTCCTACTTATAAATGCCTAGCTAACAGAATACTGAGAGTTGGTTGCACGGCAGAAGAAAACAAGAACTACCATCTCAACCAAGCATTTCATTCTACCCAGATTGGATATAGAATGGTTTTTAGAGAAACTGAAGTACATTCATGGAGAGGATGCTCCTGTGATCATTAGCAGAGACTGATGTAAGAGAGATCCATGTTCAGAAGAAGGATCTTAATTGAAAGTTGCTTCTTTGCAGTCAAAGGTTCAGAAAGATTTATTCTGAGGGTTTCCATGCGAAGCAGCTAAATCTTTGGTTAGAAAAGAACTTTGGATCTGTTAAGGATCAAGATGACCATCAGCCAAACATCAAAGGAAATTTCCTGTCCCCGGAAGCTACCAGGAAGGATCAAAGTTGAGATCTTGTAGGCTATCAGTCAAGTTTTTCACCCAAGATTCATAATTTAGAGAAGTTTCATAAAGAGATCCATCAAGGAAACCAGTCTCTAAAAGTGACAGAATTAAAAGTAAAAAAAATGTGCCATTTGTTAGTCATGCTGAAAATAGAATGCATTCAAAAGAAGAAAAAAGAATGGTATTTGAAGGCCTCAATTAACAAATTCCTGATGGCTGAGAGGAAAAGACCTGTCCTAGACAGCTTCAATTTACAACATTGGCCTGGAAATCCATCGTTTTAAATCAAAATTTGAAATGTAGAAATCCTGGGAGAAAATCCAACATGAATGCACAAAGTTCAGCAGGTTGCAAAATTACAAAATGTTCTTCTGGTTGGTCTTAGTAAGGATCCATATTAAGCTCTTGTAACCCACTGGCCAAATTCCTGATTAAGTCTAAATTTTGGATCTGAGCATCAGTTCACTGGGAATATTCTAGAGAAAGAAAGGCAGGAGGAAGACGTTATGGCCACCCACCCTTCGGCCTTTAGATTTCTGTTGCCAGGGGTAGAAGACTGTTAGATATAAAGGTTGACCTTCATTCAAGAATTTCAGAAGATGTAACATTTAATCAACACTGCCAGAAGCTCCTATGGTCCAAAGGACATACAGTAACAGAATCTGATCTAATATTCACAATGTCCTCTCGGACCACATTTGTAGCACCATCTCACCTTTCAAAATCATGGAAAGTCCACAGCACACCTTATCCCATCCTTTCCCTCAACTGGTACTCCTCCAGATGTTTTGCACATCAGTTTCCAGGTCATCAAACCTATAGAGGTAAAGTCACCGTGGAAACTTAAAGGAAGTCCTTATTTTCTTATGGAGGTTTGGTTAAACACAGCAGATGGGTTTTGTAGTTTTGTAGTTGCTCTTCTTGAAAATGGGCCGAAATAAGATCAAAAATGGAACAAGACTAGTTATATCCACCAGTTTCCACCAGTGGAATGAATGTTTTGTGTATATTTGTAGATATTGCACTCTCAAATTGCAAATGGAAACGTGAATACTCTTTTTTTAAAAAAAAAATCTTTATTTTTGAGTCCTTTGGTTTTATTGTATTGCAAACAGTTGCTGGGGTGCATCCAGAGTTTCGCTGTACTTGTACAATGAGAATAAAGTTCTTCTATTCTATTCTATTCCTTCGTTTCTTCCCTCCATCCCAACCTACCTTCCTTCCTTCCTTTCCTTCCCTCCATCCCAACCTTCCTTCTTTTCCTTCCTTCCCTCCATCTCAACTGACCTTTTTTCCTTCCTTCCTTCCCTTCCTTCCTTCCTTCCTTCCTTCCTTCCTTGTACCATCATTCTTTTCTTTTGTAATGAAACACTGTACTGTAATACGCAAAGTACATTTACTTAAAGATGGTCACTTTTCAGCTCCATTTTTCTTTAAATGCCACCAAAGTTTGAAACTTAAACCCCATTTCAGGCTCCACCATGCTCAAAGCCAATTTTGCCTCTGAGGCCTGAGATTATTTCATAACCTTGCTTTTTTAAAAAAAATTTAAAAAAAGAAAGAAAAACTTGTTAATTCACATACATAAATTATTCCACACAATAATTAGGATTAGCTTTAAATTTTGTCCGGAAATTCTGATCCAGAAAGGAAGTCGAGAAGAGAGGGAGGAGTAGACAGGCTGTATTTTCTGGTCAATCATCTGCCTGACAAAATTTCCCCCATTGTATTTGAACAAAAGGCCCGTTTCAAAGTGATAAGACCTTCCGATAAACCTCAACAGGTTTTTCCTACTATTGTATCTCACGCCATGCATTAGATACTCAAATCAACAAGGAAGCTGTTTTTTAAAAGCTCTTTTCCTGCACCATTATGTCGGCAGGGAAGCTTGCAAATCCCAAACTGTGGCTCACGATCAGGAAAAAAAAAACCCTGACTTTTTCTTAAGAGTCTGTTTTCTTCTACCTGCGGAACCAGCATGGATTTAAAAATCTCGAACAGGGTAATCCATTTAAAAACAAAACAAAACACCACTCTTGTTCCTCCCTCCGAAGTAGCAGCATTTCTATACTCCAACACCCTGCACAAAATGCGAGGAGGCTTCAGACTTTGGAGGAATTCCCACAGCTGTTCAAAGGATCTGCCTGCCCCGCAGCTCCCTGTTTTCTCCCCAGTAAAGACGGGGAGAGAAATCCAGCTGTTTCGCTCCATCCTCGCGCTGAACAAGCAATCCTTTCAAGCTGAATTCCCAATTTCTCCGCTTTGCCAGCAGCTATGACTTATTCAGCGTTCGCAGTTTCTTTCTCGTTATCTATTAAATTGATATGGCTTTTTAAGAGACCAGCACGGCTGCTGGGCCAAATACAGATAGACCTCGACTTACAATCTTTCATTTAGTGGCCACTTAAAGTTACGAGGGCCCTGAAAAAAAGCGACTTGTGACCGTTTCCCACGCTCACGATGGTTGAAGCATCCCCGCGGGATCAAAATTCGGACGCTTTGGCCACTGACTCGTATTTATGACGATGGGGGTCACAACATCCCCTTTTGGGACCTTCTGATGAGCAAAAAATACAATGGGGAGCTGGATTCACTTAATGACTACCTTACTAACTTAAGGACGGCAGTGATTCACTTAACGAGAGTTGGCAAGAAATTTCGTAAAACGGGGCAAAACTCGCTTAATAACCGTCTTGCTTAGCAACTGATGTTTTGGGCTCACCTGTAATAGGAAAAAAAACAACAATCCTAACAAATTAAAGAAGGCAGCAATGTCTCAGGAAAACCAGGATGAGCTGAAACAGGCAATAGTAAACCACAATTAGAGGATTGTTGGGCTCTTCCAAATGAGAGTAAAATGTTTTGCGTTGCCCAATCCTCTCTTGGCTCCTGTTCATGTACTAAATTCCATTCGAATTGTGTTAGCATAACACATCTTGAGTTGCTTACATATTTGGCTGCCCAGATGCAAGTTGCTTAAATGACTTTTTGGAGGCACTAATGACTTCCATATTTTCCCCCTCTGAGATTCTGAAGGCTGCCTTGTCACAACCCCAGACAAATCCTCTCGTGTTAATAACAGCCAAAGGTGTTGAGAAGCTGGAATGGCAGCTGGACAATGGAATAATTAACAACTGCGACCTTTGAATAATTACAAATCTCGGGATCCATTTTTTTTTCTCCCCACAAGACAGTCTGCAGACATCTAGCCTCTTGACACAGAAAAAAAACCCAACAGGCAAAAAAAAATCTGCAAAAAAAAAGATTTACCCACTTGGAAAATCACCCTCTGAGGACAAATAGGAGAGAGAGAGAGATGCATCAACAGGTTTCCTCTCCTAGCCAAACAGCATCTATTGGGGTGAGAAATTGACAATTAAAAATATAAGGTGGACAGCTATAAACATATATAGGAGAGTTGGAAGGGACCTTGGGAGGTCTTCTAGTCCAACCCCAGCCTAGGTAGGAAACCTTACACCACTGCAGACAAATGGTTATCTAATCTCTTCTCAAAAACTTCCAGTGTTGGAGCATTTGCAACGACTGGTGGCAAATTGTTCCACTGGTTAATTGTTCTCACTGTCAGGAAGTTTCTCCTTAGTTCTAGGTTGCTTCTCTCCTTGATTAGTTTCCATCCATTGCTTCTTGTTCTGTCTTCAGAAGCTTTGGAGAATAGATTGACCCTTTCTTCTTCATTGGAAACCCCTGAGATATTGGAACACTGCTATCATGTCTGCCCTAGTCCTTCTTTTCATGCAACACCTGTTTTCATGGGTGTTGCACGTATGATGCATATCAAAAGTGGTAGGGTTTCAGTCAGATGATCCTAGCTGCAGGAATTGGGTATGTCTAGTCTAATGAAAAGAAGGACCAGGGGTGACATAATAGCTGTGTTCCCATATCTCAGGGGTTGCCCCAAGGAAGAAGGGGGTCAACCTTTTCTCCAAAGCCCCTGAAGGCAGGAGAAGAAGCAACAGATGGAAACTCATCAAGGAGAGAAGCAACCTGGAACTAAGGAGAAACTTCCTGACAGTGAAGACAACAAACCAGTGGAATGGCTTGCCTTCAGAAGTTGTGGATGACGAACTTTTTGACCTTGTCCATGGACTAGGACCTTGCTGCTAACCACAACATATCTAGGAACATGAAAATGTTGTGAGCTTTCAGATTGGTTGACAGAAACAACAAATATTCAAGGTAAACAAGAATGGTCCAGACACAGGTTACAGCTTAATTAGCAGCCAACAAAATGGGCTCCCCATCTCGTCTTTTGAGATGGAATGGAATGAAACTTCTGGAATTTCCAGGTTGAGGAACGTCAACCTGGTCTCAGGCCCATTGGAGAAGATGGGGAGAAACGTCTACTAGAGACGACTGACAGCTCTAACGGTTACCGAAGAAAAGAGGAAGGAAGGAAGCTAATTCTGAAAAGCTGAATCCAAGTATTGTTTTCAATACCGACCCGTTTATTGATTTTTTAAAAAAGTTATTTCTTCCACTTCCTCGGCAACCCTGGAAGAGATTTCCAAGCAACATCAGGTTTGTGGCCAAGAGTTTGAAGAGTTTAAAGAATGGCTAAAAATTGATATCCGGTGCTTGTAACTTTATGCCGATGGAAGGATCTAAGACACTGAAAAGTCAGGAGAGCAACTGCAAAACTTTGCGGATACGGCCTCGTTTTCCTTCCAGGAGATCGTCTTCCATGTCAGATTGATCGTACTCCTTCATCAGAGCTTCTGCTTTCTCCACCGTTGTGTCTCGGGCACGGCCTTGAAGTCCTTCCAGATACCGCAGCAAAATGGAGAAGTATTGATCGGGCACCTGTAAGAGGGAGGAAGGAGGGAGGCCGAAGTGTTTTTAGCCAGCTGCAATGAGTAGAACAAAATGGGGTTGAGAGAAGACTCAGGTGATCTGGAGAGGTGGATGGCTAGGTGATGGATAGTTGAAGCTAGCTTTTCTTTCTCTCTTATCCTATCCTTTGGAGCAGGAGTCTCCAACCTTGGCAACTTTAAGACTTGTGGACTTCAACTCCCAGAATTCCTCAGCCAGCATAGCTTAGTCTTAGCACAAGTCTTAAAGTTGCCAAGGTTGGAGACTCCTGCCTTGGAAGATGGGCCTGTTTCTTGTGGATGAAGAAAATCCAGTTTTTGGCTGCATCTGTATTTAATCCAACTCAGGAGAATATAAAGCAAGCTGGCTAGGGAATTCTGGGAGTTGAAGTCCACACCTTTTAAAGCAAATGAGGTTGAGAAACACTGATGAATAAAACAATGAAAACCACACAGCCAGGACAATGTGGAAAAAAATCCCCCAAATCTGGAAAAATAACCCACTTTCTGATGAACCCATAATTCTCATAAAGGGGTGCCCTCTGGGGTACCCCAAGGCATGGGGTCAGAGCCAGCTCTGAAGGGCTCGTTTAAAGAGCATCCATATATGGGAGGCGCAACCAGACAAGGTTTGTTTTTGGGGTCTAATCCAATACAGGTTGACTTTACCAGGTGGAGTAGGTTGGGCAGAAAGTACAGATCCCTAGTTCACTGGATGATTCCCCCTCTTAGGAGGGTATCCGTCTCCATCCCTGACCACAGCAGCTTACACGAGAGCAAGGAAGGCAGGAGAAGGCAGCTTGGGTCATCTCCCTCTGGAAAAGACTGAGATGAGCAAATCCAGTGGTGGGATTCTACCAGTTTCCCTACGGGTTCGGTGATCGCGCTCTTCGCGCATGCACACACATGCGCGCCTAATGCATGCGCACAGCTTCCCAAACACCAGCTGAGGCTCTGCTGTGCCGATCAGCTGAGAGGATAAAGAACAGAAAAGCGCAGGGGCAAGTGGGAAAGCCGATCCTGCACTCGTCTTTCTCCTCTCAGCTGATCATCGGAGCTTTTTTTTTTTACTACCAGTTTGGCCAAACCGGGCAGAACCGGTATCATTTCACCGACTCTACACAAATCGTAGAGTTAACCGGATATTGTAGCAGGGCTGTGTGGCTGAACCTCACATCTGGGGACGGGGTGGAGGGTGGGCCTACCTGGTCTTGGTCGTACATGTGCAAAAGAAGCCACGTCTGCCTCGTCTTCTGAAATTTCCAGCCTTGGGGACTCCCTGACCAGCTGCCACCAAGCCAGAAAGAGAAAGCAGAAGGAAGGAATTCAATAACGTAAGAGGGGGAAACCATCACCTATATTTCCATTTTCAAAGGTGTCCAGATCTTTGTTCAGATCCTGATGAGCATGGGGGAAAAAAGTATTGAGTAGAATGTGCCAAAAGAAAGATAGGACGGCTGGGGTATTCTGGGAGTTGGAAGTCCACACAGCTTAAAATGTTGGGAAACACTGTTCTTCTACCATCTTTGTGATGGGACCTTTATTTCAAAAACTGCTTTAAACCTTCCTTTTTTTTCCTGAACATGCCTACTTTGAATAAGTCCATTTACTGGGGTGGATGACTTTGAGTTTCCAAAGCTGTCCAAGAAGGAAATTAAGATTGCAGTGATACATTTATATCATCCTAAAGCAGAACAACGTTAGAAGGAAGTCCACCATTGGCTCCTGGACTAGAAGACGAGACTAAGAAGACCTCCAAGGTCCCTTCTAACTCTCTTGTTATTCTGTTATACTTACTCGGGCATATTCAGTGTTTCTCGTTTGGCACAGTATTGAGTGCTTAGAAACAAAACCACAGCTCAAGATAGGCTCAAGATCCAGATGGATCTTGACAGACTAGAACACTGGGCCATATCTAACAAAATGAAATTCAATGTAGAGAAAAGTAAAGTCCTCCACTTAGGCAAGAAAAACCCAAAGGACACATATAGACTGGGTGAAACCAGGCTCAATAGCAGTGACTGTGAGAGGGATCTTGGAGTCTTAGTGGACAACCAGCTAAATAGGAGCCAGCAGTGTGCAGCAGCAGCCAAAAAAGCTAATGCAATCCTAAGTTGTATTAACAGAAGGATACAATCAAGATCAAGGGAGGTACTAACACCACTTTATAAAGCTTTAGTAAGAACACACCTAGAGTATTGCATCCTGTTTTGTTCACCACACTGTAAAAAAGATGTTGAGGCTCTAGAAAAAGTACAGAAAAGAGCAACCAGGATGATTAGGGGACTGGAGGCTAAAACATGCAACAAACGGTTGCAGGAACTGGGCCTGGCTAGTCTAGGGAAGAGAAGGATCAGGGGAGACATGACAGCAGTCTTCCAATATTTGAGGGGCTGCCACAGGGAGGAAGGGGGTCAAGCTATTTTCTAAAGCACCTGTAGGCCAGACAAGGAATAATGGATGGAAACTGAACAAGGAGAGATTCAACCTGGAAATAAGAAGAAACTTTCTGACAGTGAGAACAATCATCCAATGGAACAGCTTGCTCTCGGAAGTTGTGGGAGCGCCATCACTTGAGACTTTCAAGAAGAGACTGGACTGCCATTTGTCAGAAATGATGTAGGGCCTCCCGCTTGGGCGGGGGGTTGGACTAGATGACCTACAAGGTCCCTTCCAACTCTGATTATCTGTTATCTGTAACCCAAGAAACTACTTCACAGAGACAGGTGAACTTGAAACGAGAGGTTATGAAGCCAGCTTTTCATTGCCCCCCAACTCTGATTAAACAAACCTGGATTTTAATTGTTTCTGATGGAATATTTAGACCAGGTTTGTTTGGACATAATGTTAAATTAGGATGTGTTGACTTTAAAGAGTTGATTTGTATGTCTCAAATCACTCATGCTTATGAAACAGGCTTAGTCACGGCCAACATACGATATCCAAACTCGGAGAGTCTGATGAAATTTGTGTTGGATCTACACCACAGTTTTTGGAGGAGTAATTGAAGCTTATTGGAATCAAAACTTCTTACAATGGTCCAATCATCAAACATTTTTTGCAAATGTTTTTCAAAATACCTTTCTAATCTAAAATATGGAGAAAGAGTTGCTGGCTTTCTTTGTGCAAACACAAAACTGCTCCCTAAGCCAAAATTTGTAACAGAAGAATGTGACATAAAATCTAACGCAGCTTATTGCAAGTGTGTAAACAGGAAAATTACTTTCCTTATATAACTGAACTCTTGGGTTTGTTGTTTTTCTAAAGCACTATTGACTCTTTGATTATTGATTAAACCCCTCACAAAGGTTTCTCCCTGTATAATGGTACTCTTTTATCAGAGAGCCCACTGGATCAGACCGACCTGGTGTGCAAGGCACACACACCAACGTGCACAAATGATCAGAGGCCAACACAGAAAGAATCCAAGCAGCACAGAGCAAATTACAAGGAAGGCAAGATGGGAGGGCCATCCTCAAGATGGATCAGTCCCGTAGGAGTTGAGTATTACTCCACTGCAGAGCTCTCTATGAGATAGGCAAGATGGTGGCCCCAACGATGGGATGGAAGCTCTACAGCTGACATATAGGACATAGAATACAGCTGGAAGGGGCCTTGGAGGTCTTCTAGTCCAGGCCCCTGCTTGAGCAGGAGAACCTATACCATTGCAGATAAATGGTTGTCCAGTCCTGGTTTGAAAGCCTCCAGTGATGTGGAGTGTCCATGACTTCTGAAGGCAAGCCGTTCCATGGGTTCATGGCTCTCACCGTTAGGAAATGGCTCTTTCGTTCTAGGTTGCTTCCTTGGATAATTGTTTCTTGTCTTGCCAACTAAAAAGAAAGGTAGAGCTGCCATCATACCCCCCTTCGTGGTTACTTTCTGGAGTTTTTTGACCATACCCTGTGGGCATCCTTACGCTAGTTGGGAGAAGGATGCCCAGGGACACAGCTGAAAACAGACCCACTGCCTGTGATGACCCAAAGGGGCATGACACAAAAATAACAAAATCACACAAGTAGAATAAATACCCTTTAATGCCTCCAACTTGGCTCCAATGTCCAATTATCCTCGGCTGGATATAAAAGAAAAACAGTCTACGAACCCAAAGTAAAGATAATTAGAAATAAAAAAAACCCAACACAAACCACATGCACACTTTGCTTCTAGCAACTTTGCCATGTGCGGTTTGCCCTTTTAAACAGTCTTCCCAGCTGCAGCCCATGAAGGGGATCAGGGCCCCTTCCTCCCCCGTAAACCATGCAACTCCCTTATCCGTTCCTCCCTGCGTGCCTTAGGATGAAGAGGGGGTGGGCCTGGGTCTTCCTCTGAGTGCCCCTCCCCAGTTTCCTCCACAGCCACCAGAGCCACACTCCCATTCCACTGTCTTTCCATGAGGGTTGTCCAAGGATAAGAGTCCAACCAACAGAGTTTCCTCTAGTGAACCGCGACGCAACGCAGCTGGACCGCTTGTTTGTCTCCAGATATCCGTGCTATTTTACACTTCATACTGGCCCGGCCTGAGGTCCTGGAGGATGAAGCAAGGGGAAACACATTTCCCCTCGACAAACTACTTGGGGGGGCGGGGCGGGTGGCAGGGAAGGAAAAGGAGGCCTCAATGTTTGGCTGGAAAAGCTTAGCATGGTCAGGCAGGATTGATGGCCACCAGGGTGGCCAAAAAGCTTAATTCTTTAATTCATATTTTTTCATCTGGCAGGCGATATATTACCAACTTCAGGGGAAAGGAAAGAAGGTGAAAAAAAGCATAATATTTCTCATCTTCTTCTTCTTCTTCCCTCCCCACGAGACTGTCCGAGCCTTTCAGCGCAACATTACAATACAGGCGATCCTCGGATGACAACCGTTCCTTGAGGGACTGTTCGAAGTTACAACAGCACTGGGAAAAGTGACTTATGGCCAGTTTCCACTCTTACGATCATTGCAGCATTCCCCAGGGGCCACGTGGTCAACATTCGAGTGCTTGGCAACTGGCATGTACTTATGACGGTTTGCAGCATCCCGGAGTCACACTGTCCCCTTTTGCGACCTCCTGACAAGCACAGCCAATGGGGGGAGATAGAATCGCTTAACGACTGCAGTGATTCACTTAGCAACTACGGGAAGAAAATGTGACAAAGGGGTGTGGCACAAAGGCAACACAGTCAAATAAGCAAGAAGAGTCCCTTTATTGTCTCCAACTTGGCTCCCAATGTCCTGGTTACCTTTGGATGGAGAAAAAACTCTCCCAAGAACAGCCTTTAAGTGCAGGAAATTCAGTCCCAAAACAAAGTACATACAGAAACTAAACTAAAAATCCACACAAACCACACTGCAGTAATTAATTTGACAGGGCAGGAGAAGGAATTGCAGACTTAGTCCAGAATGCAGCCGCGCGGGTGATCGTGGGCGCCCCTCGAGGCGCACACGTAACACCACTTCTCCGCAGGCTGCACTGGCTTCCTGTGGCCTTCCGGATTCGATTCAAGGTGGTACTGATGGTATTTAAAGTGCTCCATGGCTCGGGACCTGGGTACTTACGGGACCGCCTGCTGCCATCAACAACCTCCCGCCGCCCAGTACGCTCCCACAGGGTCGCCCTCCTTGGGGTACCGCCACCTGATCGTTGTCGACTGGCGGCCCCGAGGGTGCGTGCTTTCTCTGTGGGAGCGCCCTCCCTGTGGAATGATCTCCCCCTGGAGATACGAGCCATGACAGATATCCTCTCCTTCCGGCGCGCAGTTAAGACCCTACTTTTTAAACAGGCTGGCCTGGCCCAGTAAGGGTTTAAGGGGTTTTAGTAAATAGGGTTTTTTAAATTTTAACTTATTTTTAAAATTTTTGGGATGCAGCCATACTCATGTTTAATTCGGTTTTAAATTCTATTTAATTTTGTATCTCTGTATTTTATGTATTTATTAGGCTGTACACCGCCCCGAGTCCCTTTTCGGAGAGGGAGCGGTATAGAAATACGATTATAATAATATAATAAACTTGAAAGGTCAGCAAAACACACACAGTTGGGAAAGATGCCAGGAACCCAGATAAGCCTCCACAAAACCAGATAATTCATGATTTGCTCCCAACAACTTGCTGTGCGCAGCTTTCCTTTTTAACACTGTGTTCCCAGCTGCAGCTAATGAAGGGAATCAGGGCCCTTTCCTCCCCCATAAGTCACGCACCCACATTGCTCCCTTCTCCGTTCCTCCTTGTGTGCCCTAGGATGAAGAGGGGGTGGGCCTGGGTCTTCCTCTGAACTCCCTCTCCTTTGTTCTAC
Organism: Bungarus multicinctus; assembly: GCA_023653725.1. Lineage (NCBI taxonomy): Eukaryota > Metazoa > Chordata > Lepidosauria > Squamata > Elapidae > Bungarus > Bungarus multicinctus. Next base: position 1,690,463 of record CM042842.1, read on the forward strand.
CTCTTCCCGGCTCTGCCTAGCCAGACTTTGACCTCCCCCAGTTTCTTCCACAGCCAACAGAACCACATTCCCACTCCCTGTCAGCTGTCCGGCTTCCTCCTCGGATTCAGACTCCAACAGGGACATGGCAGAAAAACTGTTAAATGGGTGCAAATTCACGTAACAAATCTCTCACTTAGCAACAGAAGTTTTGGGCTCAATGGTAGTCCTAAATCAAAGACTGTCTTTAGTCTGATAGTAAAGTCTTTTTTTGTTGTTGTGGTTTCACAACAGAATTGCCAGCTGGCCACGGCACATCCCACCCAATATTTCTCCCTGAAGTTTTCTGAAAAGCACCACAATATGTATATATATTTTCTCCTTGCAAAAGAGGCTCTCAGGATGTCTGTCTTGACTGAGCAGCCTGGCGTTATCTTAAAATATTTCAAAAATGTCTCCCTTTATCTGGACCTCACGGATGTTTACAACCAACGTGGAGCAAAGCAAACATTTCCTTTTTTTTGGCTTTGTTTTGCTTCTTACCCTGGTCTGGGGCTCCTTTTAACCGTAAACGTTCCCTGGCAAAACACAACAGAGGCCAAGCTTGGATCAATGCTGAAGCTGACCACCCTAATGCGGCCCTTTCCTTTGGCCCCCAAAAAACGACCATGATGGGGGTCAGAATTCGGAGTGGGCAGCTCTGCTTTCTCTGTCTGGTTCCTTCCTGGAACTCCCGACTTAACTAAAAAAAAATTTTAATTCCAAGAAAGTAGAAAACGGCCGTCGAGTAAAATGTTTCCAAGGGAATTTTCTTCACCAGGGGACATGGTGGCTGCTTGTGCTTAAATCCCATTTGTAGGGTTGTGTTCTGGCAATAGAGATAATCCTCAACTTACGACCGCCAATTGAGCAACAACATTTCTGTTGTTAAGTGAGACATTATGTGAATTTTGACCCATTTTACGACCTTTCTTGGCTACAGTCGTTAAAGGAATCACTGCAGAGGTGGCATTCAGCCGGTTCTGACCAGTTCTGGAGAACCGGTAGCAGAAATGTTGAGTAGTTTGGAGAACCGGCCAATCCCGCCTCTGACTGGCCCCGCCCCCATCTCTTCTCTGCCTCCCATTGAGTCCCAGATGATTGGCTGGGTCTCCTTGGGTTGCCCTGCACAGGAAAACAGAGCTGGAAAGCAGGTTAGTGGGGTGGAGAGGGAAGGGGTTTTTTGCAGTATCCTTCCTCTGCCATGCCCACCAAGTCACGCCCCACAGAAACGGTAGTAAAATTTTTTGAATCCCACCACTGAATCACTGCAGTTGTTAAAAGTCAGTAACACGGTTGTTAAGTGAACCTGGCTTCCCCATTGACTTGGCTTGTCAAAAGGTTGCAAAGGGGGAATCAGGTGACCCCGGGACACTGCCACCATCATACGTGTGAGTCAGATGCCAAGCGCCTGAAATTTGATCACATCACCAGGGGGCACAAGAGTTGTAAGGGTGAAAAACAATCATAAGCCACGTTTTTCAGTGCCATTGTAAGTTTGAATGGCCACGAAACGAACTGTTGTAAGTCGAGAACTACCCTGCATTCAGCTCGCCTCTTTCCATGAAACTGGAAAACTTCCAAATTCACCCGCAGGTTTTGCAGATAATTGATGATGAATTGTGATATCGTGATAAGCGGCTTTGACAAGTCGGTTTTACTCCTATTTCAATTTCCTACGGCAGAAGAGAGGCTCCCTCGAATCCAGGACGTGTTTATTTATTTTGGAATGCTCAAATGTAAGAAATTGAAACTTTTTATTGATCCCCAGTGACTGCTTCTGAATGAAGAAATGTCAGCAGAGCTGGGAAATACAAAGTCCTCAGCAGCAGAGGGGGAAATCCCCCCCCCTCCCGAACCACACGGGGGTTCGAAAATCTTGACAGACACCAATTGTTTGGACGCACCTGCTGAGAATGCGCTCGGCTTTTCCTAACGAAGCCCAGACCTTCCACAACGTGGCTCCTTTGGACTTGCCACCTAAACCCTTTGCCATGTTTGAAAAACAGGACTTCGTATATAAATATAGTCGAATAACACCGAAATAAATTTCCATGACTCAAGCGTGTAAATAAACAACAATAATTCAAAACAGCAGGACGCTGGGTGGAGGGAAAAAAAAGGAATTAAAATAAAAATACTTTCAACAGAGACATTCTCACTCCCATTCCCACACTATCGCGGTCGGCGTCCTCTGAAGCCACCGAAAGAGGAAATTCAGGGCAGGTAGTCCTTGGCGCACACCCACAACAGAGCCCAGAATTTTATGCTGCTAAGTGTAGAAATGTGTTGAGTGAATTTTGTCCCGCTTTACGACTTTTTCTTGCCACATTGGTTAAGTGAATCACTGCAAGTTGTTAAACGAGTAACAAGGTTGTTAAGTGAGTCTGGCTTCCCCATTGCACTTTGCGCTCACCAGGCGGTCGCAAAAAGGGATCGCGTGATAACTTGGGATGGTTGCAACCATCATAAATATGAGTCAGTGGCCAAGCATCCGAATGTAAATCATGTAACCATAGAATAGAATACAATAGAATAGAATAAGAAAAAATAGAATAGAATAGAACAGAATAGAATAAGAAAGAATAGAATAGAATAGGAAAGAATAGAATAGAATAAGAAAGAATAGAATAGAATAAGAAAGAATAGAATAGAATAGAATAGAATAGAATAGAATAGAATAGAATAGAATAGAGAAAGAATAGAATAGAATAGAATAAGAAAGAATAGAATAGAGAAAGAATAGAATAGAATAGAATAGAATAGAATAAGAAAGAATAGAATAGAATGGAATAGAATAGGAATAGGAAAGAATAGAATAGAATAATAGAGTAGAATAGAATAGAGTAGGAAAGAGTAGAATAGAATAGAATCGAATTCTTTTATTGGCCAAGTGTGATTGGACACACAAGGAATTTGTCCTTGGTGTAAATGCTCTCAGTGTACATAAAAGAAAAGATACATTTGTCAAGAGTCATAAGTACAATGTTTACAACGTTGTGACGTTTACTAAAACAGGCAAGACTTCAACTCTGTGGCGGTGATGGCCACCCTCTGTGACCTTTGCAGATCTCCCTGGAATATTATGATCTGCTCAACTGTTCTGGGGCAGCTTCTTCATCCCCATTGTTCTTCGATTAATGGAACAGATCGACCAATTAAACGGGAGAATTGCGTGCTAGGAGGAGATGGTTCTGCTCGGGGTTAACCTGTGTTTACCCAACAGGTGCCGATGAGATGGACCTCTGAGGAGGACCTTAAAGGAGGACGGGTAACATTGGGGAAATCCAGCTTGATATCAGACCTAGAAGAAGACCTTTCCACATGAGAACGGAGCCTACTAGGTCTTCTAAGACTTGGCTTTAGAGTGCAGGGTATGGCTATCAAAGTTTTGTAAATGATGTGGTAATATTTAACCAGACCACCAAAAGCATCCATCAGTCAATCAATCAATCAGAATAGAGCTGGAAGGGACCTTGGAGGTCTTCTAGTCCAGCCCCCCTGCCCAAGGAGGAGACTCTATACTATTTCAGACTAATGGCTGTCTCTTCTCAAAAACCTCCAGGGTTGGAGCATCCATAATTTCTGGAGGCAACTTCTGTTCCACTGGTTGATTGTCCTCCCTGTTGGGAAGTTTCTCCTTAGTTCTAAGTTGCTTCTCTCCTGGATTCGTTTCCACCCGTTGCTTCTTGTCCTGCCTTCTGGTGCTTTGGAGAATAGCTTGACCCCTTCCTCCTCTTTGGGGCAGCCCCTCAAATACTGGAAGATTGCCACCATGTCCCCCTTAGGCTGGCCATGCCCAATTCCTGCAACCGTTCTTCATACGTTTAATTTCCAGGCCTTTAATCATCCTATTTGCCTTTCTCTGCATTTCTTTCCAAAGTCTCAACTTCTTTTTTACAATGTGGTGATCAAAACTGGATGCAGGGTTCCAGTTTTCCTTGCTATCTTCCAGCATCTTGGAAAGCATCTCCTACGCTTCGATAGCACATCGTTAATGAACACCAGCGGATACTGCCATATATTGAGCGGCTCTTTTCAAGTCATCTCGACGCATTTTGGAAGGGTTTCTGAATCCTCCCTTACAACAAATTCCTCTTTAATTACAATAAATAGCTGCCTCTCCCCCCCCCCCACCATCCCACGTTTTCTTTTCTTTTTAGTCTCTCATGGCGAGGTCATAACTCAAACGATTTGCAAAGAGGCCATCGTGGAAGCTCCCCCGAAAAGACCCTGCATTGCATTACACAGGAAGGGGAAGAAGACAGTGAGTGAGAAGGAATTTCTACCATGCTTGTGCTATCAGATGATTAAGTTCTCTTCTGAAACAGAACAGATCTTCAAAACCAGAAGCCAGCGATCCCACCATGACCACTTCCAGTTTTCCACCACAAAAACACATCTGGCGCCAATCTGATGGAGTTTAAGGTGCTGGGCCACTGACTTATTCATTCAGGGCTTTAAATGCTGTTGTTGGCAGGACAGCTTTCACCTTCTGTGTTTATTTTTAACAGGGCTGCGTATCTTCCATTTCCTCGTTGGCTTAAGAGCGGTCGTGATGCTTCTTCCCGCCACTGTCACCATCAGCCCAGGCTTCTGGTCTTCAAACTTTCAAACATGTATTTATTTAATTTATTTATTTGATTTGTCAATTGGCCATGTCCTTTAACCTATGCCGGCGAAACATGGACACTACCCTCACAATCGGTCCAAAAGCTACGAGGGGCGCAAAGAGCCATGGAAAGATGCAAGATAGGAAGACCCCAGATGTAGAAGAGCAACCAGGATGATGAGGGGACTGGAGGTTCAAACATACGATGGACGGTTACAGGAACTGGGCCTGGCTAGTCTAGGGAAGAGAAGGACCAGGGGAGACAGGAGAGCAGCCTTCCAGTATTTGAGGGGCTGCCCCAGAGAGGAGGAAGGGGGTCAAGTTATTTTCTTGACCAGACAAGGAATAATGGATGGAAACTGAACAAGGAGAGATTCAACTTGGAAATAAGGAAAAATTTTCTGACAGTGAGAACAATCAACGATTGGAACAGAAGCTGCCTTCAGAAGTTGTGGGACCTTCATCCCTGGAGGCTTTCAAGAAGAGACTGGAGTGCCATCTGTCAGAAATGGGGTAGGGTCTCCTGCTTTGGGTGGGGGGTTGGACTGGATGACCTACAAGGTCCCTTCCAACTCTGATAATCTGTTATCTGTTAAACGGGGCTGGTTACATAACAAGAAGAATGAAACCAACTCAGTTAAGAACCGGCCTTGTTTAGCAGTGGAAATGATGCTCCCTGTCATGGTTGTAAGTCTCCTTGCCTTGGTTTGCTGGGCAGGCAAAAATCAAGTGAAAGAAAACGAACGTCAACCTCCCATCAGTTCATACATATTGTATATTTGTCTGCTCCAATTGCTCAATGCAAAGACTCCGCCGGCAGCGAGGGGAGCCCGGAATTTATGCGTTTATTTTTCAAACCAGAAAGCTCGCCTTGCGATAATCGCTAACAGACGTTCCAGAAGAGCTATCAGCCCATGACAGATAACTGCACATCCCTTCAAAAGAAGCAGAGGATTCCAGCTGCTCCTGAAATTGTGTTGAAGAGCACAATTTGTGTGCTGCTTTCCCTCCAACCTCTGGGCAGCCCGAATCATGCGCCTCTCAGGCGGGAACCCAATTAATTTCTTCCAGCTACACGGAAGAGTAGATTGAAGTCCTCATTCCTAGAAGTCGTATTTTGGTTCTAGGAACTGCTAGAAATAGGAAGTTATGGAAACTGGGGGCATTATGCTGTAAATCTACCTTACAGAGAGACGTTGCCTAAACCCCACGGGGCAAGGCGTGAAGCGTGCTGGCTGCATGGATGTAACATGTGATCTTGACCTGTCTTTGATCATGGGTTGGTCTTGTGGACTCTAAAATGAAGCTTTATTTGTTGAGTGTTAGGGTGGAAAAGGGGTGGGTTAGAAATAAATAAAGTAGAAGCCATGAAAACTAGAGGGAGCAGAAAGACCAGGTCCAGTTACGTGGACTTAAGAGGGCCTTAGATTGATTTTTCTCTTCCATAAGTTTGTTCTCCTTAACTTTCCTTGTGGCAGAACAACTAAGACACATTGCTAAAGGTGTTTATGGAGATTCTCATCCATCCAGGTCATTGGTTGTTCCAAAAATGCTTTTTTTTTTACAAAAGGCAACTGGACTTTCTGGTTTTCCTTTGAAGACATTTCACTTCTCATCCAGGAAGCTTCTTCAGAACTGACAAAGCTTCTTGGATGAGAAGTGAAACTTTTCAAGGAAAAATCCCGAAAAAGTCCAGTTGCCTTTTGGGGAAAACCATGACCTGGATGATGGAGAATCTCCATTAGACATTTAATCTCCAGTAGACATTTAATCAAGAGACGTGATCCACTAGAATTTAATTCCAAATTGTGATCCAGGGCTGAACCCGCGAAGGTGGCTAATTGCTGTAACGCAATGATATTTCTACTCATTGCCTGGAGAGAACTTCACAAAAAGGGCCAAACTTACGTCGTTAAATAGTCCAGGGCCAACTCGGACCCTGATGGCTTCTTAGGCTGGTTCTTCTCGGCTTCAGGCGTTGCTTCTCGCATTAATTTCTTTTGTGCTTTTTTCTGCTCCTTCTTCAGCTTTCGTTCCAATATCCTTTTCTCCTCTGGAGAAAATTCTTCCTCCATCTCCTCTTCCTCTTGTTTTCTCACCTAAGAACCAAGAGAACAACCTTAATCCACAACTCATGACCCACAGGTCCATTACATACATACAAGCCATCCTTGTGAGAAGGAACAACTGAACAGAGCTTAGCGAATCCTTCACCTTGAATTGACCCTTGAGGCCATGGTGGGCTTCCATCCATTCAAGCCTGAGAAGACCCACCTTGGAGGGGCACATTGAGTTACACAGGCTGTGGGAACAGCAGTAGCCCTTAAGACTTCCATCCCACTGCACAGGGCTTTGACAGCCCTCTCTAAGCTGTTTACAGAATCAGCCTCTTGCCCCCAACCATCTGGATCCTCATTTGACCAACCTCGGAAGGAGGGAAGGCTGAGTCAACCTTAAGCCAGTCAGGATGGAACTGCTGGCAGTGGGCAGAATTAGCCTGTAGTTCTGCATTCTAACCACTGTGCCACCATGGCCCTTCCTCCCCACTTAGCACTTAGACTTGCATATCACTTCCCAGTGCTTTACAGCCCTCTCTAAGTGGTTTACAGAGCCAGCCTCTTGCCCCCAATAATCTGGGTCCTCATTTTACTGACTTTGGGGCTGGAACTGACCATCCTGTTGAGCTTTGAGGGAATTCCAGAGGAGTAGAAATATCATCCTTGGAAAATTTGTATTCATTTATTTAGCGTTACGGCATATCATACATGTAAGCAATGAAATTTCATTTTAATGCATGCCGACTAGTGTACATTCAAAGTGACAATAAAGTTATTCTATTCTACTCTACTCTGCTCACAGACTAGCAATCTATACCACCATTTCACCTAGATCAGTAAAACCCAATAAAATATAAATGTTAAAAAGATCTACGTACAAATACCAACGTCTATGCTCATCTAACCATCGGTTTATATTAATATATTGGACCTTTTCAGGCCCAAAAGACCAGAGAAATCAGGAAGATTATTTCAAATTTTGCAGCTTGGATAGTTTTACATAGCAAGACCATCACATATGCATTATGGGAAGGAAAAAAAATAAATAAAAGAAGAATTACAGAAACGGATATAAAGAAAGCTTATGTTACAGCGACACTGGAATCACGCTGTGAGTTTAGATTGGTAAAACTGGAGCTCGATCAATTGTGGGTTCTGTGCGCTGAATATTCATTAAAATGAGTTAAGCAGATATCCTGGAGTGAGTGGGTCGCTTCAAGTCTGATGCAATGGAAACAGAGGAGAAATGCCAGCGTCCTGGACTCTCCGATAAATGTTTTAAAAAGGGTGGCTGATTATCCTTCCTTTGTTGGAGATTTAATAAATCTGAAGCCCCTTTAACGAGGCATGATACACATCCCCTGAGAATTCCTTATTTTAATTATTTATGGGGAAAGGTCAGGAGAGAAAGTTAAAGTTTTGTGGTATTGTGGTATTTATTTCTCTATGGGAATCACTGGATCTTGCTTCTGAGAAGGATAGGGAAAAAAAGAAGAGGAGGAGGAGGAGGAAGAGGAAGGAGGAGGAGAAGGAGGAGGGAGAGAGGGAAGAAGAGGAGGAGGAAGAAGAGGAGGAGGAAGAGTAGGAAGAGGAAGGAGGAGGAAGGAGGAGGAGGAAGAAGAGGAAGAGGGAGAAGAAGGAGAAAGGAGGAGGAGGAAGGAGAAGGAATGGTGTTAGGGTTCTTAATCTTCTCTGAGCTTGGCTGTTTTCTTGCAGAAGTTTCATTACCCAACTAGGGAACATCATCAGTACTAGAAGGGAGGGGGGTTTGAAGAGAGGGGGAGGGGGAAGAGGAGGGAGAAAGAAGGAGAAGAAGATGATCAGACCCTCCTAGAAGGATGTCCCAGATTGTCAACTGCTTCCAACTGTCCCAAAGAAAGAATTGGGGGGCGCTGATTCAGCCCATCTCTACACTGAACTCATTCAACTGGAGAGGCCTTATTCTGCCACTCCAAAGCCTCGCAGTGTTGGCCCCTCTGGACGTCTGCAGAAGGTCCCCCCTTCTGTTTGTCCTTGGAAGGAGGCGAAACCAAGAGCTGGGCAACGTGCCCCGCCATCGAAGCCACTCTTGGCCTGGATCTCAAACCCTAACCTCTCCCTGCTTTCACGAAGCGCCCGGCTCTCGGATCCAAGCATCCGAGCATTTGAATAGGGAAGTGGCGGGGGGGGGGGGGGCTGGGGGACGACTACGTGCTTGGCCTGGATCCGCGCCTGGTTGCGCAACTGCCTTGCGGTCGGTCGCCCTGGATCCTAAGTGGGGCAATCCAAAGAGCTGCATGGCCTGAAACGTCTGCAGAGGCATTTCCAGGGTTTGCGGGAAGAAGAGTCAAAAACTTGAGAAAAGGCTTTCAAGGTTTGGGGGAAGCAGCCAAGGCAGGAGGGTTCTTCAAGCCCTCCTCGGATGGGGAAGGGAAGAAGGGAAGGGGAGGGAAGAAGGCCACCTCTCCTGCCAAGGAGAGGAGAAGGGGGACCGCAGAGAGGCGGCTGCCTGCCAAGGATACGCGGCAGCGTGACTGAGCTCTGTTTCTTTAATGAAAGCCAGAATTTCTTCGGAGAGCTGACCCAGCCTCCAGTGACTGAAATCCATAAAAACAGTCGGGCGAGGGGCCCGGCTGGGGGACGACCCCCGCCCTCCTTTCCATTCTCCCCCCAGTCTCCCCTTGGCTTGGCTTCCCACTTTCTCCTCTCCTGGAAAAGTTGAAACTCCCGGTAAACTAGGCGCTTTTGCCCGAGCTGCAAAGATTCTCTCCGCTCACCCCCCCACCCCCAACCTCTTCTTTTTGACGTTTTCTTTTCGCTTGACTGAAGGTTTGGTTAAGAGGAACGGCCTTGCTGAACTTCCCGTCCAGCCAAAAAAACAAAAAAACCCAAAACCCTTTTTACTTTTTTCTTCTTTTCGAAAGCGATGAAAGAATTGTTTTGGAAGCAGGAACCTGCCTGAGTGGGAGAAGCATCCGGATGTCTTCCTGACCCTGACTCTTACTCTTGGGGAGCAAGCTAAAAAATAAAATAAAATAAAAATAAAAATAAAAGGGTGGGGGAGGAAGGAGGAAATGAAACCCAGTTTAGAGTCGGGGAGGAAACAACAAACAAGAGCTGAAGAGCTGAAAGAAGGGAGATGTGGGATTTTTTTAACCGCCAGGAAAGAATTCGCAGACTTTGCTTGATGTGCTGAATGCTAAAATGGCTGCAGAAACGCACTGGAAGAGGTGATTCTGGCCCCAAAGGCAGAGCAAGAAACCCATCCGGTGTTAAAAGAGTCCGGCCTCCATTCCTGGTAAGTCCCTTCATCTATATTTCATTGTAACCTTGGGGGTCAACGCCTGGAATCAAATAGCTCAGTTTATTGTTACCTAACCCAACAACTGCTTTTGAGTGCACCTTCTCCTTTTGTGTGTTTTAAGACTTAAGGGGTAAACAAATCGGATTTTTATGGAGGGTTTGGCCAAGAGAGCTGTCATCGGAAGGAAGGGCCAAGTATGCGCGGAACACCCGAGGGAATTGGTCTCGTTCTCCCTGATTTGCCCTCTTAAGGTTTAGCTCGGGTTACTGACAAGCCCTCGGCCGAAAGGAAGCCTTGGGTCCCCCTGATGTGGTGTTTTCATTTGGGGGAACATTACGGAGGCCCCGGCGGCGAGAGAATTGCAATTACGAAGGTTGCTATGAGGATGGAACATGGTTTTTTTTCCCCCCCCAATGTGTGTTATAGGAGCCTTAACTGCTAGAGCCGCTTACCTGGAACGTCTTGCTTTTAAGTAGAATAACTGGACAAACGTTTGCGTGAAATGGTATGGGGCTTCCCGCTTGAGCAGGGGGTTAGTCTAGAAGACCTCCAGGGTCATTTTCAACTCGGTTATTCACCACAGTGAGGATTTCTAAAAGCTGAGCAAAAGAACGCGGTGTAGCAAGGCAGGACAAATTTAATGCGGGACGAGTTTAATGAAAAGAAGGACCAGTGGTGACATGATAGCAGCCTTCCAATATTTGAGGGGCTGCCACAAAGAAGAGGGGGGGGTCAACGTAGTTTTTAAAGCACCTGAAGGCAAGACAAGAAGAAATTAATCAAGAAGAGAAGCAACCTAGAACAAGTGAGAAATTTCCTGACAAGTTAGAACAATTAATCAGCGGAACAACCTGTCTCCAGAAGTTGTGAATGCTGCAACACTGGATGTTTTCAAGAAGAGACTGGACAATTATTTGTTTGGAATGAGACTGAGTCTCCTGCTCAAGCAGGGGTTGGACTAGAAGACCTCCAAGGTCCCTTCTAATTCCGTTATTATGTCATGTCACCTTTCCTCTCTATGTACAACTGTGAAACCCAGCCAAATAATGTTATTGGGGTAATGATAATCAGCATTTGAGCTGCGAGCGATCAATGCAAAGATTTTAAAGGCTTTTCAACTGCTCCTCCGACTCTCCAGACGTTTTTTGGGTGCTTCTGGGGTTCTGTGGATCAATCTTGCCCCAATGAAAGCAAAGGAACGAAAGACAGGCTGAGACTGGAAGGCAAATTCAGGAAAGCTCGGCTGCAGGACAAAGTTCTCCTACCAGCCACCGGGATATTTTTTGTATGACTGGAAATCCGGCTGACCGTAACATTTGCAGGACCCAGAAGACAAGTGTGATGACCCAGGGTGGGATACAAAATAAACACAGTCACAAAAACAAGGTGAAGCCCCTTTTATTCCTTCACTTTGCTTCAAAGCTCCAAATATCCTTGACTGGAGACAAAAAACTCCCCCACAAACAGTTACGAAAAGGAGGAAATGTCATTTAAACTAAAAACGCCTATAAATTATAAAGAGTAAAAACAGCACAAACTACACTGAAGCTATTAGGGGAACCAGGCAAGATAAGGGCTTGAAGACGTCCACAGATATCGGAACACACACTGGGAAGGACACCAAACTCAGAGAGGAACGACAAACTAGAGATATTTCCATGCTTTGTTTCCAGCACTCTCCCGTACACATGTCTGTCCTTTTAACCAGTTCTCACAGCTGCAGCCCATGAAGAGGATCAATGCCCTTTCCTCCCACGTAAACCATGCCATTCCGGTCTCTCCCTTATCCTCTCCTCCCTGCATGCCCTAGGATGGAGAGGGGATGGGCCTGGGTCCTCCTCTGACTGCCTAGCCTCCTCCACAACCTCCGGAGCCACACTTCCACTCCCTGTTAGCTGTTCCTCCTCTCTCTCGGAGTCAGACTCCAACAGGGGCATGAAAACAAGTATCCTCATTTTACCGTCCTTCAGTGGCTGTTCAGAGTTACAACGCCCCTGGGAAAAGTGACTTATGACTGCTTTTCACACTTATGACTGCTGTGACATCCTCAGGGTCACATGACCAAAATCCAGATGCTTGAGGGATTCTGGGAATCAAAGTCCACAATAAGACCTGCTGCCAAGTCAGAAGTTGCCAAGGTTGGAGACCCTTGTTCTAAACCCGGGGTCTCCAAACCTTGGCAACTTTAAGACTTGTGGACTTCAACTCCCAGAGTTCCTCAGCCAGCTTTGCTCTGGAAGTTGAAGTCCACAAGTCTTAAAGTTGCCAAGTTTGGGAACTCCTGTTCTAAACTGTTCTTCTGAATCTGCAGCCTGATTCAACCAGGGCATCTCATACTGCCAACCACTCATAGTCCTTCAGTAGAGAAACAATTTATGCATCTCCCTCAATGCTGTAATTTTGCTTCATGCTGATTCCTGACACTTAATGATGTCTTAAAACACCTTTTAGCCGGGTGAGGGGGAAATGGCCAGGTCTTCTGGTTGACCAAGTGCCTTATTTCTTCAAGACTGCAATCCCAGGCTTTGTTACAAAGACATCTTTTGTGACCAACAGATCTTATTCGTGTCCATGTGGTTTGGAAAAAGAAGAGTCGAGAGCATGGCTTTACTCAAATTAAACAGATATTCTGCCAAAGAAGCACTGAATACATTTCTGATTGGAAGAAAAGTCTTAGTTGGAGGAGACTTCTAGATTCCATTTACTAGTCATAGCAGGCAAATACATACGCTGTCCTCCACTTAGTAAAAAATTAAGTTGTAAACCTTGAATCACACGGTGTTTGCTCTCCTGTGGTTTTCTAGCCACTGGTGGTCTGGGAAGGCCTGGTGCCAGTAGAGTGGCCTCCAAATATTTTGGAAAATACTGTATCCTGCCCAAGACATTTGGCCAATATTTAGTTTCCAAAGAGGGCTGTGAGAACTCTAGTCTGTCCCAAGGAACCTTAAAAAGTAATTTTATCCTGGGGGATAAAACATCCAAAGACTTGAATTTCAAAGAGGCTTGATGGAAATATCTTCTCAAGGCCATGGAAGTTAGAGTTACCGAAATAAGCTTCATTAGCTACTGAGAAATGCTTGATTTGCACTGAAGCAGCCACATAAACATTTGCACTGTCATCAAATAAGCTGCTTTGGTGTCCAAAACCTTCACCATGTATGAACGTTGCTGAGGTTCAGGCTGGCTGGGGGGATTCTAGAAGTTGAAGTCCCCAAGTTTGCAAGTTGGACGCCCTTGCTGTCAACTAAAAACGTCTTGAGTTGCGTCTCATCTCAGCCATGAACTTGCTCGGCATCTTCAAGAAACCACTTTTCCATCTGAAGAATGGTAGGGTGGCAACCCAGGGCAACGTAATTACCCACCACCTAAAGCCACAGTTCCCCCCACTTCAGAACTGAGTATCTTTCGCTTGTGAGAGAATCGGGAACGAGTAGTTTGTTTGGACCCAGGGAAAAAAAGCCCTTCGCTCAGCCATAACATGTTCAGTTATGCAAGAGGGATGTGCGCATGAATGCATGTTTGTTCAGCCTGCAGGACTGCCAAACGCTCTTTCGCATCGCATGGTTGGCTCTGGAGGATAAATAAAGGCAGGAAGGAGGGTGTTGCACAAGCTGAACCTCTGATGGTACGTCTCTCAATCTAGGTCAGTGTCATATTCTTTTTAGGGAACTAGACAGAATTATCCTCTGTGCTAACAGACGAGGTCTCTAAGGAACTGTAAACTTTATTGGGCTCAGGTGGAAATTCAGGCTTGGGATTGTTGTTCTTTGGCTACTTGCACCCTTCAGCTAAATTTTGACATGCTAGTTCTGACTGGAGGCCCCGAAACAGGTTATCAGCCAGGATGGAAGGCTCTGAAGAAACAGCTGGGTGGCTACATCTTTGGGTATAGACAGAGTTGGAAAATTCTGAATGTGGGACCAAACTGCACAACAACTGGGAAGAACAATCAAGAGGAAGACACAATGTCCACAGAAGGAAACTCTTTAGAAGGGCCTTGGTGGTGCAGGCTGTTAATCATCTAGCACTTAGCTCAATTGCCTGCAATTAGTGCAGGTTCGAATCCCACCAGGCTCAAGGTTGACTCAGCCTTCCATCCTCTCGGGGTAGGTAAATTGAGGACCCAAGATTGCTGGGGGCAATAAGCTGACTTTGTAAAAATGCCGCTTGGTGGGGGCCAAAAAAAAAGCCCTAGTAATAAGCAGGCATATACAATGGAATGAAGGCTATTGCTGAGCACTTAGCATGGTGCTCTAAAGACTGTAAGCTGCCCTGAGTCTCCGGAGAAGGGCGGCATATAAATGCAAATAAAATAAAAAAATAAAAATAAAAGAATGCATGAAAAGCAACCTTCACAGGCAAAACCCCACTTTAAGTCATTTCTATTATTATGTAGAGACACCCCCCCCCCCAAATATTCAGAGGTTGACTAAATAAGAAGAGGACATTAAGTATATACCACAGAGAGAGAGAGAGATGCACAGAGATTTCTGGCTTTAAAAAGTTCTTCTTTTTGGGTACAAAAGTCAAGAACAGCTTTCATTTACAATGGGACTTTCATTTACAATGGGACTACAATGGGACTACAATGGGACCCTTGGACTAAGCCATGATATGCTTGGTTTTGGGTGAACACTGCAACTTGTTCAACAAACTGTGATTAGAGTGGGATTCTTGTGCTCTCAGAGCTTGGCTGTTTTCTTGCAGACGTTTCACGACTCAGCTAGACAACACCATCAGTGCTAAGAGAGAGTGGGGTTTGTGGAGAGGAGGAGGAGGAGGAGGACTGTTTTCCTTGATGTTCTCTGAGCATTCTGTGTTTTTTGCAGACATTTCATGACCAGACTAGGTAATATCATCAGTGTACATCTGCTAATGAAATGTCTGCATGAAAACCACCAAACTCAGAGAGCACCTGGCCCTCCGCAGTTCAGCCCTGAGCTACAAATATTTTCCTCTATGTGATTAAAGTGAAGTTCGGTGCAATTTGCAAACCCAGCATTCCAACAGACTCACAGAATAACAGAGCTGGAAGGGACCTTGGAGGTCTTCCAATCCAGGAGACCCAATTCCACTCCAGACAAATGGCTACCCAATTCTCGTCTTAAAAACCTCCAACTCTTCAGAGTTGACCCTTCAGCCCCTGATCTTCTCTCCTGGTTTCCTCTATAATCAAAATCCACATGGTGCGCCACCCACCCACCGTCAACTGCAGATCAAGATGCAACCACAGCATTGCATAAAAGAGAACCATGCTACCCGAGCCATAAACATCCCCAAGGGGCAAAGTGTGAGAGCTCCACATAGCTTTGGCCAATAAAAGTCAAACTCGGAATCAAACAGGCGCTCCAAATCAGGGGATAATTCAGGAGGCCCCAGGAAAACCACTAACCCAAAGAACACAAGATGTGGCGCCTCAAATTAACTTCTCTGATGGTGTCGTGCAGAACCACACATGGCTATACATTCCCCTCTCTGGCTTCCCGGTGCCGCCTACTCATTGTGCATCTCCTGATGGCGGTTGATGAAATTGGGTCCATTCCACAAAGCTTCCTTCCCTGCACGGGGAGAGCCTGGATCTCAAGTGTCAGGGCATGGAGAAGTTCAACCAAGGGGCATCTGAGAAACAGCTGTGGGTCAGGCCGTCTGGCAGGACTGGCGCAGATGCTCTCATCCTCCTATCTCCCTGATCTACACCTACGCGCGTAGCAACATATGTGCATGTGGGAAAGCCAAAAACCGAATGATTTTAATTTCAGGAATGGCATGCACCCACACACAAATAGACAGACGGCGTGGCGAATGCCACACATACGTTGGTCTGAGGCATCTTGGGGCGTTAATGGGACTCTCACTGATTCTTTGAAAATGCAACCTTTGCTTCTGTCAATGCTTTCTCTTAAGGCGAATCGAGGCTCGTGTCAGGGAGGGCGTGTTCTGCTGGGAAGAAAGTTTTCTGCCCGTAGCTAAAAATAAAAGAGCATTCAAGTCACTGGGGAAGGATAACAGAGAGGAGAATAATGGGGCTGCGGTGTCCAAGTGGGAATTAAATCCAGAGAATTCTTGCCTTGATGCAGGCCAAACTATGGTTTGTAGTCTTCCCTGAAGAGTTACACCTTGGAAGAGTCCAGAGAAGAGCAACAAAGACGATTAGGGGACCATAGGCTAAAAGATACGAAGAACAGTTGCAGGAATTAGATATGTCCAGTGCAGGGGTCCCCAAACTTGGCCACGTTAAGACTGGTGGACTTCAACTCCCAGAATTCTCCAGCCAGCTATGCTCAAAGATGGGGCCTGCCCCACTTCCAAGGCTGAGCCATTGGTCTTGGAGGGTCCTTAGGGCCTTAGAGAGAAGTTTGCTTCTACCCAAGATAGAGATGGTGAAGACGGAATCACCCAGCTTTATTCTGATGGCTGAACCCAGCCAATTCTGACCTGCAATTAAACCATGGCTTATGTTCTAGGGCAGAGGTCCCCAAACTTGGCCACTTTAAGACTGGTGGACTTCAACGCCCAGAATTCTCCAGCCAGCTGGGTGGAGAATTCTGGGAGTTGAAGTCTACAAGTCTTAAAGTGGCCAAGTTTGGGGACCTTTGGTCTAGTGTAATGAAAAGAAGGACTAGGGGTGACATGATAGCAGTATTCCAATATTTGAGGGGTGCCACAAAGAAGAGGGGGAGGGATCAGCCTATTTTCCAAAGTGGGGTGGACTAGAAGACCTTTAAGGTCCCTTCCAACTCTGCTATTCTATAAAGTCATGGTCAGCCCTGTCTTAAGAGACCCTTCTTGACTTTACTTTACTTTATTGTCATTGCACCTCGTACAACGAAATCAAACACCATCTTCAGTGCACACCATGACCATGAGAATAAACACAAATTCTCCTACAATGTTGTGAAATACATGTGCATGAATTGCACATTTCCCACATCCTGAGTTATTTGCTGCTCAAAATTTAAATTATTTACATTCCGCTTTTTACTGAAAGGTGTTTAAGTTGCAAGAGTAGCTTAAGAACCAAAAATAAAAACCCCACCAAAAATACAATTTAAACCCCTATGCTGTGAGATGTCCCTGCTCTAACCTATTCTGGGCAATTTTTTTTAATGTAACCTGTTTTGGCTGCCTGACTTACTCTTCCCAGAGTAATTTTATGCATTCTTCAGTTGAACTTATTTCCTGTTCATAAAGGACAACAAAACAAATTCAGGAAAGGCCAGCCTCGCCAGTTGCAAGATCACAAGAGCTCCGAGCTTGCTTGAGGAAATAATGTTCCTTCATGGCAGAGATAGGATTGGTTTCCTGTAGGCTGGTTTGTGGATGGGGATCACACAAAGCTTCCATCTCTGTTCCTACCTTTTGTTCCTGATGCTTAAGAAAGAAAGAAAGAAAAATCACAGGTGCCAAGAAGTGATTTCTAGCCACATTTCCTTTCCTGAGTTGAGTGATCAAGTCGTGATTGATTCTTAGCAACCACATAGATGTTCTGCAGGATTCTTTCTCCGAAGAAAAGAATTGCCATTTTGTTCAGCCTAGAAAAAACCATGAGAGTTTGTACTTGTGTAGAGCTAAACTCTCAGAATGGAAAAGGAGACAGAGGATAGCAAGGAAAGGGAGAACGTGAGATTGGAGGAAGAACCGGCATAAATCCAGGATTTTTTGACTGTTTTCTTCACATAATGTCAGTTTGGCTCTATATCTAAGCTATTTCTGGTATTATGATCATTTTCATCTTTTCAGACTGACATCTATTTATCATCCATCCATCCATCTACCGACCATCCATCCATCCACCCATCCATCCACCAACCATCCATCCATCCTTCTATCCTCCCATCCATCCATCCAAATTTTAAAAGAAGCATCTTTCTCTTAAAGACTCCTTACTCAAGGAAAATACTATTGATCTTTAATTCCTGCATCAATCCTTCCTAATATATCTTTAACATTTTGTGGGATTCTGGCAATAACTTGAGCCATCCAAAAACAATTCTCGTTTTCATTTGGGTCATTTTCACTCTGATACACACAGACCCAGTTTGACGGTGGGGCTATTTGGGGAAAAGGTTTGCCCAAAGATGAAGATGAACTCATCAAAGCCCCTCACGGGATGAAGAAAGCTCCCAGTGGATCAGCAGATTTAGAATTGAGCGAGGGATTCCTTAATAACCACACAGTCTTGTTTGTACCTTTGAATGAGATACACATGTAAATGCAAAATTGGAACGAATGCCTTAAAGATATTATTAACTTTAATTTATGCAAAGAAAAAAATGTTGTCAACATAAAACAGGCTACTTAAATACCTCTTGTAATGAGTGTAAATTAACTCTAAGCAACTCTTCTCATAGCCAAGGTATTCGAAAATGATTATCTCTCTCTTCCCCACCCCTCCCCCTTGTAAACCGATCCTGTCATTTCATTAGCTGGCTTGTATGCACAAGTCAATATGGAATTCAGAAATTCAAATTGCGCCAGTGCCCCAGTGGGAATTTCCTGCTGTTGGCAAAGAAGGGCACTTTGCATCTTGAGTGGCTGTGAATGCAAAAGCCCAAAATCCTGAGCTGAATTAGGGGCCCTCGGTCTTTGTTGTGCAGAGAGCCTAAATCCAGCAAATCTTACGAAAATCCAGAAGGAGGATGGGGTTTCAGGATTGGGACTTCCCTGGCGCCTCCCAGCTGAGAATTTTTTGTGGTTAGAGAAGCCACAAAACTTCCCATCCCTGGATGGAGAGGCCCTAAAATATGGCTGCAACTTCCCCAGGTTGGGGTGTGTGTGGGTGTGTGTACCAAAACTTTCCATCCAGTTGAACCTGGGAGTTTTGTAAAGTTAGCCTTATGGGGATGTCTAAGATCACCAGGTCTTGCTGTGAAGATTTGAACAGAAGTGGCATTTTGGGGTGATTAATTTGCAAGGAAGCAATACCACGACTGGATACCCACAAACGCGGCAATGGAGCTGTTTTGCGACTTGTCACAACTTATGACTGCAAAGGGCAGGCTGTAAATTGAGGACTACCTACCTATTAAGGAAGTTAAACCTGGACAGAAATAATTCAGGATTTTGCCACGTGAACCTTTTGCAACTTCTACTTTATTCTGTAAGATGCCCAAAATTGTTTCGTTAGGAGATGGGCAGCAAATAAATGTAAGCAATCAATCAATCAATCCTGGCACTCAATTTGATGACATTTTGCGTTAGGAAGATTTAAATGGCTTGGGACTTAGAATAATCATTTTCAAAAATTGCTTGCACCCACAAGGATTCCTCTGAACATGATCTGCTTCAGAAATATGGCCATTCCTTCTAAAAAAAATTGAAAAACCAGAGTGTCTGTTTCCCTGACAGCCCCTCTGAGGGATTGACCACATCAGCAAATATTCCACATTTTTGCATAGCTTCACGGTTTGCTGAATCATCTCAGAAAAGCCATGATTTTCAATAACTGCCCTTTTCATAGGATTCTCCTATGAGGGGAATGAAAATAGCATTACACTCATTTACTTAGAGATAAAAATAAAAAATGAAATGAAAAAAATAAGCCAAGAATTTTAAGGTATTCAATGCAACCCGTAATATAGGCATGCTTCCTGGCGCCACGAATCATTCATATCTGTCGATTAAAAAAGGACGAAAAGTTACATTGGGGTAAGACGGACAGCTAATAAATTTTATAATGGAATAGAATAGAAAAGAGAATAGAAAAGAGAAAATAGAAGAGAATAGAGAATAGAATATGGAAGAGAAAATAGAAGAGAAGAGAATATAAAAGAGAAGAGAAAATAGAAGAGGAGAAAATATAACAGGAAATAGAAGAGAATAGAGAATAGAATATAGAATAGAATAGAAAATAGAATAGAAAATAGAATAGAATAGAACAGAATAGAATAGAGAGTAGAATAAAGAATAGAATAGAATAGAGAATAGAGAATAGAGAATAGAATAGAGTAGAGTAGAGTAGAGTAGAGTAGAGTAGAATTCTTTATTGGCCAAGTGTGATTGGACACACAAGGAATTTGTCTTGGTGCAAATGCTCTCAGTGTCCATAAAAGAAAAGATAAATTAATAATAATAATAATAATAACAATAATAATAATAATTTAAGAGCTTCCGCTCAGAGCAACTTCCTCCGATAAACCCCGGTTTCCACGTTTTCACAACCTCCCTTCCAAAAGGGTTTTCCCACGGTTAATGTGTACAAACAGCGGAAAGCAAACCAAAGTTTAGAAGCATCTGCCCAGCTCATACTGGAGGGCGGGGGGGAAACCTTTACACATACACAATTTACTGTACTCAGCTGCAAATATAAACGCCTTCAGTTTTGCTACGCGTAGAAAAATATGTCAATGGACAATATGGAGAATTCAAACACCGTACAAAGGGCATCATTGAGTCCGGGGCCCCGATGCCAAAGCTTCCATTGATCAAGAAGGGCTTCCGAGTGCCAGGAGAGTAAAAACAGTGGCAATTTTCTACTTTTGCAAAGAGGGGAGGCAAAAGGGTGAATGCCCCTCTGTTCTCAACAAAGGGGCTTGTTATATCACCCCTTCGCTGAAACACGCCGGGTTTGGGACGTTAAAAGACCGGCTTTTCCAAGCTATGGACTGGGTTATGAAAAGCCAACTTCACCCAGCCGAGTGAATGACTTCTGGCATGGGGCAGTCCGGCTGGGAAAAATGCCATTTTTGACTTCAAAGCTCTTCTACGTTATTTTACACAGTTCCTGGCTGCACGACGTGTATTTTGTGCATCAAATTGGAAGGATCTTCGCGGTCTCCTCGTGAGGTTGGGAGGAAGGTCTGAACGCGGCCGAGATGAGGTTGAACGTGAATGTGGTTACAAGGAAGGAAGGAAGGAAGGAAGGTTAAAGGAAGGAAGAAAGAAAGACTAAGGGAAGGAAGGAAAGAAGGAAGATTAAGGGAAGGAAGGAAGGAAGGAAGGAAGGAAGGAAGGAAGGAAGGAAGGAAGGAAGGAAGGAAGGAAGGAAGGAAGGTTAAGGGAAGGAAGAAAGAAAGACTAAGGGAAGGAAGGAAAGAAGGTTAAGGGAAGAAAGGAAGGTTAAGGGACTTCCTTCCTTCCTTCTACCTTCCTTCCTTCCCTTAACCTTCCTTCCTTCCTTCTTGCTGAGTGAATCTGGCTTCCCCACTGACTTTGTCAGAAGGTTGCAAAAGGGGATCACACAATCCCGTCATAAGTAAGAGTCCCTTGCCAAGCATCTGAATTTTCATCACATGACCACGGAGAATGCTGCAACAGTCATAAGTGTGAAAAACGGTCATAAGTCACAATTTTGAACAGTCTCTAAGCAAATGGCTAAATCAAGCTATAAAGTCCTAATGTTTCATGCGGCTGCTTACGTTTAACCTGCCCTTTTTCATAGGAAGAACTCTGAATTATATATACCCTTCACAAATCCAATAATTCAGATAATTCATCTGTTCCCAACTGAGGGGCTACCAGTCATTTTGTACCCACCCCCTGCCTCCCCACTGGAAAAATTAAATAAAAGTGACAAACATAAATTAACCCTCCGTTTCTTTTTGAAGTCCTGTTGAAAATTCTTAGTTGTGTGGCTTTAGAGTAATGCAATTTCCTCAACCAGAAAGCAACATTACTCACTGAGTAATTTCCTCCATCGCAGGGCTGAAATCACCACTTATTTATTTGGCTAATATAATCATCCATCTCATATGTGTGATTATATATTGAATTTATTTATATATATATATGTATGGTATTTAGATTTCTTCGGGTATTTTCCCACGTCTTAATATTTGTGCTTTTATTATGTATGTATATATATGTATATATATATATACACACACACACATGCGAACACACCCCAGAATGTACACCAAAATATGCACGAATACATTCCAAATACTGCATCCTTGTGTACCTTTATTTCTATGTATATATATTTCAATATATACAGCAATGTTGAACCACACCACTTATTTGCATTTCTAGATTGCAGATCCTGGAGAAGGAAAACTTCAAGCTGAGATTTAACTAACAATTACAGTGCAGGAAGTCCTGCAAATAAGTCAAAATTTGTTTTGAGAATTATTCTTTGCTCCGAGTCACTTGTTTGAGATGGGGAGCTACACAAATTGAATGATTGAATGAATGAATGAATGGATGGATGGATGAATGAATAAACAAATAAACCCACGGGCGTTTTAAATTGTGGCAATAGGGTGATTCAGGGGCTGCAAATATTTGTATATGGAAAATAAAGGTATGACTCTTTATACCGACATAAAAATAAGAAGGATTCTTTTAATGTTGTATAATTTGGGTTTGTCTCCATGTGGCATATAAAGGAAGAACAGGGGCAAAAAAACAAAGGGGATGGGAAGTTACAAGCAACATTAATACTGCAGATTTACAAGAATCTTTCTGCTAAAAGTGAACATAGGGGGATTATTAATATAGAGAATAAATAATACTAACGGCATTACTTATGAGGAACAATGCAACCCAGGAGCTAAGTCAATGTTTAATTTGACTGAGGGGGGTAGGAATGGATGTATTGCTGTGAGAGAGAGACTTTTTTGTGGTTTCTGGAATTGATGTCTCGCCTGCAGCCATGAAACAATAGATTCAATAGGTTTAAGATTCTGTATTTACTTTTCCTACCAAATATTTGCAAACGGAACACAGCGAGCAGGATGGGGTTAAGTCTTAGTGCAGAAAGAGACTTCAGGGTGGCTTGCCACTCAACCCAGGATCGAAATGTTGACTTCCAAACAGACCCGCGATGTCAAATTGGGTTACTTACATACGGGGCGGGATTGATTACAATATTCGATTTACAACCCTTTCTTTAGTGACTGCGTAAAGTTACAACGGCAACGAAAGAAGTGACTGAAGACTGTTTTTTTTTTTAATTACACAGTTGACTCTTATTTATGACGGTGTGCAGGGTCACTCGATCCCTTTTTGCGACCGTCTGACAAAGTCAATGGGGAAGCTGGATTCTAGCTGAACTTAACCACCGCAGTGATTCACTGTAAAAAAAATGGGCCACTCACCACGTGCCTCACTTAGCGACAGAAACTTTGGGCTCAACTGTAAGTCGTACGTCGAGGGCTGCCTGTATCGCTAAGGCAGGAGGGCAGCTGACGGAGGGAAGAAAGGATTTTCAAACCGAAATGGTATATTTGCAAGCTGCAAACCATCCATGGCCTCACACTGCCCCCAAATGTTTGAACGCTGGCTGTGGATCTCACAGCTTCAAAGAGGAGAACGGTAATTATTATTATACCCCATTTCCATGTTTCAAATACAAATAAGATGGGCTTGCTTCCTATCAACAATACGTGTGTGTGTGTGAGAGAGAGAGAGAAAAACTGACACACATGCATATGCAGACAAAATATCCAAGAATTTCCCTCTCTCTCTCTCTCTCTTTTTTGCATTTCAATTTGACTTTCCACAACAACTGCAGCCGGTGAGAGCCAAGAATTAAAATTAGTCCGAAGTCAGCTGTTGGTGTCAAATAAAAATCCCCGTTTGTACCCGATAACTTTTGTCTCGCAAATTTTTTTTTTAAAAGGGGAGGGGTTTATTTGTATTCTGTGTCGTAAAAAATAATAATCAAAAACAGATTTTTAATGCATGCATTAAATGTTCTCTTTTTGCACACCTTAAATTACGCCAAGTGGCATTTAGAAGTATGTGTTAACTCTAACTATTAGGGTGTTTACGTTTGCAATGTGTATTTTTTTATAATTTTTATAATGAAGTAAAATTTGGAATTCGTAACTATTTAAAATGCTCTATAGGGACAATCCACCGTGCTAATATCGATACCCACCCTGAAAAATATGTAGTTTTGTATTTAAAATAGATTACATCTGATGACACAATATTGACAAAACAATCTATAATTACAAGGAGGATTATATTTCGAAAGACGGTATAGACAGCTCCACGCTGATCTGGGACGAGAAGGCAGGTTTCGGCGAGTGTTCGCAAGGTGTGAATTCACAAGTGAAACGAACAGGTGGGCATTTTAAACCACTTGTGACTCACTGCCGGTGGACTTGCCGCGTTTCCCATTTGGGATATTTTCATTAATTGAAAATAAATCTCCTCGTTTAAATCCGGAAGACGTTTAAATCATGGGTGGAAACTTTTCGTGACTGTCAACTTTTAAATATTTGTGCTTCTTCCTCTCCGGGAATGAATGCTCTGCTTAATTGCAGCAAGGAATGCAAAAGTTAAGATAAGGAGGACAGCGGGGGAGGCGGCAACGATATCAGGGCCCAGGTAAGACGTCGCTGTCCGTTCACTGAGAATTGGGCAGCACGCAAGGCGGGTGGTTCTCGGACTTACGGCCACAAAGTGAGACCCAGAATTTCCCTGGCTAAGCAAGGCCTGAGTTTATGACAGTTTTTGCAATAATCGTTAGGCGGATCCCTGCCAATTGTTAAGTGAATCGAATGTTCACTAAGTGAATCTGGGCTTTGAAGCCAGCTGGGGAGGTCAACAATGACCCCCCAGGATGTTGCAACCATCATAACTACGTGACGGTTGCTAAACACACAAACTCTGGTTGTGTGATCGCAGAGCTGCTATGACGGTTGTTCAGTGTCCCTGGTGGCAGGGCTGCTGTTAACTTCCAACGGTCCCTAAGTGAATCATTTGGGGGTCTCGGGTCAGCAGCATTTCAATGCCGGTAGTCCTCGACTTACAACCATTTGTTCAGTGATTGTTCGAAGTGACAAGGCAGTGAAAAAAGTGACGCAGTATCATTTTTTTCACACTTATGACCGTTGTAGCATCTCTCCACAGTCCCGCGATCAAAATTCGGGTGCTCAGCAATTGACTCATCTTTATGATGGTTGCTGCATCCCAGGTAGGGTCATGCAATCCCCTTTTTGCGACAATCAATGTCAAGAGGGAAGCTAGATTCGCTTAATGACCGTCTTACTAACTTAACCATTGCAAGGATCTGCTTAACAACGGCAGCAAGGAAGGACCGCCAAAGTGAGGTGAAATTCACTTCACAGCTGTCTGGCTTAGCAACTGTTGTGGTTAGCCAGCAGCAGATGTGGATGGCTGAGGAGAGCAAGGACTCAAATGAGGGGCCAGGACCATCAGGGAGTGGACTGCTGCCTTCGGAGATTGTGGGGGCTGGCACCACTGATGAGGAGGTTCCCGAGGAGCCTGTACCCAGTGCGCATGCACGCAGGGCTGCTCGCAGAAAAGAGCAGCTGCCGCAGCACGGGCAACTCAGGAGTAAGGCTGCAAGGTAATGGCCCCTTCTTCAAGAAGATAAAAGCCAGCTGTGAAGCAAACCTTCTTTGCAGGAAGCAAAGACATTTTGAAACAGCCTCATGGACATTGCAGTATCTTAGTTGGTATTTGAAGACTCTTGAGTTGTGAAATATTTCTTATCTGTGATTCTTGGCGGTCTTGTACAGTTTTGCCGAGGTTTATGCTTATCAAAGTTAATTAGTTTGCAGCAGCCTTTTAACCGGGGATTCGTAAGATTCATTAAAAGGTTTCTGTTTCCTTTGGTTATTGTTTGTCTTATTGGAAAAGGGTTTGGATCAGAACAGCAACGGAAGTGTTCGGCTCCCCTGTGGCTATAAGTCGAGGACCACCTGTATAGCTCTGGTTCACACATGCCTTTAACTCTGCCGTTCTCTGAAACGCCCCTGTAAAGTGGGCTGCTTGTACTATTTCTTTATACCCTGTGTGGATTTAGCACGAGAGAGAGTCGACTAAGCACTTGCCAAGAGTTTCTAGATGAAGCGAAGTTCCCAACCAGGATTTCCTGATTCACAAGTTTTCCTTTAGCTCCTCCCATCCTGCAACGCCACCGTCTCTGCTGATTCCTGGAAACAAACCATCTTGCTGAGTGGACACGTCTTGGGGGTTTTAATCTCACGCAATGGCAGCATTTAATCAGGGGTATAATAAAATAAAATAACCATTAAGCGGTTGCAAGAGGAGGAAAGATGAAACTGAGCCTGCAAACTCCATCCTCGGTTTTCTCCACTCGGGAGATCCCTTCTTGGCCTTAATCCTTTGCTGGCTTGCAAAAATCATGAGATTTGCACAGGTTCCTTGGGTTGGAGGCATCTCGTGCTCTTCCAGGACTCTACACAGCAGGTGAGAAAAAGGACTGAAATCCTTAAAAGGCGCCTGCTGTCATGGGGAGAAAGCAATGGAGCAGCACCATTAAAAGGCTATTTAATTTTTATTATTAAAAGACACTCTACTGCAAATGTCTTCCTTTTATAATAAGGCTTCTCCATTGCAAGAGAGCTGCAAATCCCATAGAGCAGTGTTTCTCAACTTCGACAACTTTATGATGTGCGGACTTCAACTCCCAGAATTCCCCAGCCCTGCTGGGAGTTGAAATCCGTACATCCGTAAAGTTGCCAAAAGTTGAGAAACGTTGTTGTAGGATGTTCTGTAGGAGTTTACAGAGACGTAAAGGAATTTAAACTTCCAGTATGTGTAATTTTGGAGGGAAATTTACACGAATTATTCATGCAAGAAATCCTCCAAAATAATCTTAATTTTTTTTCTATTAAAAATTATAAAGGTAAACGATCCTATTTTTCTATGCTGGTTTATTTTTTTAAAAAAGAGCAAAACTTTACCATTGAAAACATGTAAAAACCATGTCAAATGTGTGATGTTGCTAGTTCACAGAATACAGACTAGAATACAGAATAATAAGAATACAGACTAGAATACAGAATAATAAGAGTTGGAAGGAACCTTGGAGGTCTTCTAGTCCAGCCCCCTGCTCAAGGAGACCCTATATCATTTTAGACAAATGGTGTCCAATCTCTTCTTAAGAACCTCCGGTGATGGAGCACCCTCAACTTCTAGTGGCAAGCTGTTCCACGGGTTAATTGTCCTGACTGTCAGGAAATTCCTCCTTAGTTCTAAGCTTGCTTCTCTCCTGGGTTAGTTTCCATCTGTTGCTTCTTGTCCTGCCTTCTGGTGCTTTGGAAAATAGAAAATTGCCTAGGAAAAGACATCCAGGCCTTCAGCTGCATTTGAAAACCATCTGCATAAAGGAGAACAGCTTAGACAGAGACTAAGAATACCACCTTAATACATTTCAAAGCCTAATTGATTTATGGTGGCAATCAACCTGGTAAAAGAACATCTTTCGTTGGCATCTTCTACGCTAATGTGCCGATTTCAAAATATGGTGCCATGGCCTAGTTGGGCAATGTTTAAAATGTTTAAAATCCGTCTGTAATTTTGTGCAGTAAGAGGGCGCACAGGGAGAGAGACACACTCCTATATATATTAAGATGCCTAAAAGCTTATCTGATTATAATTAAGGTTTACGTGAATAAACTGAAGCTGAGGTGTTGCCACACCACCGATGTTGTCTATAGGACAGAATGGGTGCCAACATTTAAACTCCTCCGATGCAAATTCAGTGTAATTAAAAAGAAATCGGATATATATAGTAGACTATAGAAGGAACAGATCAGACCTCCTGCCCTTGCTTACAAGTGAAGACCAAGGGGAGCAAGTGGCCAGTTTTAAGTTTCTGGGTGTTATCATAAAAGAGGACCTGACCTGGGGGGCTCACATTGCAGCCCTAGTCAAAAGGGCCCAGCAGAGATTAGACTACCTGAGGCTTCCCAGGAAACAACAACTGAATGGAAAACTGCTGGTGACCTTCTACCACTGCACCAGAGAGTATCCTAACTTACTGTATCTGTGTATGGCTTGTCAATTGCACAGTGGCAGATAGGACAACACTCTTCAGAGGGTTAACATTATTGCCCAGAAGATCATGGGCTGCCCTCTCCCCTCTTTGGAAGAGCTTTACAGCTCCTGCTGCCTTAAGAAAGTTCAAGACATTCTCAAAGATCCATCTCATCCTGGCCACCCCCTTTTTTTAAACTATTACCACCTGGCAGACGGTACAGGACAATAATAAAAACAAGGACAGGCTGAAAACCAGCTTTTATCATAGGGAAGTAACTCTACTGAATTCTACTGTAGAGTGCAATATTCATGCAATATCAGGGGTTTTCAATTCAATGTGTAGAGTGTGAAGAATGTGTGTGTTTGTTTTCATGGTCATGATGTGCACTGAAGATGGTGTTTGATTTAGTTCTGCGAGGTGCAAGGACAATAAACTAAACTATACAGATAGCCCTCAACTTACAAAAGTTTATTTAGTGATGGTTCAAAATTAAAACAGCACTGAAAAAATTGTCTTATGACCGTTTTTCACACTTACGACGATCGTAGCATCCTCATAGTCTCTCCTATCATGCAGCTAAACAAAACTAATTTCAATTGATTGACAAGTGTCTATTTTCACCTCCCCATCTATGAAAGTTGGATGGAAACAATGTTGAAATCTCTAAATTGATGATATATACAGACTGCAGGGTGTTGTTGTTGTTTTGCTAGCTTGAAAACCGTTGTTTATTGTTTGATAGGTTGTTACTATTTTTCCCCTACTTTAGTATTAAGTTGCATTGTTTCATAAAGATGCCCTGTTTTGCGACAAATAAACAAGAATATGTTTCAGGTCTCCTAGAAGAGTTGGCTGTCCTTGTCTTCTGTCTATATCCATTTTCATCATTTGATATTCAGCTGCTTTATTTCATCAACTTATTTTACTAAGCAAGCAAGAATACGTGTTAGAAGAGTTAAGAGGTCCAGTCCTTTAAATAGATTCCTTTTCATCATTTGATATTCAGCTGCTTTATTTCGTAATCTTTTTTTATTATTATTATTTTGTAATCTTTTTTTATTATTATTTTTTTGGGGGGCAAACCAAGAATATTATTCAATTCAGCTAGAAGGGTCTTTTCAAGGAAGTCCATTTTCTTTCCTGGCCTTTTCAAGGAAGTCCATTTTCCTCATTTGACGTAGAGTTGCGGTGTTTCATAAACTTACTTTATTTTGTCGCAAATCAGCAAGAATATGATTCCTCTGTCTCACAAGCGTTAACCATTCCTGTCCTTTGAAAATAGTCTATTTTCCTTCCTTCCTTCCTTCCTTCCTTCCTTCCTTCCTTCCTTCCTTCCTTCCTTCCTTCCTTCCTTCCTCTCTCTTTCTCTCTCTCTTTCGTTCTTTTTCTTTTATAATCTCCCTTTTTTGCAATGGCAGTTATAACAGTTGATAATTAAACAGGTAATCAATCAACTAAAAAAAAAGAACACCAATATTTGTATTTATATACAAACGTCGTAACGAAACGTTGTATATTATACTGTATATATTTTTCTTTTTGATCTTTAATAAAGTTTATTTTTAAAATAAAAAGAAGATCGTTCATTTCATTCTTACATACTGAACTGCTTTATTTCACAAACTTTGGGGAGAAGCAAAGCAGGATATGATTCCACTCTGCTAGAAGGGCTCACTGTCTCCTGTCCATTTTCATTTTTCTAGTTTCACCGTCGCTCAATCAGCTTTAGGGCCGCAATCAGATGCTGCAATTAAATTAATGTCCCTTTCTCCTCCTGACTTAACCACGGGAGTTATTCCTCTGCAAGAGACCGGGTTTTGGTAGAGAGACCAATCGCAAAATGTGGCCAGAGCTTAAAGGATTAGGTTGGGAATTACGTGCAGGGAGAGGTCATGTGAATATATCAAATTTGGTGCCAGGAAGAACTGCCGAGGTGGCGAAGCCAGCCTCCCGTCCCTTAAGCTCTGTTGTTGTTTACCTTCCACAGCTATGCGACACCACAACTGAGGCTAAACTGCAGAGTTGCAACTGGAGAAGCAAAAATGTTCCCACCTGAGACTAGGGAGTCCCTGGATCCCATCGCTGTGAAGCATGGCGATGCTCGCCAGGTGAGTGTCCGGTGGATTCGTTTTGCAAACTTTTCTGTTAAAAACAAAATAACCCCCCTCCTCCTCCCCAGGGACCCTAATTATTAGTTAAGAAGGGTGGAAAGGAAAACTGCTATGTGATGCACAACGCAAAAGGAGGCCGTGGCATGGGTGAGCTTTTCCAAAACGGGGAATATAACGATCCGAGCACCGAGTAAATCCTTAGTAATCTTAAATCATCTTCCTTAACAGCATTTTTTCCCCAGGCAAAACTCGCGCTGCAAATCCAATGATATCTCGGAGCTTAATGTAATTATTTTTCCTTTGTGGCTCACGTGACACACTGGAATTCGGGGCCCAGGAAAACGGGACCAGGGAATTATTTTCTTTTTTTAATCTGAGAGTTCGTTTTTATGAAGTGCTTCTAAGCTGCCTTGCAAATGCCGAAACGATGGGGCAGCATCCTAATTCAAACACCGCTTCCTTCTGCAGCCAGAGGACATTGGAAGCCACCTTAGACCTGGAAGTCACCAAAATCTCTTGGCTTCTCACCACTCCAAAGAAAATGGAATATAAGCATGCCAGATTACGACCAGCCTATTAAATCATAGAGGTAGAGAAAAAATTAGATCCACTTGCTTGCAGATGGGTCGTTTTTATTCTCTTAAAAGATATAGTTTCAACAGAGCAGGAAGGGGACCTCAGAGGTCTTCTAGTCTAACCCCCTACTCAGGCAGGAAACCCTATACCATTTCAGAGAAATGGTTGTCTAAACTCTTCTTGAAAACTCCCAGTGTTGGAGTATTCACAACTTCCGGAGGCCGGTTGTTCCATGAGAAATGGTTGCTTTCAAAATTACCTATTTTCCAATCTGCTTCTCCCACATTAGGGATGCAGTGGCTGAAATAAATTGGTTAGCAGCAAAAGTCCATGCAATTATCCGAGCCAATTCCCAAATAAAGATCCTGAATTGAGTTCAAGGAAGGCTTGCACATAATTCCACACGGAAGTAAGTAGAGGTAACTCTTGACTTACAACCATTCGTTTAGTGACTGTTCAAAGTTACAACGGCACTGAAAAAAAGTGACTTATGACCATTTTTTCCCCACACTTATGACTGCTACAGAATCTGTATATGGTCACGTGATTAAAAACTTGGGATGCTTGGCAACTAGTATGTACTTATGACGGTTGCAACGTCCTGGGGTCAGGTGATCCCCTTTTGCGACCTTCTGGCAAGCAAAGTCAAGATTCCCTTAACAACCTCAATGATTCCCTTCATAACGGTGACAAGAAAGGTCATAAAATGGGGAAAAGGTCCCTTAACAACCCGTCTCGCTTAGCAACAGAGGTGATGGGCTCAATTCTGGTCGTTAAGTCTGAGGTTTCAGCATCTTTGCTAGCCACCCTTTTAGGGTTTTCCTTCAAGGTTCATCATTCCCTCTTTTCCCACTTGGAAAAAATCCAAGGCAGAAGATCCTTAATGCAGATTTATTCAGTATTGATACCAGACAAGGGATTTACTCAATCAATTTTACAGCGGAGGCTTCCAGACGGTTCTTCTCAGCCTGCAAGCCAGCCTAAAGCAATTATCTGCATCTTGGAGGCTCCGGTGAGCCTTAAAAGCATTCCCCTTGCACAACTGTGGAAAACTCAAATTTCCCAACTGAGAAAGGAGATCAAAAAGCACCCTGGGCATTTATCTTCCACTCCTTTAGTGCTGCGCATGAGGTGGATCCCGCTGAACACGATGTATTAACACAGGCAGGCAGACAGCACATGCTGAAATATAATGACATTACGCTTCGGCTCCATTAACAATTAAGAACGGGATGGAATCGTAGGAAATTGTCAAGGCAGACGATCCATCTTCCTGAGACTGAAAGGCTGCTCTTGAAGATGCTACCTAAAGGCCATATATGGAAATAATCCAAAGAATATTTGACTGGCCAGGAGTTGCACGAGAGAGAGAAAGAGTTAACATTAACACAAACATCCAGATTCTCGGTGCAGCCCCAATTATAAGGAGGTGGTCTTTGAATCTAGCTTGGCTCATGAAATATGTCCAATAAAAATCATTTCTTGGCAACAACAATGCTAACAGAAGTTGCCTTCTTGTGTGATTTTATTTTTTTAGACTTCTCAGTCGAGTCTATATCCCGGTTATTTCTTGGTAAGGTCCCATCCAAGTACTAACCCAATCCAAAAAAATTCCTGTTTTGCTCTCTGGCATCCGCCGATGTGGATTAGAGGTTTGCTCATCTAGCGGGACCGAGAGTGAAGAAAGCAAGGAGACAATTGATTTTCTGAGACCTAACCACACGTTGTACAAAAATGCAACCAAGCCCCACCGCTAATGTTCAAAACAAGAAGCAATTAGGAGAAGGAAAAATGAAGCTTTTGCCATGCATGAAGCTGCGGAACTGTATTTGGTTCTGTGTGAGGGTGGGGAGGAAGGAAGGAAGGAAGGAAGGAAGGAAGGAAGGAAGGAAGGAAGGAAGGAAGGAAGGAAGGAAGGAAGGAAGGAAGGAAGGAAGGAAGGAAGGAAGGAAGGAAGGAAGGAAGGAAGGAAGGAAGGGGAAAGAGAAGGAAAGGAAAGGAAAGAAGAAGAAAGGAAAGAAGGAGAAAGGAAAGAGGCAAAGAAAGAAATAATAAAGGTGGGAGATGGAAGGAAGGAGGGAAGGAAGGAAAAGGGATAAAGAAAAAGAAAAGACAGGAAAAGAAAGGAGGAAAGGACATTTGTTATCCATACTTTTAAAAACCTCTGTTCACTTGAAGATATTGAATCTGCTCTCGTGCCACAAACAAAATATTTCCATTCTTTGAATTGACAATCTGCAGTCAAACAGCAAGTCCCCCATTGATCAAAGCAGGCCCAAAGTTAGTTATCCCTGATCAGCCGTAAATGACATTACTTGAAAAAGGCTGGTAGGTTATTCGTGGAGTACCCACACCCTTGTTCAAGCTGGATTTTCTCCCAGACTAATTCCAAAAGCATTTTATCTCTGCTCGATCAAATACTTGTGTGTTACAAATAGTGATGACTCAGGACGTGTGTGCAACTGAAGGATTACTCCCTGCCAAACTTAAACCCTTCCTACTTTTCAAGGAGGACAACAAGCAGATTTGTGCTCACTTTAGTGACAGAATATAACCTTAAAAACAAATCCCGGTGGGTGGGGGAATGCAAAGGACTTTCCATTTTTTTCCGCCTTGAGAATTCCAAGCCTTCCTTTGCTGTACCAATCTGGAACCTTTTTGCTGGGTTAATATTACCCTGCTTGACTCTGGGGTGACTATTCCCCAGGTTGCAGGTGTCACATTCCGATTCATGATCCAAGCAGAGTATAGCACCAAAAATATTTCCAGGCTGAGAAGTAAACAAGGAACTTTGTTTGTAAGATTCCAGCAAGAATTGGCATCAGCAATGCTTCATCGTTCGAGCTATCAAAGATATCTCAACTGGGATCTGAAACTGGAAAGGTTAGATTTTTTTCAAAATTCATTCTTGGTGTCGCCCCTCAAGTGGAGATCTGGGTGAACGGAGGTTTTAGAGCCAGGACGTAATCCAAATTCTGCTAGTAAATACCCGTGGACTTTATGTATTCAGCTCTTGCTCCCTTAATCTTCCATTGCAAGCCTTAGGAGGGATCTGATAGCACCTTTTGAGGTCAATTCATGTTGTTAAAACTGTTGGCTTTTAATGGAACAGCTTGGCTGCCCAGGGGGCTGAGAATTAAGGGGATCTTGGGGCTCTCTGAGATGGCTGGTTTTCTTGCAGACGTTTCATGACCCAACTAGGGAAAGTGCAAATCCTGCTTCCTTTTAGCATTGATGATGTTTCCTAGTTGGGTCATGAAACCACCTAGATCAGAGAAGCACCAAGGACCCCAATACTTCTCCTCTTCCTCCTCCCTCCTCCTCTTCTTCCTCCCTCCTCTTCCTCCTCCAGTCCACAAACCCTTCTCCCTTCTAGCACAGATGATGTTACCTAGTTTGGGTAAAGAAACCTCGGCAAGAAAACCCCCAATCTCAGAGCATCAAGGACCCCATAGCTGTCCCCCTCCCCCTCCCCACTTCTCTTTCTCCTCCACTCCTCAATTCCCTCCACCCTTCTAGCACTTTGGCAATGAAAACCACCAAGCTCAAGAGATGCACCAAGGACCCCTCATTCAACCCTGAGCTACAGATATTCTCCTTTTATCCTCCTGCCCTGGAACAACCACAGCCTAACTCAGCCCTGCTCTTCCAAAGGCTGCCAGTAACGCAATCAGAGACGCTTAAATTCAGCTCTTTCAGACTCGATCGATCACGTTGTCTTCCTCTAAGGAAAAAAAAAAAAAAACAACCAGATTGCCTGGCATCTCCTTCTCCTATTTCCCAAAATCCAGTCGTGAAAACTGAGCCCCAGGAAGACTTTTGTGGGTGGTTTTTAAGACCCTCCCTGGACCTTTCCGATGGCAAACCTGGCTTTCTTTACAGGAATGCCAGAATCTAGGCTGGTGGGTTTCATACACACACACATCCCCCCAAAAAGAGAAGGAGAGTGGGTGGGAGGGCAGCCAGCCACTGTAACCCAACACCAGGATGGATTATTCCAGGAATATCTGCCCTTCCTACCAATCGATGGGAAGCCACCGAAGAGAGCAGTCTGTACACCACTCCCCTTCCACATCAGAGAGTTTCCTATTTCTTGAAACTGGCTGTAAACAGAGCTAGGGAGGAGCCACACGGCCTGTGCTGGGCCAACAGAAGCAGAAACTTTGTGAGTAATTTACTAGGAGGACAAACAAGTGCAGCTCATATGCGGGAAAATCACCCAGCCAGATCGCCCCGCCGGAGGAAAGTCTAGGACGGGTTCGTAAGGGTGGAGGGGGGGGGAGAGGAAAAAAACCATGGGAGACCCCCCCTCTCCTTCACCTGAAATGTTATTTATCAGCCATGTTTGACTCTGCAGTACAAAGGAACATGAGAACTGAACTGAAGGTAGGAACTGGGGAAGAGAGAGAGGTGGGGGGGGGGGGGTTGGATGGACGGATGGATGGATGGATGTTTGTGGAGAGGGAGCAGAGCAAACAGCCCTGGCCAAACATTGTCAGAGCAAACAGAAGAAGGAGAGTTTGCACCCAGGAGGAAGGATGGGGATGTGGGGTAGAAAGGCAGGACTCGGTTCCAATATCTGGGTGATTGTTTCGGGTGGGTGGGTGAGGAGGAAGTAGGTTCCCAGCAGGATCTCTCGGCATCAAAGTATGGATTTATACCTTGTGGGGTGGCTTGCTTGAAGGCGGGGGTGTCCAATCTTGACCTGTGGACTTCAACTCCCAGAATTCCCCAGCCAGACGTGGAATGGCATCCCTTCTTAAAAACCTCCAGCGATAAAGAGCACCCACGATTTCTGAAGGCGAGCCCCTTCCCCGGAGTAACGGTTCTAACTGTCGGGAAAGTCTCCTTAGAAATTAGCAATACGGTACAAGGAGAATCCAAGTTGTAATGACCCCAACAATTACTACTATCCCGTTTTCTTCAACAGTAATAGCCCCACTCTGAAAGATGCTTTTTGTTAAACCAGCATCTCCAAGTATAGAATCATAGGAAGGGAAGGGAACCTGGAGATCTTCTAGCCGAACCCCTCTGTCCATGGCAGGGGACCTTATACATCATCCTGGACAAACGGTTGTCCAATCCTTTCTTGAAAACTTCCAGCGATGGTGCTGCTGGACTACAACTCCCAGCATTCCCAGCCAGTGGGTTACCGGCCAGGTTGCAGATCAAAACATTTGAAGGATGTCCGGCTAGAAAAGATCGGGCCATAATCTAGGGGGTTAGGAAGGTCTCAGATTTACAAACGAGTTATCTCCAGCTGGTTAAAAGGGAGGTCAAATCAAACAGAGGTCTGGTTAACCATCAGTTTATTTTGGAAAAAGTCTGAAGTGCCTCTTCGAAACATTACGTTTTTATTTTAATGGGTTTTTTTTAAAAAAAGGAAGTGCATTTGCATCTGTGGCTCTAGATTTGGGAGAGATGTTATCTCAAAGTCATAATGTTAATCCTTCAGTTTAATAAAAAGAAATGATGGTAAGCGTGCCCGGACAATAAGTTAGGAGGAAAGCAATCATAAAAACATTAATTTTGGCACTCTTTGGGGGAGCGGGGGGGAAACGTCTTAGAGGAGGAAGGCCAATCCTTAGAAATTACTCGCCATGTTTATTTCGGATAAAAACCCTGAGGTTCTCTTCCTGACATGTCCGAGAAGGGGCTCAAATGAAAGACAAACAAGGAGTTTTAGGTTGCAGAGACAGTGCAGGGTTGAGCCGAGGCCAGGTTTCGCAGCTACACACCAACGCAACTCTTGACACCTCAGCTGAACTATTCTCAGAGTTGCAGACCTTCTTCCAGCTTGTCTGAACTTCCAACCCTTGACTCAGTTTAGCTCTTTCAGGGTCATAATCAAGGTTATAATTTCCACTGGGCTACAGGGTGGAAGGAAACAAGAGACGGTGGTCAACCTATTGTCCAGAGGCTCCAGGGGTCTCCAAACTTGGCCACTTTAAGCCTGGAGGACTTCAACTCCCAGAATTCCCTAGCCAGGCTTAAAGTGGCCAAGGTTGGTCCAGACCACCAGAGTGTAGGACAAGAAGCAACGGATGGAAACTCATTAAGGAGAGAAGCAACCTGAAACTAAGGAGTGGTATAAGGTCTTCTGCTTGAGCAAGGGGTTGGACTAGAAGATCTCTAAGGTCTCTTCCAACTCCGGTGTTCTGTATTCTGTACTTTAACCTGGTCCTTAACCATATTTTTCCTTTCAGGCGTTACCCTTTTATTACGATGACTGTATTTTCTCATGGGGTCTCCCCATGAATTAAGGTGGGGTGGAATTTCTAAATCATGTGTATATGGAAGCCTCCTTGAACCACGAACAGATGCAATCAAAAATTTGGAAGAAGGAAGGAATAACTTCTTTTTGGGTGTCTTCACAAGTGAGCCAAGGTCTTGTCTTCCACGTGAAAATGGCCAGACCTAGTGGGGGGTTTTTTGACTCATGCGGTAAAGCCAAATCTCCCCCCCATATAGGGATGAATTTTAGGAAGGATTTGTAAACATGTGAAATAGTGTGGATGTTCTGGCAGATAAATGCATCTAAAAATAGAAAAACCGAAGGTCATCACTGCAAAATACTGGAAAGCAATTAAGAGCACAAGTACTCCTTGATTCAATCCTGCACTACTAATAACCGGAACACAGAAATGTTTTACGTGCCCATATTAACAAGCTGCATACTATATTACTGGGGGGGACGGGGGGGGGGGACAGACCCATGTCTTGGGAGGAATGCTGCCTCGATTAGCAAGACAAATAATACTTCAGTTAAGCTTTTACAGAGTTTTCAGAAAAGAGCACAATCTACTTTTTATGTTACTTTGCAAAGATGGATTAGAATAATACGGCTTTTGTAAGGGTTAGAAACAGAGTGAGAGAGAACTGCCTTGGACCACAAAGTAACACAAAGTACCTAATAATTAAGCTGTATTAATAACTAACCCGTTAGAACCACAGGGTCTCTGATGTTTGTTTTTCCTTAAAGACATAGAGTGTGAATCTAATGAAATCCACGGTCTTGAGCAACTTGTGGACTTCAGCTCCCAGAATTCCCCAGCCAGCAGCTCTAGGGGTTGTCCCAAAGGGGCTTTTTTAAGAGACAACTGGAGTTCTTGGTTTTTCCCTGAAGACGTTTCACTTCTCGTCCAAGAAGCTTCTTCAGTTCTGGGAGTTGAAGTCTACAAGTCTTAAAGTTGCCAGGTTTGGAGAGCCCAGGTCTTGTGAATAATTCCACAACTGGTCTCTCTGTTACCCCATAATACAACTCAGACCGGGTCCAATTCGGCAGGGCATGGTTCAGATGGTTCAGATGTTTTGATTTGGCCTCCTCAAAAGAAGCGTACTGACATTCCTTGTTTTCTCTTCTCCCGTAGAAAAGCTGGTAACCAGCAGAAAAGACTCCTGGTCTCGCCATTATGTGGAGCTGTGAAGCCCTCAATGGTTCCAAAAACACCGAGGACCAGAATCTGTGCCACGATTTCCATCTGGTCCTTTCCATTTTCTCTTTGCTCTACCTCGTCATCTGTTTCCCCGTCGGCCTTTGTTATAACGGGCTCCTGGTTGTGGTCAACCTGTGCAACAAAGCTACGATGACCATGCCAGACGTCTACTTTGTCAACATGGCCATCGCTGGCCTCATCATCAACGCCATCGCCCCCATATACCTGCTGGGACCCACCAGCACCAAGTGGGCCATCTGGAATTTCAACAATGAAGTCTACATCACCTTGCTGATTCTATTCAACGTCTCCTCCTTGGTGATCATGTACTCCATCGCCTTGCTCAGCCTGGACTACTACATCGAGCGGGCTCTGCCGAGGACTTACATGTCCAGCGTGTACAACACGAAGCACGTCTGCGGGTTCATTTGGGGAGGGGCCATGCTGACCAGCTTCTCCTCTCTCCTCTTCTACATCTGCAACCACGTCTCCACCAAAATCATCGAGTGCTCCAAGATGCAGAACAAGGAAGCCGCGGACGCCATCATGGTGTTCATCGGTTACATCGTGCCGGCCGTCGCCGTGCTCTACGCGTTCGTGCTGATCTTGCGGATACGCAAGGAGGCCACACCGCTGGACCAAGACACTGGAAGGCTGGACCCCTCTGTGCAGCGGCTTCTGTTCGCTGCGGTTTGCACCCAGTTCACCCTCTGGACGCCCTACTACGGGACCTTGCTGGTCAGTACGCTGGCCACCATGCAAGGCAAAGGGGTGGAGGAGGGCTACGGCCGGGCCCTGCACTTCACGAAGGGGCTCTCCAAATTCCTGGCTTTCTCCAGCAGCGTCGTCCTCCCTTTGCTGTACCGGTATCTCAGCAAAAACTTCCCGGGGAAACTGCAAAGGCTGCTGAAAAAACTGCACTGCGGGAATCAGCCGTGTTCGCACGAACGCACAGTGGTTCAGCAAATTGTCACGTAGGTATGGAGGAACGCTGGGGGGCGCGGAGGGTGCTGAGCTGAGACTGAGGCTGCGCAAAACATCGGTGCCTCACCGTTCTAGGCCTACCCAGGTAGCGACTCTGTAGAGAAAACTGTTGGGAATCCTGTCTGTGGGTTAAAATCGTGGCTTGGTTCCACGAGTTTCGATGCACTGAGTCGGTTCTGCAGGATAAGCTTTGTTTTAGCAATCTTGTGTGAAGAGAAAAAAAACCACAAAAATCCACAGCAGGCTTTTTGACCGAACACCTAGCACTTTGTAATCTTGTAGAATTTAAAACAAAAAAGAGGTATTTTTATGTTTTCGTATAAAATAATATGAATTTTAAAACTTACAAAGCAGTTTTATGTCAAGGTCCGAGCGGCACCTTTTCAGTTAGGATAATATCCATTAATAATCACGCTGGTCAAATTGTGTAACAGCCTAATTACGATACTAAATTTTTTTCCTAATCTAAGAAAGTTACGATTTAAGCGAAATCTTTACTTCTAACTCTGACGATTTGAAGGTTTCTCTTTGAATGCAGTTGTGTTTCCCTCCATTTACAAATGAACAAAACAAATGGGTTTTCCCCATTTTCTTTACTTTTCACTGTAAAAGCACTTCAATCAATCAAAAGGATGTAATTTTGCAGAAATCATAGGATGTTGCTATGTCTAGTAAAATGAAGGACAGTTTAAGATGAAGCCAAGACTAAAGTGCCAACGAAAAATCCAGTTGCATTACAAAAGGGCACCTACTGACTCACTCACTCAATATTCCTTAGGACGCACAACGTTCTTTTTGTGGCTGAATTAAAAGCATATTCAAAGTATTATCACCCAAAGGATGTTTGCGAGATATTGATGGACCAAAGGGATGGAAGAGATAACACAATGGTTGTGAAGGCACAACTTAAGAGGAGATTCACAGGGAACAACAAGGATTTCTTATAATTCTGGCCCTCATTTTTGTGCTGCTTTGGATTCTAGTTCTCTCCCTACTCACTAGCGCCATGTCTCTTCTGTCCCTTTGGTTGGACCTAACCACAAGCTAGCATGAAGAATAAGTAGGCTAGGCTAGGCTACTAAAAGCCATAAATACCATGTCATCCTAGGCACACATAAGGACAATGTTTTACATCTGCTCCATCCCATGATCCCCAGAAAAGCTGTCCAAGAGGTTGGGGGATCCTCCAGAGGTCACCAAGTCCTAGAACAAGAGCTGGGAAAAGGGTGAGGAACATCTCTGATTAATTGTTCTCGCTATCAGGACGTTTCTCCTTGGTTCTAGGTTGTTCTTGCTTAGTTTCCCTCCGCTGCTTCTTGTCCTGCCCACAGGTGCTCTGGAGAATAAGAACCCCTTCCTCTTCTTTGTGGAAGCCCCTCAAATATTGGAACATTTTCTCTACGTTCCTCAGCTGAAAGAGATCCTGAGAGTTGAAGTCCCAGCTCCATTGGAGGTCACCCAGTTGGGGGGAAAGACTAAATGATATGGAGGGGTCAGGGATCAGGAATTTTGGATTTTTGGCAGGCTGGTCTGCTTCTACCAAGCTGCCATTCATGACAAGTGTTATTTGCTCCAGCTGACGTTTTGGCTGGGACACAGTGCCAGCTTCTCAAAGAGGCAGTCAAATAGCTGAGTCTTCTGCAAGAGGCCTTGAGGGCTGAATCAGGAGGTTATCGGAGTTAAGACACTAATTTAGCCCAGGGAGTTACCACGAAGTCTAATTTACTGGAGGGAGTTACCAAGATTCTCCGCAAGTAAGGATCAAAACAATAGACATGACTTGCCGGCCGCAAGAAAACTTTGGCTTATTTCAACAGTCAACAATTTGATTATTATGCTCAGATGACCTCTAGGTCCAGCTCCTAACTTGGAAAACAATAACCTAGCTAAAGAGATTCCCACGACTCTAAGTTGGGACTGGGTGTTAGTCATGGACTTCATCTAGCAGGACTTTAAAAAAATAATAATGAAAAAGTCTGTAGCATCAATTCTCACCTGAGTACTTTACTTTAACCACAAATATAAGAAAGTGCTATAAAGGCTCTTGCTATTTTATACACATGTAATTGGGTAATATCTCTCAAATTAATTGTGGAAGGTATTTATAAGTCCTAGAATCAGGGCCTGGCAACTCTTTAGAGCAGTGTATCTCGACTTTAGCATCTTTAAGATGTGGGAACTTCAACTCCCAGAATTCCCCAGTCAGCATAGCTAGTCCCCATTTCTTACTTGCCAAAGTGGACACCCACTCCTTTAGAGGGATTATATTTAACCATTCTCTCTCACCCAATTACCCCTTGCTCCAGGATCATATCATGAACCCCACAAAGATTCCCATCAAATGTTTAAGTACCCGCAGGATATACCCAAATATCCTTCTTGGGGGTCACTGCCCCAGTTTAAGAACCACTGTTCTATCACAGAGCTGGAAAACCATTCTTCAAGATACTATATTATAACCATAAAAAGGAAAGGTAAAGTTTTCGGGTTCGATTCTAGACACAGTTGCTGATCTCCATTTCTTGGCCGAGGACACCAGCGTTGTCCAAAGACGTTTTCCGTGGTCACATGGCCAGCATGGCTAGACACTAAAGGCACATGGAACACTGTTAACTTCCCACTGGAATGGTACCTATTCATCTACTTGCACTAGCTTTCAAACTGCTAGGTGCACAGGGCAAGGAAGAGATTGCATGTCGGGTCTCAAATCAGGGCCGTTGGCTTTCCAGCTGACAAGCTCTGCATCTATAACCACTAAGCCATCTTGCCCCTCTCTATAACTATATTATACAACTATACTATAACTCCCATAAACCCATGCAGCCTTCATTAATTCATCTTGCCACTCAAAAGTCCCTTACTCCTCTGGGCCATCCTACTTTGTGCATCCCCTTATTACCAGCTATTAACATTGGATATAAATTCACTTTCTCTTTCTAAAGCTTAGCATTCCTAGGTCAAAAGACAATTCAATGTTTTGTTAAACACACACACACACACACACACACACCAAAAAAACCAATCAACCCAGGAGCCAAATGTTCGTGCCTTATGTAATTCCATCTCCACATTACTAATATCCTGTATCTGAAGCCACTTCAGTTCAAAACATTTAAATATTTCTTCTTAAATCTTACTCATTGCTAATATCTTAATAAAAGGCGTGCCTTTTCCCACTAAAACTGAGTCAGTATTACAGGGTAGAGTTCCCCCCCCCCCCCCCAGTATGAACCTAATAATCTCTTTGTTGGTTTCCAGATAATGTTCCACAAAACCACTAACGTTTATTCTTAGATCTCAAATGCTATCATTTTCAAACAACTGCATTCACTTTTCGTAAATTAGGAGTTATTTTCCAGACCAGAATTTGAGTGCGTTCCAAAAAGCTAACAAGTAGGTATTTATACAACAACCAGTAAGGGACGTAATATAAGGCAAATGTGATTGAAGAATGGAGTTAGAAAATTTGAGGGGATAAGATTTGGAAATCTGTTCTTGTATGAACCTTTAGCACACATTTCTGCTTAAGCCTCTAAAAGATTCCAGCTATTTTTGTAAATAAAAATATTTGCCACTTCTCGCTGAACAGTCTACTGATGTAAAAAAAAAGAACTTTTAAAAGAATTTATTAAATTATTTCCTAAGATTCAGATTTTATCGCAGTTGAAGAATAAACTAGCTCAATGAAAAGTACTGTATCTGGTCATACATAACAGAGGTTCAGCACAGGAGTGCTGTTATTAACAGTATTATTTCAGAATAGTATTTTTTTAAACGATTTATGATTTGTAGGTCTTCTTTGAATCAGGGAGGCCGTTACGTCAAATCAATAAACGGATCAATGGTTTACTTCGGAGTCTTTGTCATTATTCCTATCAACTTAACTACTGTATTTCAATCGTTGTTTGGTCTTTCTTCTTGGATTTAAATACTGGTAGTCCTTGATTTACAGCCCCAATTGAGCCCAAGCAAGAAAGTTGTGAAGTGAGTTTTGCCCCATTTTGCGACTTGTCTTGCTACCGTTGTTAAGTGAGTCACTGCAGCTATTAAGTTGGTAACACGGTTGTTAAGTGAACCGAGCTTCCCCATTGACTAGGCTTGTCAAAAGGTCACAAAAGGGGACCCCGGGACACTGCAACCGTCATAAATATGAGTCAATTGCCAAAGATCTGGATTTTGATCCCATGACCGCAGAGGTACTGCGATGGTCATAAGAGTGAAGAACAGTCATAAGTCGCTTTTTCCCCGCACTGTTGTAACTTTGAACCGTCACTAAACAAACTGTTGTAAGTCCAGGACCCGCTATCCTGATCAGAGGCAGGGTTTGGATGTCCTCATGAGGCGGTGGCTTGGGTTGCAAGACAGAATGACCCAAAGGTCCTTTTTCAAGAGGTGACAGGACTTTCTTGGTTTTTCTTCCTTGAAGAGGTTTCGCTTCTCATCCAAGAAGCTTCTTCCGTTCTGAACTGAACAGTGGGGAATTCAGGATTCTTCCACTAGAACTGAAGAAGCTTCTTGGATGAGAAGCGAAACCCCTTCAAGGAAAAAAAAACCAAGAAAGTCCAGTTGCTTTTTGGGGAGGGAAAAAAAAAACCACCTTTGGGACAACCCTGACCTGAATGATTGGGATTCTCCATAGATCAGACTGGATGACCGGGTCAATTCCCCTGGAAGGGAATTCTCCCCATCAAGGAGGTTGAAGCACGTAGGCACCTTACAAAGTAGGTGTCGCACAGGTGTGCTTGTGTCAGACAGCCGGGCCTCCTCCCAGGAGGTTTTGCTGCATTCCAAGGAGGGATCTCCTCTCTAGCAAAACAAAGACCCAGGGTAGGGCCAGATCCAATGGCAGTCTGTTCCTGGCATGGGGGAGGGGAGGAAAGGTGACGATAATGATGGTATATTAAACGCTCAAAGGAGTTTGAAAAGGAATTGCAGCTGGGAAAGGTTAACCCTGAGGAGCACCATAACCTAGGGTTCATTTTTCCACACAACTGTCAGCCATATGACTTGGGTCCTGATAGATGCCACCAACCTTTGGGTTTCCAGCTGGAAATGGGGACTCTGTATTGCAAGATTTGCACGTGGAATAGCTATTGGGCTTCATGGAGCATAAACATTCCGAGTACCAGACTGGAAAAAAAATATATTCCCTGTTATGCATTCAATTTCTAAAAGAGCACCTGCAAAAGCGGATATTCACACACACATATACACACACACGGAGGGAGGGAGGGAGGGAGGGAGGAGGGGAGGAAGCTCAATAGCATCCTGTCAGAATTCAATTTCCGGGAAACTTTCGTCTGAGTCACTTCACGTCACGAGCCAAAATGTCAAGCCAAGGTTGATATCTGGGTCGTTTTTAATTAACTGGAGCCTGACGAAACCACAATTCCTGATTCTACCTAGATGTGCAATGAAACAAACTATTTATTTATTTTATTTATTTAAATCTTTCTATTTGGCTCACAAAGGAGAAGAGACCCAGAGGCTCATGGTAGCTTGGATCACCATAATCCAAAGCAACGTTAGCTGGGGATGATGGGATCTGTCATTCAGAACTCCAGGGCACCTTGGTAGAAGATTTCATCCTCCGGCCAGGGTCAGCTAGGAAACTAATGCAGGGAGAACCAAGTTGCAAATCGTATTTATTACGCCTTTCCAGGAAAACTGATTTTTTTTTTTTTCAATTTTTGACAAACCTTTTCAGAATTCAGGCTTTAGTTCGTTCTCCCAAAGCGCCCCCTTGTGGTTAACGGGAGAATGCCAGGCCAGGCCACTCCGCTGCCTTTATTCTACCATTATCCCCAAAGATAACTGGCATTTGCTGAGCTGGCTAGCTTAGCTCAGGGTGGCTCAGACAAGCAGAAAAGCTCATTTTCCAGCAGTTACACTTGATGGGGGGCGGGGGGGAAGACTGCTGAGCAGGACACTTTTTATGGGAGAGAGCACAGAGGAGGGAAAGCAGGGCATATGGGAGTCTTCACAGGTAAATCTGAAGAAGTTACAAGCCCTCTTAAGGTTGCACCAAAATCAGAAGTCACGTACCACACCGAGGCATACGCAGGTTTTAGCCAATTTCCCTTGCGTGTCCGTGCAAACTAGTTCTACCCTCCATGCAGAAAAAGAGGAAAGCAGAGACAGGGAATAGAGAATTGCAAAAAAAGGGTCCGTAAACCACTTTTTTAA
This sequence comes from Bungarus multicinctus, assembly GCA_023653725.1. Classification (NCBI taxonomy): domain Eukaryota; kingdom Metazoa; phylum Chordata; class Lepidosauria; order Squamata; family Elapidae; genus Bungarus; species Bungarus multicinctus. The sequence goes on from CM042842.1 coordinate 1,735,430, forward strand.
TTTGAGGGACACGGTGGCTCAGTGGCTAAGACGCTGAGCTTGTCGATCAGAAAGGTCGGCAGTTTGGCGGTTCGAATCCCTAGCGCCGTGTCACGGAGTGAGCTCCCGTGACTTGTCTCAGCTTCTGCCAACCTAGCAGTTCAAAAACATGTAAAAAAAAATGCAAGTAGAAAAATAGGGACCCCTTTGGTGGGAAGGGAACTGCGCTCTTCCATGTGCCTTTGGCGGTTAGTCACGCCAGCCACATGACCACGGAGACGTCTTCGGACAGCGTTGGCTCTTCGGTTTTGTAATGGATGTGAGCACCGGCCCCTAGAGCTGGAAACGACTAGCAGGTATGTGTGCAAGGGGAACCTTTTACCTTTACACCACTTTTGGAATGGGCTCAGGAGTCTCCAAAGCTGGAGAACAAGATCAGGGTTTGTTAGACAAGCACCCAAGAGGTCAAAGGCAGTGGCGTAGCCAGAGTTTAATTCATAGGCTAGGCAACTGTGATAGAACATAGTTTATTAGCATTGAAGGGACCTTGGAAGTCTTCTAGTCCAACTCTCAGCTCAAACAGGAGACCCTATACCATTTCAGACAAATAGCTGCCCAGTCTCTTCTTAAAAACCCCCAATGTTGGAGCACTTATAACTTTTGCAGGGAAGTCATTCCACTGATTGATTGTTCTCACTGTCAGGAAATTTCTTCTTAGTTCTAGGTTGCTTCCCTCCTTGATAATGCTCTATCCCTTATTTGTTGGTCCTGCCTTCAGGTGCTTTGGAAAATAAGTTGTCCCCCTCTTGTCTGTGACAGCCCCTCAAATGTTGGAAGAGTTTCATCAGAAAGTGGCGAGAGACAGGGTTTAGAAAAGGACAGCAAGTGACAATGATATTGGAAAACTTGAAAAGTAAGGTAAATGTGATACGGGAGGGGCTTAGTTTAATCAAACCTAGCTCCTCCATACCCCTTGGCCAACCAAAGGCAAGGAATTTCATTCCTTCTTTAGTTAGCTATTCAATACAAGCCATTGTTGCATTTCCAGGGCTAAATGTCTGTTCCTGGAAAATAAAATTTCAAACATTGGAAAGTAGAGAATATACATAAAGGGTTTTTTCTCCTAGAGAGAAGCCACTGGATGGCCTCAGACACCCATAAATATATAGCTAAACACTACTTTTTCTGTTTTGGAGCACCAAAATATCCCTCGGCTTAAGTCAACTTTAAGGTCACGTGGTCAAACTCTTTTCGCCCGTGATGGAAGCAATGTGTATGGTTTGAATTATGTGAAGCCAGCTCCTGTTTCTTAAAGGACTGTAGGTTTTCTGTAAGTCTTACAGCTAGGTAATTGGAAACGTCACCAGCTACAGGAAGTAGACCCGTGGAAATTATTTGCCATTTGAACAGCCGTTATCTTTCAACTTCACCAGAAAGGAAGTGTCAGCCTCTCCCATCTTCCGAGCTTTTTCCTTCGTGGGTAAGTTATCGACTTTGTTTCAAATAAAATAAAATCAAATGTTAATTACGGTCCTATATTTATCCATTTGTCATAAAAGCCCCAAAGTATTGTGCAAAAAAACTGTTTGATATCTGGATCCTTCTCCTTTTGCAATATGTTCAAAACAGAATTGCAAAATAGATATATGTATATATATATATGTATCTAAAAATATATATTTCTGGAAAACGGTACTGTGAAAAAGGAAAAAAGTTTCTTTCCTCTATGTGTGTTAGAATAATTTTGCAAAGCATAAAGAAAAGGGTAGGTAGTTCCTGAGGGGTGAAGAAGCCACAGAGAAAGACTAATAAAACTTTTATTAAAGTGAAATGTTGATGTTTGGGGCACAAAGCAGGAATCACACCCAGCACAGGGTCTCAAATGCAGCACTGTTGACATTCTTTCGTTATCCGTTTCTAAATTAGTTTCTATAAAAATAACCTTTCCTAAATTAAATTATTAGTGTAATAATTTCTAGGAGTTTTTTTTTTTTGCCTCTGTAACTCCTGGCCCTAAATTCCCCTAGGAAAGATTAATCCAGGATCTACTATAGGAGTGTCCAAACTGTGGACTTCAACTCCCAGAATTCCCCTGCCAGCATGGGAAATTCTGGGAATTGAAATCCACAAGTCTTAAAGTTTCCAAGATTGGACACTCCTGATCTACTATTAAGAATAATTACGTACAAATTACGTACCTGTTGGGGTGAACACAACTTTAATTTTCTGTAGCAAAACAGGGGCAAGAAAAAGAACAAGTTAAAAAGAAAAAAAAATACCTTCGGTTCTTAAAATGATTGTCCCGAAGGCAAGTCATGTGATTAGCAAGTCATCCGTTCTAAAACTAGGCCTTCTGATCTCAGCGCCTGGGATAAACACCAATAAATCATTTCAGCCTTTTGGAGAGATTTGCAAGACAGAATTTGGCGTCTTTCTTGTGCGTCACAGAGAACAGTCTGACTAACGGAAAAACAGAATAAGAGTGTTGGAAGGGGCCTTGGAGGTCTCCTAGTCCATCCCCCTTGCTTTCTGACAAATGTTAGTCCAATCTTTTCTTGAAAACCTTCAGTGATGGAGCACCACAACTTCTGGAGGGAAGCTGTTTTACTGATTAATTGTTCCACCAGGAAGTTTCTCCTTAGTTCTAGGTTGCTTTTCTCCTGGATTAGTTTCCATCCGTTGTTTCTTGCCTTGCCTTCTGGTGCTTTGGAGAATAGCTTGACTCCCTCTTCTTTGTGGCAACCCCTGAGATACTGGAAGACTGCCATCCTGTCACCCCTAGTCCTGCTTTTCATTAAACTAGACCTGCAATTCCTGCAACTGTTCATCATGTGTTTTAGCCTCCAGTCCCCTAATCATCTCTGTGGCTCTTCTCTGCACTTTTTCCAAAGTCTCAGCCTCTTTTTTAAAACGGGGTGACCGAAACCGGATGCAATATTCTATCGACAGGAAGAAAATGACAGAAGACGGAAAAGGGCTCTTTCCAAGATGGAGAAGGAAAGAAAAAGAACATGAGTTGCAAGAGAAAAAGATTAGGAAGACACTGAGAAAGGAAGCTTTTTTTTTTAAAGATACTTTTTGCCTTAAAAAAAAAAAGGAGAAAAACTTTTTAAGATTTGTAAGCGAACATTATAAGACCAGATCTGCCAAAACAGGATTCAAAGTTGTTTCTACTTAATTGCACAATGAAGCAGGAGGTCTTGGATGATGACAATAATTACAAAACGTTTGTTTGCCTGTCATCTCCATTCTAATTTTCTTAGGATTTTATTTATTAAGTTTTTATTTATTAAATGTGTTCTCTACTAAGTGACTCAAGGCTGGCTGAGGAATTCTGGGAGTTGAAGTCCACAAGTCCTAAAGTTGCCAAGGTGGAAATCCCAGCCACAGGATGCATTCAAATTCATAATTCATCCCTAATCAGTAATCCTCAATTAAGAAATCCTTTTCCCCCTCCCCACCATATGCCGCTCCTTTAATTAGCCTCCTGCACCCAGAGCCTCTACTGAACTGTCTCCCTTTCCAAGCCAGCAGTCCGGTGATGCCTCAAGAAGACACAGAGAACCACAGAGGAATGCAAGGCGAGGCGCCCAGGGGAGGGGTGAGAAGTGGAAAATTTTCTCCAGCCTTATACTTTTCTTTTGCAGCCAGTATTTCCAAGCAAAAAAAAAAATAAATCAAAATGCATGGCTTCCAGAGTGAATATGAAATCCCAATTCTAAGGTAGTGAATCCATCAAAAGTGAAGAGTTTCTCACTTTGAGAATCATTGGATTTCAAATATGAGTTATTTTAAAGTAACTGGTTTGGATTAGAAGGCCTCCAAGTTACCTCTCAGCTCCGTTATTCTGTATTCTAAGTATACGTAGTGAAGCAAATATTTATGTTAGGGTATCCAAGATGCTTCTTTGGGCTAATAACATTCTGTACGTCCTTCATTTGCAGCACCAACGATGCCAGTGGGACTGCTATTCTGGGCTCATTCAAGAAGCTCCTTAGAAATCCGAGAAAACCGGAGACGTTTAACCCAAAAGCGCTTTTTTCAAGAGGCAACTTGGACTTCCTTGTTTTTCTTTGAAGAAGTTTCACTTCTCGTCCAAGAAGCTTCTTCAAGGAAAACCAACCAGTCCAGCTGCCTCTTGAAAAAGCACCTTTGGGAAAACCATGACCTGGATGGCTGGGAATCTCCATAGACATTAGATAAGGTGGATTCAGACTTACAACCCCGTGATCGGCTTAATGACCTTGGTGACTCGTTTAGCAATTGTCCTAAAAACGGTTGTAAAATCGAGTCAATTCCTTTGGTGACACCCTTGCAATGACTTACCACCAAAATTCTGGGCTCAACTGCAGTCATAAGACGAGGATTGGCTGCAATGCATGTCATGGAACAAACTTCAAAAGAAACTCCTGCTTGAGATTTGGAGATGGATGCAAAAGCTGCTTTTTATGCATCAGGACGAAATCAAAAGTGCAAAGCAGAGAAAAACCAGCTTGTTCCTCAAAGAACAGAGGTTCTCCTTTGAGGTTTCTATTTTAATATTGCAATTGTCTTGGGTTAAGATTTGCGGGAAGAGCCTTATCAGATGAACCAGCTGTGTGTGGCGGCAGGCAAAAAAGCCAATGCAACCCTAATCTGCATTTAACAGAGTGATACATTCAAGATCAAGGGAGGTACTAATACCACCCTATAAAGCCTTAATAAGACCACACCTAGAGTATTGTGTCCAGTTTTGTTCACCACACTGTAAAAAAGATGTTGAGACTCTAGAAAGACTGCAGAGAAGAGCAACTAAGACGATGAGGGGACTGGAGGCTAAAACACATGAAGAACGGTTGCAGGAACTGGGCCTGGCTAGTCTAGTGAAGAGAATGACCAGGGGAGACAGGAGAGCAGTCTTCCAATATTTGAGGGGCTGCCCCAGAGAGGTGGAGGGGGTCAAGCTATTTTCTAAAACACCCAAAGACCAGACAAGGAATAATGGATGGAAACTGATCAAGGAGAGATTCAACCCTGGAAATAAGGAGGAACTTTCTGACAGTGAGAGCAATCAACTGATGGAACAGAAGCTGCCTTCAGAAGTTGTGGGAGCTTCATCCCTGGAGGCTTTCAAGAAGTGACTGGACAGCCATCTGTCAGAAATGGTGTAGGGCCTCCTGCTTGGGCGGGGGGTTGGACTAGATGACCTGCAAGGTCCCTTACAACTCTGCTAATCTGTATTAGATAGAACAGCCTGCGTATTGCAGCACGCCAGCAGCAGACGTGACCTCTCTATGGGCAGATTTTCAAAATAGTTTTTTTTTAAAAAAATAATGCTGGCAGGAAGCTTCAGCAGTCAGAACTGACGAGAAAAATATGTTCTTGAGCACTCCGGAAAACGCCACATGGCACTCAATGCAAAATGCTCGTCCTTATCGCAGCACAAGGCATATTTGTCAAACAAACAAACAAGGAAACAAACAAACAAACCACAACTAACATTGCCAACTTATTTTCTTCTAATGAAGGAGAAGAATTATCACTTTTGCATAACGGACACTTTGCCACTTTGGGGGGCGGGCTTATATAATGAGACATATTTTATTTATATATACGTATGTATGTATGTGTATATGTATATATATATATATATCTTTGGTTCTTCGGGTTTCCTCCCGCGTAGAATTGGAAATATCTAGCCGACGTTCTGATGACGTTTTGATATTTCCAATTCTACGCGGGAGGAAACCCGAAGAACCAAAGATCCACATACAAATACCTGCGAAAACCTCCGAAAATATATATATATATATATATATATATATATATATATATATATATATATATATATTACTGTGATCATTTGCTGCAGGAGGAGGAAAAAATGCGATTCGATCCTTCCCGTGTTTTTATTTGCTTAAAAGGAAATGCAATGCTTTTCCAGGGCAACGGAATCAGGAGGGGAGCATATGGTTGAGCCATTATACTTATTTTTTTGCCTAAAGAAACCCTTAATTTTAGGAATTTATAACTGCTATCGGCTTACATTCGTACATACACCTTAGCAACTAACAGCACAATCAGATAAAAGCTACATTACCTTAAAAAGAATAGTACTAACAGCTCTGTGATGAGGCCTGGGTGGTATTTAAAAACTGTAAGGAGCTCAAAGTGATGGTAAAATTCTCTTATTGCAAATTTGTATATTTCTTGACTATTGTTCTGAAACGACGTCAGCAGGGAAACTTACACAGATTTTACATGGCCTGGAAGGATAATATACATATTTAAAGCATCTGAACCAGTGGTGGGATTAATAATTGGCAGGACTTGACTTTCTGTCTCAGGAACTTCTCTGGAGTTTTTTTCCCCTCCTTTGCTGGTACTTTGCTTGTGTGGAGTGACCATTCAAAGTTACAATGGCACTGAAAAAAGTGACTTATGACTGTTTTTCACACTTATGACTGTTGCAGCATCCCCACAGTCATGAGAGGCCAGGCAAGGAGATACGTGCCTCGATGTGAATGATGTTGAGTTGGCCACGCCCAGCCATTAACATGACCAAGCCACGTCCACCACCTAAGCCATGCCCACAGATCCAGTTGTTAAAAAATTTGAATCCCACCCCTGCACGCGCGGCAAATATCTGACAATCAGATGGCTGGCAGGGGGACTGCACACATGCGCAGTGGGGCTCTTCCGGCAACCTTTTACATGCCGGCGTGCCACTTCCAGTTCGCCAAAGGTTCGCCATCATGGATATAGCCTATTTATTTCTAAATAAACTTTCCCTTTTGGATATGGGCCCTGAGCTCTACTGCCTTCATCTGGGCTTCTTTGGAAATATATTGAGCATTTGTCACCTATCAGAGTAGAGAGCTTGGTGTGAAACATCCCCAGTTAATTGTGACTTAACCTCCTTTAAAGATCATCTCCTTCTTTTCCCTCTCAGCTCCCGCGGAGGATCTCCTGAAAATGCTCCCGCATAACATGACCTGGATGAAGTACCCAAGCCTGAGCAAGGATTCCTCCACCGACTTCGAAGCGATTATATTTGCACAAGATGTCATCTCAAGGTTCATGCACGTCTACATCTATTTGTTTGTGCCGACGGGTTTGTTAACCGGCATGGTTATCCTGGGCGTTTGCATCCAGAATTATCGAAGTCATGTCCTGGACAAATTAGACGTCTTGTTTTTCTCCCAGACGGTCAGCAACCTCTTCGTCATCCTTCTATCGCTCACCATCGCCGTGCGGCCGGCTTACCTCCGAATGTCCTACCTCGGGTGTGGATCGCTCTCGTTCTTCTTCAACCTGGGCTACTTCTCGTCTCAGTTCCTCCTCCTCTTAATCATTCTGAGCCTTTTCCTCAGCAGGCACCCGGCCCAAAACGCTCTGATCAGCAAGGCGCACCAAAGCCCAGGGGTGTGTGTCGCCTTCGTCCTGATGTGCAGCTTCTGCGCCGCCTTGATGCTGAGCGCGCTGCTGGGCGTCGAGCATTACCAGGAGGAAACGGACTGCCAGATGGACCCTTTGTTTGCCTGGCCCGAATACGAGATCGTTAAATTTGCCTTGGGGTTCTGCGCTCCGACGTTGGCCGAGCTCTTGCTCTCCGTTCTAGCACTTGTGAAAAAGACGCTGGCGGATCGATATCCCTCCAGGAAAAACAGCCAGCCCCTTTGGGCTGTTTTGGCCATGGCGGCGAGCATGTTGGCGTGCCGCCTGTTTTACAACGTCCTGATCCTGTCCAGGGCCGCCTTGAAGATCAAGGGAGAGGCGGGGACCATTCGGAACGAGCTGATCATGAATATCGCGGAGGTGGTTTTGTTCTGCGAAAGCTGCGTGAGTTTGGCGCTTCTCCTCTCCCTGCATCCCCCCTACAGGACCGCCGTGTTGAACATGCTTAAACACCTCACAAGGGGTTGTGGGAGGGGGAGACGGGATGCCAACCGGGTCGGTGAAATTCAAGGCGATGAAACTGGGCTTTCTGAAATGCGCTGACACGATGGTCCAAGATACGAAAGCCTGGCGGAACTGCACCTCAGCAGACGTCTACCGGAACCAAAGAAAACGTTTTCCTGATTCATCAGCGGTGTGGAAAAACAAATATGGATGTTTTTTCTCAAGGGTGGGGGGCTATTGGGAGGACGTCCGTCCCCATAGCGCTGCCTGGGTTTCTGGACAGGCCAGTGGTTTTGTTCCTATAGGCCTAATCGATGGACAGCAGGCTGGGCAATGATGTGGACAAACAGGACTTTGGAAGAAAAGAAAAAAATTCTGTGTAATCGGGATTGTTTGGGGGGCGGGGAGGAGTGAGTTTTTGAAGTTTGCAGAAGAGTTGTTGTTGTTTTCCCAGGATCAGTAAGAGAACATAATGAAAACGTAACGACGGGGACAGTGAGCCTCAGAAAGAGAAAGGAGATTCCGTAAAAGGGATTTTAAAATATTGTGATTGAGAAGGGTCAACCACCAGCAGGAATTCTCTAGATCAGGGATCTCCAACCTTGGCCACTTTAAGCCTGGAGGACTTCAACTCCCAGCTGGCTGGGGAATTCTGAGAGTTGAAGTCCTCCAGGCTTAAAGTGACCAAGGTTGGAGATCCCTGATCTAGATTCTTCCAACCTCTTAAAAACAGCCTTTTTCCTTTATTTGGCGAGTACCAATCATTTTTTTCCAAAATAAGTAAATACGGATAGTCCCTGACTTACAACGGTTTGTTTACTGACTGTTCCAAAGTTGCAATGGCACTGAAAACAGTGGTTCATGACTGCTCTCCACATTTATGGCGACTGTAGGTGTGCCCATGGTCACGACATCCAAAAACTGGTTGCTTAGCAATTGGTTTGTGTTTGCGATGGCCTTTGGGCCAGCAAAGACCCTGGGGGAAGCCAAATTCACTTAACAACCATGTTACTAGCTTAATGACAAGTTCAAGAAAAGCTTAATGACAGTGGCAAGAAAAGTTCATAAAATGGGACAAAACTCACTTTAACAAATGTCTTGCTCAGCCACATGAATCCTGGGCTCGATTGCCATCGTAAGTCAAGGACTGCCTGGAAATAAGTCCAAGCCAGCCTAGGAAAGCATTCAGCTTTTGAGATCCGAACCAGCAGAAAATTTGGCAACCTTCTGAAAGGTTTTGCAACTTTGATGAGCTTCGGAGTAAAGAGCAATTGGGAAAAAAAGAGCTAAAACTTAACCACACATCGCAAAAGGATGCCAGCGATGGTCGGCACAAGACGGAGAGCTTGACAACCAGAAAATGTGGTTTGCGCTGTTAACGACAAAGGAAGAATCTTGTTTGCAAAGCGACAAGGGGAAGGAAACAGGTTGCCTTTGCAAAGAAATAGCAGGGCTCGGGCTTGGAAATTCCCTTCTTGGTGATGAGAAGAGACTTAGGGAGGATTTGCTAAATTCTGGCCAAAGTAAGGCCACACCTAGAGTACTGCATCCAATTTTGGTCACCACACTATAAAAAAAATGTGGAGACTCTAGAAAGGGTGCAGAGAAGAGCAACCAGGATGATTAGGGGGGTGGAGGCTAAAACATATGAAGAACGGTTACAGGAACTGGGCATGGCTAGTCTAGTGAAGAGAAGGACCAGGGGAGACAGGATAGCAGTCTTCCAATATCTGAGGAGCTGCCACAGAGAGGAGGAGGGGGTCAGGCTATTTTTCTAAAGTGCCCGAAGGCCAGACAAGGAATAATAGATGGAAGCTGAACAAGGTGAGATTCAATCTGGAAATAAGGAAAAATTTCCTGATAGTGAGAACAATCAACCGATGGAACAGAAATTGCCCACAGAAGTTGTGGGAGCATCATCACTTGAGACTTTCAAGAAGAGACTGGACTGCTGTTTGTCAGAAATGGTGTAGGGTCTCCCACTTGGGCGGGGTTGGACTAGATGACCTACAAGGTCCCTTCCAACTCTGATTATCTGTTATCTATTAAGGCTCTACGGATGGGATGAGAATGAAGGCCGTGCTAAAATGAGCTACTGAAAAGAGCCCTGGGACCTCTTGAGGGAACTTCGGATCTTTAAAAAAATGGATGGAAAACAGAGATGACGCCAGGATTTATGGCTAGCAGAACCCAAAGAGGATAAGGGCAAGAGAGTTCTTTCACTGACTAAAGCAGGAGGTCCCCCAGACTGGACAGCAAACTTAAAACTTGGTGACCCAGATTGTTGGGAGCAACATGCTGACTCTATAAACTGCTTAGAGAGGGTTGTGAAGCCCTGGGAAGCGGTATATAAGTCTAAGTGCTATTGCTATTGTGGATTGCAACTCCCCAAATTCCCCAGCCAGCATATACGCAGCTCACAATTTAGCCACAGAATAAAGGGATCAAAACAATTCTTTATTATTATTATTATTGCAAATAATGCCTGTCTTCTCTGGTTTTTTCTCTCTTGCTTCACCACGTACCCTACAAAAATAGATCAGTAAACATTACAGAACCGGTTGATCTGTGTACTATTAGAAAACACACACACACACACACACATATACACACAAACTGTTCTCTCCCCCCCATGAAAACATAAAATAACATTTGAATTTTTGTTGCAAAAAAGAGAGGAAGAAAATTAGAACAAATCCTTTCCATTCCTAGCCTGATTGATGTTGGTTTTTCCACCAATTCGGTCCGAATAAATGCAAAAAAGCTGCTCAATCTCATGCCTGGGACAATTTCAGGTCTGTGATGTAATAAGTGTGCAGGCTAGGAGGGGGCCTGGAGTGGTAAAAGCCCATCAGAAAAATATAATCTGTTCGATTAGCAAAATCTTCCCCCTCCTTCTGAGATGCCACAATCGTTCAGGCAGGCAATGGACAAGGGCACAAAGGATGAAGGTATGTTAGGGAAGTTCCTTTTCCCTGGTTAGAATTTCTGAGATACGTAAAACAAAGATTAAAAAGAAAAATTAACGTGGCAGGAATCAATACTTTTTGCTACCTTGAGATGCCATTTAGAATTAAGCGTCTGCCTCACTTCTGCTTTGCTCTTTGTTGCACAACAGATTGCAAACAATGGACTTCTGTGCGTGCCAATACGGCATGATTTTTCACACACACACACCAAATCATTTTTCTAGCAAGCAGAAACAGGATGTGAGAAACTTCTTGGTGTCTAATATTTGTTCCCTGGGAGGAGAGGCGGGAGGAAGAAGGAGAAAGAGGAGGAGGAGGAGGAAGGAGGGGATGGGGAGGGGAAGGAGGAGGGGGAGGAGGAGGAGGAGGAAGGAGAAGGAGAAAGAGAAGGAGGGAGGGGGAGGAGGGAGGGAGGGAGGAGGAGGAGAAGGAGAAGAAAAAACAATTCAAACCCACAGCCTATTTTTCCTCCAGGGGCAATTAAGGAAATACAATTATACCAACCCATAAACCAAATGGGGGGGGGGGGGGGCGGGAAATCTCCCATAGCAAAAGTAAGATGAGTGAGAATTACTAGACTAAGTACAGCGATAGCACAGTGAACTCACATTATCCCTTTACCTGGAGCCTCTGTCCTTTTAATATCCCATTTTTCCTGCAAACGTCTGGACCATAAATATCTGGGCAGCCAGGGCTTAAATTTCAATGGGCCTGGAGATCAGCAAAGCAAGCAGACTATATCCTGTTCTGGGCCATCACTCTTGCCAATTAGATGTCATTTTATATTGTAAAGCCACATCAAATATACACGGATTTTTATTTATTTTTTTTAAAAAAAGAGGCATGGGGAAAACTTTACTTTCTAACCCAAAACGATGTAGGCCTTTAATATGCATTAATTTTTCGAAAGCAAAATTAATTTAAAAGGAAGTCCTCCACTTGTGACCATAGCTGAGCCCAAAATTTCCATTGCTAAATGAGACGGTTAAGTGAGTTCTACCCCATTTTACGACCTATTTTGCCACAGTTGTTAAGTGAATCACTGCAGCTGTTAAGTTAGCAACATAGTCGTTAAGCAGATCTGGCTTCCCCATTGTCAGGTGGTCGCAGAAGGGGATCCCACCATCGTCATAAATATGAGTCCATTGCCAAATGTCTGCATTTTGGTCACATGTCCCCAGGAATGCTGCAACGGTCGTAAGTGTGGAACTAGTCACAAGTGACTTTTCTGAGCGCTGCTGTAATCTTGGTCACTAAACAAATGGCTGTAAGTCAAGGACTACTATTAACTCTTAGGAGGAAAGTGGCATAGTTAGCAACACGCATGAAAGAGGCATGAAAACTGCATTTTTTTTTAAAGATTCCCTAAAGCAGGGTCCTTTTGTGGTTCGCTGGCAGCCTATGCAGCCGGCAGCGGAATCGGACCATGGAGAAGAACGGAGACCAGTCCGGGAGTCTGGAGAGGACTCGGACGAGGGTCCTGCAGAGATGGGGCCAGGGCCATCTGGGAGTGGGGTGCTGCCTCCAGAGCCTCTGGAGTCTGGCAGCAGCAAGGCAGAGGAGCAAGGGGAGCCTGTTCCCAGTGCGTGTATGCACAGAGCTGCTAGAAGGCAAGAACAGTTAAGACAAAATGGGCAACTTGGGAGTAAGGCTGGGAGGTGATTACCCCTCCCATAAGGAATAAAGGACAGGCCAAGGTGAGGAAACCTTTGCAGGAAGCAAAGTCATTCGCTCTGTTTGGATTAAACTTTGAAGCTCTGTGTGAACTTTGTACTTTGGCCGATTTTTTATAGTTCATTTGGCACTTGAGTTGTTGTCAGCCATTCAAAGGAGAGAAAGGTGGGTGCTTATCTTGAGAGACTGTTTGGGACTCATTACCATCTGGGAATGAAAATAATTCCCAGCGTTGAAATAAAAACAAGAGTTGTTTTAACTAAACATGTGCTTAATTACGGTCTCGGGAAGCCTTGGTCAAAACACCCATTTCAGACAAATGGTTGCCTAAGCTCTTCTTAAAAACTCCATTTGGACAGCTTTGCTGGCTGAGGAATTCTGGGAGTTGAAGTCCACAAGTCTTAAACTTGCCAAGTTTGGAGAGCCCTGCCCTAAAGAATGGTTTCTGAAGATCTTCAGAAGCTTCACAAGAACCTCAAGGAGAGCAAAAATTTTAACAGTACAAACTGTACCGAAAGCCAGGTCTTTTCCATTACTAATTTTTCTTCCACGGCATGCCGCAAGCCAAGATATTTTGGATGGGGCCACCGTTCAGCTAGAAGTTCAGATCCAACCTGCCAAGACAAGGGCCTTACAGCATCCGTCCAGAATGTGATGAAAAGAGGGAAGTATTTCGTGGCTGGCCAGAGAAAGGATTTCCAAAAAAGCAGGGATCTCCACACCAGAGAATGGAGGGCACTTAGCTTCCTTCATGGATGCATAGAATGGAAAGTATATAGGGTTTTAATCAAAATAAACACTCGGGAGGCACCTTAAAAGACTAACAAATTTAGCGCTGTGTAAGCTTTCATCGTTCTTGGTCAACAAAAGCTGACGCAATGCTACATTTCTTATATCTCTGGCTGCTTCTCTGAAATCTGCATTAACAATCCAGGGTTGCCCCAATCTTGGCCACATTTAAGACCGGCGGACTACAACTCCCAGAATCCACTGGGCTGGCAATGGCTAGGGAATTCTGGGAGCTGTAGTCCAACAAACTTCAAGTGTCCAAGCTACCCCTGACACCCCTGAGTTAAGACGATATAGCCAGAGGAGGAAAGTTTTCATTTTTAATTGAAACCTAAAGGGGGGAGGGGAGTGGGCTTGTTGCACTGATTTTGTGAAAGCTAAAATTAAATACACAAATTGTGTTGTTGTTGAGACCAAGGATTCTCAACCTTTCCTTCACAACAGCCCCCACCCCCTTTAAATATCTTTTGTGGCCATGGACCGTGGTCATGGACTCCCAAGATGTAACTCAAGATTTAAATCATATTTTTTCAAGCTTTCATGCTCCCCTCCCCCCCAGGAGTTCATGGACCACAGGATAAGAACTGCTGTCTTAGACTCAAAAAAACCCAAAACTCCCTTTTAAAACAGAGAAAAATAGAAAGAGAACTTGGAAGGGTGTGGAGGCTTCCAATGGCACCCTCTCTCATCCTTCCAAATGGGGAGTTAGAATTTGGGGCGCTTTTTCCTTCTTTTTTTTCCCCCCAAGTCTTCCATCTAAGTCTTCTTGTATAAACTTTATAAATTTGGGGGATAAGAAATGCCAACGACAGCTTAAGGGGCGAGACCTACCCACTGGGATTTGGGTTTTTTTCTTTTAGCATCCCTTCCTTCTTGTACCCCGAGTTGCTTTTATAAGTCCCTCCCATTTTAGAGGCAGTTTGCAAGGAAGGGTACGGTACAGTTTAGTTAATGCAGGACCCCACAGCTACCAAAGACAGCTTGCAAAAAAAAAAAAGGGGGGGGGGGGTCCTAGAAAACCAGACTAGAGCCTCTTTCTGGATAGCCCAGGTTTGGGTGGCCTTAATGGATCTCCAGAAGTAGTGCCATTCTAGATCCTCATCTAATATTCTACCTGTGCATGAATGTGGTCATAGACTATAGAGTCCTAGGGCTGGAAGGGACCTCAGAGGTCTTCTAGTCCAACCCCTGCTCAAGGTAGACCTTATGCCATCCCGGTCAAACAGCTCTCCAGTCTATTTTTGAAAGCCTCCAGTGATGGAGCACCCAAAACTTCTGAAGGCAAGTTATTCCATGGATTGGTTGCTCTCGACATTAGGAAATTCCTCCTTAGTTCTAGGTTGCTTCTCTCCTTGGTTAGTTTCCATCCGTTGCTTCTTAATTTGCCTTTTGGTGCTTTGGAAAATAAGCTGACCCCTCCATCCTTGTAGGAGCCCCTCAATACCTCTTTTAATACCCAGAACTTACTCACAGACTCCACACCCACAGACAGTTTTAAATGCATGTGTGATTAATTGCCCTCAACTGTCAGAAAAAGTGCTCCTTACTTCTAAGGTTGCGTCTAAAAGGGATCCTGACGAAAAGACCTCCCGTGCCTAAAACTTTGCATCTGCCTTCTTGGGAAAGATGAATTGAAGAGGGTGGGGAGGAGAGAGAGGAAGGGTGTATGTGTGTGAGAGAGAGAGAGAGAGAGAGAGAGAGGGCACATGGAGCATCCTTTTCTCCAGAGGGAGCAAGAGAGAGAGAGAGAGAGATCTGTACACTCAGCCGGTGGCCTTGCCTGTCATTCCATTCAGAAGGCAGAATTCAACCCAGCTGCTGAACCCTTTTTCCCACAGCCAGTAGATCGATTCTGGCCTAGCAACCACCAGGTGTGTGTGTGTGTGTGTGTGTGTGTGGAGTCATTCCTGTATCGACCAGCTTCCTCCCCAGACAGAGAAAATCACTTTCCACCTGCTGCATCAGGATTTAGAAGGCGATGGGTTTTTGAAACCGGCCGGGTTGGAAAAGGACACCTGAGAACATATTTCAAAGGGACCGAAACATGCCGGCCATCCAGAAGCGAAACCGGGTGAACAAAGAAAGGTAAAGCAAACTTATTTGACTTGCTGATTTTGGGGGATTTGATCGGCCTTCTTCCTATCTCGTTTTCATCTCTTTTGTTGCTCTGGTTTGCAGTGAAGTTCTTAAAAGTGAAGTTTACTTAAGAGAGCAGAGCCCAGAGGTGCAATGGCATCTGGCTTTATCTTTCTATTTAAATAGGTGTTCAAAAAGAAAAAAAAAAGGAGGAAAGCGAGAGAGAGAAGGGCAAACAAGGAGGATAAAAAAAAATCGGACAAACTCGTTCGACTGGTGAGAAGGAAAAAAACTAGTCAGCAGAAATGGAGTTAAGTTTCCACAATATATTTTTTATATTTTTTATATTGGTCTCGCAAAAACGAGACCGTCTATCATCTTTTTTGTTGTTTTATTGGTACAATTTGATATCAGCTATTAATCTGTTGCCAGTAACAATTTCAGCACTTTTGAAGCACTTAAAAAAAAAAAGATGTAATTCCATTTCTAGCTGAACCATACCTCTCTTTACGCAGGCATCATCTAAATAAAATTAATTTCAATTACTGCGACTGTAGAGATGCTGCCCTTAAATATAAACCAGCCTACCGGTAGTTGGAAGGAAACCAACTCTGGATCAGCTAATATTTATGGATGTCCAGCTGTGTACAATAAATGCAAAAATAAATGAACCTAAGGAGAGCTGAAATTAAGGAACGTTACTAAAATACTGTAGGGTTTTTTTTTTGCACAACTTCTGCCTGAACAGATTGTCACCGAAGCAGCATTATTTCAAGTGCTTTTTTTCCTTTAAAAAAAAAAAAACCCATGCACTTTAGTGTACTTCATGGTTGTTTATAAAAAAGGATTTATTGTACACGTTCAGGAAGGCTTTTTTTAAAAAGCAGGTTAAAAAACAGATGTGCTCTGCTTCGACCTTCTGTCGGCGAATTGAACTTTTATAAGGTTTTTCACACTTCTGAAAGGATGCCTTAATTGTAAAAACCCGAGTCAGTGACAGCTCCACAGTAATTCCGACATTGCAGTATTTAGGTCAGAAAGTCGTTTTTTTTGATTCTCGAAATAAAACAGAACCAAACCCACGAAGCTTACTTTCTAAAGCACGCGATCGCATAAAAAAGGATAAGAGCTGACTTATAACTCACGAGCAAGCCATAAGAACCACAAACCATCTATTAACTTCGAAGGAACTTGGTAGGCAGTCCAATCAACGAGCCCTAGCAGGATTGAATTAAACCAGGATCAAACCGTAGCTCAAGCGCATCTAGGACAAACAGAACCTACCAAGTAAATCTTCTTTTCCTTTCAAAACGCCGCTTTCGCTGACAAAATTTTCTGCTCGGTTTCTTTGCGTACCGTGGCTGAGAACGTCAGTCCCCTGGATAGCTCTTTTTGTTAATGTATTTCAATTTTTCAGAAGAAGAGTAAAAGAGGGATTCTCACAGAAATAGCAGCTGCTGAACGTGCATTTTTTGGAAGGCTTCCATTCTTAAACAGATTCCAGGCAGTGTCTTAATCACAATTAAAAATGTGCATCAATTAGACAGAGTCCATTTATTAAAAAAAACAAAACAAAAGCAGATTCACAGCGAAGGGAAAAAAGTAAAAAAAAACAAAACAGGAAAATTCCTTTTTTTTCTCCCTCTGGTCTCTAAAGGTTTACCCCTTTTTCAGCCACAGGAGGAGATAATAATGCAGGATGTTAAGAGTTATCTATAAGAAGAACGAACTCAATTCAGCAGAAAGCTGATCTCTTGCTTCTTCCCAAATCGGCTCCATTTCTGATTTTTATCCTTTCCTGGAAAAAGCAACGCTGAGAGGCTCTTTTCCTCTCGCCACTAAATGGATCTCAGCTGTCAGAAGACTGTTTGTTTAGTGCTTTCTGCACTTAACATGTGCACCTCCCCGGCCTGTGAGGGCTCCTCTCACTAACCCACCAAAGACCATAGCCGGAGTTTATATGAGCAGATGCCGAAGTCGCCCGTGCTGCTATACGCCGCTGGATGCGTCCAATTTTGCAGAAAAGAGATTAATTTTCCTTTCATGAATTGCAGGTCGAGCGTTCGCTGCGGGCCAACCGGGAGGAGACGGCCCTAGATGAATCTGCGTCTTTCAAACCGTGAGCAGGTCTTCGACGGAAGATGCACACCTGCCCCAAAACGCCTCTGCCGCTATTCAAAAGCTCCTTTGTGACAGAACATGAATTGGCAGGCACCCGTCCTACTGAGGACTAGCATCTCCCCATGTTTTCCAAGACGTTTTCCGAAGAGTCTTAACTGATTCGGGCTTCGGGGGCTGCAATCATGATCTCCGCAGATCTCTTTGGAACCACGGCCCACCTGGGCAGCCTGGCGCCGAAGTCCAGATTTATGTATTTTGCGGAGAATCACACCATGGAAATTTACGCGGGAACCGCCTCTCCGGCCCTGTGCAACGGGACCTACTTTGAACTCAACGGATCCCGTTTTTGCAACGAGACCCGGGCCCTCAACCTTGCCGACCGGTCCGAGCATCAGCAATATGTGATCGGCCTTTTCCTATCGTGCCTGTACACAATATTTCTCTTTCCCATCGGTTTCGTGGGGAACATCCTCATCCTGGTGGTGAACATCAGCTTCCGCGAGAAGATGACCATCCCCGACCTCTACTTCATTAACCTGGCAGCGGCCGACTTGATCCTGGTGGTGGACTCCCTCATCGAGGTGTTCAACCTCGACGAGAAATACTACGACATCACTGTCCTGTGCACCTTCATGTCCCTCTTCCTCCAGATCAACATGTACAGCAGCATCTTCTTCCTCACCTGGATGAGCTTCGACAGGTACATGGCCCTGGCCAAAGCCATGAAGTCCAACTTGTTCCGCACCATGGAGCACGCCAGGCTAAGCTGCGGCCTCATCTGGCTGGGCTCCATTTCGGCCGCCCTGGTGCCCTTCACGGCCGTCCACTGGCAACACTCGGGGGAGGTACACTTCTGCTTCGCCGACGTGGCAGGAAATCCAGTGGCTAGAAATTACCGTCGGGTTTATCATCCCGTTCGCCATCATTGGCCTCTGCTACTCCTTAATCGCCCGAGTGCTGATCAGCGCCCACAAGCACCGGAGTTTGCGCCTTCGCCGGCAAAGAGCCCTGCGTATGATTTTCGTGGTCGTTCTGGTTTTCTTCATTTGCTGGCTGCCGGAAAACGTCTTCCTCAGTGTGCAGCTTCTCCAGAAAACCGACGAGCCCTCATCCAGAGGCCGCTCTTTCAGACATAATTACCCCTTAACGGGGCACATTGTCAACCTGGCGGCCTTCTCCAACAGCTGTTTGAACCCGCTTATCTACAGCTTCCTTGGGGAGACTTTTAGGGACAAACTGAAGCTGTACATGGAACAGAAGACCAACGTCTCCATGTTAAACCGCCTTTGCCACGCGACGCTGAAATCGGTCATTTCAGATAGCACCGAACAGTCAGAGGTTTAGCTTAGCCCAAACCCATGAATAGACTCTGCTCATTCCTGCTTCTTACTAACAAAACAAGTGTGGGTTTCGTCCCATTCGCCATGTTTCTGTAAGAATGTGCAAAACGGTGACACGGTATTGCTTTAATTACGGAGGAGAATATCAGCTTCCCCCGAAGGTCAACCGCATTTATATAGGCGAGGAATCCGACAATTACTTATGGAAAAATGTAACTGTAATACAATTCCTGAATACTGTTACCTGCCTGATCTATGTTAGATGCCCTGGGAAATAGAATAAAACTGCAGCAACCCTGGGAAAAATTCAATAGAAGCTATTGATATTAGGAGGCAGAGAAGTCAGTAGTTTTCCTCTCGCATATGTATCATCTTGCAAACTCAGTTAAGGAAGCAGCTACCAAGTTCAGCACACGATTCGATCTCAGGCAGATGTATTCTGTGACATAAACTGAATTAAGGGAAACAGAGAAGCAATCTGAGTTTAGAGTAGCGTCCTTCTCCCGCATTTTGGATTTCCGGTGTAGATGTGAATCGGTTTGTAAACTAAGCCAAGGTACATAAGATACAGATTCCGACATAGGAAAGGCATATTTGAATCAATTCCTTCTGGCTACTCTATTGAACAGCTGGGATTTAGGAGAAAAGGGAACCTCATGGGTTCCGTAGAACTTCGAGGCCCAGATTTCAGCGCCTTCTTATTTATCATTGGAGGACGGCAAAGATCGGACAGCAGCTAGGAAAATCCTTCTGGGGAAGAAGGGTTGTGAGAATAGAGGCTTGTGAGCATCCCTGGTGATGCCAGCACATCTGAAGTTGCTCCCCTGTTGGTCCTTGGCCTGAGCAGATGGTGGAGATGGATCTGAGGAGGTTTTCAGATCATTCCTGCATGGCATGGCAGGCTCCCTTCTGAGCTTCTTCTCCGGCATGGGCTGCGGACTCTCAGGGTCTGTGCATTATGGGTCCTGCCTGCTCTCCTCAGGATAGGCCTGGTCGGCATGCTGAAAGATAGGAGGCGTAAAGAGAGAGCTAAAAGGCCTGATAAGCTATCTCAGGGGTCTCCAAACTTGGCAACTTTAAGACTTGTGGACTTCAACTTCCAGAATTCTCTGGAAATCTGGGAGTTGAAGTCCACAAGTTTTAAAGTTGCCAAGTTTGAAGACCTCTGGGCTATCTGAATCTAAAAAAAAAAATATCACCAAATGACGGGGGAGTCTCTATTTTTTCATGGCACAAAATCTGCTAAGTACTGTTAGTCTAAACCTAACTAATAATTTGGAGATCTGAACAAAGTATGACCATATACACATTTATTACAGCAGCTGCTGTTTCTTACAAGGAAGAACACTGATCTAAAGCTGGACTGAAATGTTAGGAAAAGCTTTACGGAGAGAAAATAAATACTTGGCCACTTGGGTTACATCTGTTTAAGTACGAAATATTTGGGCAACTCCCACTGTTACGAACACCCCCCCTCTCTCATAGGTGTTTTTAATACTCAGCATTTACTCACAGAGTTCACAAATTCACAGCCTCGAGCTTGCATTGCCTAGAACTGAGAGATAATCCACAATCTCACTTCATCTTTAGATGAAAAGCGAAAAGTCAACAAGAACTCGCTGGGTGACAGGCTACTGACATTTCCCCCCTTATTCTTTGAATTTCATCTGTCCTATGGATAGCAATACCACCCTCTCTACATTCCAGATGCAAGGAAATGCCAAAGATTTAAAACGCTGCATTAAAGAATAATTTTGGGTTGGCTTTGGTTAGTATTTTATGGCTGGATCCTAGTCAAATTAAGCGGATGGAACGTCAGCTACGATTTGAACCCTGTTGCAATTTTGATGGGATTTCAGTGCTATTTTGTCTGGATCAAGGATAAAGCGACCTCTTGTCTTTGGTGGGAAAGTTTTGGACAAAGAGGAACAAGAGATGCCTTCAGCCACAGCCTGGCCTGGCCGTTTTCCAGCGTTGCAATGAGTAAATGTTAAACCAACAGCATGCTCTCGTTTCTACTTGCAGTTATCTAACTGAGCAAATCTGTTTGTGGAGCTCTCGGGAACAGCCAAGAGTCAGGGTGGGCTGGTCACGAGAGCATAATAAAAACCCTAACCGTTTGGACAGGGAATGTCAGATCCCCTTTTAATAAACTCAAAAGCTTTCCTCCACGGGGATGCTAATATGAAGGACACAGAGTTGTTATGGCAAACAGCACTCACATTCTGGGGTGAAGGGGAGGGAATCAAATAGCGAGGAAGTAACCCACGAGAAGCATCTATCCACAGAAGGAATCACAAGAAGCCTGGTCTGTGGGCTGCCATTCAAAACGGCCAGGGATGCAGCTCGCTTCAAACACGACTTCAATCGACCAGAATACCGATTGGAAGGGACCTTGGCGGTCTTCTAGTCCAACCCCTGCTGAAGCAGGAGACCCTACACCATTTCAGATAAAAGGTGCCGTTTCTTCTTGAAAAACCTTCAATTATGGAGAACTCACAACTTCTGGAAGCTCCACCGATTCGTTGCTCTCATTGTCAGGAAAGATACTGGCCTATGAATTAATTGCCTTTTTTAATATGCCTAGACTTCTGACTAGCAGGGCCACCAGTCTACTCCCTGCATAACCTGAGAGTTGAGCTACCTCCAGCCCCCCAATTTTTCCCAAAGCGCTCTCCCTGAGCTGGTAAATTCAAATTTGATGACATTTCAAGCTTCTCTTTTACACTTCACTTATCTCCCTTTTCCTCGCTCAGGGATACGGCAACACCAAAGGCTAAGAATAAACACCACTTTGCTGATCGAAGCGCTCCTGCTTGCCAGCTGGGTTTTGTTCTCAGGCAAAACAGGTTATCACCTTATCTCATAGTGGCTGCTGCGATCTTCTTCGTTAACAAATTGTTATTGCAAAGTCTGTAGAAATATTACAGGGTGATAAAACGAAGCCGTCCGCCCTCCAAGCTCCAGAGAGCTGGGGAGTTTTGGGAAAGGAATGAGGATAACGGCACTTCTGAAATGTGCCTTAGCTAAGTCAGAAATGCATCCCGGTTCTTTAACGCAAGCAAGGATTGTGAGCTTAGAGATGGTTGCAGAGAAGCACCCGAGAAATTATTTACGATTATTTGTGCTGGCTAGTAAAAAGGAAAAGATTCCAGGCTAAAAGCTATTAAGATAAAGAAATGCCCACTTATCGTATTTCATTACACTAGAATATCATATTCAAATCACTGGACTAACATTTGCAATTAGTGATTCATTAGCATTTGAAGCCAAGTCCTTTGGTAATCTTGGGGAATATTTTCGTGTGTGTGTGTGTGTGTATCACAAATCACAAAGTTGAAAAAAGTGTCTTAGAGCCATTTTTTCACATTTATGACCGTTGTAGCATCCCCTTGGTCATGTGATCAAAATTCAGATGCTTGTCAACTGACTCGTACTGATGACAGCTGCCGACCATGTCATTAACTTAGTAAGTGCGGTGACTCATTTAACAACGGTAGCAACATAAAATGGGGCACAACTCGCTACCGTTTAGCAACAGAAATTTTGGGCTCAGCTGTAGCCGTAAGTTGAGGACTACCAACCCAGCAAAATGGAAGGCAATGTTCCTATTTACTCGTCTGCATTTTGAACAGTCCGATATAAGACATGGCAATACAGCCCAATGTATATACTGTACATGGTTGGTGGCATCTGTTGAATTCCTAACCTCTTGAAACTCTGCTAAATAGAACGCCAAATATTGTGTTTATATCAGAAACAGTGGGAGATGGAAGCCTTTCGCCTGGGAAAACCATTTTCAAAGTAGGGACTGTTTTCCCAGCTGTGAATATGCCTTCCTGGGAAATTTGCTCAGTCTATTACAAAAATATTCAAAGGAATGCAAGATTATTCAGCCTTATCTCTGCATATAAAATATTTCAAACAAATCCTTCCGCGTTTTCTTGAATTTGTGGCCAATGCAGAAGGGGTGAATTAAGCTAGAAGCACGGCAGGAAAAGTAAACTGGTAGTCCCTGAAGGGAGTGAATAAATTCTACTCAGTTAATAGTTAAGTTAGGCATCAAAAGAAACCGCTCTAATATCTTCAATACATAGTTTTGTCTTCCAGAAACAGACAGCTTTGGTTGTTTTAAAGCATGTATTTATATTGCAGGAAGGCTGATAAGTTACCCAAGATAAACCAGGTTGTGACATATCCAGAGATTCCTTCTCCACCTTTAAAACTACAAAGGAAATTGTTGCAGTTGTTCCAATGCTTGGTGGATGCAATGAGTAGAAAGACATTCATACAACACTTGACCAAGATGAGAGCTTGGAATCACCAGTTTTAACCAAGCATCAATCTCTTCCCAAAAGTAAAGGAATGGCAGGTTCTAAGATCTTTCCCACTATCAATAACCCTTACACCCAGTTGCCTTGACCTGGAGTTCTTATTGCAGATCATTTTCCTTGGATTACCTCCAAGAGTATTGTGTATTTATTTAGAAAACTTAAGTGGATGCCAGTCTCATAAATAGCTCATAAGATTCCATAAAATCAGAATAAGTCACCAGAGTCCACAGCAATATACTCATCACATCACAACAATCCACCAGTTCTACATTTAAATTTTCTGGACTCACTTCCATAGCTGGGGGGAGGTCCAGGTCCCTCCAGAAAGCTGATTTCTGTATGAAGATATGAACCTCTTCTTGTTTTCCAGTTTGTCATGATCACTTGAGGATTACAGAACACCAGACAGTCCAAATT
The DNA here is from genome assembly GCA_023653725.1 of Bungarus multicinctus. NCBI lineage: Eukaryota > Metazoa > Chordata > Lepidosauria > Squamata > Elapidae > Bungarus > Bungarus multicinctus. The sequence continues at coordinate 1,759,010 of CM042842.1, forward strand.
CTGACTAGACAAGGCCTCTGGAACTGGTCAGCAAATCCTAGCTCATTAGATTAACAGTACATAGGAGCCTCTGTGGCGCAGTGGTTAGAATACTGCAAGCTACTTTTACAGCCAGCTACCTACAATTTGGCAGTTCAAATCCCACCAGTCCCAAGGTTGACTCAGCCTTCCATCCATCCGAGGTGGGTAAAATGAGGACCCTGATGGTTGGGGCGAGAGGCTGACTCTCTAAACCGTTTAGAGAGGGCTATAAAGGGGTATATAAGTCTAAGCGCTATTGCTATTACACCTATGCCAAGAATGACAAAATCCTTAGCTGAAGAGGAAAAAAAATGAGAAACTTTTTAAAAGAACCGTAAACTTTATGCTGAGAGGCAGTGGAATCAACTTAATCCTGAGTTCCACTTCTTACAAAACACTTCATCTCACTGTGATGCAGCTTTGCATCAAGTTTGAAGTCTGCATTTTAACAGAAATTCTCAGTCAGACCCAGTTGGGTACATTTCAGCAAAACACAGCAACAAATCAGAGAAACCGTTCCCCACATTAACAAGTACATGTACCATATACCTCGCTTTAAAATTAAACAAGAAGGCTGTGGGGTATTTGGCCCATCAAGCAAGAACAGAGAAACCAAAGAAGGACAATTCCAACCCCCATAAAGAGACAAGAAATCCAGTCACAAATCCATTTTTTAATTGATCGCATACTTCAGCTGCTACAAACTGGAAGTTTTCAATGTTCTGTGTTTCCAACTCTATACCACATGAACTTGCAAAGAACAGTATATGCCATAAGTTCACACAAACTCTTCTTTCTCTTTACTCAGCCTAGTCCCTATGGGGCTAGCAAGGAGAGGGGATACGAGGGATTTCCTCTTGCCTCAGCAGGAAAGGTCAAAAGCGGTCAGTCGGGTCTCGCTAACAAAAGCCAGATTGTGGGGCTAAGCACAACATTGGATAACTGCTGTGTATGCTGTGTGTTTAATATACAGAGAGGGAGAAAATGTTCTCAACACTTATAATGCCTTGGGAGACCACGAAGCAAATTCACTGCAAATATGCAGAAAATGGAACGGCCAGTTAAATGTAAATATCCTATTTGTTTTCTACAACTGAGAGATGCTCCATTGGTCCAGAGTGACTTTGCTCTCAGGTGCAACTTTTAAGTAAAGGCGCTCATTTACAATAAGCAACACGGCCAAGTAAATTTACCCTTGTTTGTAAGAATGCACATAGAAATGTATATGGAAGACATATTCTGGTCACATATTCTTTTGCACACGGATAATTTTAACCAATGATGGGCACATTTGTATCCCCAAAACACCTATGTCTATTTATTCTATATTAAATGAAGAGTAGAGAAGGTATTTTTAGGCACAAGACAAATTAGATACTGTAAGAGATAATAATATGCTTAAGAGGTGTGGTCTGCTATTCTTCCATCTAACTATAAAACACTACATGCATATGTTTTGTAGATAAGTATGAAAGAAATTAAGAGCGAGGGTCCTGTTTAAAAGTCTCAGGCTTCTAATAGGTTCTCTTAGCATCTCATTTCAGATTCTCTTCACTCAGATTAGTAAACAGAAAAATATAGAGAACTTGGCAATAATATCAAGAAACTTTTAAAAAATATAACATATTGTCTTGCCTATATTGTTGAACAAGTAGGACTCACAGCTGAAAATGTGAAAGAAAACACTGACAGGATCAAAGGAATCCTATTTATTTTACTCACATTTAGTATATGTTTTTTCAACACAGGTTCATCCTCCTCTGGTGCCATTTGTGGTTTTGGATGCTTTGTGGATTTCTTTTTCTGCTTCATCTTCCTCTTTTCTGGTGAAAGATGCTTTTTCTTTTCTGCCTTCATCAGTTTTTCCTGTGACTTATAACTCTAGAATAAATAAAAAGAAATTTTACATGTTGAAGAGGTTTGTTTGTTCATCCGAACAAATTATAAATTTGCCCCCCCCGAAAATTTAACTTCCTTCTGGATGGATGAGAAGCGAAAAGTCTTCAAAGAAAAACCAGAAAGTCCAGAGGACTCTTGAAAAAAGCACTTTTTAAAAACTGATTAGACAACTATTTATCTGAAATGATATAGGATTTCCTGCCTGATCCAGGAGATTGGACTAGAAGACCTCCAAGGTCCCTTCTAACTCTGTTATTCTGACATGAAACCATATCTTTAGGAGAATAAAAATGACCAATCTGCAGGCAAATGGTTCTATTTTTTTCTAAATTTTTATGTTCCAAGTCGAATTTCAGGAAATCCAGGGCGCCCAAGATATTCTATGTGTTGATTCTACAACAGATACTTTTAAAACCACTACTGAAAACAAATACATGTATTTTTTTACAATGTTTATAAATGGGCATTTAAAAATATAGAGAATCTGCTGAAATACATAGTTGCCAAATGAGACCTGAGTTTCCTTTTGCAATCAACATTCATTGGCAGATTTGCACTAATGTTGCATTTAATGCCCAAAAGTGTTCAGCAAAATACAGCAAAGAAAGGACATTTCTGGTTTTTAAACCCAAGTTAGAGGCTGCCGCATTAGCTGGGACTTCATATTCTAGGGAGGGCCTGCCAATTCTTGCCGCTTCTTTTAGCAAATCTTTTACTGTTGAATGCAGGTAGTCCTCGGCTTACATCCACAATGGAGCCCAACATTTCGATTACTAAGCGAGACAGCTGCTAAGTGGGTTTTGGCCCCATTTTTACAACCTTTCTCACCATTAAGTGAATCACTGCAGTTGTTATGTAACACGGTCGTTAAGCGAATCTTGCTTCTCCCTTGACTGGGGCGGGTGGTCACAAGGTCGCAAAAAAGGGATCCCAGAACATGCAACCACCGTAAATAGGAGTCCGTCGCCGAGCATCTGAATTTGGATCACGTGACCACAGGGATGTTTGCAATGGTTGCTAAGTGTGAACAACGGCCATAAGTCCCTTTTTTTCAATGCCGCTGTAACTTCGAACGGTCAGTAAGCGAACTTCTGTAAGTCGAGGACTGCCTGTCGTTATTTTCCCCATCTGCTTTGTAGAAGCCACCCAGAGTCACCCTTGTTGTCGCTGCTTGGGGCTCATGGGTGTTGTAGTTTGAGGCTCGTGGGTGTTGTCATTTGGGACTTATGGGTGTTGTCGTTTGTGGCTCATGGGTGTTGTAGTCTGGGGCTCATGGGTATTGTAGTTTATGGCTCATGGTGTTGTCGTTTGGGGCTCATGGGTGTTGTCGTTTGGGGCTCATGGGTGTTGTAGTTTGGGGCTCATGGGTGTTGTAGTTTGAGGCTCATGGGTGTTGTAGTTTGGGGCTCATGGGTGTTGTAGTTTATGGCTCATGGGTGTTGTCGTTTGGGGCTCATGGGTGTTATAGTTTGAGGCTCATGGGTGTGGTAGTTTGGGGCTCATGGGTGTTGTAGTTTGGGGCTCATGGGTGTTGTAGTTTGAGGCTCATGGGTGTTGTAGTTTGGGGCTCGTGGGTGTTGTAGTTTGGGGCTCATGGGTGTTTGGGGGTCATGGGTGTTGTAGTCGCTTTTGGGCATTGTGGTACAGCATCATCCTGAGTCCTCTCCTTCCTCTTCGCTCCCCACCCGCAAGACGGGCCTGCCTTTGGTTTGGCAAGGGAGAAAATAGAGACTGGCTGACTCTGCGGGGTTGTTGTGAAGGTCGAGGCAAGAAAGGCGGGGAAAACGGGTCAAAGGTCAAAGAAGGGGGAAGTTGCCCCGCCCACCACTCCCCCTCGGAGCACGTGGGCGACCCCCCCCCCTTCCCCACCGGCTTCGCCACCCACCTCGGCCTCAGCCCCGGCGGTCTCCCCGGCTTCTTCAGCAGCCGCTCTTCCGCCTTTTCCCGCCGGCTTCCTTCTGGCCGCCGCCGCCCCGCCCTCCTCGAGCCCCGATTGGCTGCTCGGGCGCCCCCGCGCTCTGACTGGCCGCGCCGCCCGCCCGTCCTCTCGCGGCAGTTCCCAGGAGTGGCCGCGGCGGCTTTTAACTCCCGCCCCCCATCTCGACTCTTCCGGATCCACGCGCTCTCTCTGTTCGCACGCGGCGGGGGCGGGGCGAAGAGAGTGGCCAGCGAAGAACTCCAGTGCGGCTGCGCGAGGTGCGCCCCCGGGGGCGGAGGGCGCGTGCGCTCTCCCTCTTCCCTGATTGGGCGCTGCGTGCCAGGCTCTCCTACCCTTTCTATGCTGTTTACTTTAAATGAAGCATTTAAAATGATAAATTAAGAGCATTAAAAAGAGAAACACAAGAACCATCTTGAGTTTGCCTTTTAAAAATACCCCTTCCAAATAAAAATAAAACTCACAATTCAAAAGGAGCAGTTGCAATTTTTTTTCCTAGTCTGCTTAGTGTTAAAGCAATATTTCTCCTCTTTAAAGTAATGTGGACTTCAATTCCCAGAATTCCTCGCCCAGCATAGCTGCAATAAAATAATGTAAAAACTTGCAATTTGCCCTTGATGTTACCTACTTGGATAATGCAACATCTCCAAGCAAACCTGTTCAGAGAAGGACCCCATAATTCAACCCTGAACTGCAGAGTCTCTTCTAAATTGATTACGGTATATTAAATGTAACTTCAGTTTTTAACGGTATGAAAAAATACACAAATTTGAGCTTGGTGCCAAAATCTCTACTACTTTATAAGTACCAAAAAACAAAGGGAAAAAAACACCACTAAATCACTATACATATTTTTCTTCAAACTGTACAGCTCTTTCCCATTTAACCCCCTCCTTTCTGACTCTAGAAGGGGGGAGAACCCAAGTTTAAAAGAAGTTCAGCATTCCTACCTGACATCTGTATTTTTGGGAGGCTGGATTTGGAAAAATCTACATTACATTCTTGTCTTTGAGCACTCAAGAATGGGTTGATTTTGTGGGTGGCGACACCCTGTGGGTTATTCATATATTGCAAATAAAACTAAGTTGGAAGGAAAGATTTCACTCAGCAGGGATCTCCCATACCTGAAAAATAACTACATGCCTCTGTCAGAATAAATCCAGCAAAATAAAGAGAGAGACTCCCTTCTCCCATCAACGGAAACCTTGTGCTGTTTGAGCTCTTTTCAATATTCCAGTTAGTTGGAGAATTTGAGTGATTGGTCAAACTTAGCAATTTGAAGTCATGGACTTCAACTTCCAAAATTCCCCAGCCAGATGAGTTGAAACCCACAAAAGTGGGTCATAAATAACTCTGGGGATGCCTATTGTAATTTTGAATGGTTGTTAAACAACCAGTCGTAAGATAAGGACTACCGTTATTAAGGCTGATGTTTCTGCTCACGAGAACAATGTATAGCATTCATATGGCTTGATTTCAAGCTTTAAAAGATGTGGTGCTTTTTTTCGGTCTTCCTTTGCAAATGCAAATACAAATGCCATTTTTATTTTATTTTATGAAATTTTCTATGCAAATACAGCCGTCAAGAATCCTGGAGCAGACCATATCTTAAAGGCCTAAGTGTCAATGGAGATTCTCAGTTATCCACGTCAAGGTTGTCCCAAAAGTGTTTTTTCAAGAGGCAACTAGACTTCCTTGTTTTTCTTTGAAGACGCTTCTTGGATGAAAAGCAAAACTTCTTCACAGAAAAACAAGAAATTCCAGTTGCCTCTTGAAAAAGCACTTTTGGGTTAAAGGGCCTAAGGTTTTCTCGAATTTCATTTTGGATCAAGGAATCTGATGTGGCCATTAACCTAGACAAGCCCTGCATGTTCTTCAAAGATATGGCTCATCTTGTTCTTCTTCAGCAGTTCTGTGACTTAAATTCAAGCCAACCACCACGACATATGAGGAAATAGTTTAATCAGAAAATGTGCAAAAGGGTACAGTTAATTTTAAAAAACTAAAGATGGACAGTTATCCACAGACTTCAGATAGATTTCGATCCCAACTGTAGACATCAGGCCTGTCAAACTGGGGGGGCCATGGGCCAGATGCAGGCCACGCCCATCCCAGGTCCACAAAGGCAAAAAACATAGCAATATGTCACCTGACGCAATTGAGTTTGAAACCTGTGGTATACCTCAACTTTTTGCTTTGCATCTGAAAGAACAAAAAACAAAAATGTAATTAGCTAACCAGAAGTTCCAAACTAGTATTTCTTGCAAGTTCATAACTTCTATTTTCACTTATTATTTCCTTTCTGCTAGATTTTAGATGTGTACCATATTCTACATGTACAAACAGACTAACCAGCTAAGTCAACACATTCAGAAATCAATAATAACAGTTTTGTGCTAAAGTTTCAACAGGACACACCTGAAGCATGCATGGGGATTACTTATTGATTGGAAAAGATCCAACCTTACCCATTTTGTAGGAGCTGACAGTTGGGAGCATTATTCTTGGATTGCAGGGACCTCATTATAGCCGCACACCTGGGAAAAAGTTAATACAGATTTAAGTGAAGGATTTTTGACGATGAATAGGAAAGTTTCATTATTAACTATCAAGTCTGTTTATTACTTGGATGCAATCAGTTTTTTTCATTATTCATAAACCACCTAGACCTGTTTTGAAGTCTCAGCAACCTATAAATTAATGAATAAACATTAACCAATGTTAACTAGCTGTAATTTTCACTTCCTCATTGAAAGGTATCCTGTAGTCACCCTGTTAACAGATTCCATCAATTCATCAACCAGCTGGAATGGACAAATTCCTCCAAACTTGGCAACTTTAAGACTTGTGGATTTCAACCCCCAGAATTCCTGAGCTAACATGACTGGAGGAGGAATTCTGGAAGTTGAAGTCCACAAGTCTTAAAGTTGCCAAGTTTGGGGGACCCTGTCCTAAGGTCTTCTCCCAAAGCCCAACCGTCTTTGAAAACTACCGAGACTCAATTCAGGACATGTCCTGAAAGAGGTCCGTCATGTGGACTTCCCAACCCAGTAGTCTTACCCAGCTTTGGAGACAGGCCAAATCCATCCTGGGCACTGGTGGTCCAAAGGATGTCGGTGATGAAGACAGAAGTTCTGGTGACACTGGTCACAAACCAGCCGCATCATCTCTTTCTTTCTGCAGCCCGCATGGAAGCATTTGTTGATGAAGATCTAAACACCAAAGACAGCACAGCAAATTGGGTTATATGCAGATATTTAGTACCCCTTGCGAATAGTTGGCCTACTCGGTAAATTGGAAATGCTAGTAAAATGCAGTGAAGCAGGGGGCTGGATTCCATAGTTCAGACCCAACCCCAACCTAAAGCTGGCTTCCCCATCAACCAGGTTGAGACCTTAACTTTAAGATCCATGGACTTCAATTCCCAGAATTCCTCAGCCATGCTCTTTCCAGCCTTTCTTTAAGGGAATGTGATCCTTGGCTCAAATTAGTTCTTAAAGCAAGATAGTCACTTTCTAAAGACAAAGAATGTTGAGGTATTAAGCTTTAAGAACTGACCAGCAGCAGTAATAGCTGCCAGACGCTTGAAAATCTGATGCAATGTTAAGCTGATGAAATGAAGGTGATTCAGCATAGCATGGGTATTTCCCTTTAAGAGTGGGGATGGGTTCTATCCCTTTAAGAGGTGTTTATATGAAGGCAACCATTATAGAGGGCGTGCTGTCTCTCCTTGTGTCCAGTATTCATTGCAGAGTACTCCATGTGTAGAATTAAGAACTTTGCTTACTTGTAAGGTATTACTTGTAAGGTCTACCACGTATATTTCTGTATATAACTATTGTATATAAACCCCTGTTAAATGTCTAAGTCAGAAGTCTCCAAACTTGGCAACTTTAAGACTTGTGGACTTCAACTCCCAGAATTCCTCAGCCAACATAGCTAAGTTTGGAGAGCCCTTTTCTTAAGAAGGTCCTTACTTTTTGCTTCTGCTGGGCCGAATCCTGCCGACAGTCTCGGTCCATATGGGCCCCCACAGCTACATCGGGTGTCTCTCCCTTTCTGATGGGGACCGGAGTGTTGCAAAGGGGGCAGACTGGAACCTGTACATCCTAAAACAAAAAATGATCAGGTTGAAGTCAGAAAAGACGAGTCGAAGTAAGTCGGTGCTTCAAACTGTTCCTAACATACTCCTGGTGTAACCCCAAGGATGTAACTATTTGGCCTTACAATGCCGCCAACTAACAAAGTCCTGAACACAAATCTTAACGGAAAAAAGTCCTTCAATGCAATAAACGTAAGACTTGAACTTGTGCATCTTCCAGAATTACCCTAAAGGCTATTAAAAAAAAACCTTTTCTACATAAATCCCTCCCTTTTTATTATTTCGCTTCCTCCCCCCCTAAGTTTTTTATTTTTTACAAACATATCAGTACATGAACAGTGTGGCACCTGAGTGTCATACATTTTGATACAAATAAAATAGTATTAATTGTATGTTTCATTTAACAAGCTTATGTAATTCTGGTAATAATACACATATTTGTATTGAATTATAATCTTTCATTATTTAGTTATTCAATATTTCAATGTGTCATTTTTATGCCAATCACCCTATTCTAAGTGTCATACAGTTTAATACAAATAGGCTATTAATCATATTTATGACATTTAGCAAGCTTATATAATTCTAATAATAATACAAACATATTAAATTAGAATCTTCCATTATTTGCTTGTTCAACTTATAATCCTTCATGATTTGGTTATTCAATTTTTCAATATGTTATTTTTATGTCAATCACCATATTCTGCATGCATTTTATTGTTTTGCTCTCACAGCGTGTCATGATCTTAGACAGGAGACCAGGAGTTCTACTTTACCAGCTTGAAACAATGCCAGGATTAACCCCCAAGAAGAAACCACCGGGGCAAGGAACAAGGAACAGTTTAAAAACTGTTTCAACACCAGCATTTTTGCACAGCTAGTTATGCATGGATACTCTCCGTCCCAGTTTCACAAGGTTCCTAATGCCATCAACACGAATCACCTTCTTATACGCAGAAGAACACTTGTGTCGGCTGTAGATAATGTGATCTTTGCAGAAAAGCTCCTGGCAGGCGTCGCATTTCAGAGGGAGAAAATCTTCAGAGGAAAAGAAAGAAAGAAAAAAAACACCCAGCAAACACGTTAAGTTGGATTTATCCTAACGCAAGAGGTCTCCCCAAGTCACAAGGGTTGTGTTTATCCCTTCTAAGGAGGGAGACATTAAGCCCGCACACCCTCTTGCCGCGATCCTTACCCAGCCGTCGGCAGCTCCTCTCCCAGCAGTGCTGTCCTAAGTCTGGGAATTCCATTTCTTCAGAAGCCTCCAACTTCCCAGAATGAGGGTTACCTAGAAGGAGAGGTGGTGTGTAAGTTTGGTTTTCCCACAGGACGCACAGCAGCCAGATTCACACCCACGTGTGATTTCTGTAGTCGCTGTTAAGTCACATCAGCTGACGTCAAATACCCCATTAACTCTAGAACAGGGGTCTGCAACAGTGGTGGGATTCAAATTTTGTTACTACCGGTTCTGTGGGCGTGGCTTGGTGGGCATGGCAGGGGAAGGATTCTGCAAAATCCCCATTTCACCCCACTCCAGGGGAAGAATATATTGCAAAATCCCCATTCGCTCCCCCATCCCACTAACCTGCTTTCCAGCTCCGTTCTCCTGGGCAGGGCAACCAAAGAAGACCCAGCCAATCAGCTGGGACTCTGGAGGTAGAGAATAGATGGGGGCGGGGCCAGTCAGAGGTGGCATTTGCCGGTTCTCCGAACAACTCAAAATTTCCGCTACCGGTTCTCAAGAACCGGTCAGAACCGGCTGAATACCCACCTCTGCCTCTGCAACCTTAAACACTCAAAAGAGCCATTTGGACTTGTTTCCCACAGGAGAAAAAACACCACGGGGAGCCACAAAACCTGGGTGGGCGTGGCCAACTCCCTGTCACTCACTCCCACCAACAAGAGCTGGAAGAAGGTCCAGCAAGAGTAAGGTACCAGAGAATCAGCCCTGCCCGCTTCTTTATCTTCTGCCATCGTCCTTACCTTCTCAGACCAGGTGAGGGAGGGGAGGGGGAGGGGCCAGCCAGCGATGGGGCAGGGAGCCGCAGTAGAGGGCCCAAAGAGCTGCATGTGGCTCTAGAGCTGCGGGTTGCCGACACCCACCCTAGAATTTCTCTTTACCGTAAAAAATACCCCACAGCAATCATTTAAACCTTAACAACTTTTAAGACCTGTGGACTTGACTGGCTGGGGAATTCTGGGAGTTTGTCCACAGGTCTTTAAGTTACCAAGGTTGGACACCCTGGATTTACACAACAGCAAAGGCTCAAGGCAAAGAAACCTCTTTTAGAACTTGGGGCTAGGTGCGAATGCAACCAAGTTTGATCTCAGCCATCCCTGTGCCAAAAAAACCTAGACCTACCAACGTCAGAATCGGAATAAAGCTGGAAGGGACCTTGGAGGTCTTCTAGTCCAGCCCCCTGCACAGTCAGGAAAACCTATACCATTTCATATAAATGACTATCCAGTCTCTTCCAGTGATGAAGCACTTCTGGTGGCAAGCTGTTCCACAGGTTGTCCTCAGTGTGAGGAAGTTTCTCCTTAATTCCAAGTTGCTGCTGCTGCTGCTGCTGCTGCTGCTGCTGCTGCTGCTGCTGCTGCTGCTTCTTCTTCTTCTTCTTCTTCTTCTTCTTCTTCTTCTTCTTCTTCTTCTTCTTCTTCTTCTTCTTCTTCTTCTTCTTCTTCTTCTTCTTCTTCCTCCTCTTCTTCTTCTCTTCCTCCTCCTCCTCCTTTCCCTTCCCCTGCTCCTCCTCCTCCCATATCCATCACTGGACATTGGCGATCCTATCATTATCAACAGTGGCACGAAAAAGTGCTGAGTTGGTGCTTTGGAAAAATTAATGAACCCCCTTCTCTTTGCTACTAAAGAACCAGCCCCAAAAGTTCTAAGATTCCCCATCACCCACTTTCAGAAAGCCCCATATTATGCTTAATAAATAAGGCAGATTTTGAATACAGACCTCTCCAAAGCGGGTGGGGGAAGAAACCTCGTAGGATCTGCCCTAAAGGCGCAGGGGAAAAAAGCCGGAGGTCCGTACAGACGAACACAGAAACACGCAACAAGACACAAGAGACACCCAAGCGCCCGACTCCAGCCCGCTTTAGGAGGCTGAGCGCGATTCTGCCGAGTCATATTTTGCTTCTGCCTGCCGGTCGCCCAATCAGAGCCGACTTTGGCAACGTCACCGACCAATCACGGGAAGCGCCGCTTTGAGTTTCGCTGAATCAGGGCGCCCCGCCTCCTGGCTGCCCAAGTGTGAGTCAGCTTTTCTTTCTTTCTTTCTTTCTTTCTTTTCGTCTGTCTTTCTCTTCTTTCTTTTTCTTTATTCCTTCCTTCCATCCTTTTCTTTCTTTCTTTCTTTCTTTCTTTCTTTCTTTCTTTCTTTCTTTCTTTCTTTCTTTTTCTTTATTCCTTCCTTCCATCCTTTTCTTTCTTTCTTTCTTTCTTTCCTTCTTTCTTTCTTTCTCTCTTCCTTCTTTCTTTCTTTCTTTCTTTCTTTCTTTCCTTCTTTCTTTCTTTCTTTCTCTTTTTTCTTTCTTTCTCTTTCTTTTTCTTTCTTTCTCTTTCTTCTCTCCCTTTCCTTTCCTTCCCTTCTCTACCTTCCCCCCTCCTCCTCCTTCCCATTTTTGCTGAGATTTGAACTCGAGACCCTGCACACGGCCCGCGGGGCAAACAGGTGTTTTGCTCAAGGGACGTGGAAAAGCAGCCCTGTCTTGCTTTTTCCCACTTGGGTTGACACCCGTAAGGATAATAATAAATCAATTTATGTAGCCACTGATCTCACATACGTCACTCTAGGTGGCTGAACGATAAATAAATTCAAATTATATTTCGGCCCATCTCACACAAGTGTCATTTTAAGTACCCTACACTAAGAATAGATAAAGCACAAACAATACAGAAATCATCCTTCGAATTTTTATTTTCAGCCTTGTTATTAACCGTAACTATTATTGGTGCTTCCAGATTTTTATTTATTTATTTTGAAATATTTTATTGAGTTTTGGGGTGTAATGTCTTTGATTCTTGTTGGCTGACCGGAGTCATTTACAGTCAGGTGGCATACAAATTTAATAGATTGTTTAATAGATTTAATAGATAATGATGATGATGTTGTTATCCCCAGAATTTGTGTCCTAATTCTGTGGCATGTCTGAAGTCCAACAGAACATCTCCTGCTTGAGCAGAGAATTGGACTAGAAGACCTCTAAAACCCCTTCCAACTCTCTTATTCTGGAAAACGCCAGAAAACCCGAGAATAAAGTCAAGATATGGGACCTTACGGGTGACTAAGCAATTCCTGTTTCTGCCTCACATGATGCTCATTCAGTTCTGACTCACAGATGTTGTATCAGATAAACAAAGGTGCACAATGTTTCCAGTTCCTTCCAACATGTTTGTATTGTCCAACATGCGTCAAAAGGGCCGGATTAAAAGACTGGAATAAAACCACTTTTAACACTCCAGAGCACTGTGAGTTGACCAAATTGAAGGAGGAGGAGGAGGAGAAGGGAGGAGTGAAGAACGAGTGAAGGAGAAAGAGAAGAAGGAAAAAAGGGGGAAGGGAGGAGAAAGAGGGAGAGGGAGAAGGAGAAAAAGAAGAGAAAGAAGAAGAAGGAGGGATGAAAGAGAAAGAGAAGAAGGAAAAGAAAAGGAGAGGGAGAAGGGGAGGAGAAAGAGAGGGAAGGAGGGAGAGGAGAGAAGAGAAGGAGGAGGAGAAGAGGAAGTGAATGGGGAAGAAGGGAGAGAAAGAGAGAAGGAAAAGAAAAAGGGAAAGGAGAGGCAGGAGCACAGAAGAGAAGGAAGAGGAGTGAAGAAGAAGAGAACAAGAAGTGTGGTGCAGAAAGAGAGGAAAAGGAAGAGAAGGAAAAATGCAGCCTTGGGACAGTGGAGCACAATTCAATAGGATTTTCACCATCTCTTTGCAACCAAGCCAGAGATACATGAGGAACCTCTGAAAGAAAAACATGTCAGATCATCGGGAACCTCACCTGATCCATTTTGAGGACTCTTACAACTGAGGAACTGGTGCTTCCCATTAAAATCTGATTTTTTAAAAAAACTTTTAAACCCAACGGGATCATGAGTAGTCCCTCTTCACGGCATGACCCATAAGACCCCAATGAAGAGCCACCTGACTTGGTTACCTGTTTATCCCCCCCCCCATCCCTTTATCTGCTCCTCTAGTGATGGAGGCATCTGCCTGTGCTCATGCATCATGCAAACCCCATTGGTCCAACTCCAACCTGGTTGGACGAAACCTCAGCGCTCGGTTTCCTATCCTGCTAAACTCAATGAAGCATCCTGGCTCAGAGATTGGGTGAACCCTGGCATTGTGGTCTAAGCCAACTCACAGACCTTCTAACACAGAGGTCCCCAAACTTGACCCAGGACCTGACTTGGGGTGCCCACATTGCAGCCCTGGTCAAAAGGGCCCAGAAGAGATTATACTACCTGAGACTTCTCAGGAAACAACAACTGAATGGAAAACTGCTGGTGACCTTCTACCGCTGCACCATGGAGAGCATCTTATTATTTATTTTATTGATATTTTGATTTGTATACCGCCCCCTCTCCCAAAAAGGGACTCGGGGCGGTGAACAGTCACAATAAACATACAATCAGAAAAGTTAAATAAAAAAGAATTTGAAAAATTAATTAAATAGATGGCTAAGACCAATAAAACCCATAAAAAATTAAAATCAAATTAAAAACCTACTCTAACGTTACGTCAGACCAGCCTTTGGAACAGGTGGGTCTTAAGTGCTCGTCGGAAGGCCCGTAGGTCAGTATGGTCATTAACTCACTGCTCCGTGTCTGGTTTGCCAATTGCACAGGGGCAGATAGGAAAGTGCCCCAGAGGGTTAATGTCATTGCCAGAGGATCATGGGTTGCCCTCTCCCCTCTTTGGAACAGCTTTATAGCTCCTGCTGCCTTAAGAAAGTTCAAAACCTTCTCAAACATCCATCTCTCCTGGGCACCAGCTTTTTTTGACATTTTATATTGGCAGCTGGCCTATACAGGCGCCTCCAACAAGACAAACAGGTGAAACCAGCTTTATTACAGGGACGTAATGTTGATTCGATGTTAGTTGCAATATT